>JAMKCF010000002.1:1583060-2211121 GCA_023634235.1 Pisaster brevispinus
ATTCCATCGGAACGATCAAACTACTAATCCACATATTTACTCAATCATGTAGGATTGCTCCCATACTTCTGCACAGTGATGCGATCCAGAGGAACATTTTGGCAGTCCAATGGATTGCGGGCGCGTGCCCACGTAAACGTTTTTTATGCAAGTAGAACGTACCCGACCTTTGAGACACTCTAATAGCTGGAAAAAGTTTACTAAATCAGCACAAACATCAATGTCTGCATGATGGAAACAAACATGAAATCTGCCCCTTTCTGCCACTTGAAAAGTGCTTATCTCATTCACAGACAACTAAACAAGTTACCATCCCCCCCCCCAATTTTCCAATAATTTCACTAGTTTCATTGGCATCAAGCCAATGTTTTCACTACATTAGTCTGATATCCTGTCCTACAAAAACATACTGTGCTACATCATTACATCAACAAGATCAACATTGGTTCAGCTCAACATGGCACCAGTCCTCGCTTGACACATTAGTCCAGTGACCCCAGTTGTACCCCATTAACAGTCTCCAAAACAAGTCTCCAGCCTGTCTAATTGGGTGTGAAAGTGTTAGTACAGTCACAAGATTGATACTGTGTAGACAAAACATTCCCTACCATTGAACACCCCCCCCCCTCCAACAAACACACAGCGCCTGCCAATTTAACACTTCTTTGCATGTATTTTGCTAGTTCAATTGGCACACTAAAGAGAAGGTGTACCCTTGATAAATACTCAAAAACTTACTGACCATAAAAAACTTACTTTGAAAGAAGCACTGCACAGAGCCTGTTGATAATATTATCATGGAGCTATAAAAAGGATATCTCCATGATAATATACAGGCTTAACATGTTGAGAAAGGATTCCCTTCTATTTAAGAAATGTGGTTTTAGAGAAAGGGATTCAAAACAAATTCAATCTGAGAAAGATTTCATACATGAAACATTTCTCAGATTGTGTATTCCAATTATGGATTGTTCTTCCTGCATGGACATAACCACTCCAGATTTTGGGTGATATCTCAAAAAACTCTACCACCTTTTGAAATGAAATTGCAGTTTTATTATATCTACATTTATATGGGATTAAAACAATGGAACAGTTCCAAAAACCAAAGGTATACAGTGCCTTTAATACTAGCAGGAAACCCACCCTGGCCAACACCTCCCCTTTAAATCAACCAACTAACATCCATCTGTTACAACCATGAAGTCAGCAATTGTTCAAACAGGGTGAAATCCCTACCCACATTAGCCCAGTGACCCCTGGTGACCTCTTAGTCTCCCAAACAAGTCTTACAACTCAATTGGGTGTGAAATCTAAATAAAGATCAGCAGTGGGCGTTGTTGTTCCAGTTGGTGCCTGTACAGACTCAACATCGCTGCAGAAAGCCAGACATAAAACACAACAAAACCTCCAAACCTTATTGGTGGCAAGTGGTGGCTGAGTGGTTTTAAGAGCACCAGACTCAATCTATGGTGTGCCTGTTAAGCAGAGTGTGGGTTCGGGTCCCAGTCGTGGCGCTTGCGCCCTTGAGCAAGATACCAGTACTTCACCATAATTGCAATGTCCTTTGGATGGGACATTAAGATGTAGGTCCCATGTACTAGGATTGGTAGTGCGCATAAAAGAACCCAGAACACTCATCAGGGAAGTGCAGGGGGTTAACCCCATTCTTTCTGGTTCTATAATAGCAAGAACCTTGTCTCAATCAAATGTTACCACAAACATTATCTGAGGCGATCGGGTTAGCAAAGGAGTTTCTTTCCTCGCCTCCCACCTCTAGGACCCCAGTTCAAATCCCGCCAGGGCACTATGTGGATTGGGTTTTCAATACCATAAACATACCCAGGCATGATAGTTCAAAGAGGCAACAGGGGCCATTGCCTCCATGCCCTGGTCAACAGACTCATTGCCTTGGTGCCCCTTGAAATGTTCCAGTAGAAATTAAAATTTCCCTTACAGGGGTGCCATTTTAAAGCAAAAACCGCTTTGTCCTTCAAACAAAAAGTAAGCCCTGTATACCTGTCCGACGATTAACTGTACTTACAAAAAAATAATGTTGTAACTTCTTTTTAAGAACTTGATACGATGCTTAAGTCCTCTTTTAATCAAGTTACATTTTGTCACAACATACGTGTTGCACTTTGCACTTCAAAGCTTAATCCCATTAACTAACTTCCCTATTTGAGCGTTACTCGGGAAATGAAATTATGTCATAGATTTTAACTTTCCGTCCTAACAAGCGACTTTCTTTGTCTGGCTGGTTAAACGAAGAAGCAAAGCAGTTTAAACTCACTCGAAGGAAGGCATTAGAGACCGGACCAATTAATTAAAAATGTGTTCCTTTTTATATTCTCTTCCCAGGGGTCTGCTACAGAAATTCAGAACATGATTCATTCAAACCGATTTAATTTCAAGGAAAGACATCTTTAAAGATACGATCATAAATTGGGTTTTTTTCAACGTAATGCTGATTTATAGGCAAAACTATAAAGAAAGATACAGTAAAATCCACCTGTGAAAGTTTCAGCTGAATACAGTGTCTACCTGCTGAGAAAACAGCAAAAAAAACTGTCAGTTTTATTTTGACAAGAACGTCAAATCCATCCATGTTTAGCGAGGTCACAGCGGGTACCAACCACATCTCTGGCAGGAGCATTCGCGATTGGACACCAACTCTCAGAAATCTGAGAAACCATTCATGCATGAAGTGACCTGTATGGTCCACAGCCGAATAACCAGTGTTAGGAGAAAATTGCGATTGAAGTTGCACTATTTTTCAAACTGCTGTTTCAGAGTCTGCTTACTAATTTTTGTTCTTTCTTTTTTTTTAAGACAAAAAAGGAGCTGACTTCTTTATTAGTACAGGTCGAAATATTTTCATTCTTGCAACTATATTTTATTGAGTAATTAAGCCTTAAACACGTACAGTACATCACTTTGTGAAAGCGAAACATCAAGTTTCGCCCACAGAGCGCTGTGTACAATCCAATGCATGTTTAAACCCTATACCGATAGGGTATATGCTTCAGTAGGTCCAACATACAGATACATGTAGGTCACTTCGTGACGATGCAAAAGTCGTAGACACAAGTTTTAAACCATGTGATAGCACTACCTTTATAATGGGTAAAGTAGCGTATCATGATACATCATTTGTGGTGGGGGGGGAAACAAAAGGTGCTAGGAGCATTCTTACTAATTAGTGTAATTACGAAACTATTACATATTAGGTAATGAAGCTTGCTGAAAATGTTAACAGTTATAAGTATATTAACAATTTTTATAAAAACTTATTTGCCAAATTTTGTGATTTGTGACTATATATGTCGCTTCATAAGACCAGTAAAAATTTACAACAGAATATAATTCTCAGGCAATTGTCACTTATTTACTTCTTTGAAAAAACTATGGGCTATCTTTTTGGAAAGATTATGAAGTTGCACACAGTCCCCCCATCACATTCAGCTCCATCCAGACATCTGCTTCTAAATTGAAATCGACTGGGTACTTGGCAGACAGGTAAATGAAAATACCTCACCTCACAGTGACCTCACGTGTGGAACCCTGCCTTCAGAGCCAGACCCAGTGCACCTACATTTACTGTACATATCTCTGGCCACTAGTATTTCAAAACCAGCAGGAGATCTCTGATGTCATACATTAAAGGAAATTAAGGGACAGAATATTTCTCTTCAAAAATTGATTGAAGCATGTATTTGATGAACCAACTGTTCAATCTTAAAGGTGATACAGGATTGGTTGCCTTTTTTTGCGAGGGTTACGAGAGACCAATAGGCTGCCACTACTGTATTTCACTGAATTTTGAATATGGCAGGCAGGTCCGAGATTCCAGCATACCATGGCAGATTATTGGCCGTGTTTTTTTTCTTCTCGAAAATTCATGGTAAGGCATTTCATAATTTCTAGAAAGCAAACAAAAAACCTTGGAGCATTTTTTGAGAACGTTTGTTGTCTTTGCTTTATCTAGTCAGGATTTCATTTCGAATATTCTCACAAAAGTAATTGCATTGAAAGTTCTGAAAAGTTCCAAACAATAATACCGCACAGAGGTACAGTAAAAAAAAAGAAGTATAACACCAACGAGCAATGGTTTACAATCAAGCTATATTTCACCCTCGATTCCAATTCTGCAGATGCGCAGCACAAGTTCAATGGCTCTTTGATTGGGAAGGTATGATTGGAGGATGATGATACCATGTGACCCATTGATTATCAAAGAGTTTATCCAAGACTCAGTCCGAGACTCGATTGTGACTCATGACATGTAGTCCCTTTAACTGTTTCCATAATTATATTTCACCCTTGATTGCAATTCTGCAAATGCGCAGCACGAGTTCAATGATTCTTTGATTGGAGAGGTATGATTGGGTGAGGGATGGTGATACCATATGTGACCCACTGCTGTCACACAGAGTCCTGTAGCTTCGGAGAAGGTTACACAGGTGATGGCTGTGGTGTGGTCATTCATTACAACAGAGCGAAAACGCTACATCCTACAGCTGCCTAAGGGTCAGGTCTTCAAACTCCCACCCACAGAGGGTCCAAGCTCACACCAAACCCCCGAAAAAGAATGATGAAACCTAGGGAACTTTTGCACTCATTGATAGTACACGAGAGCCTCGATGATTGTTGCTCAGTTAAAATTTAGATGCTTGTCATGATCTGTTTCTGGAAGAGATGGCAACCCGATTGGTTTATCTGAACTTGACTGCTCTCGATGTCATCATAAAAGCTCACATTTCCCCCCAATTAGTTTAATTGTTAAAGGTAGAGTCATAGATTGGTTAACTACTCCAAAAATTAGTGACGGGCATAAAAACATATTTGGTGAAGTGCACTGCAGCTGTTGATAGTTTAAACTATTTTGAGAAAGGACCCTTCGAAGTAATATGGTTTGTTTATTTAACTTGATCTTTAAAAAAGTGTCCAAATTCCTCAATAAAGGGAAAAAAAGAGTGGCAATGTTAAGTCTTAAAATGGCCATAACCCTGCAAGGTTTTAAACGGTCGTTGGAGACCGAGTCACAGTAACTACTCTTCGTTTTTGTTAATAATGTTGGAAAATCTGTAAAACTTTCTGTAAATTTTCAATTCCTGTCATGTCCTCAGGGTGTTTCACGAAGGGTGAAATTGCATGCGACGCTCAATGGATGTGCGTCCGGGCACGTACTTTTAGATTTACATCGAGTACCTGTATGTACTCATTGCGTTACGCATAAATTTAATGCCAAGCGTGAGCTTAGGTGCCACACTTCTCACAGTGTTGATACTGCACATTTTAAACATGGTCACATGATCTTCTCTCGACCAATCTCGTCCCGGGTATTTAGGAATGCATTTAGTAACAAATACCAGCGTTAAATATCAACTACAGAGATACAATCTGACCTTCAGAACTCCCGGATTCGGTAGACAAATTTAATTTAGAAATATTTGTACATATGTCTGGGAAAAAAATATTGAAGTGTACACAGGTTTTGTTCTTCCGCAGGGTGTTCTCATGTGCTGTGTGGATTGTTACGGACCGACATTCTGTATTATGTGTCACTGCACGCTGCGTTTTGACATTTTCATCCATTGGTGTTAACTGCCTTGAGGACTCTATAATGTGTACGAAGGTGTTAAATTTTCACAAGAATCAAGCTTTGTCTGAGGTGTTCAAATTTAAAGGTATTACTCAAGACTGGTAAGGGTAAAAATCATCATTGTTTAATTGAAAGCTCAGTGATTATGAAGTTCATACCAAAACCTTTTTTTTTTTCTGTGAAATAATTCCTTCTGAAATGAAGTCATATTCGAGAAAACTGCATCTGAAACCTAAAAATTTTAGCTGATTTGGGTTGTTACAATTATAATTAAGGACAAGGTGTTTACAAGCTGAAAATTGTGCATTGGTTTTTCACTATTTTCTCCGAACTAACACAACAAACAAGCCCAAATTTTCACAAGTTTGTTATTTCATGTAAGTATGGTTGATCACACGGAACATAAAAAACTCTCTGTGATTATTTTGTCAGCTCTACCAACATTATGTAAATGTTACACTACTTCCCATCTGAAAAAAAAAGAAATCCGACCCTTTGCTAAGTTTTCACAACTCACACCTACTTCAGCCGTTATTGTTGAGCTGTGTTTCAGAAATTTAATTAAATGGAAAACAAATCCCATCAACAACTATTTTGCCTGCCAGGGTATCTGGAACAGCACTTGCTTCCGACGAGAGTGGCATCATCTATAATAAAAGTCGTTCCCAAGCTCTAACAATGCCTTTAAACCTAACCTACAAAACTCCAACTGTGCTTGGGTGCACACTTACCAGTGCTGCAAGTAGGTTAAAAGTGTTCAGGGGTCTGGAAACTAGCCCTGTGCAGAGGGTCTGTGGTCTAGCCCACTACCAAGACTTCCCTGCAGAGCGATACCATACTAAACTAAACCCACTCACATTCTTTCAACATGACGGCATGCTCTACTTTAGCAACAAATTGCTTGACCTGCAGTGGGTACACATTGTGTAGATATGAGTGAAGAAAACTCAAGTCACAATAATAAACTTTGTGCACATCTATAAAAGAAACTACCAGGCTCAAGAATGACAACTTGCTGAACCTCAAATTACCAAAATTTCAATTGTTTCGGGTTGAAGGGAAGGATTTTGTCCAGCAATTTTTGACAGAACTTATTTCATGCACACGGAACTTATTTTATGCACACGGAATACATGTTTGATACATTTTGTGTAGCATTTTCCTAAATAGCTGTACAAAGGAAATCGTTCGCTGGGTTGAACAAAGACAAATTGACCAATGACTTCTGACTGGCACCCCTGAACAAAAGTATTGATAAAATAGCTCAGTTGGTGGAAGGCAGCTGCATTAATCTGGAGGCCAAAGGTTCAAGTCCCACTGTGGTCAATTTTGTCATTGTTCAACCCAAAATTATTTATTTATAACAATTTACCCAGTCAGTTTCCCTAGTGGTTCATGAATTGATAATGACTCAGGATGGTTTGTGTTTCTATACTCCACAAAGCATTTGAGTCCAACTTCGTTCTGATTCTTGTTAGAAAAAGGTAGCTCAAGACAAATATTTTGGCTATTTTGGCCACTATCCAGACTAATAGTGTATCTTGCGACTGGACCTATGCTTAAAATCTCCCATGGGGGAATTTGTGAATGGCTGAAATTATCACAGCAGCCATAATCCCCCTCTAATTCGATATAACAAAATAATCCTTATTAATCTCTTCAGATCATCCACAATAATCACATAACCCCCTAAATCCCTTAGGATTAGCCACACCAAGAGACAAAATCGCAAATCTCTCACAGCATACTCCGTTGTCAAGATATTGAAAAGATGACCCTCGGTTCTCGAGAGACAAGACTGAATGCTGTTCTGTTTATCCGTAGAGAAAGGATTATTATCCAGACCTCCACTCTGGAGCAACTCCTTAGCAGCCCATTGTTAAGGGTTAGAGCGAACATTAAAGGGAAGGGTATGACAACAGTTTGGGAGAAAGTGCAAAATGTGTACTTTGATAAAAAAAAAAAATCACAAAAATATATCGTAAAACCAACTGCCTACCACAGTTTGATTACAATGGTGCTCACGTCGTGCAGGGTTTTCCCCATACACAAGCTAGCGAATTGCGGCCGATACACACAAAACATTCAAAATCACCAAGATAAAACCATTTAGAATACTCCACATTGCACAGTAGGGCTTTTAAAACCAAGATAAAAACCAAGTAGAAACAGTGTGAGGTTAATTTCAGCTTATTTGTTTGTTTAACTAATCAAGTTTTGGTGCAGCATGGTCAAGCTTAGGATTTCTTGGCATGGGCAGATTGTGTACACATGTAGCTAAGACAATGGAAATGTTGAAATATGTCCTGAGAGCGGCTCTCACATCAGGGTTTTAAAGAAACCATATCGCACAGAATTTGTTTCTTGAAATCTGGACTGTCTTGATTCATCGTTTTTCATCCCAAACTTGAAGACACCCAACCGCCCCTTTAAGGACCAGCGTAAATCTTTAATACCTTTCGGAAGCTAGACACACACATTGTATTTATACGGCTAGATGATTAAGTTTGATCAGGTGGTTTGTGATTGACACACTCGGTCAATGCCTGCTGAATGTCATCAACACCTGGGTGATCTCGAGTCTCGACAATTTTCCTGAAAGCCTGGGGCTAGATACATTGGGGCGTATTCCTATAGTAGAGTGTAGAATCATAAGAGCTACAAACCCAGCTCTATGGTAGAACGTGACGGTACACTGGAAAAACAAATATCTTTCATCCCATCCACTAGTTCTCAATAAATACACAAGCAACCTATTACTCATCATGTGCCTGGAACAAAAGACTGTAAGCAATCAAAATGGCTCCTAACAACAACAACAAAAACATTACTGTTTACATTTTGTTGTTCCCCTACATGTACATCCTTTTTCCGGGTACACGACAAACTGTATCAATTTAAGTGTTACTGACAATTTTTGCTTTCCAAGACCTGCAAGGGAAAAGATCCACACAGGCATCCAGCTTAATACAGAATACTACTCAAGTGGGATTCAAACCCACGGTTATTAACTCTACAGCAGATGTCGTGAATGAAAACAGTTCTATTCTATAGGAGCCATCAAAATAAGCTCAAATTTTTGGTAATTTTTTTGTGGGATCTTCAACAGATTTCAGGTTTTTATTTTGACATCTGAGTACTGGCATACAGTTGTTATGATGCTGTTGAGTAGGAAAAAGCCAACTTTCATGAAATGTAACAGATTACAAATCAAGCTTGATGAAGCATAATCTCCTTTAGTCAACACATTTTTTTTTCTTGCTCCACAACAAAAGACTGAACCAACAGAGACCATCTTTCAACCACAATCCAGTTTTAAAGAGCCACTTTGAAACAGGAAAAATGCTTAGAACATTTACAATAATCAAAAGTAACCAAGCAACCAAAGTCCTTATTCTTGGTTCTCCATAAAGTTTGGCTAAGCAATAAGTGCTCAGACCAAAGTGACATTTTCTACCAAAACAGCTTTCTAGTTAAATTCCTTTCCGGTGAGATTTCTCTATAAAAGTGAATGTAACCGGAGGACCGTGACCAGACATGTCAGAAGACTTTCCATCAAAACTAGTGGGGACAACAGACTCTGACCTTTTCACCCATAACCATCACAAAAGATTATTTTTGTCTGAGCGAGAGAACTAAATGTGCAGGTAGAACAGACCTTTGTTGTATAATAACTGCAGATAAAACGCCATAAAAAGCAAACTCTATGTCAGTTTAACTTGTTGAGGTTGACTAAATGTAGCTTGTGTTTTCTTTTATCAAGTGCTACACATAGATAGAGTGCAGTCACAGCCATGAACAGAAAATGAAGTTACTAAACCTGTGTTTATTAGGTCAAAATCTAAAAGTAAAACTGGTCTGAAATTGGGGCTTCAGACAGTTTGGATTTGGGAATGCACAGAAATTAAATTTCATAAAACATGTTAATGTACAGTTACAACCAAACCTTTATAACTTGGGCCCAATTCCACTGTGGCGCTCACCAAACAATTCTACACTTTATGGTGATCTGTACGGCGCATCTATGGGCTGTATCGTTCTCCTTTTACACTGGTCCGCTGGCCAAATGCTAGTTAAAACACCCGAGGACCAGTCAAAATTCTCTCCAGGTGGTCCGTCTGGCTAGTTCAGTGTTGTGAAGCATCCCTATTTAATATGAAATATGTACTAGTGAAAAGAACTGCCGGCCTAGTGAAATGGCAAGCTAACTGGTCTTGCTGGCTAGTTACTGAAAAAGTTTAAGGCGAACACTGGTAAGCAACATATT
Source organism: Pisaster brevispinus (assembly GCA_023634235.1). Lineage (NCBI taxonomy): Eukaryota > Metazoa > Echinodermata > Asteroidea > Forcipulatida > Asteriidae > Pisaster > Pisaster brevispinus. The sequence continues at coordinate 1,592,933 of JAMKCF010000002.1, forward strand.
CCATGCTAAGCAGTGAAGCAGTCACAGATTGATTTCAGCCAGCAACTTAACATAGCAAAATATTTTAGACTGAACATTCCGGTGCTAACATTGAGTAGCAAACAAGATGATTTTTTTTCGAGTAGCAACTGATTACAATTCCTGTAGCGCAAGGGAAATCTTTCTCTGAGCTGCTTTAGAACAAAAACTTGCTAACCACAGGAAAACTACTATGCTTACCAGAATAAGGTTACCAGCCGACATACCAAGTCACATGTGTACCATTTGTGACTGATATCCTGCTCATGTCTGCTGAACAGAAAAGTGGTAAGCAATTTTTGTCTGCTTTAACATGCCAAGTACAACAACATTTGTGTTTACTGTAGGCCTACTTTATACACAATGTCTCTGGAAGAGTAAGTTTTATAACCATGGGTCCTGTGCCCAATTTCATAGAGCTGCTTTTAAAGCACAAAAAGTAACTAAGACCAACAAAACTATGCTTACCAGAATAGGATTACCAGCCAAAATACAATGTCACATGCACCATCTACAACTGGTATCCTGCTTATTTTTGCTTAGCAGAACATTTTTAGGCAGTATTTTTTGCCTTAAAAGCAGCTCTATAAAATTGAGCCTAGCTGGTTATAAAACTTACTCTGCCAGAGACATTGTGTATAACGTAGGCCTACAGTAAACACAAATGTTATAGTACTTGGCAAGTATAAGAAACTGAGCAGTAGGGGGCTTGGGTGTGATTGTTTGGGTCACACAGACCGTGATCTTGAGGTAAAGAAACCATGTTGGAAACAGCTGGGACATGTTCTGGTGACCTGAACCAGAAACACACTGCCACTACCAGACATAAAACTCAAAACAAACAACAAACACGTTCAGTGAGATTTAGATAGATCGTAAGTAGGAATGGTGTCTGCAAAAACTGGCACTCCACATTGTAACTAACTCTCAACACAGCGCCGAAACTAGAGTAAAATTTTAGGGTGTCACAAGGGGTGCACCATTTTTTCTAGGGGGAGGGCACTTCTAGTCAATTAAAGCCAACGTTTCTGTTCCGTCCCAACTTGACAATTGTGTCCCAACTTGAGTGTTAAAGTTGGGACGTCCCAACTGTAGTCGGGATGGGATCGCCCATAGTTCAGCAGGGCACAGTGATCGATCATGCGTGGATTACTGTGTGACACTACCTGCAGAGCCCGAGACCCGGGTCTGATGCGATCGGCATTTTAATTAACAACATTTCTTTATTTCAAACCCGGGTCTCGGCCAAAAAACCATGGAGGTAGAAACTAACTCGGTGTAAATAGTGTTTTTAGATCGAGAGGGTTCTGACAGCGGCCTCATGCTACTCATGCCGGGTGACGCTTTCAGTCTCAAGTAGGCCTACGCATTTAGTTTCCCTTCTCTCGGAAAACCAAAATTCTAATTAATCTAAAATATTCTCAAGGGAAAGTGGTCTTAAAAACTTCATACTATGATACTTACATGTTTTTAGTTTATTCATGGCGTGCTTTGCGTCTACTGCGATCCCAACTATAGTTGGGACGCCCCAACTTTAACACTCAAGTTGGGACCAGTCCCAACTATAGTTGGGACGATTGTCAAGTTGGGACGGAACATTTCCATTTGCATTTTTCTAAAGCAAGTCCTTCTCAGCGCTCTTGCTTTGCCATTTAAGAATAAGTTTGCCAAGTGCATGAAAATCCTCCTCAGCAAAAAAAGGCTAGTTACTGATCCAAACCATGCATTGATAATACAAAAAACAGCTTACATATACCATGGAGGTAGCCATGCATATACCTGAGCATCACCATGCAGTTTGACCCAGACGAATCTGTTTCAACATACTTTTATGACTCAATTATTAAGGACCTTCAAGCTAAGAGAGTCTGTGACTGACTAGACTTTTGATGACTAGATTCTGCCTGCAAGCTATGCATGGTTTTGTTGATTCCTTTTATAAAGGTCTGTAATTCACGGTGTATCTTCCCATTCATGCCATGCACCAGTAAGGCTACAGGAGAGAGACAGGTGCTTGAGAGCTCACTCATTGACTCACAGAGAGTCTAACAGCCAGGCCTGATATGCCATGGAGGCAACAGAGGCAACGGCTTCCGTTGCCCCTGCTCATTGCCTTGGTGCCCCTTGAAATGTTCCAATAGAAATTGACAATTTCCTCATAGAGGTGGCTTTTATCAAGTAGAAGAAGCCCTGGTGCCCTTGCCCTTTCAAATATGAATCATCTGCCGTCGATTTCACCAAACTCTTCCTAACTTAGGATTAATCTTAGGACTTAGGACGAGTCCCAGCCTTGCACTGTAACATGTAAACCTTAAGATTAATCCTAAGTTAGGACTAGTTACTCGTCCTAACTCGAGATAGGATTAATCCTAGCGTTTCGTGAAATCGGCTGCAGGCCCGAACAGCTCTACATCTGAATCCTTCCTCCAGTCTGTAACTTTGGCCATTTTCAAAACCACAACTTGGGCTTTGGTTTGGCTAAGGCAACGCTCAGCAAATTTTGAACACTGCATCGTCAAAGCCTGGCTAAAAACTTGTGTCCCAAATAATAATTTTGAAATGATTAAAGACAAATTTTCCAGAGTGGGACTTGAACCTGCGACCTCCGGATTAACGTAGCGGCGCTCTACCAACTACATGTAGAGCCCTAAGTTGATGGTCTCCCTATTTTGTCAATATCTCTGTTCAGGGGGTGGGGTGCCAGTCAGAAGCCAGTAACTGCTGTATAGCCAGGGATCACAACCAATAATACAAAACTTTTACAGGTGTCTAAAAACTCCAAAACTCTAATAACACATGAACTAGAGTCTGGTGCACTAGATTGAATGATCAGCCACCACACTCCCCAACTATGCACTTCACCTCCGCTCCTGCCTCCTGGCCACCAACCAAAAAGGTAAATAAAGAGCTGGATGTGTTTATTTTCCTCCATGATTTAATCCGTTGGCAGGATAATCCAGTTCACTGTGAAGACTAGATAGTAAAATAGAGATAGTGATGATACGCTGGCCTTCAACTGGACTATTAAGTTGTCTGTAATCTGCCACAGTGATATTGCTATCATCAGGCCACGCCTGCACCATGGCTACAGGCTGATGTACAGAATGTTACCGGATAATTGAGTTTTACAGGTTGGGTCATTGACTTGTCTCACAGTCACTTTTGGCTGAGGAAATTGCCCCAGAGCTCAATCGCCTTCCAAAATTGCATCTACATGTACATGTAAGGACATCTAACAAGCCCTGTTCCAATTGGACTTTTTGGGGGGTTAACCATGGAGCTATAAACTAGCTAGAGGGTTAACTAACCGAGAAAATGGGTAACTCGACAAGTGCAAACAGCCAAGAGAAATTTCACCCAGGTAACTTAACCAAGCCCAATGCTTTGTTTAACCCGCCACCTTCTGCCTAGGTAAACTAACCTGGTCAAATTAACTGAGCCAAAAGGTCCAGTGCCAACACACTGTTTTGCTGTCCTCTTATAACAACGATCATGTTATAAAGAAGTTGAGTTGACCAGTCCCAGCTATCTTGTTATAATGAGAGTCGCCTGTAAACTGTTTTACATGTCACCCTATTCCTGGCAGACTTGGTAGGTTTGGCTTTGCAGTACCGAATCCATCAAAAACAAAATCTAAAGAGACACAGACTTTTTTTTTCAATACTCTGGCGAAAATTTGCTTTTTTGAAATGACCTTGCAACTGTCCCATAGCGGCGCTACCCACACAATGCCACAGGTGAGTAATCACAGACGGCCTAATTATCTACTGGCCTTCAGATTCGTCAAAATGTCCCCTCAAAACTCTTGACTCATTCTGAACATTGATGTTTAAAGTATAAATCACCGCCCCTTCTGCAAATCAATTATAAAACACTCCACCTCTCACCTTGATGCCAAAATGAAGCCGGCAACTTCTTTGCCCGCACGTCTACAAAGAAAAATCTTCTTGTTAACAAATCCGACGTAAATCCCTAATTTGAGATAACTTCACCGATTCATCATAACTTTCTGACACAGCCGGGGCTACCCTATTGAAATCCAAGGTCTAAATTAAACATTTGCTTGTGTAGTAACTGATGAAAATCTTTTTTAGGAAAGGCTATTTTTTTTGGGTGTGGGTGGGAGTTCATGAAACGGCTCTTAATTTATTGAGCACAGAGACAGTAATAAATCAATTTCAATAATTATACAGTTATGTATTTGAAACATAGTGACATGAAAACCCGACGTAAAAACCTGAAGAAATTTAACGATCGGATAAGAAACAAACTAAAGTCACATACTGTGCCATCCCACAGTTCCACATCAGCTGTCAAACAATGTCAAGAAACCCCAGAATCCCCCCAAAAAGTTATCAGAACAAAAAAAAGGTATCTGTATACCTTCCCAGGAACTGTCGAGAACCAGCCCACAAGGGAGCCTGGGTATACTGTGGGATTGAAACTAATTATTTGGGGACCTAAAACTGACTCAAACTCACCAAGGGGGTGAAATGGGACTATAGGGACTATTGGAAAACCAGATCTCTCTCGTGACAGTATTTTACGGCTCCGAGACCTAAACCCTGACCTCCAGTTAGAAACAATTTCATGTGACATGGTAACATTTGGTTCGCATGGATGATAAAGGAAATGAAATAAATTCCTCCGCATTAAAAGACTGTGTTACAGTCTATAAATAGAGATGATGTCAAACTATTGAAAAAGTACAGACGAGGCAAACTTTCTGCCTTTTAAAGTGGTGTTAAGTTCATATTACATGTTCAGCAAGTCCAAAATAAATGAAGCTTTCAGATTGTAAAATCAGGAGACTCACTGCCAACCTTGGTGTTAGGGATAGCTCAGTTGGTAGAACATCCAGATTAACACGCTGGCGCTCTACCAACTGAGCTATCTAGCCCCAATGTTGGCTGTCTCCCTGTTTTACATTGCATCTTTTTCTGGTAAATTTGTCCACAATTCCACCCCAAAAAATTGTCTGGAACGAAAGGGGCTAAAGCGATTCCATCTGCCAACTCTCTTAAGATCTTTATCTACTGTAAAAATGTTGCGAACACATTACATGTATGTGTACCATGCCAATGTTATTATTTTTGCATTTCAATCCTACATTCTTATAAAGAAGCCCAACTGTCAAATCAGTGGGAACTTTATAAAAATGCATCCATGTCAGGCCTGGAATTTCATCTCTGAGAGGGCAAGGCCATTTGTGTTATTGCGAAAAAGGGCAATTCCATTGAGACAATCTTTAAGTCTATGGAAAACCTTTGAAGGGGCATCAAGGCTAAGACCAGAGCAACTGAGGTTGCCTACGTGTAATTCCAGGCCTGCCAAAATTCTCCTGTCGTCAAAGTGTTTTATCTCACTATTTACATTACAGAGCATAGGCCTACATAAAACAAAATTCAGACTTATCGTTGCAGGCCTCAAATTTCATCTTTGAGACGGCAAGGCCAGTTTTCAGTTTGCAAAGGGCACTTCCATTGTAAAATCTTAAAGTCTGTGTCTCTTTTTAAGGGGCACCAAAGAGGACCAAAACCAGGGGCAACAGAAGCCATGATGGGACCTGTTGCCCCTGGTCTTGGCCTTAGTGCCCGCTGCAAATGTTTCCAATGGACTTACAGATTTTACAATAGAAGTGGCCTTTGCAAAATGAAAATGGCCTCGCCCTCTCAAAGATAAAATTCCAGGCCGGTCATGTGTTCTTCTGTTGTTAAAGTGTTTTGTCTCACCTGTGTTTATGTTACAGAGCATTTATCAAAACTATTTTTTGCAGCCTTGTCATTGTTCCTTCCATTGACCCACAAGTTTTATATAAACTATCCAGGCAACTACACCACACACATGTAGTGATGATGAACATGTCCCCTTAGTATTCTGTCTGGAAGGCTTCCTACCCTTATGTCATAAACATATTATAATTCTTATCAGAACAAAGGGAGACCGATTAGGGTCAGTCCAAGAACTTGTGGTTTCTGGGAATTATCAAGATAATACTTCTATTTTGTGATTGTAGAAGAAACAGGGTAGGGTCAAAAATAGTGTACATTTACAATGTATTTAAAAGCTTAACGACGATACAAAGATTTTTAAAGGGTCTGTACACGTTTGGTAACGGCTCTGAAAAATTAATGGCAATAAAAACTGACTTGGTAAGAAGTACAGCAGCTTTGGATAGTATAAAGCATTTTGAGAAACATTTCACTTCGAAGTACTGCGTTTATGGAAAAAGGAATCACTTTTTATCCCCAAAAATTTGAATCTGAGAAGTAAAGTTTCTCATATTGTGTATTCCTATTAGGGATTATTTTCCTGCGTGGACATAATCACTCCGGATTTTCGGCGATATCTCAGAAACACGACCAACTTTTGAAATGAAATTTTCACAGGTTATTTTTATTGTATATATTTACATTTATATAGGATTAAAACAATCAAACGGTCCCAAAAACCAAAGGTATACTTTGCCTTAAACTGCCAAACACCTGGTTTTCGTGGTTAGTACATGTAGGCCTATTTTTTTTAATCTCTGTGTAATTAGCTATACACTTACCTGTTCGAATTACAAGTCTGGGGGCTGTTTCCTACCAACTCATTTTAACCCCTACCCCTTCCTGATAAAATGAGAATAATTCAAGACTTAAAAACAACAAACCTATCACCCCACTGGCTAATCCCTACAAGTTTAATCCCAGGAAAGGCCACTAATCCCCTAACTAAATAAATCCCAAGTAATAAACCACAAAGGAATAAATTCCAAATACACTGCCAAGATAAATACAGAACAGTAACTGTTTCAAGGTGTCAGCAAAGAACTTCAGGTGGAAACACTAGTGAGTGGTATGTGGTTTTTCTGTTGTCAAATTGTATTGTTGCCCAGTCTCCTGGATTACTGTGAATCTGTTGTGGCATTGATTTGTTCACATTGATTGATGTGTTTGTTTACGTGTGCCCCCAGTGCACAATAGAAGCTGCTACCCTGTCAAAAGAAATGTTGACAATGACTTTCCCAAGATTACCCAAGGCTCAAGAGCGGAGTTACATTTGAGGAAATGGAACACATTTTTTTTTAAATGTCAACACTCTAAAGTTATGTGTGTGCGGTACATAATAATCATAATAACGGTAGGCAAGGTTACATTGTTAATCTAGGTGTTGGTTTAAGCAGTTCAAATAAGCTTAACAACATACTTCATTTGTCATCTGGGAATAATATCTCGACACATATGGTTACGGTACACTACACATTTCATGAAAACTAAACACAGAACGATATTTTAGACTTCTTTTTTTTCCCAGATTCTTGTTGACACCTCTACACCAGCATTCTTTCTAAACCACTTCACCCCAGTATTCTGAACAAAATTCCTGTGCCCACCTGCGGTAGGTTTTTTTTTTTCAGTGTCTCTCTTGTACAGGTGAAACACAGAAGCACGATAGGTGCATGCCTGTGCACACTACACACTGGAAAGTCTGGGTAGTTATTTCCGTCAGCCTGTTAGGCTGCCAGCAAAATTTAAGAGCGCCCCGAACTCCGAAGTTGGCGTGTATAGGGCCTATACACACCATCTGACATGAAGTGGTTAACATTTGTTCTTTGGCCCCACACCAACTAAAACACATCATGAGAACCAGTGGAAATCTATGTTCAGGCTGGCTAGTTTGTTGCCACCCACTATGACACGTAAACCATGGATTTATTTTAGATTAACTTGTTCCTTCGAAAAATGACAGCGTTGAAAGAAAACTGATGACAAACGAACTGGACTGCTGGATAGCCATTGAACAAATTGAGGGCAAACCGTGTTTGGGAATTCAAAGCCCCTTTAGTGTGGATTGTAGTGTGGAACACCACACAAAATAGAGAGAAACTCATGCACGAAGCCTAATTATCAAAACGTAAACCCACAATTTTTTCTTTAAATCACAGATTTGAAGGTACAAAATGTAGGTCATGCGGCCCTTCCATGGCAAAACAGCCCAACTTGAAAATTTTGGGTTTTTACATCAGATCATTTCTGGGTAAATTGAAGGTGCTTTTTCCATTTCAAAGTTTTAAAGGCATACTCTGTATGCTCTCTGAATATAACATGTCCTATCTCTGCCTCTTTTTACACATTTGTATGGCAAAACAGCTTATCTCTGTACTTGCTTTTCTCAAAGTCTCTTTTTTGAGGCTGTTTTGCCATGGAAGGACCACATGGCTCTTATGGATTGTTGAAAAATGGTCCAATATTGCGCCCCTAGGGTTGTTGAACTTCAACCTGGATTTGGGGTACACTACTAGCCCTCTAAAAAGTGGCCCTATTTTGCCAAAAGGTGTAAAGTAATTTTTCCCAAGATGGAGTCTGGCCAGTTTAGTCGTTCAGGGGTGTTTTTATTTTGGATGAGCCTATCTCAAAAGCCAAACGGCTGACCTAACAAGAATTGAAAAGAAAAATGAAGTGGTACACCCATTGTGGCCGATGGCAGAAATGGTGTTCAAAACCATCGGTTGTGCTCTGGCTTGGCTACTGACTGATGAATCGAATCAAGCTCTATGAAAGGGTTAATTGACCGTTAACCTCCATCCTGCCCGCACTATTATTCCGGACTTTCATCAGGGGGCCACAGTTAGTTTCCAATCAGGAATTTCAAAGTTGACTCATTACAAAACCAGCATTGTTGGAGGGTCAAAATATGGGTCCACGAATTGAGGGAAACTGTCAACTAGGGATGGATTAAAATGAAAATGCCTCGTGAGAAGTTTGAGTTTGATTAAATAATATGTTTGTTCTGGATCAACCAAGTGTGATGGTGGGCCACCTCAGTAGGCCATGGTAACAAGACAAAGACAATGAAACCGTCTATAAAGTTCTAGGGGCGAAGCAGAGAGTCATTTATCAAGGAGGAGGGCGAGAGTGATTTGTGGGAGGGAGGCTCTAGACAGTCACTAATCCAACAAAACATTCATTGCAATCATTTTGCACTACCTCTATCGGCCACTGAGGTCAGCGTTAGCTGAAATTAATTAAAATGTTTAGGCTATTGGGTGCTTTTCAAAATATCAATAATTGGAAACTTTGAAACGCTAAGTGGTAAAAATTTTAATTGATGATTTAATGAAAGCAAATTTACACAGCCTTCAAACTGACAAGAATGTTGTGCTCACATAAACTTGTGACGATTCCGTGTACAGAAGTTGAACGCTCTTCAAACGAGGTCAAGAATAAAGCTTTTAAATTACACAAGGTAAAACGCTGACGAGGTGATATTGGCCAAAACTGAGCAAGGTGGTGACTGGAAAGTAGCGAGGTGGGCGGCCTAACAATTGAATGGGCAGGGCAACCAATAGCTCCAAGATTCCAAGCCTACATGTAGCATCCCTGGTCTTCCATTGATCTCTAACCTTGCAGACGTGAAGGTACCTGCTGTACCAACTGTACCTTACCCACAGAATGAATGATGTACATGTACCACAGCATATGGTGTTCATTTCCACCACTACCCTATCAATTAGCTCAGTTTAGACAGTTTTATCTGGGATTCAACAGTGGAAGTTGAAACAGGTGGCATTCATGTTCTGTAGGGAGCCCGCCCACTTCTTGTCTGCAAAGTTAAAAGTTTGAGCTGAGACCAAAGACCATGACCATGCATAGACGATGGACGCTTGACATTGCAGAGGTCCAGTGCCAAACCTAGTTTAATACACCCTCAACAATGACTTAACTCTTATCGTCCACAGTTAACTGTATTAAGTGTGCAGGAGGGTCATTAGTACAATATTGACTTGTCATGTGTACACATCGGTAGACTCTTTTCAAGTCCAAAAGTCCATGGTAGAATCAGTGTATGGACAAGTTTGATACTTCTGAGGGGCTATTGCCCTAGACCGTTGCCTCAGTGCTTCTCGATATGAAATTATTTTCATCAACAAAATGCAGTACTTAACAAATTTATGAATCTGCACATTTGTGGTAATTTCACAAGTTCATATCAAAGAATAGTTTAAAGTGATTCTGGTTTCCACATGGGTCTATACCTCGACATACCTTTGACATACCTCTTTTAAAAGAACAATTTTGTGAAAGTCAGTGGTTTGTTTTACAGAATGTGTAAAGTCTCTCTTTGCATATTGACTATATGCTACTAAGCTATGCTACATGTTCATTGTTATCAATAATGAGTCAAAACGATACCAGCTAGTGTCTAAATGTTGTAAAAGGTATACATGTATAGATAGATTGCACATGACGCCATTGACTGCCATCTTTGACATGTTTGATGACAAACAATGGAAAAGTGCACGCGTGTACGCACTGTGCACAACTCGCAGCCAATGATATCCTTCCACGCGTGCACGTTTCATCAGCGATGGCGGCCAATGCAAGGGGTCTATTGGACAAAATGAAAACAAAACTAGTTCCAATAGTGCAAGGAAACCAGATTTAAACTTGTATCTAAATCTGGTTTTCTTCGAAATGAAACCACATTTAAATAATATCAAATTAGTGTCCAAGTGATTGAATATTTGTAATAATTGTACATCAATGTACAAATTACAACGACAACGACAACCGATTGGCATAATATTGACCAGTCAGTTCAGTCTAAGTATGACAGTCAAGTACAATGGGGAAGTTTCATCTGACAAGTCTCCTCTATTCTAACAAAGAAAAAATTATTTGTTCAATCAGCGGGTAGATAAACACTATTTATCAAATCTATTCCAAGGACGCGTTTACAAAGATGCCATAGAATGGCACTTATGCGAACCATTCAAGTTTTCAACACCTAAACAGAATCCGTGTTGAAACTTTTCAAAACAAATAAATAGCAGAACAGTGTTACTACAGCAACAGAGAAAATTTGACATGAGGGTGGTGGTTAGTAGGTCGTCTTGGCCTAATATTAAACACAAGATGTACCATAAATTTGGATAATTGATGTTTGTTCCATTTAAACCTTCGTACATCTGCTTCCATGGTTCAACTATGCAATTTCGACGCCCATCTTGTCATGGTGCCCAAAAGAAGGGCATAAGGCTCTACACTCTTCTTCCAGGCAACCAAGGTACCTTTTCCGGTAGTAAAAAGTTGTAAGCAATAAATAAAATGGCTCCTGACAATAAAAATAATACTAGGCCTACGGCATTACAGTTATATTTGTGACCAATGCTAGAAGAATTACCAAACAAAGGCATGTTTTACAATTCCCATGCAGAATTTAACCTTCCTATGATGATTTATAACTGGCAGGGAAAAAAATCAAACTTCCAAACTCAGTTGTCTTGAAACACAACTTTCTCCGTCAATCTCTCGTTTATCCTTCCTAAATCAGAGCAGTACACGGCGCTCTATTCATACACACACCACGAATGATCATACGATTTAAAACTGCTTAGACTACCAACAAAATTTACAACCCTCCCCCCCCCCCGACTTTGTTTATTTTAGAAACCAACACAAACCACAGGTCAAGTTTTTCAATGAAGCACTCCACAAAATAATATTTCTTTGCAAATGCAATAAAACGGGTCAGATTTCACCCCATCACTCACCAACTCCGTGTCAAAGTCAGCAGCGGCGTCGCTCACCAGCACAGCCAGGGCAACGACCACACAGACGGCACCGACCAGCCACGGCAGTGCCGGTAACTTAAGCCTTCCCGTTGACGGCATTTCAGGCCTCGTACACTGCCCTAAACGTCTGAGATTTACTAACACAGATTCCTAATACACCAAAGGAATCAAATGCAGACTTGGAGATGTGTTGATCACCTGAAGGAAGAGTAGAAAAAGTTGTTTTAATCCTATGTTGAAGGCACAGTCTCTACACACACATGGGCTTTGCAATGGTGTGTGCACTAAACGTAAGCCACGCGTGTGATCAGCCGGTTGAAAGAAGTGTACAACTTTTGCCAAACATTTCCAATGGGAAACTAAAGTTTAGCTCAAGTAGATTGTTCCTGTAGACTCCGGAATGTAGCGGAAGTTCTTGGTTACCAAATGATCCACCTTGATCACAGACAGTTTGGTCGGATTTCAGGCAAATTCAGAGGTGAACCATGGAGTATCTGAACTTCATGAAATGCCAGGACCCCCATTCGCCGGGCTTCTCGCAAAAGCAGCACAGTGTGGCTACGTAACACACAGACTTCCCCAATGCCTTTATTACACTATTGTAAAGCACTGATTGGATTGTTCCACTGAAGCACAAACAGGGGTGGTTTTTTATAGCTGTATGCCAGCCCTTAAATCCAGGATATTATTATATCTACAAATTGTATTCATTGCAAAATAATTACATTCCGATCAAATGAAATGACAATAAACTATATTTATATCACATTCTACAACTATTTATGACATTTATATCTACCACAATGATATGTTTCTGTGTTACATTAAACCCAATAGTCGTACTTTCCCTAAGAACAAATGGAGCAGTCAATAATTCTTGCCATTAGTTATTTTCAATGGTTCGATTACCTCAAGTCGTCACAACTTTTATTGTTCATGCTAATAAGTTTCCGTCAGTTATCGTGGCCGATCTTTATATAAACCTGCACATAAAAAATACTGTTAGCAATCAAGTTTTTCAAATCCGAAATTCTTTCAAATCCACTGAAATGCTGTCGACCCTGCTGCAATAACGAATCAACAAACAAATATTAAACTAATTCGAATAACTAACTGTAAAATGTCGTTAACTGTTACTTGTGTATCAGTCATTATTGTTACCTATTTACATAACAAGGTTTTAAGAAGGGCTAGTGGAATAACGCAGAATAGCTGGGCCACAATACCAGACAGAGAGAAACCCTCTTTTATTTGTTTCGAACTCAATGGACTAGCGGAAACCCAACAGACCAGATTGTTCAAGCACTAAAGGACAAAGTAACTAGACCGTGGTCAAATCTCTTTAGTTGGACAATAGTACAAGAGACACTGAAGATGTGCCCGTTGTATGTTCGAACAAAGAGATTACTAGTCAAAGAAAGTACATGCATCGCTATAAATTGTTGTTTACCTGTTGTTTACCTTGTATTTTTTATACTAAAGTTAACTTGTCATTGTTATCTATTACTAGTACCAGGAGTACTTTTGTGGTGCGTTTTATATTTTCAATATAAGTGCAAAATAGGGTTAATATCACAGAAAACAAAATTTGTTGGGCTATTTCCAATCAGAAAGCTTAAAGTTCACACCATCCAGAGCATCTGAAATACTGTCGAGGTTTAATCAGCTAAGCCCCCCCCCCCCCCCATCTGCTTATGGAACATAACACTCAATTAAAGACACTAGGCCCGTATGAGGTAGGGTACCTGACAGAGATAGCCGCATAAACAAGGGTCCGTTGGGTGCCATTTTCACAGGTTTTTAGTTGTATGGGTATTAAATATTAATTATTGAAACCTGATGATGAAAATGGATGTAATCTTCCACACAATGTTCCTAATCAGTCTTTGCGATTTCCAGATGCATTCACATATCAACCTGTAATGTTTTAAGACATTTTCTTTAACCAGAACTTTACCCCTTCCTTTGTGACTACAAAATGTTCGAACTTCAAACTGCAGTATAGCAATAAAAGTACAAAGAAAAATCGACAGTGCGCATGAACAAATAATGCAGCTTCCAGTTAGCTAATTACGATCCTTTGTTCGACCCAGGCGGATGGAAGACTTTATTAGGAAATAGAGAACAAGGAAATTTATCATTTCCAGTGTCGAGAAAAACTTGGACATGGTTCGTGAGCACATTACCGTAACGCCAAAACAAAATTGAAATAATTTCTTTCTTTTTTTGGCGTAAGTGAACCGTCTTCTTTGAACAATGTACATGGAATTAACAATGTCCCACTCCCACTCTATACGATTATAATGTTTTCATTTTATCTCAAATGCCTGTCCTTCTAAACCTTCAACAAAGGACTATAGACTGCGCAAGTCTCGCGCGTACTCGAAAATATTTGGGATCCGTTAAAGCGCGTGAGTTTGTTTCTTTCACGCGTTAAAGCAATGTACGTGGGACCACAGTGGTCCCAAAAACATTCGAATACGCGCGAGACTTGCATGGTCTATACGCTGCCCATGTTTCTATGTACATGTATAAACATTACAAAATAAAACTAGAGCTCAAGTGTTTGTCACAAGGAGCTCAAGTGTTTGTCACCTATTTCTATAAGTGTTACACAATAAAACTAAAGCTCAAGTGTTTGTCACAAAAAGGCTGGAGCTCAAGTGTTTGTCACCTGTTTCTATAATAAACATTACAACATAAAATCAAAACATTATTTTTGTTGTGTGCCGATAAAGAGGATACATTAGGAACAGATAATCAGCCAAGTTGATAAACATACTAAAACAATTGTAACGTCATGATTGTTTTCTTTGTTTAATAACCAAACTTTAGCTCCCTGTTTTTCGGATATTTGATTCGTGAAACGATTTTTATTCTTCCTGTTTGCTGCCGTCCCTTTTAGTGGTCTGGGTGATGTAAGAAAAACTGCACATTCGAGTTGGATTCAATCGGTTAACTTCTTTGTCCACGAAAACAGATTGCACGTTCGATGTATAATTTGTTTAACTTCTAAGTTTATAGACGAACCATGCCCACTAAAATGGAGTGGTCAATGGGTGTCCGAGAGTACTACAGACATCATTGCACCAACTCACTTTACAATAAATTGTTTTTTTCGAGTTGCAAATACTGTTTGTTCCGTTTCCGTTTGTCACTCGTGACCTTCTTTAAGGGTTTATTGTACTTATCGGCCATTCTTATATAGGGGGGGGTGTTCGTACAGACATAGGCTTATTTAAATGGAGGTTCTAAACCTCTGACAGAACAGTGATTCCAATATTATTTACAGAAATGACAAACAAAACAGAAACAAAATGGTGTCAGTCAATCAATAAAACAAACGACATTCAGACGCGACACGAATACGGCCGTTTTTGTTTCTGCATGATCCCATTGCGGTCTTGTCTTTAAAAAGAAGTTGTTTTTGTGTATAGGAAAGACTTCCTCAATCCATTCCCAAGTGGTGACTCAGCAGACCCCTGGCGTACTTAATCCGTCAAAACTTTCACGATGTTTGTTTCGCTTCGTGATGCGGTTTGTTTACAACTTTCACTCAATTGAATATCATTCAGCAAACTGTCATTGGACCTATAGACTTTCATATTCAAAGTTGTCTATCATCGATCCCGTTCAAATCAGTGAAACGAAACCGAGGCTCGGAGTGGGAAATGGTCTGAACCTTTTTTAAGTATGACGAGTATCACCATTCATGATGATTGTTCTGAGACAAAGGAACAAGACATCGGTGATAATTGCACAGCATGTGCCATCTCGCAAAAAGGGGAATGCCTAAAGTCAACACCACACGGTGACTCATCGACCAGACGACCACCACTGGCCATAGCCACCTGCGAGTACCGATTGATTACAGGGGACTACATGTCAATGATGTGCCAATTCTGGCTATGGAGATTCCTATAAAACAGTGGTGGTGGTCGATACATCAAAGTGTTTTGTTCAGGTTTCCTGTTTGGTCTAGGACTGTGTAATAATAACTTTATATGTACCAACTGACGTTTTGAGCGATGGGGGGGGGGGGGATTCAGTCTTCAAAATGCCGTGTGAATGACCACCTTGTCACATAAATCAACTCCTTGATTTTGTTTCTGTTATATTTTTGGCAACTCTGAGTTGCGGTGAATCAAGATCATTTGATTAGCCCATTAGAGTTCTTCTTGAGCAGTCTGAATCAAATTGTCATTCTGTTCATTGACCTCGTTAATGTCGGTTGGGCTATTGTTCATATTTTGCTAGCTCCTTAAAATTATACTTTTTTTTTTTACAGAGGATAAAGCTGGGTGGCAAATTTCAAAGGTTTCAGCGTATCCTTTTTATAGCAGGAAGATTTGAAGGGAAGAGACTCGTTACATGAAGAAGAATGAAGGGGTTTCTTGGTGGACTTTGAAGAGAGACTTAAGGGTGAGGAAGAGGATGACATAAGATCTTTCAGCAAGGAGAAACAATGTCAAATTATTCTTAACTTACTTGCAATTGACTAAAAGGCAGAATACTGATGATGAGAAGGTATAACCATGACAGGTTTGCAAAGAAATTTAGCAGACCACAGGGCGAGACCAAGATGAAGTTTACTCTTTGTGTATGTGACTATGGTCTGCTAAAAGCATGTTATTTTTAACAAGTTTCTGGAATTAATATTCGTTAGTATTTCGAGTGGCCTCCTTTTAAATAGTTGAAGCTACTGATAAAAAACAACAAAACCATCGAAACACAATGAACATTCAACACAATTTAGACAAAATGATGACGAAAAGCATGCATCAATTACTAAACTTTCAGAGTTTTTAATGAAAGTTACCGCGGGCGAAGTGGTGTTATTCTCCGTTCAAGTTGCTTTAACATATCCATTGATTGACACTCGTGCAAGCCTTAAACAATCTGAAGGGCGCCACCAACTGGTGAAAGTTGTTTACTTCATTTTGGCCAATCAGAGTGGAAGCCATTTAGCGGTTTGACCAATCACGCATCAGATATCGACCAGCTTGTTTACAAGGTGCAGTGTGGTGGGGCATTTAAATTGTAAACAAGTGCCTGGCAACACATGCTAAATACGACGCGTTCATGTTAATTCCTGACGACTGAAGCCTTTTTAGAGACCATTTTTCCATGAATTGATTTCATACATTGACAGGAAAAGGACTTAAGTGTATTCACAATATGGTAAGTTTAATCATGGAGGAAGTATGGTTTAATCAAAACAGGAAATAAAATTCAACGTACTAAATTAAAATGGAAAATAGAGTTTGTTCAACTTGCTATCGTAATCGCACGGCTCTATTTTTTGAACACATCGACCGATGTAAAAACACCAAGCTGAGTTGACAGTTTTTAATATATTTAATTAATTCAAAGTGATTTTCTAAGTTGGCTGCAATCTGTGCTCGCAATGGCGGAATTACTGAGTAAAAAAAATGACCATATTTTTATCAAAGAGGGTAAACTTGGCGTATCCGACATGCTGCACCAATTTTCCGTCCAAAACTGTTTTACAAAGGAAAGGTGGTTAATTCACTTTTTAGCATGTACTAACCTGCAGTTCAAAAATATTTTTAAAAATAAACTTCACATTCACCAAAATGGTTAATCACACAAGTGACTAAAAGCAGAGGACGTTATAAGCATTTTTTCAAAATAAAGTTTGATAAAACCAACAATTAATTCAAAACAAACTGCTTTTAATGCTTTTGTATCGACAGCCCGGGAAAAAAAAATTTAGTGATAAAAATATCCAGGATTGAAATTGAAAATTCCTTTTAAGGAAAAAACATAATTAAACAGGTTTCATCCTTTTTTATTTTTCAGGAGCCCGGCATGAACAATTTATCCCCACGCAGCCAAAACTCAAACAGGCTCAAAGTTCCCCCACCAGTCTTTCCCAAATCATTTGTAACTAAGAACAAGAACAACAGAAAAACAGCCAAGTCATCAGTGAACCAGATAACGTCAAACATCAACCACAGTACGCGAGTGCTACAAGGGTTAGAAAGTCTACAAACTAAGGACTTATTTTGCGATGCTACTTTGGTAGTTGATGATTGTCGCATCAATGTCCATCAAGCAGTCTTGGCAGCATCTAGTAAATACTTCTGGAGACTTCTGGCTAAGGGTAGATCTCAACCCCAAACTCCATTAAATATCGTGAAAGATGAGCACACAGAAGTTTCCTTAGAAGGGGTCCAGGCAGATGTGATGAAGGTACTTGTTCGATTTATGTACACAGGTTCAGTTTGCGGTGAAGAAATAGGAGTGAAATTATTGAGGAAGGTTTTCCAGAAGGGACGCGAGTTGGAAATTGTTGGTATGGTCAGGTCGTGTGTGGATTTCCTACGTGGAAATGTGGACATGCATAACTGCATCCATGTTTACCTGATAGCCAAAGAGGGTGGACTGGATGAGCTGAAATCAACCGCGGAGGTGTTCATTATGGAGAACTTTCCCCGTGTGATGATCAGCAAGGGCTTCCTGGAGTTGAATGTAGAGGATCTACTGGTATTGGTCAACAGTGAGAACTTAAAATTGAATTGTCGACTCGCTCTACACAATGCCTCCCAAAAGTGGCTGGACCATGATCTGAAGAGGATGCAGTATGCGCAAGAGGTCAAAGGTCATGTTCTAAAAACCCCAATGCGTATCATTTTGAGTGATGTGACACAACATTCTGATTCAACTGACAACATCGAGTCACTGTGCAACAATGACAGCCCTAATGCTAAAACTTCTGGGAAAGTTCAAGCAGAACCGGACACTAACATTTCAAATTCGTGGGTCACCCGAACTTATCCAACTCAGCCGGTAATTCTGGCGTTTGGTGGGGAGGATAAGCAAGGGTTACCGTCAGAGCGAGTTTATCAAATCCACCCACTATCAGGCTGCGTTGAGCCCTTCCATGACATGCCAATACGCCGTCTCGACCTTGCGCTGACTCCGATAGACGGCCAGGTATTCATTGCAGGGGGGCAGTATTCATCCGACTCGCGTGCATCAGACAGTATTGGCACCGTCCACTGCTTTGACCCACAGACCGAATCGTGGCGGCAGATGCATCCAATGTTGAAACGCCGTGCCCTGTTTACTCTTGATACTATCGACAAACGCATTTATGCAGTAGGGGGTAAAAATGCCCAGGGGTCTCTTGCGAGTGTCGAGTGCTTCAAACCCAGTTTGAACGAATGGGTTTATACCTCATCGCTGGTTATACCTACTTTTGGGCATGCCAGCACTGTCCAAGATGGCAAGCTTTACATCACCGGTGGTGTTGTAATCGGAAAACACTTCACCAACACCCTACAGTGTTACGATCCCACCTTGGACATTTGGAGTTACCGTTGCCCAATGAACACAAAACGTGCTCTGCATTCGATGTGTACCGTTGGTGACAAGTTATACGTACTGGGTGGCAACACCAGAAATGCAAAAGGAAAACGCGTTGATTGTGAAATCGTTGAATGCTACGACTTTGAAACTGACCAGTGGGTAAATGTAAAGCCTATGCCCCGAGCGGTTTGTCTAGCAGGGGCGGCTGTGGTGGGCCATTGCATTTACGTCATTGGTGGATATAACGGGCATCACGCTTTGCGTCATGGAGACATTCAATGTTATGACACGACTAAGGATCAGTGGACCCGGATTGGACAGCTGCCTGAGCCCCTGATGCGTCTGCGTGTGTGCACCCTGTCTCAACCAATCATTGGGAACACTGGAAGATCATCAGCCAATCAGAGGCAAATGTCAGATGGAATCTCGGAATCGGGTAGTGATGGATTAGCATAAACTTTAAGGTGTGACTCGTATCAAATTTAAATACGTTATCTATCAACGTTTTTACCAAAATGTAGGCATTTATGACTCAATTTAAAAAAAGAGAAGTATACCAAGTATTTTTTACTAACAATTATGTTTTTTTAATTAAAACTTTTTTATAGTAACATTTCTATAAAACATTATTTGTTGTTTTTAATACACGTAATACGAGTGAAAACCTCTCAGTTTGTTTTTGTGAATCTGCTTGAAGAATTTTGATACTGTGGATCAAGTAAGAGGAATGTATGATTCAGCATATTTGGATATTCTGTATAAATGTAGCGCTATAAGTGTGTCGTGTAAAGGAATTTGGAGTATTTTTGACTGTGAGGGTGCTTTGATATTGCAAAAAAAGTAACAAAGTTTTGACGTTTTTGTACTATTATTATTATCTATTTGGCCATTGACACCAGAAAACAACATAAAGGCAATCAAAATAAGATAAGATAAGTGTAAATTGTGATGCAGAAAATTTCACCGCTGAAAGCGCCCTCAGGCGGTCAAAATTACGGTCACTTGGGTATATGAAGTTTGTCCTCCTTGCTTGGGAAATCATCTGAGTGATGAAGATGCAAATCTGTGAACCCAAAAAGAACACCATAAAAAGTTTAACTTTAATGAAATCTAGTCGTTTAGCCTTTAAGAAAAATATTGCTTGAGTCACAGACTTGGGACCGACCCAGTTTTGTAGGAAAAGCAGGTATTATAATGGTGCTTAGCAATTTTTTGTACTAAGCATAACTAAGCAGGGAGCAAGTCACAAACACTGTATTACATGGTTTGAGGGCTGATAATCTGTTTGTTTCTGCTAAATACTTTTTGCATTTATACGTACCAGAGGTCATTTTTTTTAGTACGCAGTTACTGGGACTGTAGTTTCCGTTATTGAGACAAAATACTTTGAGTTCCTGGAAGAAGAGCGTAGAGCCTTACGCCTATTTCCAGGCACATGACAGTTTGGTCTTTTGGAAGAGTGAAAAAAATCCTCTAATTTCAACAAACATCATACCAAAAACCTTTGAAAAGGTTATCAAAGTCAGTGGCCACCTTTAGTGAAACTAATTACAAAAAGGTTTACATTTTAACGATTAGTGGCTAATGTTATCTGGTACTCATGCTCAAGAACTTGTGTTGGCTACCAGGCAATAACGACCTCTAGTCAACAAAATGGTCCTTTCATGACCTTTCATGTACAGCTTGTTTTTGATTGTGACAATTGATTAAACAATTGTGTTTTGGGGAGAGGGGTTCTATATTATACTTTTTCCTTGACTTTGACATTATTCAAACAGAAACATTTCTCTGGTATAGGGCCTATTAGTACTAGTATAAATTTCAGAAACGATGATTTAATCAATTGTTCTTAAACTTTGTATCTGTAAGTTCCAACGATGTTCTTCGTTTTTAACAATAAAATATAGTTGTGTAACAAGACAATTATGTATTGCTTCAACAAATTTGCATACGACCTCTGTTTGAACTCACCTTGTTCATTGTACGCTACTTCTAGGAGGTACAAGCCACTTGGTGGCGCTGTTTGTCTGGCTTTGATATGATCGTTATTCCGTGAATCAAGAACCTCTTGCAGGTCCTCTTTAGAGGTACGGCCAAGGCCAACAGAGACAAGGGCTGATACCATTCGACGAATCTAATTATAAAGAGTATGGCGAAATACCAGTTAGTTCTGGGTGACCACTGAAGGTAGCAAGAAAAGCATTTTTGACCCTAAATTTGACCTTTTCATTTAAGTTCAGTGAAGTAGTTTCTCTTACCTGTCTATACAAGAAAGAACGGCTCCTAATCACCACCTCCAAGAACTTTATCTCCCCCAAATGCTGCGAGCCATAATGATGACTAAGGAAGCCCTGCGAGGGCGCTATTTCAATACTGTCAATCGTTCTGATTGGTGACTTTATGACCCTCTCTTTGGAGCTACTTCTGAACGCCGAGAAGTCGTGGGTGCCTAGAAAGATTTGAGATGCTTCTCTCATTGCCTCCACGTTCAGCCTTTAAAAGAAACAACCGGTTAAACCGCATGAAAAAGTGTATGAATTGCCAGCTCTTGGTACAGTCAGCTCTTGTTACAACAAAATCGCTGGGACTGGCCAAATTACCTCATTATAGCAGGAACGTTGTTACAAGAGAACAGCAAACCAAAGAAACTTAAAGCAGAAATGAGATTCAGGACTTAAGAATGTACTCTTTATAAGCAGAAAGTCTTTATAACAGTATAACATCGTCTTTATAATGAGGGTTGACTGTTTGGGGGGGGGGAAATCCACAGGACAGAAGGGCTTGTAACTCAAAATATTAGCTGGACCAGAAAATTTGTTGCAAGACCAGAATCAAAATCAGTTTAGACAATTAACTGTTTTTATTTAAACAAGCACTAGGAGAAAAATTATCTCATATATAGTATGTATTATAATGCTTTAATAATCAACAGAATTGAAAGATTTTTATCAGACTCAACTCAAAAAGGTTGAAACATATTTTGTTTGAATTAAAGATGTACAGTAAAGTACCATTGTTCAAAAACTTGACCACTGGACTTGTTTGGTCATGAGTTTACTTGGCCTCGGGCCTGCGGTCCAGTGTAAAATTCAAGCCCTGCCAGGGGCCTGAATAATATTGTTAGGTGATGTTAGGAAATGTTTGGCCGAGTAATGGTCTGACGAGATTTTATCGAACAACTCACTCAGATTTGATTGGCCAGCACCTGTCTATCTCAGTCACTGGCAGAGATTGATGAAAACAGTCCGTTGCTATTCTGTACAGGTATCTTCTGCTGATGGCTTGATGCTGGGAATGAAAATCCGCTGGTACTTGTATTGCTTTGATAACCCTTGTGTTGAAACAAAAAAGAGTGAAAATCATTGATCATTGTGGACGGCAATCAACCTCATCCCCAAAGGTGTATGATCTTGCCCACCATTTTTTCCAAGAATGCCTTGCTTGATCATAACCCCTGGAAGTGTGTCTTTGAAATATCCAAAGATGTTGGATATTTTAATTAGTCCTGTGGTTGATCCATTCCGTGTTGGAGACATACGCAGAGCATACTATCAAAAGACGCATCAAGTCATAGAGCAACTGGTCCCCTCTCATCGTTCTTTGATCTTGTGATATCTTTAACTGTATGCAGTTTAGGGTGACAGTGCAAAAATCATGATTCATTTGAAGTGGATTGCATCAAAATATTTGCATTTTGACATGTATTCGCTAAGCACACTGCAAGTGCCTTAAAGTTTTTACAGGGCATGCACGCTGAGCAGTCAGTCTTAGTTAGCCAATCAGCATTGTTTTTCAGCACTTCCATACCAGGGGTTAGTGATGAGAGGTATCTCCCCAGCGTGCTGCATGGTAGCAAAGCTGGGTGGCAATAGAAGCTGCAAGTCCCGCACACATTGAAAACAAGAAAAAAAAATGTAAAAAAACCTACATTTTTCAATGAAAACAGGTACCATACTAACCTGACAGGTTCATTTCCAATGTGATAATTGAGACCTAACCGTAGACTGTCAGGGTTAAATACTACCGGCTTCTTTGGCGGTCGAACCAGATCAAAGTGCGCTGCATTGCACAAAGCATGGACCCCTGAGTCAGTTCTGCTTGACACAGAGATCTTCGGTGGTTGATTTGGGTTCAACTTTTCCAGCGCATTCTTAAAAGAAAAGTAGAATAAATTTAGTTCTGTTATAGGATATCAGACCATAAATTCATTTGGTGATGTCTTTTATCATTGGTTTTTGGTAGACCCAGTAAACTGGGGCACTGTACTCCTTTAAACAAAGTTTTAACATCTGCGGTCATACTAGTCCTAATTGACAGCGTTTCACTCTCGGGCACGTAGTACGACCGCAGGTGTCAAAACATTTTTTTTGACAGGAGTACTGCAACCCCAGTTACTGGGTCTAGGTTTTGGGGAGATTTAACTTATTCTCAACCTCTAGTTTTTAAACTAAACAAATAATCAGTGAACTACAAATTCTGGAAATTATCTATTGTACCTCAATGACATCCTGAACACCAACGAGACCAGTTTCTGCCGTTGCCTTCTTAGATGCTCGTACAACACCACTTCAAAGAAGAAAAACATATCGACGTAATAATCATGTTGTATTAAAAAAATGATATGGAGTCACTACAGAGAACAATTTAGCCCAATTTATAGGACTAAAAAAAAAAATGCAAACAAGCCTGTGACTGATGGCGTGTGTCGTGTGGCGTGTGGATAAAAAATGATATGGAGTCACTACAGAGAAAAATTTAGCCCAATTTATAGGACTAATAATATTAATATGTAATCTGTCTAAATCAATACAGTGTGAGTGTCAGTAGATCACATTTTTTTTATTGCCACTAATGCCAGCACTCCATTCAAGTTAAAAATGAGTCAACTTACTAACCAGTATTTTGTTCCGATGTACTGGAAATAAATCAAGTATCGAACCATTCCTCTCTGTCTCACATTGTCAATAATTTTGTCAGAATCTTTTAAACTGTAGTTAATATTCTTCCCCTCACAAACATCACAGAAATTTGTTGTTGAGTGAGAGCAGACGTCCGTCTTGTTTGGACCCTCTCGATCCTCTGTGTAGTGTGTGTGGTGTGCACGCTCCAGCAGATCCACACACCGCCCTCTTGGGTTTGCTAACTTACTGAAAAGACCCAGACGCGCGAAATCAAGTTGACATGGAATGAGGTAAACGGCACCAGACGATTTGTTAAAAGCACGGGATACGCCGCCAGTTGTTGACAGAGAGCTACACACACAGGGACTTCCTTAGTATTACACAACAGGCCAGGTACGGGGCAGGCAGGGGGCGTCACGGACGGGTTATTACGGAATGACGGATGTGTGCGCTACATAAAATAGCATCATTGAACTACCTTATTTCAAATCAAGGTTACTCTCTGCTTTGCATGCTCTCTGCCGAACTTCCTGAAGTTAGTAATATAGTATTACCTGTGTTGGACAAACTTCAACTTTTAAATCATCACTTTATTTAGTTAGCCCTTTTTTTTGGCTTTTTAATCAAGGTGCTTGACCGCTCTTTCGCGATCTTTGCGGGGAGATCTCCCCGTTGGTAAACTTTGCGATTGTCATGAAGTTACAGACTAAAATACGGCTCACGACTGTGGCTCAAGCAATCTTCTTTTTATTCGGTGGAATAGAGTATGGTATGTATACATGTATTATATAGTATTTATGTTGTAAACGACATTCACGTCATCCGGGACCGTCGGTGTATGGTAGGCCAGTTGAGGATCGACGGTGGTCGAAACTAGTATTTTGTATTGAATGTAAATCGAAACTAGTATTTTGTAATTTAATATCCACGACTCGGCAAGAGTAACAAATACCCAGTCTGCCAAACAACCAGTAACAAACAAGACCATAAACAAATGGCAATGCAACAGAGAACAAGGGAGGTAAGGAAGATCACGAAAGGTTGCAATAGAGAGGATCGGTTAGGATAAAATGAGAAAATAAAATTACCTGCTGCAAAGTTTTTAAAACAGGACTAGCTAGTACAGTACTCAGTAGCACAGTGCCCCGGTTACTCATTACTGGGTCTATAGTACAATGTTGTACACAAATACTACACTAGTAATTTGAATTCGTGTTTTACTTGTGTAGTATAAACCCTCTGCATGCCCCCCCCCCCTTTACCAAATACTAAAGAGACCCCATATACCCAACAAAGGGAATATTACGTCACTGTGTTTTTTACAAGGGAAACTTATTTCTATCAAGTAGCTGCGTTCAAA
Source organism: Pisaster brevispinus (assembly GCA_023634235.1). NCBI lineage: Eukaryota > Metazoa > Echinodermata > Asteroidea > Forcipulatida > Asteriidae > Pisaster > Pisaster brevispinus. The sequence continues at coordinate 1,618,107 of JAMKCF010000002.1, forward strand.
TTCAAAAACTACACAATCAAACAACCTTTGAAAAGTTCATCATAATTCATATTCAGTGGGGGGACTGGTACTTATTTTTGGTAGCATTTTGGCTTTACACTTTGCAGGGCTCTGTCCACAAGACAGCAGGGCCCAATTTCTCATAGAGCTGCTTAAGCAGAAAATAATGCTTGACAATTTCCTGCTAAGCAGAAATGAGCAGGATACCAGTCACAAATTGTACATGTGACATGGCAGTTTGGCTGGTAACCTTATTTTGGTAAGCAAAGTTTTATTTTGTGCTTAGCAAATGTTGGTGCTTAAGCAGCTCTATGAAATTGGGCCCAGGACTAGTTGTAGCTCAAAATTTGGAACAGAAAGGTGTTTGTAACAATATGCTTGACCAGAATCTATATGGGTGAAAATTCACTAAACTGCACTAATTAGCTAGAATGCCCTTTAAGCATATGTAGCACATAAACTAAACATCATGTCAAGATAACTAAAGCATCCATGTGAAGTACTCACCTAGATGTACCTACAGTAGCAACAACTTTCTCATAGTTGCTTTGCAAGATTTTCAAAATGTTGGTAAAAGGCCGATTTGTGGACGGAAATTCGTTCAATCAGAAAATTATATTTTTGTTTCAGTTGTCTATTAAAGACATTAGTTAGCAAAGCTATCACTGCATGTTACATGATGATAGAATGGAGAAATGCCTTGCTGATAACAACAATAGCTTCAATGATTTATGTCCGGTAAAAACAAAACAAGGTCATAAGTGAGCCATTTCGGACATAACTATTTTCCGTCCAATTTTAAGGTTTTTTCTTGATACTACTTTCTATCAATTAGTAAAAAAGGAAACCAGAAACTTTAACCTTTTCCCAAAGGTTGTTTAGCCTAGCACTAAGTGCAATTGCTTTCATAATCTCAGATGCGTTGGTTTAAGTGTGACAAAATGCTAAAAACAGCGATGCATATTTCCGTCCACAACTTTGTTATGTCCGAAATAATACATTTCTCTTTATAACATGTACCCCCAGTTAAGAAATCAATCAAGTTTATAGATGGAACAAGTGGTATTGACTTGTCAATTAATAAAAATCTTCACTTGAAACAGTTACCCCTAAACTCCACGAGAGAGGTGGATTAAAAACTTTCCGTCCACATGAGTTATGTCCGAAATAGAAGTTATGTCCGAAACATGTCCAATGGAAGAATAAACATTTTTGGGCAAGTTATAATCTTGAAACTATGACACTTCTTGTTTTGTGTATTGAAGAACGATACTTAAAAACAATTAAAACCATTATTAACTTTTTAAACTTTTTACTCCAAAATATATTGAAAAAATCATTTCGGACATAACTGTTATGTCCAGAATTCACTTATGCTTAATTTTTTGACGACTTAAACTTATATTTGTAATGTGGGTGGGGTGAATATTTAATGTACTTTATCAATTCAACTAACTAAAAATATAAATTGGCATTTGTGAAATAAATAATATCTGCAATTGAGCAGAACCTACAAAATGATCATCATTTTGAAGTCTCTCTCACAGAATGCCCAAGCTTTGAATGTGGGAAGTTAAGAATGATAATGAAAAGAACCATTTTCCTTGAGTCTCAAATAATGTATAGTTAATTTAGTTGCACCAATTATCCCAAAGTAGTGGTGAAATTTGAAGTATTTTGTTCAAAAATGACTTTTACTTGTGTGGACATATTGCTGTTTCGGACATAACTTTTAAAAGTGGACATACAAACAGTGGGGTATGGCTCTAGTCTACATGTAGGTTATGAAAAAGATAAATTGTTTAAACTTGCACAGGAGTGTGTGTCTGGGTGGGTTTGGCCAGTAATAGTACATAGTACAAATAAAACCTGTACTTGATGATGTACACAGTATACATAGACTACATTACAGTAATAATACAACAAGCACTACTGTAGTTCTGCACGCACATAGCACACTGTGTACCGGTTCTGCTGCAGTGAATAGGTAAGTGATAATTTTGTTGTCTTGTAACAAACATAAGACCTGAATTTAAACTATTTTCAAGAGGTTTTTTTGTAGGCTTAGAAAAACAAAGAGCAAAAGTAAATTCTTTTGCGAAAGGAACCTGGTAAGATCTGTTATAATAGACTGTTTCTGTATTTGAGATCATGACTTAAGTTGCTCATTAAATGTAAATAAAATTAAGTTAATAATCATTTTTTTATTGTTACTGCTTTCCTCTTAAAGTAAACCAAAGTTTCGTTCATTTTTTTAAAACTCAGGTTGTTAAAAAATGTTTACCGACTGGAGAGGACAAGGAGTGAAAGTCATCATGGGCATCCCTAAACATGATGATCCCGATTCCAAACCCTATAACAATGACTCAAAGGGGTGCACGCAAGTCGGTGATGTGTCACAAATTTAACAAAAGCTGGCATTATTGTTAAAGCATGGGTATTTAGTTGTCATCCAGACCAACCAAAATGAAAGACAACTTTGTTCAAGTTAAATTTGTCTGTAATATATGATTTTATTAGCAGTTATAAAATGATGTTAAAATGTCTTTTGAGTTTAAATTGGTTGTTTCAGTTCTCTTCGAACATTTCACCTACTTTTTACTTTGAAGATGGTTTTAACATGGTTTCACTGAAAAAAGGCCTTTAACTTGCTAAAAACCTTAATCTGTATAGGTAAGGCAGCTTAATGTAATTTGGGGAATATTTTGTTAGTAGACCATCTGCTGTCTTCCAGTAGATTTGTATTGAACAAACTATGGATGCTACAATAAGAGTGATTCAAATAACTTATCCAAGTACTCACAAAGATATGAACATTGGACATAGTTATGTCCGAAATAATGATAAATTTCAATATTATGTCCATAATATAAAGATGACTGAAAGAAAGTGATCCCACATCATGATTTACAATGATTTACGTACTAAACCATCAGTTAAATATTAAAAAAAGGTGTCTCTTTAAGTCATGTCCATGTAAAACCCTGTAATGTCCACAAAGAGTTATGTCCGAAATGTCCACATTGTCCAAAGTTATGTCCGAAATTGTGCACCCATAGAAAGAGTATCTTTTTAACCAAATACACTCTAAACTTCAATGATTGTATGAATGATCAGTAGGTTAGTATGAGTAAACACAAGCATTGATATGAGACTAGGATTATTTGTTGTATAGTTACACTTCAAAATATGTGTACATGTCATGAAAAAAACCTCTGAAATTCACGCAAATAGCCATAATTTTTTCGTAAAACAACCATATAGTAAGTATTTCGGCAAAATTGTTGCTAAGCATATTTGCAACAAGGTGTTAAAAACATTAGCAGTTTAAGTTGAAGAGGTTTTTCAAAATGGTCTTATTTCATTTTATATTAACTGTTCACTTTTTACACGTTGTTAAACTTTTAAAAAAAATATTTTTAATATTTGAAATAGTTGTAGCCCTGACAATATCAAATTAATAAATTAGAACAATTGGACTATTTGACTGAGTTGGAATGTTTCTCCTGAATCCATTTTGAATTTTTGACCCAAATTGAACATAATTATGGCAGCTTAGTGAATTTTCACCCACATGAGAAAAAAAACACCTTTCTACTCAGTTTAACAAATAAACTGTTTTTATTTGACCAAAGTACAAAAAGATTAAGAAGAGAAGGGTTGAGTAACTCAACAGAATTGAAAGATGTTCATCAGATCAGAGGCAAACTCAAAGTCAACATTTCAACATCATTTTATTAAAGATATTACTCAGTGAGGTTGAAAAGCACAAGATTATTGGACTTGTTTGGTCTTGAGAGTTTACTGGCCCAAAGCTAAAATTACTGGCCTCGGGCCTGCAGTCCGATGTAAATCTCAAGTCCTGCTTCGTCGGCCATTTTGTTCACCATTATGCTGGTCTTATTTCTATTGGTGCAAAGTGCAAGCACAGTGATTTTGAGGGCCTTCAAATGCTATTTGTTTATTTATTGACAGTATCTCATTCTCAGACAGGAGTATTTAAAAATTCTATGGAAGATTACATGTAGTACCACTGGTTCTTCCTGGCTGTACATGCTAGCATAAGCATAGTGGGCCAATGCGCATGAATTGTAGTCAATGCCCAAACAAAATCATAGGCGTAAAGATAAAAACCATTTAAAGTGCCCCAGATTGTGCAGTTGGGATTATAAAAACAAACTTAAAGATAAACACCAAGTAAAAAAACATTATGAGAGGACCTTGTTTCAATTCACTGTGCTCAGGCGAAACGTCCATGATATTACTTGGGTCCAGAATGCCCCACAGTTTTGAAAAATACTAGGGAGAACCACGAGGTTACAGTGGACTTTTATAATCACTGAGCAATGACTCTGGGCAACATTATTGCCAAAACTCCAGCAGCAAATATCTTGATAAGTACAGCGTTTGAAGATCAAATAAACATATGAAAAACATCTATGGACAGTACCAAATGGTGATATGGACAGTCCAGCGAAGATAGCGGGCCAAATCGGATAATACTCAGAAAAATGGAAAATCTGAAAGACAGGAATGACTTTTGACGTTTCCACTCTGTCTAGTGCCCAACATTGAAACTAGTCAGGTTTTTTTTCTTTAAACAGCCACTAATCCCCAACCCAGTACATTGTCTTTAAAAATCACAATGGTTTTATTTATTAACTGAGGAATATCGTAGGCATAATCAAGGTTGTGTCAATAGTTTGATCTGTTATCTATTCTGGCCAACTTTATAGATCTGTCTGGGGCAGTTGTGTCATCAGTTTTTGTTTAAACCCTTAAGATATAAAGATCAGTCAGTTGTTTTTATGATGACCTTTGAAAGGTGGCGAGATGTTTACATGTGGACGTTTCCTGCAGTCTGTTAAAATGTTTTTGAGGAGGGGGGGGGGTGGCAACGCCATCATACATTGCTTTCACATGTCAACAAATGCCCCTTCTCCAATTCATTTGTTAAGAGAAATGTTTAAATTGTAATAGCTGGTAGAAAAGGGGGGCAGCGAGTCAAGGGCTGATATTGCAAAAGAAAGAAATATTCTAGGTCAAGTGTTGTAAAGATATTTTTGGTCCAATAAAAGTTCTGAGCAACAGAAGATACTTTTTCAAGTGGGGTGGGGAGGGGGTAAGGCTGATGCAGTATGAGAAATAAAATCTTTATAGAAGGCAAGTTTAGTGTTTTGGGGGGAGAAAGGGTGCTTTTTAAAACCAATTTGGGAAAAACTGGACTTAACAATTTGTTTTAGTTTGTGTAAGAGATTGAATTAGTACAAGAAATCCCTCTATGTGTTTGAAATTTTTGACATTTATAGTTCAAGAGTGTCTCCAAGGTCAAAGGAAGCTTTGCAATGCTCTTGTGAAATTCCATTAGCTGGAGACGCCATCGAAGTGGGAGAGAATTACAAGACTCTTAACTCACTTGAAAATGGTGTAAAATATCGTTGTATTTGATACTCTTTGAGAGCAAAATTTTGACACATGACATCGTCAAACATCAATTGCGTCTGTAGTGTGTACATTCCAAACGGGAATTTCTGCACCAGTCTAAAGGTCAAATTCAATGCCATTTTGATTGAACATCATCAAAATTCAGGAATCAACTAAAAAAATTCTCTGTCCAGCTCATTTGAAATGCGACATCATCGAACGGTTTTTGGATTCAGACAGAAATTGCACTTGACTGGTATCAAACACTTTTGTAACAATGTTTTAACCTAAGGTTAGAAATTTGTAATGTTTTTTCCCTTTTTCATATGAACTCTATCAATTGGAAAATGAGTGGAGCACAAAATTTGACCTTGGGAGCCCCTTTTCGATCTTCGTTCACCAGTTATCCTGGGCTCTTTAGGAGTTGCTACTATTTATTTGTTGTTTGGGTGCTGCCCATGTTTACACGAATTTGTTATTTTTCCCCCAGCTGTTATTTTGCCGACACTCAACGAGTACTTGGGTTATCTCGATGGAGATGCTACCTTTTTTGGTATCGTCATGGCTGCATTTAGCTTCAGCGGTGTCTTGACATCACCGCTCTACGGCCTCTTTCAAGACCGCTTCAAACGGACAAAAATTCTAATTTTATTTGCCAACTTGTTTGAAATTGGAGGTAAGTTTGAGAGGCTTTCTAAGGAGGTGAATTGTTAAGACGCTCGGGATAACATTCGGCTGACAAAATACACCTTTCGTTTTTAATCTGTAAGCCTGCGTCCTTTCATAAAGCTGTTAAGCAGAAAATTCTGCTTAGCAAATTTCTTTACTTAGCAAGAAATGAGCGGGGTTACCAGTGGTAGCAATGTAAACTTTATGGAGTGTTGGTTGGTAACCTGTTTCCGCTAAGCAAGATTTTCCTGTGCTTAGCAAGATTTTGTGCTTTATGAAATTGGGCCCTGCTGTGAAGAAAGTTCCTTTTTACATTCGGCTGACAAATGATACCTTTTGATTTTAATCTGTAAGCTTGCATCCTGGTGTGAAGTTAGTTCCTTTTACCAGATACATGAAATAAAATACTGCCATCATGGACAGATTTGTTTGAGTCTGTGGTTTTTTGTTTGTTCACGCCTTGTGACAGGATTGTACCACAACATGTTTCAAAAATACCCACCAGTTATTAATCGGAAACTTCCGCTTTGTTTCAGAATTTGTATTGAAGAGGTCATTCAGAATAAGCAATGTTTAAAAATGTTGATCTTTTTTTCAAAAATCGTTTTGACCCGCCCACCCACCCCGAAATGTTGAGGTTGCAAGTAGTGGCAGGCTTGGTTCTTTCGGCGCCCTCAGGGTTGGCGATGTGATCGTACCAACATATATAATCAAGGATGGTCCTTTGGTATTGTTTTCGGAAGGCATCAAGTTTTCTCATGGATTAAATCACTGGACAATATCAACAAACATACACAAGGGTTATTGAACAGTTTTAAGGTAGCAAAAACAAAATGGTTGCACTTTTTTTCTTTTTTTTGTTCTTTCTTTTACGAGTGTATTCTGCTCTTTTTTGGCAGGCAACTTTCTGTACTTTGCTGGAGGCTCCAAATACACGCTGCTTGGAAGTAGACTGATCTCAGGTAAGTCAAAGTTTGGTTTCACTTAAAGAAAACCTACATGGCTTATGTACTCATCCCTCAACTCAAGTGAGCTACCAACCCAGAGCTCACCCTTGCCACTAGCCCAGTGTACATTGCCTCACAAGAACTACCACGGGCTAGTAATAGCACCTTAGATAAAATCTCAAAGTGCTGTACAGGAAATCACAGCAAAATACACCGTACACCAGAGAATTAGTAAACAAATAGTTAATAAATTATATACTATAGAGTAAAAAGCACACAATGGAGAAGTAAAAAACCCACAATCACTAAACAATCCGCGTTATACATTTGAAATTGCATAAAGAACATAACTTCATTTGACCATTAAACTGGTTATGATCGCTATCATTAATACATCAGAAAGATGCATTTATGACAATACATGTCTAAGATCTAGGCTACTTAAACTTCCTGGGGGCAAGTGATAAACACACAGTTTAATGAGCTGGAGGGCTACTTTACAAAAAAGCACAATGCCTTCATTCCTTGATGAATGTTTCTTGATCACTGGAGGATTGGCGTTAATATAGTTACGCACGTAAGCAAGTTTGATTACAAAATGTTGTATCTCAGTTGAAATAGCCCGAATGAACACACAAAACAAGTACATGCCAATATGCGGTTTTTTTTTTGCAATAACCATTTTCCCGAATACAAGGTTTTAGCACTGACACGACAAATTAATGAATCCCTTCTTTTATAGGGGTGGGTGCTGGTGTTGGCTCCTCAATTTTCGCACAAATTTCGAGAACCTCCACGGAGAAGGGACGGGCATCGGCTCTTTCTACAGCCTCAGGGTCGAGGCAGATTGGACTCCTCCTTGGCCCCGCCCTTAATTTCCCCCTCAACAGCTTGGACTTCTACATCGGGCCGTTTCATGTCAACAAGTTCTCCGGGCCGGGGGTGAGTGAAACGAAAGTAGTTGTTGGTTTCCTTTTCATATTGATCTCTATCGTTTTAGCATACAGCCAAACGTCAACAACAGGAAGGTGAATTGGAAACGAGAAGAACTGTTCAGTTTAAGGTCTGGGGGGGAAACCCACGCAATCAAGGCCCAATTTCATGGCTCTGCTTACCCTAAGCAAAGAATCGGCGCTTACGGAAGCAGGGACTCTGCGTTTATGTGTATTTCATGGGTTAGCATTTAATTTTGCATGTGCTCGTGCGTACTCCACCTTACTAGGCATTTTGTGCTTACACAGCCAACGCAGAAATTCGGCGCTTGCAAAATAAGCGGAAAATGGTGACCGTAAGCGTAGAATTCGGCGGTAAGCAGAGCCATGAAATTGGGCCCAGGTAGGGACTGAAAAACCAATCCACACGCAAGGCTCTGGGTCTGATGTGGGATTGGCAGAGCTGCCAACATTTGCATCTTGCAATCGGGGAAAATTTGGTACAACAATCAGGGAGGTATTTAGAATTACATTCAACATAATAGGGACAAAGTTTCCATAATCGGGGAGATTTTCAAATGTGTTCCTCAGAACATGGAAAGATTGGTTTAATTTCAGGGAACTTTCTGCAGAATCAGGGAGAGCTGGTAGACCTGGATTAGAACCGTCCGGGGTCCACAGACGTGAATGGCAGGAAAAGAGCCAATCTTAAAATATTTCAACTAAACAGTTGTATAATTTGAGTATTTGATTTGATTTGATTTGATTTGAATGTATTCAGATAAAACACCGCAAGAACATGGCAAAAATACACACGCAGTAACAGGAGAAGAAGAATGGAAACAAATACAAGAAAGTGGAAAACTTTTGTAATTTTTTTTCAATTTAACAGTTGTATAATTTTGAGTATTTTGATTTGAATGAAAAAACACAGTAAGAAACATGGCAAGAAACATACACAGTAACAGGAGGATAACAATGAAGTTAAGAAAACGAAAGTAGAAAACAAGAAAGAAAAAAATAATGCACGAAACTAATCAAGGCTAGCCTAAAATGCTGATACCTTTCAATCTTTGATAACTTTGGGGTCCTTAAATAACTCACCGATGTATCTTGACCGTCTCTACAGCTTGTTATGTGTATCTTGTATATACTTCTTGAGGTTGTGGTGCTATTTCTATTCTATGACATACCACCTCTTGACAAACAAGAAACCATTCTTGCCGGAGAGGAGAAAGCTGCAAGTTCTCCCCCGAGCAGAAACGTCACATTCATTGAGGGTAAGGACGGCCTTCAGAAAAGCCTTTACTCAATAAATGGCGATGGCATGAACGATCTGCTAAACAATGCTAACAACGCAGAAAGCACTGCAATTAATGGCTCGCAGCAGTTGAACAGCGGACGTGTGGAAGATTACCAGCGCGACATATGCCATGATGACAGCGACGAGGACAACTACGGTGAAAGAAATGACGACAAGATTCAAAAGTTTTCTCTGCTTGATGGTACATGTGAACAGTATAAACTGGGACCAATTTAAAGGACTGCTTAAATTTCTACAGCTGTAAGCATGAAGCATTAAAACTCACCAAGCTATTTGTTTGTATTACTTTTCATTAATGTGTCGCAGTTTATTAGTATTATGCTAAAATGCTTCCTGAAAAAAAACATTGCCAGAATTGTTTTTTATATTAATAACAGAAGTGCATGAATTTCAATGCTTTCTGCATACTTCACTTTGGCTACATAGCAATCTGATTAAACAATTTTTGCTGTCTGCCTAGTGGGGCCCAATTTCAAAACAGGAAATATTGCCAAACAATGATCAGGATACCATTCACATATAGTTTGGCTGCTAACCTTATTCTTGGGAGTATACTTTTGTTGTGCTTAGCTACTTTTTGTGTTTTAAGCAGCTCTATGAAATTGGACCCAGGTAGTCATAACTTGGGCCCAAGATTAAGTTTTGAAATTCTTCTTGCAAAATAAGTTTATGCTTGCACGTTATGCTGAAATTATACTTTAAAATCATTCCATCCTCCAGTCTTTGAATAAACTTCAATAAACACAACAATGCTGAATTGTAGGGGTTATAGATTGGTAAGTACTCCAAAAATAATAACCATAAAAACTTACTTGGTGAGAAGCACTGCAGCTGTTGAGAGTATAGACTGTTTTGAGAAAGTATTCTCTTCGAAGTAATAGGGTTGGCATACTTTTTCATCCAAAATCATTTGAATCTGAGAAACAATTCATGCAGGAAACGTTACTCAGATTTCTGAGGGTTGGTGTCTTTTTGCGAATGCTGCAGATACCCTCTGTCAACCACGCTAAATTTAGATGGATTCGACGTTCGTGTGAAAACAGAATACAGTTTCTTGCTGTTTTCTCAGCAAGCAGTATTACATTGACAAAAACCCAATCCATGGCCCTACCATCGAGTCCTTATTGCAATTTGGCATAACGCTTAAAAAAAAGGATGTGTTCGAATGAGTGGTTGCTGCTTTATCGGCACGTTGACGTGCATTAAAGCGACAGATGCCCAGGAAACACCCTCCGCAACAGCCGCAGTCGCCAAGTCCAAGGTCACGGACGTGGCCTTGGAACCTAGTGATGGGGACTACTTTTCATGCAGTATATTTTCCAAGAAAACTGGGACTGTCATTAAAAAACTAAGCTTTTAAAATCAGAAAGAAAAAAAAAAGTTTCTTTAGATTTTTCAACTGTGAATTTTGTTTTGTTAACAATGGAACATGTTTCTGGTTTTTCTTGTTACCTTTAATTGACAGTTTTTCTTAAAGAGGAGGTCATGGGCGTGGCCTTGGAACCTAGTGATGGGGACTACTTTTCATGCAGTATCTTTTTCATGCAGTATATTTTCCAAGAAAACTGGGACTGTCGTTAAAAAACTAAGCTTTTAAAATCAGGAAGAAAAAAAAAAGTTTCTTTAGATTTTTCAACTGTGAATTTTGTTTTGTTAACAATGGAACATGTTTCTGGTTTTTCTTGTTACCTTTAATTGACAGTTTTTCTTAAAGAGGAGGTGCTTGTTCTGTTGACAGCGCAGTTTGTTTTCCTGTTTAATCAGACATGTTTAGAGGTAAAGTAGCCCCACTACAGCATAATATATTTATTCGTTTATGTTAAAGCAAACTTCAATCCTTAACTGTGATTGGCCGATCCATAGCAACAAGAGTGTGATATTAACCTTTATATACAGCACACATAGATCCTTGTCATTTGATTGGTGGAATGCAGGTCACATGTCTACTTTATTTTACCATGAATTTACTGCAGGGGCACGTGACGCTCCAAAATTCAACGCAGGAGTCGTATTGCTATTGATAAACATGTATATTGATAAATATAGGCACTTGGGGCACCCCACGGCTAGCTTCACAGTATTGTTTTCAAAATAATCACTCCACGCACGTTTGTTCAGATGAGACCAGGTTGGGGCCATTCAGAATAGTCAATGATAAAAAATTATAATAAAACCAATTTTTGAAGTGGTTTTAAGTTTTAACCCCCCACCCACCCCAAATTTTGATTTATAAAAGTTGAATGGCTTTGTAATATAATCTATATGCTGAAGAACAAAGTAATGCCTCAAACGAACGAGATATGTTAGACCAAAGGTCTCCAACATCAGTAGTTTTCAATGGGTTTTTTCTGGCTTAAACAAACATCTTTGTAGTTAATCAGGAATTAAATTGATGATCTTGGCCAGCTGAGTACTTTTTCTTCTTATTTTGCAATTGTTAATTTATGCACTTTTTAATATTTTTTCAATAAAAATTTTGATTTTCAGTTATTTCTTGTGACCCACCTTCCCACAATTTCAACAACAACAACAATTTTTTTTCAAACATTGACTGCCCTGAATGTCCCCTTAATGGAGTCGCCAAGGTTGTTTCAGAAGTGGTTTCAGAATTTTCAGAGTGCGGGGTGGCAACTTCCTGTTTCTATTTTGTGTTTATTGTGAAAAATTGTTCTAATGACAAGGATATGTGTGGGAGATACAACAAATAACTGAATTGAATGCATTTTGTTGAAAACACTCTGCAAAATTTGGCGTTTTTATTTCACTCGGTTTCGCCTCGTGAAACGGAATAGTCCATATTTCAAATTGTGATTATAATCTGCGCCATGTTGTTCTGGTTTTTGAGGTATTATAGAGTACGTCAGTACAGCTATCCTAATAATGCATTTTTTAAAAACCTTTTTTTCCTTGCAGACTGCAGTTACTGTTATGACGAAAAAACTTTTGGATTTTGGAGGAATTGAAAACAGCATAGTGTACGCCGTAGCAGGGTTAGAGGTGAAAAGTCAAAATAACAAATTGAAATTCTCATCGACTAATCGTCATAACTGTTGGATTCCTAAACGGAATTTAATCCACAGTATCTCACAATTGTTGGTGGGCTTTGTTGTTCGAGTGGGCCAGGCTAAGGAACATTTTTTTCCAAACCTGGGCTCGATTTCACAATGAGTTAAGATTGGTCCTAACTCCAAATCACTCCTAATTGCTAAGCAAAGTGTGATGTCACAAATACAAATACAAATGCAAATCGCTATGGGAATACTGACAACTGAATCTTGGTGTTTTGTGAAATCGACCCCTGCTTTTTGTTTCTGCGAGAATTTGGTAAGCATTCCTTTCTTATCGGGCATGATCATTTTAAGGCTATTTGATAATCTTATCTTGGCGAGATTCTTGATGAATTGGAAGGGCAGAAAAGTCAGATATCAAATTAAAAGTAAGACGCCTCTTTTATGCCTGGTCTATTGAGTTTTCTTTGAAGAAGAAATTGTGGATCTGGAGGATTTGGAATGGCGGTAGAGAACAGAGGTGGATTATACCCCTGCACCTTAAACAAGTTTCTAAATTTTTTTAAAACTGGTAATTGCTTTTGCTATGTGAAAGATTTTTCAAACAGTTGGAAATTAATTTCGGGTTTGAGGCAAAACATTGATGTTGAAAAAATATGAATATGTGGGTGGGGATGGGTTTTGGGCGGTGATGGGGGTAGGGGCGGGGCCAGGGGGTTGATAAGAACACTCCACTCTGGAAGGCCATCTAAATGATTTATCATTATCTGTTTCTATTTCAGCTTCTTGCTAGCTTTATCATCATCAAATTCATCAGTAAACACATCTCCGACCGGACGATGTTATTTGCTTCGTTGACACTTGAGATAGTACCTTACATTATGCTGTTGATTTTCTATCCACATGCAACACCAGGTAAAATATTGTTGATTGTTTGATTATTACAAAGCCCTTACAGACGAATTTCCCTGGAACTTCCCAGGAGTTCCCCAAGAATTTCCCAAGATTGACACCTGACTCCTTTTTGGAAGGCTACAGACATTATTATACCAAGTATGAACATATAAAAAGTTTTCTTTCTGTATAATCTCAGCACTGAAACTAGTGTAAAATTGTAGGGGGCTCTTTTTTTTTTCTAGGGGGGGGGGGACACTTCTACCCAATTAAAACTTTTTCCTTTTACATTTCTCTTAACCAAGACCCGTTTGAATGCTCTTGTTATGCCATTAGGTCTTACCATTTTAGAGCTCATAGAGTATGGAAAAATATAGCGTGTCTGCATATTCCATTTGACCTCGTTAGGTATGAGACGCAGAAGCACCCTCCGTAGTCCACTCCCGCTCGTGTAACAGCTAAAATGTTCATTCTACCTGATTCTTTCCTGGCAGGGAGGTCCAGGAATCTGTGGTGGTTTTCAGTACTTTTCGCCATCCAGGTTTCTGGGTTAGCCTTCCTGGTCATCTCCATCGTCTCTCTCTTCTCAAAGGTCACTCCTCCAGAAATGCAGGGTAAGGTCAAAGGTCGTGACACCGACCGCCATGTCAAAGTTCAATCTACATCAAAATACAAGGAGATTGTAAGTGGTCACTTGTCTGTCATAAACAAGTCGACATTAATGAGTAAATTAATAATTTGTGCAAAAACTGATTTGACGTAGACTGTTCACAGAAAAACTAATTGTTGATAATGATGGGGCGTGTAATTGTACTACACAGGCTTTGCTCAAGGTGTTCGTCGAGCGGTCGGGGGAATCGGCACCATCTTAGGTCCTTTATGGGCGGGTGGCATGCAGAATCTCCCATTTGAGACTTTAGCAGTTATGATGTCTCTATTTATCTTACTTTGGGTAAGTTTCGTTTTGTTATAAATCTCTTTAACCAATCTTAAAGACTGTGTAAGTCTTGCATGTATCGGAAATAAAAACAACTTAAACAAGGCCTATGCTTTTCTATAAAATCAAATCTTTTAAAGTTCTATTTGTGCAACATTCTTGAAAATAATAAGTATACAAATTTGTTATAAATACAATCTCAATCACCCTATCATTGGTCCAAGGGATCATCAACAGCTCCATGGGTTTCTAGAAAGCACCCCTCTCAATGCAATGTATCAGTGGTGTGTGGAGGCCAAGCTTTTTAGAGCACCAGACTCGATCTCTGGCGTTTCTGATCAGCAGAGTGTGGGTTCAAGTCCCAGTCGTGGCACTTGTGTCCTTGAGCAAGATACATGTACTTTACCACAATTGCTTTGTCCTTCGGATGGGACATTAAGCTGTAGGTCCCGTGTACTAGGATTGGTAGTGCACATGAAAGAACCCAGAACATTTACCGTGGAAGAGTAGGGGTTAACCCTGGTGTTTCTGGTTCACATAGCTAGCACCCTTGTATACAGGTTTCCTCAGGCTTGCCAGCTACAGTGATTAAGTTCATATGCGAGGCATCCTTGGTTTCATTACCAGAAATATATAATAATAATAATTCAGATATTTCAGACTAAACCAAGAGAGTAAACCAAACCAAAGCCATTAGTCAAACGTCAATGTTGGGTCAAACTAACACTAACATTACCTCCTTCAGTTGATGACGCTGTTGTCATGGAAACTTCTCAGGCCACACTCGGATGTCGCAGCCGAGTCAAGTCCAGCACAACCCAAAGAAGATTCAAACGAAGAGACCAAACCTCTGCTGAGTAATGGTGTAAAAGACTATGGCGTGGCATGATGGACGGTGGGATACAGGCAATTCTGTTGGGGGTGTAATGTACTGTTAAATATATGACGGCCATTCTGAGAGTTTTGTCAAATGAAAACAAGCAGTACTCAAATTATCCTAAACTCTAAGACCGGGAAACTTCCATTAATAATCTATCGCAGATTCAATCAAGAATGCTTTTCAGCTCAGATCAAATTACCCTCACGTCAAGCTCAAAATTTGTTCTTCAAACTGTCGATCGAAGTTCGAACAAAAGAATTTTGCGTGGTAAAGGAATTTATTTCAAGTGAACAACTTTTTTTTGGAGGTAAACTGATTTGGGGGGAAATAAATAATCACATAAGGGAAAGAAATAATGATTCGCAGGGAAGAAAATATTATTTTGAGAGATTGAAATATTTTTTCCTATTGACCCCACACGATGCGGTTTGCGCGTCTACCATTCCGCCTTTTTAGGAGTTAATTCCTTTTCACACATTTATGTACTTTGGCTAACTGGGAGGGTACCCCTTTGGTAATTACTCCCAAAATTAATGACCATAAAAACTGACTTGATTAAGAGCAACAGAGAGCTGTTGATACTAAAAAACGTTGTTAGAAATGATACCCGTTGAAGTAATGTAGTTTTAGAGAAAGAGGTCATTTTTCACCAACAAATTTAAGTCTGAAAAATGCTTCAAGCATGTAGCCTTTCTGAGGCATCTGAAAGCGCACACTTCTATGCAACATGGGTAAGTTACACAGTACCAGGCATACCACCAATATCACAGTCCAGTAGTGTGGGTGTTGAGTTACTGTATGGTGTTGGACTGAGGACTGCATTACTAAACTGACTATGGTTTACATGGTATTAGGGATATCACCATAATCAGAGTCCAACAGTTTGGGTGTTGAGTTACTGAATGGTGTTGGACCGAGGACTGCACTAGTAAACTGACTATGGTTTACATGGGATCAGGCATACCACCATAATTAGAGTCCAACAGTGTTCAGTTACCATGTGGTTTGTTTTTTTGTTAGAGTGATGAAGGATCCTAGTAAATCACTCAAAGAGAGCTGGGGTAAAGAGATTGATCTCTATTAAATTCTAGAAAACATGAGAAAATGGTTCTACTTTGGAAGTGCCTTCCCACATGCCTGAATTAATTTCAGAAATACAATGTAACCCTTTCCTCCTACCATTTAGCGCATTGGTATTAAGTTTTATAAAAGAATTTTGGATGTACAAAGAAAAATCAGAAGTTTATAAAGATTAAGGTAACAGATTAAATTACCAGTTTATTTTGTATACATCTATTACCAATCTCATACCCTATCTTTAAAAATTGGAACTAATAATGCGTTCTTCTTATTTATTGTTTGTTACTCATTATAATAAACAGTAAATAAGAAGAAGGCATTTTTTAAAGTACAATTTTTGGCTCTTTCAATGGAGTGCCAATGTAGATCTATAGAGCTCTGGAAATGCCATCCAACTTGTTGAGATCCTGAGATAATTATTGCAGGATGATGACATAAGCAAAAGATGACAACAAGATCTGTGGACGAGGACATGTTTCATTTCAGGATGATGGCATCCTGACAGTAGGATTGCATCTTCGCGAGAGATAGGTTGCGGGCAATTTGGAACACATAGTCATGCGTTTTGCGTGAGAATGGCGTGCAGCACGCGTACAATTCACAAAACCCATCGCACGATTGGTTAGTAAACAGCGTTGCTGCGTTAATAATTTTGAGGCGCCTGCAAGCCAAAATGAAATTTGCCCGTAAAGATGGCATCTATTGGGAACTATCTATAGACACTCAGTAGGCCCACGAGACAAATTATCTCAGGAAGACAACCTCCTTTAATCAGGATGTCTCGACACTAGCAGAGTCTTTCTTAAAGAGGTTTTTCCTTTGAGAAGAACTTGGCTAGGGTTGAAACATCAGGCCATTACTACTTTTGCAAAGCATATACAGTACTGGTCAGTTTGTTGAAATGGCTGTTTGTCAACATTTGTTTTAAAGTTTTCTATTTTATTTTACTAACTATATATTATAAATAACTATAAACTACCAAATACCTACCGAAACGTAAATAATGTTAAACAATGGTTAAACTAAGCATTTAAAAGTAGGGGTCATAGATTAGTGAATACTCCAGAAATTAATTACCATAAAAACTTACTTGGTAGAAAGCACTGCAGCTGTTGATAGTATAAACTATTTTGAGAAAGGGTTCCCTTCGAAGTATTATGGTTTGGATAATCGGTCACTCCAAAACATTTTAAGCTGAGAAACGATTCATGCGTGAAACATTTCTTTAGATTTCTGAGGGTTGGTGTCCGTTTGCGAATGCTATGGCCATACCATTGGTACCCCACTGTCACCACACTAAATGTGGATGGGTTCGATGTTCTTGTGAAAACTGCAATTTTTTTTTTCTCGGCAAGTAAGCACTTTACTCAGCTGAAATGTTCACATGAGAATTTATATTGTTTCTTTCTTTTTGCCTATAAATCAATATTATGTAAAAAAAACAATAAAAAAACAAAAAAAAATAAATCTATGACCCTACCTTTGAAATGAAACAAAAACAAATGAACACTAGGTGAATAATTACAGTACAGTGTAAACAATTTCAAAAGATTAATAATATCAATTGTACATTCCTCTCAAGTAAGATATGCAACGGTATACAATGGTGAATTTTTTATCTGAATGTACCTTCATGAGGTGAAAGTCTACTATGAACAGGTCAGACGTACAGATTCGATGAGAGCCGTATTAGCTGAATCTCGCAGCTCAGATCGACATGTTGTTTAGAATTAGTCAACCATTCACTACGGAATAGGTTATACCGTGCCTGATATGTGGCAGAGGGTCTCCTCCCAAATGATCCCATACTTTAATATACTCTTTTCCTCTTGTACAGAAGTACCACCCCCCAAAAAAAAAAATCCTCTAAAGAAATCCTTTAAATGAAGTCACATAGGAGGGAGGGAAGGGGTACACCATGCTACATATCCAGCACCAAATGGGATAAGGTACACAGTCGCTGTAGCTCAACGCCCAAGGGCGTCCACCCATTATAGTCGTCTCGACCTGTGGTTTGTGAATAATTCTCAAATGGTAGGAATGGGCACATTGGTTGCAGAATGCTACGCTCCACTGCATGCTTTCTGTGGAACATCATGCAGTAGCCTTATGTACACATCAGGCCTGGGGTTTGTTTCCCAAAATGGCTACATGGTCAGACAGAGCTGCTGCATACTTTTACAAATAAAAATGTCTGTGTATAAAAGAATTTGTAACCAATAATTTATAACTCACCAATAGTATTCTCCAAAAACTTGATTTTACTGTAAATACTTTAAATCATGGAAAGATTGTAAATTTGACGACAAAAGGAATACAATATTTTTGGTACATGAATGATGATGAAAAAAGTGAAAGACTATTATATTTTTATATATGCATAATTACTTTGGTAAAAAATAAATGTTAAACTGAGTATGAACAAATCAAATCAAATTGTCATAGTTGTTTGTACCACCAGTTTTTGGTTGCCATAGGATAGCAGGTTTCTGCACGCAGACAATTCCCCGAAAACAAACCAATCTTTCCATGTTCTGATGAACATAATTATTTGAAGATCTCCCTGATTATGGAAACCTTTTCCATATTATGTTGAATGCAATTCTAAATATCTCCATGATTGCACGATGGAAATGTTGGCAGCTGTGGTACTTGTACTTCAGCTGATTCACAAACATTGAGAATCGCAACTGATTTTCAAATTTCAAATTGGAATGCAGGGCTCGAATTTAACACTGGACCGCCGGCCCGAGGCCAGTGATTTAGGCCTGGGGCCAGTAAACTCATGACTGGACAAGTCCAGCGGTCTCGTGTGTTTCAATTGAATAATAGCAACTGTGTAATATCTTGAACAGAAAGAAATGATGTTCAAATGTTGACCTTGAGTCTGGTACTTAAACAATTCTGTTGAGTATCAAAATATACTAATCCAACATGCCCAAACACAAATTGATAATCTTCTCTTGTTCAAATCAAAACAATTTACACGTTAAACTGTGTAAAAAGTTCTTTCTCATGAAGATTCCGGTCTTGTGAATTAAACTCTGGTCCAGTAAACATTTTTAGCAACAAGTCCTGCGGTCTTGTGGAATTTCACCCCAAATTGGAGCCCTGGAATGGGGGGGGGGGTGTATTACCCAGGAACCCGAAGCCAAAAATATCAAACAATGATAAAATCATATAAGCTCCCTTCTCTATAAAAAAAAAACCGGCCTGAAACACGAATAACTGCTCCATTTTAACCAGCTCTTTTTATCAACGGGAAGTAAAGTAGGAAAAATAAAACGCACTCCAGTTTAGGGTTTCAAATCCTCTTTCCCTATGGCATCTATTTTGTTGACCTCCCCATGTACATGTAATTTATGCAGTAAAAGCAAAACAAATGTGACTTCACCAAGGTACGCATACCGAGTGGAAGGATTTCAAAGTCTCTTGGGAAAATTTAGGTCAAACAGTTGTAGTAGTGGGGTAAAAAAATACCGTCTGACTTGGTTTGTAGGGTCATAGATTGGCAAATACTCCAGAGATTAATGGCTGTAAAAACTAACTTCAGCGTTACTGATGCAAATACAGTAACAGCACTGCAGAAAATGACAGTAAACTATTTTGAGAAAAGATTCCCTTCCAAGTTATATGGCGTGGATAAATTTTTTCTTCCCAAAAAACATTTGAATCTGAGAACGGTTGTCTGAAAATTCAAATTTCTTTGGTGTCCGTTCGTGGATGCTGTGGCCAGATATGCGGTTGGTACCCGCTGTCACCTTAACATGGATGGATTCAACGTTCTTGATGAACATACCGTGACAGTTTCTTGCTGTGTTTTTTTTTCTTAAAAAAGTAGACACTGTATTCAGCTGAAATTTTCACAAGTTTATTGTACCTGTCTTGATAATTTTGCCTACATATGAGCTTTACGTTAAAAAAACCAATCTATTACCCTACCTTTGTGTGGACTTGGTTTTATACTAAGGCAAAATGCCAGTTCCTTGAAATCGCTGGTTAAAAATGAACATTTGACTTGCAGGTGACATACGTAGATTGAAGTCTTTCATGGCCATGGACATTGACACCTGTGCAGACCTTATCTGCCTAACCTTGTTGTAACAGACACCGCACAGGTACAGCTTCCCGTCTTTCTCTTCAGGGGCTATGGAGATGTTAAACTCCGTCTGGATCACGTTTGCCACGATCCACAGCAGCCTCCGCTTGCCTTTGCCAGTTATCACGTTGCAGTTCACGCAGCAGTCCTGCTCGATCGCGGAATACGTTTGCTTCTTGAGGTAGCCTTCCGGACTTGAAGAACTGATGAACCGTTCCTTGGCACGAGTTACTGTCTGTCGACTGCTACAAATTGTATGGATGATCTCTTCGCAGCATTTGCATAGGATGATGGAGGGTTTCTCAGCAGTTGGAGGGAGCGACAAGTCTATTGCATTCTCTAAGACAGCAACAACATCCGACTTCAAGACTCGACACCTGTCATCAGTCGGAATAGTCACAGCACAGTTGAGACAGCTCACCTTTTTGTAGTTTTTCAGTAAAATGGCTTGCTGAAAAGTTAATGAAAATGAAAGCTTTACTTGCTTTAAAACCGACACAGTATAAAGGGATCACTTGTCAACAAAGAAAAATCCAAAAACTGTGGGGTGCTCCATTTTGGGGAATTTTCAGTGGACACTCGTACCACAAGGGTCCCATTTCATTAAAGTTGTAAAGCACTCAACATTTCTTTTATTGAAAGCACACAAATTGGCTCGGAAAAGAAAAACAATCTTCCTTAGGACAAAAAAGGTTACCAACCCAAATGTCATGTAAAAACTTTAATTGTGACTGGTATCCCGCTTATTTTTGCTAGCAAATTATTATACTTATTGTTATATACTTCTGGTAATGAAACCAAGGATGCCTCATAAGTGAACTGTAGCTCGCAAGCCTGAAGAAACCTGTAAACGAGAATGCTTGCTATGTGAACCAGAAACACCAGGGTTAACCCTTACTCTTCCATGATAAGTGTTCTGGGTTCTTGTACATGCACTACCAATCCTAGTGCACAGGACCTAGGGCTTAATGTCCCATCCGAAGGACAAACCAATTATGGTAAAGTATCTTGCTCGAGGACACAAGTGCCAAGACCGGGACTCTAACCCACACTGTGCTTATCAGAAACACCAGAGCTTGTGTCCGGTACTCTTATCTTAACCACTTGACCACGACACAAAATTAATTTGTTTAGCAAGTTTTTTCTGCTGAACAGCTTCATTAAATTAAGGGTTTTCCTTTTTTCAAGAAAACAGAAGAAAGCAAACAGGTAAACACAAAATAAGTTGGAAATCACTGGTATCTTTCAAAATACATTCATACCAAAAATTTAGCAAGTATTAGCTTACCCTCGTATCCAGTGTAGTATCTCTGGTAGGTACAGGAACTGAAACTTTGTGAGGTGCTGGTTGTAGAAGGCTGTCTGTTCTCCAGTGGTCAAGGTTGGCCGAAGCTCTTCTTGGCAAGTGCGTGATGGTGTGTGGATCTTGGCGATTAGGATGAACTTGCATGGTATGATAAGGAGGAGGAGGCCGACGGATACACTGTAGAATTTGATTCCGATCGACAGCTGCAGAAGCCCTTAACTTATCCTGATGGAAAGTGCTGCTGGTGTTAGATGCAAGAGAGGCACAATGTTGCAAGTCCTTGATGGGAGGTCTCAATTTTGAAAAGTAGGAGAGTGGAGGTAGTTGAGATAAAGTGGGTCTCTGTTGGCATTGCACATTCGTAGGCATTCTACTGAAGTTGTAAGTCGGCGAATGGAAATCTGGCGATGGAAAGCCTGAAGTACCCATGGATGTCAAACGTGGAGTGTTTGTCATCACTTGTGGAATGGCTTGTTGGGATACCACAGGTCTTACGGCAAGACCAGGGAATACTGATGACTCTCCCGAGGTCTGGGGATGAGTTGACATTACAGGCCCCTCTTGGTTCCAGGGAGGATACTTTGGCAAAGTGTAAGCAGAGTCATTTACTTGAATGCAATTACTTTGCAGGCCTGTTAACTGACAATTAGCGTTCAGAGGCTGCCATTGTGAAACTGGCACCCCAGGAAATCTAATGTTGGGATTAGAGGCATTAAACCATGGTACATTGGCACTGGTAGTACAGTATTTGGCTGGGGTATGGACAGTATTTGAAAAACTTTCCCTAGGTTGTAGTTTGCTTCTCAAAATTGGTAAAGTGTCTCCCTGTTGGACAAAGTGAGGTAGAACAGGTGGCTTTAAACCCTGTGGTTGTCCTTGCAGAAGGGGTGGCATATTCAACACCTGAAACAACATGGGGTGGCTTATACTTGCTGGTACTCTGTTATTTAGGCAAAACTGTTTTTGTGGTGGTTCTTCGAAGTTGTTATTTTTATCTGGAAGTTTTCTTTTGTCTGGACATAAGGGATTAGACACTACACTTGAGATGAAAGTTTCAGCAAAGGTCTGGTGGGATGGAGAGATTGAGGTAGTCCAAATAGGCTCCTGAGAAAACCTGGTATGTGGAATATCTTGCGGCACTACAGGTGTGAGCTTGGGGTCTCTGTGTGTTATGGAAAGTACCTCCTTGATTGCAGCTTGATTGGAGCAAGAGATCACATTCTTTTCAGGCACACAAGTCTTTGGAGTAGGCAAAGGGGGCATGGGATGAAAAGCTGCGTGAAGTGGCGAAACTTCCTGCACCTCCTTCGAGATGCATTCCATCGTTTCCGGGGTTTGCCAAAGCAAAGAGTTCTCCAGAGGTAGGGTTACTGTAAACTGTGTGGTTTGATCACATTCAGGGAGCGACTGTTTCGAGACCTCTCCATCAGGTGACTCAGAGCTTTCCATTGACACAGATTGAACACATACTGCTGTGGTTTCTGTGGACTCTGTCATGTCTTGCACAGACATGGTGACAATCTCTTGTGTCTGCCATAAAGGGAGTACTGCTTCAGAAGCTGAGGTAGATAATGCCTGCTTGTCAGACACGGATTGATGACCTGTTTGTCCAGCAACCTGTGCCAAAGGTGTTTTGATATTGCTATCAGTGGTAATGTCCTTGAGATGGTTCCCTGGGGTGTTGTCACACGATGTTGAGTTCACATCATTTGCTGTCAAATCTGTTCCGATCTGTAACTCTTCAGGTGTCGAATCTGTTTGGGTCTGCGGTGCTGATGGGATGCTCTGTTGCGTTGTTCCCTTCAGCAGATTCTTCTTAAGTATTGTAGTCTTGATGACATCCTTGATTGATTTTTCAAGGGAATCAGTTATCATGTTATGCACAGACATGTTGACAATATTCTGGCGAGACCTGGGTGAAAGTGCTTCATTTTCAGGCAAGTTTGAGGTCACATCACAAGTAGGTGATTCCAGTGTTGAATGACCTATTGTCATATCTGATTCCTTGAATGGTTGAGAGAGGTCTAAGGGAATAGCTCCATTAGAGATTGCATACGGAATCAAAGAGCAAGACATTTGCAGAGGTGTGTCATCTTGACCCAGCAGATGAGACTCTCTGACAACTTCTGCTCTAAGTGACTTTGCATCGGCCACAATTTCCGAGGACTGATAATAAAAAGCGTCTTGAATGGGATCTTTTGCCCGGAACTCCCACATCCCTGCTTCTCGAGTACGATCAGAGGTACATCTAAGAATGCACGGTTGTAACTTGATAAAAATTGATGACTCGATGTCATTCTTTTCAGGCGTGGTATCGTTCAGTCTAACCCTATCAGAAACTGTTGAATCACCAGTTTTGGTGTCAGGAGTGGGATCGACTTTAACAAGACTGACAGGAACTGGGGTGACAGGAACAGTTCCTGCAGTGTCCATTGAGCTGGCTTCTTCTAAAGCCATCAGCGTTTGCTGTATCATTGTCATTCTTGAGTGACTTTATTTCAGATCGATACTTCCACCACTGTTCTGTAAGCGTACTCCTGCACTTGACAGCCTTGAGAAGGGTTTGACCTCCACCCAGAAATCTTCATTAGCTTCTCATCTCCATTTTCGTGTTGGATGGCTTCTCATTTCAGCGGCTAACTGAGTTGATATCTGTTTCGAAGAAAACAAGAACAAAAGCTCAGGACATAATGTGCCTTTCCCACACGGTAACCGGCCAAAAGTGGACTGTTTATTTCATCTTCTATTATCCCCTTTCCCCTAAAAACTAGTTTAGCCCTCAACCTTGAGTAGCCTGTTTTAGGAGCCTTGTGAGTGGCAATGCCCCATAAAGAAAATACAAAAATTGTGACATCGGAGCTGTTAAATACCGGCATGTGAACTCGTAAATAAGTAATAAATCACAAGGGAAAATGACTAGGTAATTTAAATAATTTGTTGGTTGAACAAAAAATTTACTGGAGCGGGACTTGAACCTGCAACCTCTGGCATGTTTGACTAGGTAGCAGCAGTTTCAAGACCAACTCTGGTCAAAATTTTTGTTATGACTTCATTTAAATTAAATTAAGTAAGAGGCCATTCAGAGTAATCAATGTTTTTGGTTTGGCCCACCCAACCACCCTAAAAGTTGATTTTTAAATGTAGACCAATGTTCTTCCCAGCTCAGGAGTTTTCAATGGTATTTCCTGGCTTCCTGCATGCAACTTTGTAGCTGAGGAAATTTCTTGCCATCTCCCCATCAGGCAATGTTGACTGATAACCATACAGCACAGACATAGCACATGATCTGGATTAGATTGTCAGGTTATTTTCCCCAAAAAAGTTTTGTTTTCTTTATTTCCATTATTTTAGTCAACTGAAATTCATTTTTCAGTTACTTCTTTGACCCGACCCCCCACAATAACATTTTGTAAAAAAAATTCAAACATTGATTATTCTGAAGTCCCTAACTACCACAGCATGTTGCACTCTCTTAAAGTCAAATGAGGAGTTATGTTTGCAACATGATTTACATATGAATTTACTGATCTCTCCTCTTTATTTAAAAAAACATACATGTAACTCTGGGTTGAACATAGACAAATTGACTAGAGTGGGATTTGAATCTGAGATCTCCGGATTAACGTGCCCGCACTCTACCAACTGAGCTATCTAGCCCTAATGTTTGTGGTCTCCATATTTTGTCAACATCTTTGTTTGGGGGTGCCAGTCAAAATCTATACAATCTATAACTGCCATATAGCCAGGGATCACACCCAAATTTCAATACAACCTGAGAGAACACCTCAAGGGGATGCGACTTTTTGAAAGTTTAATTTCATAAGTTTTTCAGTTTGCCGTACAAATGTACATTGTACACTAATTTGACGACAAGTTATGGGAAAAGATGAAGGGACCTTATTTTATTTGCTATCATTTTATTCATATGCACCAGCTCTTCCTGCTTCAGAAGAGTACAAGGCCATTCAACATTTTGCAAAAAAAACCACAAACAAAAATCTTCCATTCAGGACTTCGTTGCTACTGACTAAATGTACAAGGGGTGCGCATTAGCGCGTTCATAAAGTGGCCTAGTGGTTTCAATGATTGCTCATTCAAAAGACATTTTCCCATAATACTTTTCAAGGTAAAATGTGAAATCAAAAAGCGCATTTCAATACAAAAAATTTTGGTTGGTTGCACACAACCAGTACAATTGAATGGTTTCATAAATGTCAAAACGACAGCAGCCCGCTGGGCATCAAAAAAATAATTAACTCAAATAAGTACACATAGAGGTACCCCTGTAAAACTCACTCTTGCGCCTACTATTGGCCTTTGAGCAAAAACTTTATGTTGTGTGAGAAGGTACACTTTACGCTTGAGTGGTGGTCAAACAATGTGGGCACCAGTGGTTGTTTATATCCAAAGAATTCAAACGAGAGGGTTCAAGGCAGCATGACACCCAACCATAGCCCCCTCTTCCTTTAGAATATGCCGTCTGCTGGAATCCAGAATGCTATAATGCAACTGAATGCACTTGAATGTGCATTACAAACAATTAGAACCAATATTATTTTGGCAAATGTTTGTATCATACAATCCTACTCTTCAGTTACTGTGAAATCCACGCAATGCTGTCAAGATATTTCATAAATTTTGCTTTAAAATCTTTAATGAGCTGCAACAAACTTCACATTTTGCCTCCGAAAAAGTAGAAAAGAATGGCCCTTGATATCTTGACATCATTTTTCAGGAAGTGATTTATGGGTTAAAAATTGGCAATTTTTTTTTTTTTTTTACAAATTATTCATACATTCATTACTGTTAACACTTTCAGCAAGTTTCAGGGCTCAACAGAGTCGACTCTCGTTATAACAAGATCGCTTGGACTGGCCAAATTGCCTCTTTTTAACAGGAGTCTTGTTATTATAAGAGGACAGCAAAACAAAGAAACACAAAGTAGAAATGAGAATGTACTCTTTATAAGCAGAACCTCTTTATAACAAGGGTTGACTGTATAAAATTAGCAAGACTGAAGTATCACTAGATTTGCCATTTTGCTTATTCACAAAGTGATATATCAAGATACGCCACTTTATCAATTGAAACACAGAGCTGGCACGGTGCCAAACACGCATGGTTTGACTTCGACGCTTTCACAAAGTGACATAATGTGTGGACTTGTTTAAGTTTATCGTTTTGACAAAGCGGCGTATGCATTGGTTTGTACACAGCGCTTTGCATGCATGTCTCATCCTTTTGTTTTCACAGAGTGACATAATGTGTTTAGGATTGAAATACTCATCCAAAAAGTTGCAAGATTGGAAATACATTGAGAGTTCCGTGTTGATGAAGAAGTCAACTTTATTTTGGTGTTAAATTTTATCCTATAAATTCAGGAATGAACTGAAAACTCTCTGTTCCAAAATGTACAGATCCCCAGAAGGGAGTGTAATGTCAAAACTTATTGTTATTTACTTAAAGGAAGGGGATACCTTTGGTCTCTGAAAATTAATGACCATAAAAACTTACTTAATAAAAAGCACTGCAGCTGAAGCTGTTGAGAAATGATCCCCTTCTATGGAATGTGGTTTTAGAGAAAGCTTTTTTTAAATATACTTTTCAGACTGTGTATTGAATTATTCTAATTACGGATTATTCTCCCTGCGTGGACATAACCGCTCCAGTTTTTCGGCGATATCTCAAAAACGCTACCACCTTTTGAAATGAAATTTTCACAGGTTAGTTTTATTGTACATATCTACATTTGTATGGAATTAAAACAACCAGACGGTTCCAAAAACCAAAGATAAGCTTTGCCTTCAAGGTTGACTGACGGTTACAAGCGCAAACTATATCTAGGTGGTAGAAATAAGCGTGGACAGTTTCTCTTCTCTTCAAACTGAAGATACAAAATGCCAAACACCTATGGAGCGCCATATGGTTGTGTGCAAAAAAGTGTTTGAGATTACAGATTACACTGAGGAAAGAAAGACAAAGAACTTTGACATTTATTGACCAATCTCAATGAATTTTGGATTATATGAAAGGGAATTCAATGAGGAATAACTATTTTATTACTCATTTTGCTGTAAAACAACATCTTCAAATAGATAATGGAGTTTGTAAAAATGGCCTTTGAATGAAAGCTTTCTGTTGTGTAAGAATGTGTGCTTCATGATTGAGTGGTCAAACAATGTGGTCACCAGTGGTTGTTTATGTCCAAACAATTTGGTAACAAAAGGGAAGTTTCAGAGGTGTGGGAGAAGTCTTGACTTAGAAATGATGTCACAGAGAAATAACACAGACATCATTTCCCAGAGTAAAGGTCAGAGGATGCAGTGGTCACCAGGGAGGGGGGGGGGGGGCCCTGAGGTCATAGCTTAAGAATGTGTGAGGTGTGTTTACAGAGAAATCAGAGTGAGCCTTGGAATGACAGATGATATGGGCCACCTGTTGACATGTATAGGGCCTATAATTATTGGGGGACCAGTGAGTTTGGTAGGAAATCATCCTTAAATTATAATAATGAGTAAAAAGTTATGATGAAATTGCATAATATTTTATGCCAAACATATACAACTCTATAAGGTGTAACTTAACAAATTGTTTTACAATAAATAAATGCTGGGATATCCTTGAACACTTAATCTGATTTGTACATAGAAGTTAACTTAAGTACCTGAAAGAATCTTTGGCGTAACGTTCTGAAAAGTGTTGAAATGTTGATTCTAGATTGAATTAGATTTGGTGTTTTGGAGAAAATGGTGCAAATTCACAATTTCAGGAAATTTGATAAAAACACAACTCTTGAATTCTGACTCTACTTTTATTGGTTTTTTTTGTTGCTGTTATTTCTCGAATAACTGTTCTAAAAATCAAAGCAATTTTATTAAACAAAATAAATGGTCCATTTAATTAATTATGTGCCAAACTAAAAGCAGATTAAAGGTGAAATAAAACATAATTAGGTTGTTGGATGTTCAATGTTTTTCAAGTTAACATAAGTTGTTCTTCCAGTTTGAGTTACTTGTACCATGGAGGTAGAAAAAGAATTTTTCTACCTCCATGCTTATACCATGGAGGTCTTGCACATTGCAGAAATGGACAAATAATGGGCTGTTTAAAAATGACCATTCAGGAAGTGATCTCTGCAGAGGATCGAGGACTGTAGGCTCTATTAAGAATTGCTTATCACTGGGCCAGACTAGGCAGAAAATACTGTGACAGTTTTTTGCTGTTTCCTCAGCAGTAGACACTGTATTCAGCTGAAACTTTCACACTTGACTTTCATTGTATCTTTCTATATAAAGTTGCCTTTTAAAAAATATGCATTTATATTGACAAAAACCAATCTATTACCCTACTGTTAAGCCCCATTTACAATTTTCATCAGGGCCTGGAAGTTTTCGGTTTTCACCCATTTTTTGTGACCTTCGCCCCTAGGGACCCAAGCCTTGATTCCTTGCCCTTTGCATGGCACAATGCATGACCGCTCATTGGACCTGATCTGATCATAGCTCCATGATATCTCTGATAAACCATTGTCTGAAACAAAACAAATTGTTGCTCAGACTGTCTTTTCTATTTGCTCAGACATCTGTGAGAGACCATGTAGCCATAAAAGGACCTACTCTAACACCCCTCAGGGCTTTAGTTGTTTATAAAAAAAAACAATCCATATCTGTCTGGCCCAGCTATCTTTGCCCAGCCTGTACCTGGCTTTTGGCTGGCATGGCTATGGTCTTTCCATACAGCTGGATAATTGTGGATGAATTCAATCTGTTCAGAGATATTTAACCCTTT
The DNA here is from genome assembly GCA_023634235.1 of Pisaster brevispinus. NCBI lineage: Eukaryota > Metazoa > Echinodermata > Asteroidea > Forcipulatida > Asteriidae > Pisaster > Pisaster brevispinus. Next base: position 1,647,395 of record JAMKCF010000002.1, read on the forward strand.
TGACCTTTGGTGGTGTGGGGGGGGGGGAGGGGGTGAGGGGTCACTGGAAACCACAGAGCTGCCTGCCAGACATATTGACACCACTTGATATCATAACAAGATGGCTGGAAGGGCCCCACTTTATCCGAGGGTTGGATCTAAGATGGGTTGAGACATGCAGCAGATTTTGTACGTTGGGTATGGTTGTGTTGGGTTTTTTTCCCAGCACATAAAAAAAAAAAATCCCACAACCCTGGAAACTGACTCCCCTCCCTTCTATGTGGAATGGTCCAGTCTGAGATATCCTGGACATTCAACTTGCTCTGGGCACTGCAACTGAGAAAAACAATAAAATACATAACTTGTGACCTCCGCAAGACCATACTCCCAAAAAGTTTTGAATCCTTGGAGCTTGGGAGATGAAAAAACAACGTCTCAGCATGGTCCCAGCTAAAGGCATTATATCCCATGCTATGGCTAAAAGCTCCCCACGTCAAGGTCACTGGTCCTTACCACAGAGATTAGGACAGAGTGGAAGGAAATACTCATGGTCTCTCTAGGGACCTTGGGAGAATGGTAATAGCTTTTTGGAAGGTTTTAAATTAAGTATCAAGTAATAAAACATGGTTTCAAATCATGAGAAGTTGGAGATTTTCAAGGAATCAAGAGTTGATGTTAAAAATCCATTGTGATTGAGGCTCATGGGAGAACATCCATATTCATTTGGGAATCTTTTGAAGACAAACAACAGTAAAACTGTCAGTTTTACATATTGGCAAAACAAAAAGAACAATAATTCACTTTTATAATTAATGAATGACAACCTGTAAAACAGACTCATTCTGAATAATTATGTCCAACCATAGAGCATACACAGCAAGGCATGTGAATTTTTTTTTAAAACCATTTTTCCATTTACACGCAGACAATGTGTTTGTTTTTACACTCACGTCAGATTATCTTATAAAAAATAGTTAAACAAGAGCACTGAAAAGCGTTTTGTTTAAGAGAAATGCAAACAGAAACTACAGTTTGAAGTGGCCAGAAATCCCACCCCCTCCCCCGCCACTGTTAATAAAGCCCAAAACTAAAGTAAGAAAAATTCCATACCCGACTGAAACTTTCTGGGATAATTGATGTTGGACTTTGTTTCCCTCTTTTTATTACTCTCATATCAGCTATATCGATAAATTAGTAGCTAAATATTAACTTTTAAAAGGAAAACTTAAGTAAACATATCATCACATGGCCGGAAATCTCGTGCACTCATGTCCTAAGGTGAGAAACTAAAGTGGCATCAAAACAAGTAGCATCACAAGTGAAGACCACGGACCGACCGAAAATGGCATGAATGAATGTCTATTTCTCAATATTTTAACACTTTGAAATTGCCTGTTCCTCTACAGTGTATGTGGTAGGTTTTAGGGCGACGGTGGATTTATTCTCACCTATGACATGCTGCATATCACTGAAAGAAAAATGGGTTTACCATGCTCGATATAGAGCAGAGGGTATCCCCACCCCGCCCCCCCCCCCAATGTTCCCATACTTTAACACGCGATTTCTGCCTCTTGTACAGTAGTAGTACACCCCCTTAAAATCATCTGAATAATTCCTGGGATTCCAAGCACACAATGAACCCATAATGGAAGGGTGGACCATTCCCCATATCCGAGAGCACCAAATTAAGGGGTACTTCAGTCGATGGCTTGGCCACCCAGACCTGCACGGACCACGGGCACACCACTCAGGGGGAATTACAAATAGTCCTCCAAACTCTTGTTCGCTCTTTCGTCTTTCAGTTCAGTCTTCTTCTTTTTTCAAGATCCCAAATAACAAATATTCTGTCATAAACTGAACGCCATATAAACTTACCAGAATACCATCCAGTTCACAGGAACCAAATAGTCACGAAAGGTGTATTTTGCAAGATGTTTGTTGTGCGCACTTTTAGCTTCAGCAGTAGCAAGACGATCCAGTTGATTGTGCACTCACCATTCATAATCAACTGTAAGCGCGCTCTGTTGGCATGCCAAACTGATGAGCTTCCCAGCACGTGTTGTTGCCGTCTGATGACAGTTGTCAAAAACAGCGCCCTCTCGTGGTTCAGTTCAACCAGTAGTATTCCATGCCTATCTGGGTGCACCCCCGTTCAATACACTCCCATAGCAAACAGTGCAAAAATGCTAAATATTCAAACATAGTTTTAAAATACTTAAAGGTGTCACAGCTTTTTACAGTACAGGGAACATTTTCCATTGACTCTTTAACTTTTATCATCTGCTCAATTTGATATGGCGAATCCCAAGGCCCGTCGAGTTATTCTCCCTCCAAATAAAAACGCCCCTACCCCCGTATAAATTCCCAAACGTCCAAGCATCGATGTTAAAAAAAACCACAAAAAACCTACACACCTTTTGGCAAGTATGACCATTTTTTCAGGGCATAGGTCATCCAAAATGCCTCATGTTGGAAGTCAACAATCCCTTGATCACAATTGGGCAACATTTTTACACAGAACTCCTTTTATTTGGCTCTCAAATCTATCAAAAATATATTATTTTGTGTGCCTACAACATATTAATGAGGCTGACACAGTTTTCTCCTGTAGTGGGGTGCACCCCTCTAGTTTGGTTCTTTCCCCTCCCCCTCCTTTTTTTTGCGATTAATTGTGCACAATTCCCATCAGATCTCTAAGATAAACAATTAGCTTAATAGAATGTAATCTATTGTATCCGAAATGAAACGCTGAGTATGTAACTTTTGTGGAGGGGTGGGAGTTGAGAAGGGGCGAGTTTGAGGTTGGTGGAGTCATCCCTGACCCTATATATTATTTGGAGGAATATTTATCAAACTATTTGCGGGAGAGTGAACACTTAAAAACAAATCAACAAGACGTAATTATGAAGAAAAGAAAAACAAATCAAACAGGTACAAATTTGTCATTACAGTAATATCAATTTATTGACACCCCTGCCAGTATTTTCTTGCATATACAAAACTGAACTTTTGTTAATGATGCCAGTGACTGACCAAATTTTTGATCGTATCAGGGCGCTTCAATGCCAAATTTCCTTGCATACTAGTTTTATCTAATATTTGGACTGCCTGTGTGTTGTTTCTTGTATCAAATGGTAGGCCAAATAAATAACAACAATGGAAAGAACAGATTCTTTCGCATCAAGTAAACTTGTTCCACACACCCTGACAGTCAGAAATATAGTCAATTGTGTTCATCTGTTGATAAACTGTAGAAATATCAACATAGACCACTACTTATACCATGCCCGAAGAACGGCAAAGAGTGCCCCCCCCCAAGAAACCCCACCCCAAATGTTCCCATATTTTAACACACTCTTTCCTCTTATACAGAAGTACCCCCCCCCCCCCAATAAAAAAAACCCAAAGAAAACCTCCAAAGAATTTGTGAGATTCCCAGTACACAATGAAGACACAATGGGAGGGGTGTATACCATGCTTCAAATGCTTGTATTATTTTGACTATGAAAACATTGGCAATTTTGGACGTCCCCTCATTAAAAGGCAGACACTTAGCTCTCTCACAGCCTCATTTAATGCTGAATATGTGGCATGGAGTATACCCACCCCCCCCCCTCTCCCATTGTGTCTTCCTTGTGTGCTTGGAATCTCCGGAATTCTTTACAAGATGTTAGGGGGGGCTCCCATTGTGTCTTCCTTGTGTGCTTGGAATCACTGGAATTCTTTACAAGATGTTAGGGGGGGGGCTCCCATTTTGTCTTCCTTGTGTGCTTGGAATCACTGGAATTCTTTACAAGATGTTAGGGTGGTGGGGGGGGGGTACTTCCGTACAATAGGAAAATAGTGTGTTAAAGTATGGGAACATGGGGGGGGGGACACCCTCTGCCCCATATCAGGTATGGTATATCATAGAGCAAGCATTCCTTGCTCTATGGGTATATCCAGCCTAGAATTGATGCCATTGGTATAAAACAAATAATGAATGTTTATGAGTGCTATGGTGAGAATATTTTCACGAGTTGTTACATTCAACGGGGGTAAAGATGAGTTGAATGGAAAGAGGTCCATCTTTCCAATTGAAAATGTCTCCGTTGCAAGAATGCAAAACAGTCATTGTTTGTGATCTCTGTCATCTGATTGGAGGGTCAAACTATAAGAGTGAGAAGAATTCTACAAGAATGCGGTCTGGTGTCCACTATGAGGACATTCAGTACACTGTGTGTAATGCAAAGTCAGTGGTGTAAGCAGACATTTTCATTAGGTGTTCGTGCAATACGTGCACTCCTCTTGTGTATTTGTTTTCGATTTTGAGGGTGGGGGGGCACAAGGGTTCTGAGCTTGGGGGCTCCCGCCTGCCCTACCCCACTGTACATGGCGTGGTCTAGCATATAATTACACAAAAGGATGGGATGAAAAACATAAAGGTTTGATTAATGAGTGTCATTTGACCTTCAATCCTCCAATCAAACGACAAGGATCTACTTGGGTGGTTAGAATATCTTAATTTGGAATGTCGCGAGTGTTCAATCACTGCTCAAAATAAAAAATAGCACCTTAGTAAAAAGTGAAAATCTTAAAAACTGTGGGAACACACAAAAAACATACTGTTAGGTGCCTCGACAAATAGTGTTTTTTTGACTTGGCCTGACTGCCTTGTATTTTTCTTGGGGAACAAACAATGTCTAAAAAACCAAGGTTTAAAAAAAACTTTACATTCATTGTTCCATGATTTCTAACCAAGATTTTCTCTATCTTGAGCATCACACGTGGAGTTTTCTGTAGAACCCACAACATCATAAACCTATCCAAGAAAAAGAAAAAAAACCAATTAAAATTAATCATAATAATTTCGGTTGAAAAAAGAAAAATTTACTAGAGCTGGACTTGACACTCTTCCAACTGAGCTATATAGCCCTATGTTGGCGGTTTTCTTATTTTGTCAATATCTTTGTTTGGGGTTCCAGTCTGAAGCCATTCAACCTGTAACTGTCGTGTGGCCAGGGATCACACCCAAGTTTAAAATACAACCTGGGAACAGCAGCAGAGGAATCACCTTAAGGGATGTAAACCAAAAAGAAAACTGACTGGGTATGTTTGTAAAATATATTTGGGTTGCGACCTGCGACCTCCGGATTAACGTGCTGATGCTTCATGCCAACTGAGCTATCTAGCCCTATGTTGGCGGTTTTCTTATTTTGTCAATATATTTGTTTTCGGGTGCTAGTCCGAAGTCATTCAGTTCACCCTGTAACTGCTGGATAGCCAGGGGTCACACCGAGGTCGCAGGTTCAAGTCCCACTCTAGTCAATTTTTCTTTGTTCAATATAGGCACGCAATACGCTAGCTTGTGCTTGGGGTCGTGACAACTAAAGAATTGCAATGATTTCTACTTTTTAAGAAACCAACGTTTTTCAAAAACAACAAGAGACTAACCTAACTGAAACACTGAGGGCAGTATAAATCTTTGTCCTCCAAGATCAGAGGAGTAACCAGCTCAGCAGGGAGACAGCTTATGTGGAACCATCGCTGGCAGGTCCCAGAACACCTCACCCACTCATCAAAATCATCGGTGTACTGCTCTTTGCAAATAGGGCAGATTGTCTCTCCAGTGGCCAGTTCCGCTGAGGCTGGTTCCTGGCAGGCTTGCCCTTGTGGAGACTGCTGGGAGCTACAAGAAGAAACAATCTCTTCGCGGATGTAACTATGGTCTGGGTTCAATACCTCCACTTGTTCCATCGGTTCCGTTTGAAAGCCCTCTTTGTAGAGTTCTTTCCAGAGGTCATAGACAGGAGCTTCCTGGACGTCATGCTCACTTCTCAAGCATTTGCGGTACATCTGTTTGGTTGGTCTGTCCAGTTTGGAGTCCAACCTTAAGAAAAGGAGTCGTGAGAGTTCCAAGTCATTTATTTTAGGATCTCTAGTGTGAAGAGATTCTTGGATCATCCGAAGTTCAATCAACTCATCAGGTCTTTCAACCAGAGGACTTTGAGGTACTTTCTGTTGAGCCTTAGGAGGTGTTTCACGGCGGAGAGCACGAGGCACCCAACGTTCCGAAACAACAGGCTCCGGCTGTTCACAAACCTCCTCCAGGCGTTTGTCATCCACCATGCTCCGATCTAAGGGGTAAATCCCAGAAATTTCAAAGTAGCTCTGAATCTCTTGGGGTCTGAAGCAGGTTTCCCATAAACTTTTAATAAGCTGGGGAGTGTTTTTCAGGTTGAGGGGGATGTTATGCATGTAGCTCATTTCCGTCAGCTTGTGTAAAAATCTCGTCTTGAAGCTAGTGTCGCTGTCGTCTTCAACATCCAGTGGACAGAAGAGGCTTCTGGCCCTTGGCAACAGCCGGAACAAATGGATATTATTTTGGAAAAGTGTGAGATGTGTCTGGAAATTTATTCCCATGTGTCCACAGTTCAGGAGTAAGACAACAGGACCATCTTGTTTTATCACAGGGGCTAACAGATTCTGTATCCAGTCCTGGTGAAGCTCTCTGATATCACCCCTATTGGCAAGAATGAATGCCCTTGATCCACTTGGTGCCCCAGCTAGTGGATCCCAGTCTGCGGGTACTTGTATACGTTTCCCTTCTTTGTAGATGAAGAATGGAGGGAGAACTAACCCAGACGCATTGACACCGATTCCTATTGAAACACTGAAGTCGTTGTCACTATCTGCTGATGTCCTCGTGAAATGCAATGGTATTTCACTGTAGTGCCAGATGGAGTCTGGTTTGTCCAACAAGTCAAGATCCGAGAGGTAACTGTGAAGCTCACAGAACCACTTGGTCACCACCTCTTTTGTGATGTCAGTGTCGCAGAGAGCACGCACTGTTGACATTTCCAACTTCTGGAAATGATATGTTTTGAAGTGGCGATATAAGAATGACTGAAACCACTTTCCCGTGGGCCTCTTACGGATGAAAGGATTCTTCTTTTTCTTGTTGAAGAAAGTTGGTACTATATTTCGTACCATGACTGGCTTGATGTCAAAGCCCTGTCGACGGATCCTTGACACCCAATCTGCAACCTTCTGCTCATCTTCAGCCGACATAGACGTCGGGCTACCTCTTCTGTCATGTATACATTTGCCATTAAACCTGCTGTATAAAGGTCTCCTGTTGACTTTCCAGAAATTAGCAGCTTCAGTGACAGTTTTGATCTTCCTACTTTTGAGATCGGCTAAAGCAAATTTCGCCCTGTCTAATTCTGGAATCTCATATCTAGCAAGAGCTGCATCAAAAGCGGCTTTGTCGGGATCAACCTGGTCTGATTTTGAGGCCACCTTTTCTCTCTCACACTTAATACTGACATTGAGGCCTGACTTTTTGTGCTTTGGGTGCTTTTCTTGTCCGTACTTTGCTTTCGCCCCGATCATGAAATCTTGGACTCCGAGCGGATTCTTTATAGCTCTTCCACTTCTAGACCGTTTAGAAGTTTTCTCTCTGTTTTTGCTTGGACTCTCAGAGGATTCTCCACCCTGAACCTTCTTGCCCATTGTGCACCTCAAACCCTCAAAATGCGGTGAAGAAATGTAGTTCTACTAGCCTGTTGAAAAATAACAACAATAATCATTAACAAAATACCACACTTGACCTTACATGTAAAAAGGCGTAGAAATTACGGATTTATAATTGACTTCATTTTTGGGGGTTGAACAAAGAAAAGTTTACAAGAGCAGGGTTTGAACCTGCAACCTCTGGATTAGCATGCCAGTGCTCTACCCACTGAACTCTTTTAAAAAATATTTTGTCTCTAATTATCTTGGGTAGCTTCTTCTCTTTTCATCCTTCACCTCTTCGAGTTCCTACAGTAGTTATGATTTACCTTCTTGTTTCATCCTAGCTCATTAGGTAGTGTTTGCTTTGTTTGTTTGTCCTGTCTCCCGATCTGTTATAACTTAAGTTCTATTCAGAAGTCCAGTATCTTGTTTTATGAAGGCATTTCTATACAAGACTTTGTCTTTTGAGTATGCCTAAATATTTGCCTCTGCTGCATTGTGTCTCATTTAATTATTTTTCGAGTATTTCTTTATACATCTTTGTTAAATAGATCATGAATAGACCTTCTTTATAATTATTTTGCAATATGGAAATAGATGTCTAGTTGCATTGAATTAAATTGAACTGAGCTATCTCTAGCCCATTATGTTGGCGGTCTCCCTATTTTTTGCAATCTTTTTTCGAGCATGCCAGTCAGAAGCCTGCATTTTTTTGCATTAAAATAATTTATTTTCTAATATGAAAGAAGAGGGATTTATTGACTTGTATTGTAAGAGAATTTTTTTTAGTAATTTGAAGCTCAGCTAGTTTGTAGGGAGGGAGCAACATTCATGTGAAAAACTTCATTTTTGTGTGTCACCAGAATAGAAAATGTCAATATCGCTCTACCGCTCTCTGGCTAATTTAGTAACTAATGGTATTTAATAAATAAATAGTTTATAAATTATTTAATGCAAAACTGGCAAGCTGAATTTCCAACAGACACAGCCCAGCAGCAGATACACTGACTTACCGAGTCTCACTTTTATCAATCAGACCCCAAGTTATTTCCTATTTAGCTCCAAAATCCAATCTAGGATGAAACTGAAAGAAGGAGTAGTTTTGATATTTTCCCCACCAAGCTGTACCCATATATGCCAACTCGTTTGAACAACAATTGAAGAAAATGCACCCACCATCATGACCGTACAGGCACTTGTTGTTCCAAAGAGGATCTTGAACTTGAATTGAAGTTCCTTCCTGCTTACCACCCACACCATCCAACAATTCCAAGCTTGTTTGTTATTATTTATTCCATGACTGTCACTAAGCTTTATTACTTACTAAAAGTTCAACGCCAAATGACGTTAACTCTAGTTCTCCATATGGTCCACATATGCTTGTTAAATACATACAGTACACGTCAAAGAATTTTACACGGCATAATCAAAGAAAAAACATGATTTCTTACCAAAGTTTGTCACGACTCCGAATCCAGAGTGGTAATCATAAAACACGTCTGTGAAAGAGCGCCCTCTACCGACGACACTTTACTTTTTGACAGGTCCGCCGCTACCTAAAGGGGCGGGCTTTTGGATCGTGCTACAACTTAAAGGCCGGGGGGGGGGGGATCTTGATATCCCGTTTGTTTGTTTGTTTGTTTTGGTTACAAAGCGATTTAATTTTTACACGTTTCTTAAATATTTCATGCCCTAAAATAGTGAAACTGTAAAGCCCGATTAAAAATACAACCAAATCTTTTAATAAAAACCTCAGTTATATTTTACTTTTAGACTTTTTCCGTTGTGGGGTAAGGCCCCCTATGGTTTAAATGCACAGAAAAAGTTAGTGACCTGACGTTTCGACCCAAGCAGAGTCTCCCCCTTTGAATATGAGAAAGACTGCTAGGGTCAAAACGTCGGGCCACTATTTGTTTGCATTTATACCATAGGTCCTTTTGCTTGGTAAGCAGTTTGCAACAGCTAATTCTATTTTCTCAAGGTATGGTTTTGTCAGCAATACACCTTTATCGTTCTGCCACCATCTTGGTCATGTTCCCTGTATCCAATAACAGTAATGGATTCTAATATTCATTGTACAAAAAGGAACCAGACTATTAGCCCTGCCAGCCTCAGTTTGGTTACATTGATTTGATTGGGAGAGAATCAAGATGGCTGCACCATGATAAAGGTCTATTGCTTTATTTATTGGAGGAAGGGCAAGGGTCGGGTGGGGATTGGGTGCTTTTTTCCAACTGCCCTTGCTCTATGCATCCATAGCTCTATGGTGAGGATAAGTTTTTGTTGTCAATACAAAACAGGGTCCAATTTCATAGAGATGCTTAAGCAGAAAATTTTCTGCTTAGCAGAAATGAGCAGGATGCCAGTCACAATTTGTACAAGTGACATGGTAGTTTAGCTAGTAACCTTATTCTGATAAGCATAATTTTTCTGTGCCAAGCTACCTTTTGTGCTTATAGCTCTAAGATATTGGGTCTTGATGACAATGGTCCAGATACAAAAACAATAAACAAAGACATAAATCTTACAAGCTGATGCAAAACTCGCACCCTCAAATTGTTTATTTCTTACAAGAAAAACACATTAACGTTTCACACAAGGTTTCATGCTGTAAACAAAGCAATGCTTTTAACTACTGCTCTGCAAAAAGGAAAAAAAAACGCAATAACTTACTTTTAATTTTGGGTTGAACAAAGAAAAATTTACTAGAGCGGGAATCAGCCTGTGGCCTCCGGATTAACATGCTGGAGATTCTGTCCCCCATATGGTAAACTGTGTACAAACTTCTTCTGATAGCGCCCTCTATTGAATCATCCTTCTTCAGTCCGTGTTAATTTCCCATGTGGGGGACAGCATCTCCGGGGACAGATAGGACACCAGTGCTCTACCAACTGAGCTATCTAGCCCTCATGTTGGCGACCTCCCTATTTCATAAAAATATTTGTTTGGGGGTGCCAGTCAGAAGCCATTCAACCTGTTGCAGGTTCTTAACAGTTACAGTAATGTCAATTAAACAGCATTTTAAAGACCCATAAAATCCCCTGTAGCTGATTTCAACTATTGTAATATTGAAATAAGCCCAAATCTTTGACTTAATACTTTTTGGTTATTTACTCCGAAAAGCATAACCACCAATTGTTGTAAAAATGTTCATGGATTCTTCATACTCTCCTTTTAACACTAATGCAGGGCTTGGTGTTTTTGAAAGAACAAAACCCCCAACTTTTCTTCACCAAGAAGAAGAAGACATCAAAAGGTCTGAATTCCGAAAAATCAAAAAATTCTCGTTCCTGCAAATGAACGGCTGTTGTGTGTTTAAAAGATGATGACATGATAGAATTGATAGACTCTAGTTCAAGCAAGCCCTCTATACCAGGCCCAATATGTGGCATAGGGTGTCCCCCGCCAAAAAAAAAATACTCCCGCACTTTAACACTCTTTTCTGCTTGTATAGATGTACATCCCCCCCCAAAAAAAAAATCTCCTGAGATTCCCAGAACACAATGAAGTCACAATAGGAAGGTGGGGGGGGGGGGGGGGGGGGGTTATACACCATGCCACATATCGAGCACCAAGTGAAGTCGTCATTAGTTTAAAACGAGTAGTGTTTACAAGAATGCAAACCCCAAATGCCACTTATTATAACTATTAGATGTAAACTTGAAGACAGTCTGTCAACCTCTAGAAGCTTCCTCAAGGATTCTATTGAAAAGAAAACAAGAATATCGAAAAGAAGTTTATTTTGATGTGTGTATAAAATAGTCACGGTGTGTCTGTTATGGATGCTATTTTTATCACACATTCTACATGTATGTACAACTGTACACTTTTGAAACATAGACTGACAGCAGTCATATCAGGTAAATCTCCATTGTTCTGAGCTTACGCACATTTCTGAGTACAATGGGTTTTCCTGGTATGGTAGCGTTTCAAAAGTAGGGCAAGTTCTAGGTGCAAGAGACGTTCCCGTGGGCACACGCCCGCAATCCATTGGACCACAAGAACGTTCCGCTCGACCCCATCATTGTACGAGTGTATGGTTGCAATCCTAAACAAGTGAATACGCCCAGTGGGTAAATAAAAAGTGTCTGAAATATCGTAATAGGTACAAATGCCCAATGCTAGAGTACATTTTAAAATATCTGCCTATCATTATCAGCTCCAACCTCGTTCCCGCCTTGGCTTCGTTTTAAATGCAAGTTTTTTTTGGGGGGGAGTGACTCACCACACATTTTGGGCAGACCATCTCCTTGTCTTCTAGGAGTGCAGGTGTCACCACCTCAGGAGGAAGGCAGTTGATGTGGTACCAAGATTGACACTGTCCATCACAGCCAATCCAGTCCTCGCCATCTTCTCGGTACTCTTCGTCACAAACTGGGCAGTAAACCTCATCCTTGGCATGCTTGCTGGTTCTTTTTCCTCTTCTGGATGACTGCTTCTTCCCTTGTCTTCTAGACCTCTTCCCTGACTTGGACAACTTTCGGGAGGTTTTCGACTCGGCATGGTAAGCTTCCATATACAGTTTCTTCCATACTGAAAATAATGGCGTCTCCTCAAGATCAAGCCCACTTTCGATACAAGTTCGGTACGTTTCTCTGGTTGTTTTGTCAAGCTTCTCATCCAATTTCTGGAAGACAACTTCAGCTACCTTTGAAGACGGTTCAGAAATGGAACAGTGCATTTCCCGTTCATCTCTTTGAATGGGTTCTTCGTGCTTAAGTAGGTTCCTTTCAAGGAAGTTTAGGTTCCCATCTTGGAGATGAGCATCATCGACCATCTCTCGATCGAGAGGATAAACTCCCGACTGAATGAAGCAACTACGGACGGCCTCTGAGTTTTCAGCCTCCTTCCATGCCGCGCTGATTACATGAGCTACGTTGTTGGTTCCGACAGGGAACCGTTGGTTTTGCGATGTCCATTTTGTGAGCCATGCAGATCTGAAGGGACCATCCTCTCCAATATCAAGGGGTTGAACGAGTGAGACGGCTTTGGTTGGAACTCTAAACAAGTACACGTCATTTTGACGCGCCGTGACGTACGCCTCATAAGGTATGGAATTGTGGTGGCAACTCAGGAGGAGAACGACAGGGCGTGCTTTTCCAAGATTCTTAACGAAGTGCCACTCTATCCAGGAGCTGAATGCATCTTGCTTCTTCCCATCTTTCTCGAGAATGAACGCTCCTGATCCCTTTGTCGCCCCATCAAGGGGATCCCACTGGTGCGTCTTGGGACACATTCCCCGATAAATAATGAAGGGTGGAAAAAGATGCCCGTCTGCACTTGCACACATCCCGACTGTTGCTCCTCTACGGCTGATAGTTAGGCCTGAAAACGTCTCAGGAAAAAACACAATTTCATCTGTTTTCTTGTCAATTTCAAACGTGGTTTCCGCATAATTGAATATTTGGCTAGGTTTATCTACTATGCCTAGTTTTACGAGGAAGGATCTTAGCTCTCTGAACCACTCATCTAAAATTCTCTTGGTTGGGGCTGCTTCGCAAAGCAGAGCTAGGTTGGAAGTTTTCATTTCTTTCAATTTAGGGTTACGCCGTAAGAAACTATAATACCAGCGGTAAGACGGTCTGCCATTTATAAAAGGGCTATTGTCTCTCTTGAAGAAGCTCTGTACTGCATCACGGACCAAAGCTGCCGGGACCTGGAAGCCTCTCTCAGACATGGTTAAGACCCAGTTAGCAAGGTCTCGCTCTTCCTCCCCTGTCAAGACTGGGGCTGGCCCGTGTTGAGCATCCACGGGAATCTCTCCTCTGAAACGACGATACAGCTTACCAGCATGTACCCTCCAATAGGCCGCAGCTGCTGACACTGTCTTAAATTTCCCCGATTCCAATTCTTCCAGTCCACACTTGAGTCTTTCTTTCTCTGGAATGTTAGCAATACTGGGTGCAGAAGTGGGATTATCTAACCCCTGACGAAGGTACAAATTAGCTTGTCTTGTTTTCTCCTTCTTTAGTTTTGCTTGGGCTGACTGGCGGATCTTCCTTGTAACTTTTTTCTTGACAACTGGCAATGAGGTTGTCTTGGTCCTACTACTTTTCCTTTTTGATACATTTTCTGGTCTGGCCTGCTTTGTCCTTGATTTTGCCCTCCGTTCTCCTCGTTGTCTGACTGGTCTTGATTTTGTTGTAACCTGCTTGTAATCTTCCTGTCTCTCTGGTGTTGGACTTGGACTTGAATCAGAAGTTGTTTCAATGTCTAGAAGTAGTAAAAACAAAAGGCGATGAATGTTAGATTTACTAAGCCCCTATCTAAAATGTAAAAAAAACCCAAAAAACAACAACTACACATAGGCTATTTATAATTATATATTTTGTATTATGAAACCAAGGATGCCTCAAAGTGAACTTAATCACTGTAGCTCATAAGCCTGAGAAAACCTGTAAACAAGGGTGGTTGCTACGTGAACCAGAAACACTGGGGTTAACCCAGGCTACTCTTCCAGGGTAAGTGTTCTGGGTTCTTTTATGTGCACTACCAATCCTGTTACACAACACCTTTATGTCCCATCCGAAGGACAAAGCAATTATGGTAAAGTGGCATGACCGGGATCTGAACACATACCCCGCTGATCAGAAACACCAGAGGTTGAGTCTGGTGCTCTTTTTAACCACTTGACCAGGACATGACTTGAGTAAAGATAAACTCAGTATTGGGCGCCGCTGTGCTGAGTTTGTACAGACTTTGCAAGGTGATGAGTTTTCTAGGTGTCATAGTGCTGGGCATTCTTTCTCTCCTCCAAACAACAATCATGACATAGACTGGAGGTCTAAAAAACAACTAAAGATGGGATGTGACCAAATCCAAGACAAGAGCTTTGAATACTGTAGTATATAGGACTGTAGTGTAATTGTCAGCTTGGAGCTTCTTCATAAAAATAAAATTAAACCAAAATGAGCATGCAAAAATTATTTTAATGCACTTTCCACAATTAAGTAATGAATGAAAAGTGATAACTGGGGGAAACATGTTGGCCAAAAAAACGTGAGTTTCTTATCAAACAATCATCAAACTTCCCGACACTAATTAAAAATTATGAGTAGTAGTACTAGGTTACTAGGTAGTATAAGTATTGTATGTAGGGCCAAAAAGCGGAGGGAGTCCAGCATATATTCATTGGCAGTACTTTAAAAATATTCAATAGGGCTATACTGCACCCGAGTACGATTGAATAAAATAAACCAATCAACCAATAAACGTTAAACTGGCGCTATCATTATTCTCTATCATTATCAATCGTCTGATCATGGCATGAGTAAGTCAATGAATTATCATTCAATCAATTCATTGCATATAAATTTGACATTTGTCACATTCATTGTTGATACTTGATTGCATTCATGATTCAGTAGTCAGCTGTCAGGTAGTCATTTCAAAGAAATCCACTGATAAATCTTACCAACAGTAGACGCAACGGGTGTCGTAGATTCTTCATAACTGGGATGAATGATGATCACCTCATGTGTACCACCACCACCAGTGGCCCTGTGTATGTCGTTAATGTTGGTGTTACCGCCCTGATCACTTTGCTGATGATGATGATGAGGCACTGTGCCGCCTTCTTCGATTTCAAATTCTTGAGACTCTGAAACTATCTCTTCTCTTTCACCAATATTAACCATTACACCTGGTTCAAAAATCTCGAAAACCTCAGACATGTTTATAGAAATTTGGCACGACTGCCTAACTGCAAAGAATAGACATGTTGTTGTTAGGAAAAAGACACAGAAATCAACTGCGATATTAACTGCTTCGTGCTTGATCGAATTGTTTACTGCATAAATACAGGCCTAAAAGTAGGTGTGTGGAACCCTGTATTGCCTATGTCTTCCATGTGGGAAATCAATTCACAACACTGGGAACAGTCTATCAAAGCGGAAAAAAGCGCCACCTGTTGACTTGCAATTTTTGCTGGGGCTTGGGCGGGGGGGGGGGGGGGGGGGGGAGGGGGTGGCGGAGGGAGGGGGAGGCATCCCAAAGGTTGCTGTATCTTCAAATCGTACTTAAATAATAAAAAAATCTTTTTTCCCAATCTATATTAGTCACATTTTACCACTGTAAGGCTTACCTTTTTTTTAATTTGTATTGTTATTGTTATTTACTTATTAATTTATTTCAAGGGAGTGGGGGTGGGGTAACCATAGGTTCTACCTCCATAGGGTAACAAACAACAATACTTATAAATACTTATATATATTTCCGTCCCGTCCCACCTTTACATGTACACATTTGAATTCCCAACCATTCTCACCAGTTTGCAATTTAGATTTTCCAATCGCCCCTAGTTTAAAAATCTTAGTCAGTTTACACACCAACTCCTTCTTTTGAAGACCACTCCCTTCACCCAAACACTAATTAGTATTTTTTATAACTGGATGTACTCATTATTTAACTGTTATTACCTCAATTAGGCACTGGCTAAACTTCAGAACACATCATGCAAACTAGAACAGCGAAGCTGCCATGGCGAGCTGCCGATCGCCAGATAGAAGACCAATGACTAATTGCAATAAGGAGTTATGACCATTAAGGTTTTCATTGTTTTAGCTCATTCAACTGGAACCAGTGATAAACTCTGAGAGTTTTATCTTTTCATATGAATCTACATGTAAGAAGCAATATTTGATTCAAGTTTCAAGTCAGTACATCATTGCAACAAGGAGTTATGGCCATTTAAGATTGTCATTGTTTTAGCTCATTCAACTGGAACCAGTGATAAACTCTTTGAGCTTTATCTTTTCATATGAATCTACATGTAAGAAGCAATATTTGATTCAAGTTTCAAGTCAGTACATCATTGCAATAAGGAGTTATGACCATTTAAGTTTTTAATTGTTTTAGCTCATTTAACCGGAACCGATTTTATGCTCAGCCTGTCTGTTGTCAATTGTAAGTCAAAGTTACAACTTAACTTAGTTCAAAACTTTAAAATTTTAGTTTGAGTTTGGTTCTTTAAAATCCAGAGGTCAATAATTGAGCCTGAAAAAAAAACCTTTAACATTTTTTTTATTCCCAAAACTTTAAAAAAAATTTAATTCCCAAAACTTCAACATTATTGGAAAACAGTTGAAAATTACAAAAAAAATGACTGGCAATTATATATAACAATCTCACTAAATCTCAATCTGTACATACCATAAAACAACTCAACTCAAAGACTGATACTTAAAACAAAAACTTTAACATTTCCACTGAACGCGGACGGCCGGCCGGCCGGACGGACGGACAGACGGGACGGAAATTGTCATTACATAGGCTCACTCTGCTTCGCAGCTCGCCAAAAAGGAGACAATACAATGCTTTTTTAATTCTCTGTGGCACTTTTATTTGAAGAGGGTAATTTACATTTCAACAAAAGTCCTAATTATGTACACGCTACTCCCTCCCCTGACTGGGGTTTCACAAATCCAACTTCTAAAAGATATTATGATGTTACATTTTGTGGAAGAATGCTTTAACTTCAATCCTTCAGTTTTCAAAAACCTAGAAAATTTGACAGCTTTTTATGTTTCCTCCTTACATAAAATAGGTGTACAAATATGTGTTTCACTCAAGTGTAGACCTTTCTATTGCTGATAAACAAACCGGGGTCTAATTTCATGGCTCTGCTTACCACCGAATTCTGCGCTTGCGATCACCATTCTCCGCTTACTGTGCAAGCGCAGAATTTCTGCACAAGCTGTGTAAGCGAAGAATACCTAGTAATGTGGAGTGCGAAAAATTCTCTGCTAACCATGAAATACGGGCTGGTTGCCATGGACAGCCGAATGTTAGCAAAACATTCAATCGTGTTAACACAATGTTGTGATAAACTTGTAACACTTCTGCAAACTTTCCAATAAAAAAGAAATGCAACCCATGATTGGTTGCTTTGTTTCCAACAAATTCAACACTATTTTAGAATATTTGTGTAACATTGATACAAACTGTGGCTATCTGTTTTTGCTTTGCATTTATGGCTTCCCATAGTTTTCCAACCTTGGTTGGCGAAAACCCGGGCTGTGTTGTTGCAATAGAAAGGTTCATTGTTCATATCGAGAAACAAAGCTTCACAAATTATTATTATAACATTCCTGAGACAGACTGACCGGAAAAAAATCCCTTATTCTTCAAACTCCTTCAGCATACTTCAACTCCAAAACCTTTTTAATAAAAATGGTATGCCAGGCTGAACAGCCAAAATAAACAGTTAAGTCCAATTCATACTTCAAGTGAAACTTCAAAGGGATGGTCTGTACACTTTTGTGCAGAGTATTTGTAGATCACTCCTGAACTTTGACGATATTTAATCAAACTTGCATCGAGGTTGACCTTTTGACTAGCGCAACAAATTCCTCTTTGGAATGATGATTCAAATTTTTGTCTGACAGAATATAAAATATAATGACATTTTACACCATTTTAACCTAAGGCTAGAGTCGTTTTAAGTTTCACCACTTTCATGAGGACTTGGGACTCTATCTATTGGAAAATGAATTCAACACAAAACTTCATTTGACTTTAGAGCACCTCTTTAATGATATTTCCACCAGTTGATTGGAGTTTATTGGACGCTAGAGGATTGAAACGTCTTTCGTCCCCAAACCAATGATGTACTTTCCCTTCCTCAAACTCTCCTTCACTTAAATTGCTTATTGTTTTGTAGTCATTGTTGCGATTTGCATGATGACAAGCGCTTTCCAGCTTATTGGAGAAAGCACTTGAGGTAGTCAAACTAAATGGTGGTATCATGATATCCAAAGTTGGATCATGCCACATGACCCAGAGGGGGTGTCAATCAACAGGGGTCAGTGATTTGGTTAGAAGGGGGCAGAACAAAACTCTGCTAGCATACATTGTGTACAAAATAGGTAAGTCAATTGTCAATGGTAGATGAAACCAAATTATCAAACTTGATTAATTAAGCAAACAAATAAAGTTAAATTAACCCAGGCAATGTAAACAGCACACTTAGATAAAAACAATCATTGACAAAATGCAAAACAAACCTTCTTAACCTATGGAAAAAGCATGTTAGCATGTACCAAACAAAGGCCTATTTCATGGAGTTGCTCAAGCAGAAAATGTTGCTGAACAATTGTCTGCTAAGCAGAAATGAGCAGGATACCAGTCACAGATTGTACATGTGCCATAGTAGTTTAGCTGGTAACCTTATTCTGGTAAGCATATTTTTGTTATGCTTAGCTACTTTTTGTGCTTAAGCAGTTCTATGAAATTGTGCCTTGCTCAGCAAAAATATAGCAGGAAATCAGTCAAACACAATACATGTGGAATGGTATTTTGGCTGGTAACATTTTTCTGGCAAGTAAAATTGTTTTGTGCTTAGCCACTTATTTTTTGCTTAAGCGACTCTATGAAATTGGGCCCTGGTCCCTGGCTTGAGGGTTAAAAAAAGAAAGAAGTGTTTATACATATTTTTAAATGCAAGTTCACCACAAACAAGGCTAAAAGCCACTCTTCATGCTCTTGGCAAGAGGCTAAAAGAAGAAAAATATTAGAATGAAAAAAAAACTCAGGGGGAGCTGAAGGTAGGAATTGATATTCCTCTTAAAACAGTCTAGATTGTAGGATGGTGGGAAACATGCACCAGGCAAGGAGTTCCAAAGAGATGCACTACTTGGAATAAAGCTGTTGGAATGGCTCTTTGTTCTACATCTCAGCAAAGCAAGAGTGTATGGTTGAGAAGAAGCAGAAAGCCTGGTTTCACGCTCAAACACCCTGATAGGAGGAGCCAGGTCGGACACACTGGTGGCACATGTCCTACATAAACATTTCCAGTTCCTCCATTGATCCCCAGCATACAGCAAGGCAAACAGTTAATGGTGAACAGAATCCTCTGAGGAGTTTCTTGATTTCTAAAAGGAACAAGAAAAGGAGAGAAGGGAAAAAACAAAATTAAACAAGAACAAAAACTTGGAGTAAATTTGGGTCCAACTGGGTGAGAGGGAAACTTGTGCTTTTGGTGCAATACAGTAAACTTTTAATTTTAACATTTCATTATTGTTTTAACATTTCTTCTCTTTCGGAATATTTTATATTTGTTTGTTTGTAAACTTTCATATATTTTTGATATCAACTTGTTTTTGTTGACAGGAAAAAGTTTGTTAAGATTTTTTTCATGATCAATACAGAATGAATAAATGCATGATATGCATGATTATTCTTATCCCCGGTGTAAATTTAACATCTATTAAATTGTTGCGGGACCCGTTGCTAAAAGATAGGATTCGAACCGCCTCTACCTACCGGGCAATCTCGGTGGTCTAGTGGTAAGATATCTGCTCTAGAATGGGAAAGGTCATGGGTTCGAATCCCACTTGGGTAATACGCCCATGGTGTTTTTTATCACAGGACTTGGGGAAAGTACTAACAGTGCTTTAAACACATCGATGTATGGGTTAAAAGAAACAAAAAATCATCACAACTCCCTAAAAATGTGATCAGATGCATGAATGGTTTTCAAAATGCACTCAATTTTTGTGAGTGGGGTGATTGAGCACCTTTGTAGAATTGCCTGAAAAGTTTACAAGTTGTCTTTATCAAACTTACGGTACACTGTGGGCAGAACATTTCCTTGTCCTCTAGTAGGACAGGCGTGACAAGCTCTGGAGGGAGACAATTCACATGAAACCACTGCTGGCATACCCCATCACACCCAATCCACTCTTCATCATCTGCACCAAACTTCTCAGTGCAGACCGGACAGATCGTCTTATCCTCACTAACAGCAACCTCCAGGGGTTCCACAGCTTCCTGAGTCGTCGACTTCTCCTGGTCTGTGGTTGTCACAACGACTTCTGCGACGGACGTCAGGGGAACGTTGGGGTCGTTCTTGAAGGCCTCGAGGTAAAGCTTCTTCCAGACTGGGAACAGGGGAGATTCTGTGATGTCGAGATTGTTCTCAATGCATGTGCGGTACATCTCTCGTTTTGTTTTATCCAGCGTGTCGTCGAGTTTCTGGAAGAGGAGCAATGCAGCGATCGGTTGATCACTCTCTGGAATGTCCACTTCAGAGTCCTCGCCGGAGGAGCGGTCATTGTCAAAGTCGACATGGGACTGGTCGACGGTAGACAGGAATTTCAGTGTCCCAGAGGGCAGGTGTTCATCGTCAACCATCTCACGATCTAAGGGGTACACACCCGACTGTAAGAAACAGCCTCGGATGATTTCCGGCTGCTCCACCTCCCGCCAAGCATCCCCGACCACACTTCCAACATTCCTCACGTTCACAGACACGTGTCTGTTGCTCTTCACCCATTTCATCAGCCAGTCGGATTTGAGAGGTCCGTCTTCCCCTATATTGACCGGTTGAACGAGAGCGGCGGCTTTGGGTGGAACTCTGAAGAAGTGGATGTTGTTTTCCATGGCGATGGCATAGGCCCCGTATGTGATGTCACTCTCATTTAAATCAACGAGCAAAACCACTGGGAGTTTCTCTCCCACCTTGTGAACGAAAAAGTTGTTGATCCAGTAACCAAAGGTGTCTCGGTTATCTTGGGACCGATCGAGGAGTAATTCCTCGGCACCTTTTGGAGCACCATTAAGGAAATCAAACTCCTTGTGAACATTCTTCAGGCCTTTGCAAATGATGAACGGCGGCAGGAGGTCACCTCCTGCATTTGCGCAGATGCAAATTTTGATTTCTCTTCGGTGATGCTCATCGTCTGGAGCTTTTCCTTTTGGCTTGGAGACGCTCATGACGATTCTCTCCGTCCTCTTGTTCATTTCAAACCCAGTCTCTCCGTAACTCCAGATTTGTTGGGGTTTATCGGCAATTCCCAAATCCGTTAAAAAGCACTGCAGCTCATTAAACCATTCATCGAGCACGACATTTGTCAGCTCTGCTCGACAAATCGATGTCATCTTGGACATTTTCAGCCCCTTCAAAAGTTTGGGATGGCGTCGAACAAACTTATGATACCACGTATGTGATGGTCTGTCATTCGTAAATGGATTACCATCTTTCTTGAAGAATATCTTGACGGCGTCGCACACCATCCCAGGGGCAACTGGGAAGCCTCTTTTCCCCATCGTTACCACCCAATTGACAAGGTCCTCCTCATCTTGCTCCAGTAAAACTTTACGAGGTCCACGCTTAGCCTCCAGAGGTACCTCCCCGTTGTGGCGTCGATAAAGTTTTGCCGCATGAACTCTCCAATATGCTGCAGCTTTTGAGACAAATTTGAACTTCCCATGGGCTAGGTCATTCATTGCGCATTTGATACGCTCATTCTCAGACATTTTTGCAATGGCCGGGGAGGAGGTGGGATGATCAAGTCCGACTCGTTTATAATCCGTGCTTTTGTACTTCTTACGCTTCTGACCTCTCCCCTTCTTACGAATGACATCCTTAGATATCTTGATCTTGATTTGTTGACCCGCCTCTCGTCTAAGCCTTCTGCTTTCATCGGCTGCCACAATATTTGACGTTGTTTTAGACTTGGTCTTACCACGTGTTTTGACAACTCTACCCTGTTGGGTTGGTTGCTTCTGCTTCGTTCTCAGACGTGAAGCCTTGAGACTGTTCTTTTTATTACTACTTTGTACTTTTCTTGCCATCTTGATCTAAAAATGAAATTGAGATTTTTAAAAGATTTAGGTTACATTTATTTGCAAACACTAGTATGATGCATATTTACACAAGTTTTTAAAAAGTTATGATTGAGACTGGTCATAGATCCAACAAAAGGCAACATAAACTATACAGAAAAGTACTGAGTGATAGTTTAAATCCCATGTCTGTGATTAATAATACTAATATGAGAACGTTTAAATAATTATGATGACAAGTCAACTCAAGAACAAGTTAGAAATGCCAGATTTGAACTTACAACCTTATTGATTGTGTTGTGATTGCAAGTCCTGCAGTCTAAATAAGTGATATATTAATAACCACTTTTTAAAACCTAAATACTTGCTTGAGAACTTGTCTTACTATCCTACTACTGATGTGTTCTATCTTTAATGCCATGATAAAAGTATAGACAGATTTCAGAATTCGGGAGACTACTGAAGTTCTCAAGAACAATCTGTGCAAACCCCAATCTACACAGCAAAGTAGATTATAAACATGGTGTTATCTTAGATCTAAACCGTGGGCCTCCATCTAACCAACAATTATACGCAATAACAACATTTTACAACATGCTTACACTGTTACGCTGCTTTCGTGACTTTATCAGTTTCGTGAAAAAAAAATACAACCAACAAAAGGGTACCAATTTATATTACACTACACACAGGCTTTAAAATAAATGAAAAACGTACCTATTGATTCATTTATCGTCAAAACACTTCACAATTCATCATCGAAACATTCATGTCCAATTGTTTAACAGTTTTAACTCAAAATGTTGGCTTCCCTCTCATGTTTGTACACATCTGACTGACAGACGACCGACTCTTGAAATTAACGCAGCACGAACAGTGCCCTCTCTCGTCTGGCATTATTGTTTGTGTGTGTAAATGCACAAAACGTTGAATACACAAAGTTGTTGATAATGCCACAGGCAAGTCGCGCAAGTAAGGGAAGAAGTTTGGTTGTGTTTTTCTTACATTCACACAAACACAAACAATAAAATAACATATAAGATTGTTGGGTGAGCGTTCGGGTGGGATGGGCCGGCCTACATGCTCTACATCCATGGTCGAAAGGGGTTCGGAGCCCCCTCCTCAAAACCCTTGCACCCGGCTGATCTCTTGCCCCCAACACTACTGGCCTATTCCATCGCAGTGCAAGTGCGAAGGAGACTGACGTCCTACCAGGGCGAGCCCCGCCCCCACCATCTTTGCCCCTCCAAGACATCGTCAGTTGCTTTACCTGCAATGAGTACAGCAATGATGTCCGGCATATAGTTTTCTACACTATAGCAATTTCTCAAAATTGGCCACAATTAAGTTCCAATCATTAATCATTCCCAGCTGAAGACATAACAATATGTATTTACAATTGGACCATAATTATAATCGACACGAGAAATCATAATACATGTGTATTTCTTGTTACCTATAGCCATCCCCTTCCCCCTACTTGAAACGCCCACACCCCCTCACTAGAACCGAATATAAAAAATTGACTAAAAATACAAAATAAGAAAGTGCTTAAGATATTTGTAAAGTTTAGAAAAATCCTCACAAATCGGTATTGAACTATGGTGGATTTTTGTTCTGCACGCACTTAGCTCTTTTAATTCAGGTTATGATTGTGTTACCACCTTTACCATCTTCGCCCCCCACTCCACCTCCCACCCCAAAAGCAAGAAAAGAAAGAAACAAAGACAAACAGAATCATGAAACCTGAGAAACAAATTGCGTTTGGGTAAGAGCCCGTTGAAATGAAACGGGAACACTGTTTTATTATTATCTCAAGAGCATGGCTCAGGGTGATCCCAAAATCAAGAAGAGGCAAATATAGGTCTATCTTCTGTTGTCCAGGCCTATACAATTCGCCGTATTTTTGACCACGTGAGGGCGTTTGTGGATAAATTTCACATGATGAAAAACAAGTAAACAAACAGGGTTTTTTCACTTTTTTATCGCTATTTTGTATGTATTTCTTCATTGGTGCAAGAAAACTACAAACAGGCAATTATAATAAGCTGAAACTGCTTTTGTGATGCAAGACATCCCCTGATGACAGCGCCCTCATGCGGTCAAAAATATGGTAAGTTTCGCTCGATGCAAAACCAGCAAGAGCATCGCGTAGACATAATGGATGAAGTTGACTGCCTGAAGGGCATGGGCGGTGATTTTAATCATGGTAAATACATCAAAATGATAACCACGTGTGTTGTTTTGCCCTTCGCTGAATGCTGACGATGCGTTATTAGAACTTATAGTGTTTACTCAGTGCTTTCTAAAGCTATTACGTGAACGAGGAATAAAAATACTTGTATTTTTATCAAAATGTCAAATCATGATAAAGGAATAAGAAAGCTGCAGGGGCGTACAAACATGCATGCAAATAGTCGAATCCTTTTAAAATTGGCCTTTGGTATTGTTTGAAATAATAGTGGGGTGACCTCCTGACATTGTCATTTTTGGGGTGGGGCAAGCGGGGCAAAGAACCCAGAACCTCCCCTCGAAAAAAAAGAGGGGGAATGTGTTTTTAAACGCGAGTATTGAATGGTTGAATACTCTCTTAAAAAGTCTAATCGACTTTGAAACTACGGACAAAATCATCGGCAGTTGTCACAAGATTCAATCGATTACAGTGAATTTCAATATAAAACTTTATAGAGGGTACATGTACAGCAAACATCCTCGTCTTTGCTCCCCCATCATGCCACACCCCCAAAAGGTAATGTCTTGTTTCGCCACTGTACGTTGAAAACTGTTTTTCTCACAGACCATGTGCAATTTTGCAAATATGGACACACTCAACATGAGCAATTAAAGAAAAGAGGAAAACAAAATGTGTGAGGAATCTTTAGGACGTGTCCGAAACGGCAACTTCGGCTACAGCTACGGCTAGATCAGCGCGTCTGCCAGTGTTGCAGAATAGGCATCGACGCGCGCGATCTACTAGCCGTAGCTGTAGCCGAAGTCGCCGTTTCGGACACGGCCTACTATCGGACCAGATTGTCTCTACTAAAAGCTCCCGGATTAAGTTCTGGGTCATTTCGACACAGATTCCGGGTCATACTGACCCAGGAAAGGGTCAGATCCCACGGAACCAAAATCCGGGTCAATTCTGACCCAGAAATGTTTAGAGTCAGGGGTCGATTTCACAAAACCTATCCTAACTTAGGACTAGTCCTAAGCAATGCTAGGAGATAGGACTAGTCCTATAAGTTAAGACCAGTTACTGGTCCTAACTTCAGATAAGACTAGTCTTATCTCTTTGTGAAATCGACCCCTGGTTTCATTATTAATTATTAAGCACTATGCGTTATTTGTAAACGCTACCGGACCGGTATATCTAGTTTCAGCCAGTGAAATTGCCACAGTTCCTTCGTCCGCAGAGTTGGATCGGACGTTCAGTCGGATAAATGGAATGAGTTGGGCCACTGCCGCCCTGAAGTTTTTGTTCAGCCAGACATAAATAATGGGATTTGCGCAAGAGTTGATGAATGCCAAGATTGTAAATGAGCGGTAGATGGTGCTCCGGAAATAGTCTGGCGACAGGATGCCGAAATTAAACAATAGGAACCCCATTTGGTCTGGCAACCAGCAAATGATGAAAGTGAGGACCACGATGAGGACCATCCTAATTACTCGACGTCGACATCGGAGCAGGGAGAAAGCTGGTGAAGAAGTGGATTCGTTCCGCTTCAGGAGGGACCTAGCTTGCATCTGAAGTTCTCTGATGGCGCGAAAATGAGACGCTATCATCAGAACAACTGGGATGACGAACTCCACAACGAATATTACCCCTCCATGTGCCATCTGGAAAGCACTGCTTGGCCATGTCAGCTCGCAATTGTTTCCTTCACTAACTCGTGTGACATAAAAACTCCCACCGTTGATAACAATGGCAGCGGTCCAAATTGCTGCGATAAAACACTTGATGCGGTGCTTGCTGAAGATGAGCTTGTGTTTGAGGGGGTGTACCACGGCGAAATATCGCTCAAGAGACAGCAAAGTCAAGATGAAAATTGACGCAACGATTGAGATCCACATGACAACGGCAGAATATGTAAAGATGCAGTAGACCCTACCAGCTGCCGAGTTCGGTACATAGGAAAGAGACGGCACGGGGATTATAGCTACTGATGTAATGAGATCAGCAACTGCTAACATCACGATCAGTTTGTTGGAGTTGCTTCGATTGCGGAGTTTCTTGACGTACACGATGATGACTAGAATGTTCCCAAAGATACCGAAGAGTGCCAGGATGAGCTGCACAATAAAAAACCAATCCCAAGTTATAGAAGCGACCCCGTAGATATCACTGGTAGAAGTTGGGTCCCCGTTTGTAACATTCACTACAACAAACTCCATAGTCGTCATGTACAGCTGCATCTAATGCACAAACCAAAGCCACAAATACCTTGGGGTGAGCGGTAGACTGGATATGATCCACTGTTGAACAGTCAAGAGATTCAAAGTCTAAACACTAATGCTTTGTAGCCAGCAGACTGACCGAGAAAATCTGTCACATCATGCACAATAACAACCAAGACTTATATTGGCAACAATGTGTAGGTTAGTGCAACATTAACTGCAGCAACTGTCCATAAATCTACTGCTTTCGGGTACAAATATGAATTTTGTGTACAAAAAAAAAAGTGTCCTCAGCGTCAGTCGATATGCAAATTATTCTGATGCTGGTTTACAGCCTTGTCAAACACAGAGGTAAAACGAGACATCGACGAGATAATACAAGAAAAGCAATTTCAATACTTGGAGCGAAGGTTGAGCCAGGCAAAATATTATTTGCGTTTACCCGATGTATTTCGACGAATCAAAATCATTCCGACATTATGATGTCATGTAATATGCACAACCTGATGACAAGATTAGGCTAAGTCATGCATGTTTTCTTTTTGGCAGTTCTGCCTTCATATTTGTGGACAGAGTCCACATTAGAGTGGACTTGGAATAGCCTCAATCCATATGGGATTTCCAAAAATTAAAAGTAAACAATGAAGTAATGGAGGAAAAAATATATAATAAAATACCAAAGGTCACGAAATAATAACAACGTATATTTTTTTAAAGTTGCATTTTGGGTAGGCCTATTGCTTTTTTTTATGTAACAGTAAAATTATGAATTTGATTTGTTTTTATTCAACTAAGTTATTCAGGTAAACAGAAGTATAAAGCTTAATTTGGAGGCATGTTTCTCTGCTTGTTTAATAACAATTCCCTAAATGATAAAGGTAGGCCTAACATTCGAGCATATTGTGTGCTACCGGTACTTTCAGACGACAGTGTTCTTAGCACTAGACCAACACCAACGTTCAGGTGACTTTCGTCAATTTATTTATTACCTCACACCAAGCATATATACACTTTCAAAACACCAGCAATCATTCAAAACGGAGACTGAAATCAGTGTTAAAATCATTTCTGATTGGAAACGAGAATATTTTTAGCCCAGCCTCCCCATCTGAAAGAAAATTTGGAACGCGTCTCGCTAACTTAATTATCGTTGTCAATGTCAGAACTGTGCACTATGCAGTCATTGATTTCGCCAAACAATGTTGAACTTCGCAGCTGTATTGTACGTGAATGGTACACATGTATACATTTCCGCATCTGCATTTCATTTATTGATCAAAGGCCGGGACTAGACTCGATCATATAGCTAAGATAATAAAGTTATTCCGCGTCTGGTTGAATAATTTTCCACATACAATCCAAAAAGGCAAACTATTATTGTATTTGCCAGTTAGGGGAAATGGATTTTCTTGTACCACTGGTTTGTGATATTTCTAATTTAATATAAGAGAGTACTGCCGAGGTAAACAGCTATGAAGATGCTGAAGTAATTTTATCATGGTATATCAAATAACACAGTGAATGACTACAAAAAATAAAAATTGCCAAAGGTGGGGGGGGGGTGGGGTTGAGATATCATTCACATGGGGCTTGGTCAACAATATTTTCTATGATTTATTGAAAAGCTCATCTTTTTATCAACTACAATATAAAAAAAACATCATTGTGCTTCATGCGCATCGACCCAAATACTATTGAATTAGTCGGTCAAGAAAAATGCATTTTTGTGTGTGCAGGTAGCTTGTGATATTTCTAATTTAATTTTAGAGAGTACTGCAGAGGTAAACAGTTATGATGAAGTTGAAGTAATTTGACCATGGCATATCAAATAACACATTGAACGACTACAAAACATTGTCAAAAGGGAAAACATATCATTCACATGGGCCTTGGTCAACACTGGGATTTTCTATGATTTCTTGAAACCATTTTATTCATCTTTAAAAAAAAACACATTAAAAAACTTCATTTCGCAACTTATGCAATATCCCAGTGCACAATCAAAATACAGTAATTTACAACTCTATTGAAATAAATCATTTAATATATAGGACACAATATTAGATGAAAGGGGCGCGTTGCCTCCGATTGGGCGCGTTGGGGCTATAAAAAACGTTATCAAATGAACATGGTTGGAAAGATGTCTTAAAAGTAGAATATAATGATCCACTCACATTTATCTCGAAAGAGTGTGGTTTTCCTTTTACTTCGTGAACTAATAAGGCCGCCATTTTGTAGAACCAAAAAAATGGACAGTGTTAAATCACGAAGTAAAAGAAAAACATCAATATTTTGAGGGTTATTTGTCATGAATCCATGAACCGTCATTAGACCTTTTTATAGCCCCAAGCGCCCAATCCAAAAGCAATGTGCCCCTTGAAGAAAACACGCACGAAAAGGGAACAGTTGAACCGCATGACGAAATCGAACTAGAAAACCGAATAACGAAACCGCTAGATGAAACCGCACGATGAAACCGAATAACGAAACCGAATAACGAAACAAAATAATAAAACCGAATAATGAAACCGCGTGATGAAAACGAACGATGAAACCGAATAATGAAAACGCATGAAGAAACCGTATGTTGAGACCAAATAATGAAACTGCACTATGAAATCGAATAATGAAACCTCACGATGAAACCGATTAATGAATTAAACTGATTGATGAAAAACGAACAATGAAAACACATGAAGAAACCGCATATTGAGGCCAAATAATTGAAACTACACAATGTAACCACATGATGCAACCGAATGATGAAATGTTCAAATTATTGGCAGTAATTACGCATTCTTGTGAAATGTTAGACGTATGGAATAATGAGAAAATGGAAGGGGATTTAGGTATTGTTTCTCAAACTGTCATTGTTAGTAACCATACACTAATTTTCATGATTTATTTAATCTTTAGACATGATACATATCGCATCAGCTCAAAGGCTATTTTACATCATGGTTCTGTTTTATGTTTTTAAAACCATCGATAGAAGGCAGGTAATTATTGATCCATACAACAACACCATGGATACTTAAAAGATTGCTTAAAACAATCCATGTTAAGCTATGGGAGATTACTATTATAAACAAATCAGCATTTCTTGTCCTATGCCTATATCCAAATACATCTCAGTATGATTACAAAGTTTGTCTGGTGCTATAGACCATTAACCAAACTAGAAATAATACAAGTCAAAAATGAAAGTCTCTCCTTTGTTCAAAGGTTTGCAGCGGCAGCGATCGGGATCGCTACCGCGGCCACAAAATGCCAAGGATATAGAGAGGATGGTGCCCCCATGCAGCGTTCTTTTCAAAATAAAAGCATGACCCCCACCACTGACAAACTCATTTCCCCTGGCCTCCCCCCACTTAAAAGCAATGCCCCCCCCCCCTGTGGCTGCCCACCCAACAAAGTCCTGGCTATACGCCGCTGAAGGTTCGACAGGAAAACATCTTATAATGACACCGCCGTTATGAGAATTAACATAATAAATGTCAATTAATAACAACCCTGGAGACTCATCTGTTGTAATCTAAGAAGAGCCCTCGTCACTAGGCTATTAGTTAAAAAAAATACTAATACGGAAGCTATTAGCATGCAAAATATCTAACCTTGAAGTTCACTTTAGAGTTTCCCGCGCATCAGATCATTCGGGGTTCGGCTAAAAAAAAAATATATAAAAAAACCGACCAGCCGAAAAACCTATTGTATATTTTTGTCTCGATCTTGTGATCTACAAAGGAGTACGTTTTTGGAAAGAAGGAAAAAAAAAAAGGCTGAACATTTCAAGAGCATGCTCGAGTTTCGCGCCACTCTAGATTAGCGGCGTCAATAAAAAGGGGAGACAATGAAGTAAAAAGCGCATTATTCACGCATAAACACATCGCTTTGAGGAGACGCTTCAAGGAGAAATGAAGAACGTGGATTCAATTGACCCAGTTTACCAAATCGAAACTGAAGCCTTTTAGTGAGGGAGTAACCCCAGGGATTACACATGCGGGAAGGTTCCATTAGTTACTGGTTTCCCAGTAAGCCAGAAAGTTTGATTGGCGGGGGGGGGGGGGGGGTGCTTGTTGGAAACCTCAGAACCTATTACAGGCTGTCAGCAAGACAATCATATTGAAGCATGCTACAAAGAACACATGGCACAACTTTATCAGAGGGTTAGAAACGGATATGCTTGTATAATTTTGTGCACGAAGTATTTTTTTATGAATGAACTTTCAGTCCTATAAAAACAACAAACAAACAAACAAACACCCCAACAAACAAACAAACAAACAAACACCCCAACACCCCAACAAACAAACAAACAAACAAACAAACAAACAAACAAACAAACACCCCAACAAACAACAAACAAACAGACAAACAAACAAAAACAAAAACCAGCACCCCAAAAAATCTATGGGACCTTATCCTCCTCTTAGATAATGTGGAACGGTCCAGTCTAGGATATCAAGGACTTTGACTACCGGGCTTTAGTCTTTGGAGAAAACAGTAACATAAATAAAATGTGCCATGATTTAGTGTTCGCATCCTTCATGTAAGGGTTCACCACCCCAAGGGTTACCAACACACACAAAAAATCCTTGTTGGTTGTATCACCTCGTACTAAAACTCCCACCCCTCCCTTGTTTGCGTATTCGTTATGCCTCATTTCCCACAAATTAACTTGACTCTAAAACAAACCAGCCGATAGTAGATAATGGGCGACTTTGGAACGATAGGGGGCAGCAGACTTACCAGGTAATTCTCATTGTTTACGTAGTTCTGAGCCACTGATCTATATTCTCAGTATAATAGAGATCAGTGCTGAGCATGTGCACATTACTGACAACAATCATATGGACTTACCTGGTAGGTCTGCTGCCACCTAGCGTCCCAAAAGTCCTCATTGTTGATGGTGAATGATTAACAACCCGTGTGCACCGCTTTGACTGCCAGTGCTGCACACTCTTAAGGAGTTGTGGTGGTTTTAGGGATAGTTATAGGGCCCAAATGAACAGGGGTAAAAATATTGTGCGGAAAATTAGGGTGGCCGATATACTAATTTGCTTGTAATGGCGCATAATAAATGCACATGATTATACTCGGAGAATAATTGCTCTTATAGCAATTTAAGTTGCATTCGTTTTTGGCTTTACATCTCGATCTACGTTAAAGCAAGACTTGTGCTGGTTGTTTTGTTGATTTATTTTCATCATCATCATTTTCTTCAATCGGCCTAAACTTTGACCACCGGGGAGCGTCCACCACAAGTCAGCAACATCGTGTCTCGCATATTTACACCAAGGTATTGACTTATTGTTAGTTTGGTTATTATGTTTTTCTCCCTTCTTCTTGTCATGGTGACTGAAAGATGAATCTCGACACTTGTTCTGTTGATGCACTCTAAAAGCTAAAAACTACCGGGTTAGAATTGGCCCGGAGGGGGTGGGGTTAGTCCATGTCTGGTCACTTTGAATCGGTGTCCATGTCAAAGTGACCCACGGAAACCGAATCAAATGTCCAGATTTTCACCAAACAACGGAACACATTGAACACAAATTCCGTGTCCAACTGACAACAAGAAACGGGGAACCAGTGAATCGTGGTCAATTCTGATGCAATCCATTTGAATGCGCCTTTTATTTTGCAAGGGAAATTAAGATAAGATCACGTATATTATTCGTGAGGGAAAACGACAGCTGAAGGTACAACTCTCCGAGTTTGAATGACAGTTTTTCACCGCGTTCAACAGTCACCTAAACTTACCCCCGTGTGCCAGTCTCTCATGCGTGACTGATGGAACCATCAGAACGGTAATTACAGCTGTCGCCATTCTGCTAAAAACACTTGTGGTTCGATTGGTTTTGTGACAAGCCCATCACTTTAAATTAGAAACCACTCATCGGCAAAACTGTTAATATAAAACTTTCAACGCTCCCAGCTTAGGGGAATCTTTTAACAGTGATTTAAAAAGAACAAACAAATTCGCTGCACGCTTGGAGAAATAATTGTGCAGTTTCTAGACAATTTGTCTATTTATTTGTTCGTGAATTAAAAATGTGAATAGGCCTAATGGATTTTCGTTTGTGGAAGAGTATATACACCGTTTCTTCAGATTTGGGTAAATTTATTGAAAGGTTGTGGTGGGGGTGGGTGGGGGGGGGGGGGGCGCTGCGGGCTGGGTGCAGGGTATAGTAAAATCAATAAATATACTAGTATTAAAAATAACCTTGTTTACAAAGATTTACCTTAAGAATTTCCGGGCATTTCCTGCAGGCAAGATAATGAGGGTCACATGGAATATTTTAAATTTTGCATATTCCACACAAGTTCAAGAGTAATGAAAATCATAGCTGTCTAACTTTATAAGATGTGCCCCTTTTCGCCACACCACTCCTCCGTCAACTCCACTGGCTCCCAGTCCATCAGCGAATTGTTTTCAAAATCCTCACTAATGTATTACAAATGTCTTCACAATACCGCTCCTACATATCTCATCAGTCTCATCAAGACTTATCATCCCGGACGACCGGGCCTTCCCGCTAGTTCAGACATTACACTCTTGGCAGTTCCAACGGTGCACTCTGCCGCTGGGGATCGTGCTTTTTACGCACATGCCCCTCGCCTTTGGAACCGTCTCCCTCATCAAATTCGTTCAGCTGAGTCACTTGAAGTTTTCAAGAAACATCTCAAAACTTTCCTGTTCAATGGTTGATTTCTAAAGACAAACTGTTTTCCCATTATGTCTGTTTTTATTGATATTTCCTCAATTCACCAGTTGATGATATTGTACAGCGCAACCTCTATGAAATGCAAGATTTTGTTTGTATTATTTCTTCCATTGAGCTGTGTACATGGAAGTCCAGACTCTGTGGCTCTTTTGTAAACATGCCATGTCTATGGAGCGCCACAAGGGCAATACCACTTATCTAGATAACAACAAGCCGACTTGATAAAACGAAAATGCCGACTTTTCAAGGTAAATTTTTTCACAAGGACTTCCTGAAACTGAGAAGTCGACATAATACGAATAATTTATCTCGGCAAGACAAATTTGGGAAACTAAGAAGTCAACTTATCATTATAATTGATCTTGCAAAACCGAATTCATATCAAGAAGTCGACTTGGCAAGATAAGTTATGTTGTTATATATGGTATGGCACTCGTTGAGCTCCGTAGATGTCAAAGATTACATGGTATATACACATGTTATTAATTATCAATGTAGTCTTGCAAATAAATTCATTTTCAAGTCTGAATTATTACTTGACACCAACAATTTCATTTCCAGGTTGGTAAAATTTCATCGTTTCATCTGTAGCAAACCCACATCAATTTAATTCATGTTTAATGTCATCGTTTCATCCAGTTAAAGGCAGGGTGTACTTTGATAATTGTCAAATACCAGTATCCATCCTCACTTGGTGTGTCCCAACACATGCATAAGATAACACTCCTGTGGAAGTTGTGTGCCTAATTCGCCATCAAAGTTGTAAGACAATGATGAAAGAAAAAACACCTTTTGCTGCATAAAGAATGATGTGCTTCCAGATGCATGAGAAAGGCTTCATGCCTAATAAAGCCTGGTCTCATAATCAAATTTGTGGATGAAATATTACCGCTTTCTCTATTACTACAATACGTCAAAGGAGGTCATTTCTAACAATGTTTTGTTACATCGACAGTTCTCCAGTGCTCTTTACTAAGTAAGTTTGTATGTTCATTATTTGTGGAGTAATTACCAAAGTACACACTGCCTTTAACAAAGTCACATCAATCTACCTCACCTATAGATTACCTGAATATATTTAGGTAATTGATTTATCTTTTGCAAGGGTTTATGAGAAAATTGTATGCAACTCCATCACTGTTATTGAAACGGCACTAGTTTCTCCAGTGACACTATAGATTGTTGTCTGCAATGATTTCCCATGTGGCACAGCAGGCAGACTGATACTGGTAATCCAAAACTAAAGCTACAGTAATCTACTGCTTTTGCCAATGTTTGGAACTCGATCGCCAAATTTTCTTTCCACGATAAAAAGCGCACTACATCGTGGAGAACGCGTTTACGTTAAAACTAGTGCTTTAGTTTAAACGTAAACGCGTTCTCCACGATGCAAAACAATGCAAAACATCACCCTGGTCGGTCTTTTAAGTTCGTGAATCCCCTCCCGCCGAATTGAATTAGAATCAGGAGTAAGTACATGGTTAATGTTAGCAATAGCCAATTACCATTGTTGTTCATTTGG
This sequence comes from Pisaster brevispinus, assembly GCA_023634235.1. Classification (NCBI taxonomy): domain Eukaryota; kingdom Metazoa; phylum Echinodermata; class Asteroidea; order Forcipulatida; family Asteriidae; genus Pisaster; species Pisaster brevispinus. The sequence continues at coordinate 1,682,078 of JAMKCF010000002.1, forward strand.
CGTACGTTTTAATTATTTATCAGGTTTATTTTTTTCCTTCCCCCATCGTAAACCGCATGCAGTTCGTTGCAACTTTAGGCCTAATTCGTTTAAAAGTATGGTACTGGTTGTGAGGGTTTATTCGGCTGCAAAGACAATGCTCGGTGGCAGGCCCGCGAGAGTGGGGGGGGGGGGGTGCTGTGGGTGCTGCAGCACCCCATCTTTTTGGATGGGGCTGCTGGAAGCACCCGGAGCTGGAATATACTAAAGCACCCAAGGCTGAGGAACTCGAGCCCGGTCACGAGTCCATTTTTTGTGGACTCGGACTCGGACCGAAAAGGACTCGGACTCAGTTGGGAGGACTCGGACTCGGACAACAGGATTCGACTACAGCACTGAAAGCACCCCTTACTTTTAGGAAATATGTTTCATGAACATACGTGTAACTTTTTTTTTAAATATAATTTTTTATTAAAACAAATCATATTCGGCACTAAAGTGTGCTCGGACGAACAGCATTGTGATACTGTGATATGCCCTGTGTGTGTGTGTGCCTGGTCGGCCGGCTGGCCGGCCCTGACTGTGTGTACATAATCTCCGTAATGCAGGCTTGAACGGGGTGGCATGGATTTTCTGTGTACAGTTCTATTTTTCAAAAGAGGCTTTATTTAAACAAACATTAAATCACAAATATTTGAGGCACTTACACAAATATAAAAGTTTTAATCACAAAACAAAAGTGATATATGCAAACAAAAAAAACAAAAAAAAAGGAGAAGAAGACAGTAAGAAATACTTTAATACAAAAACCACCTGTTTTTAAACTTGAGGCCTAGATAAAACTAAGATAAATACAAGCCGAAATAAACTCAAAAATAAACACATATTGCGCAATAAAAAAATAACAATACTGCGTACAGAAATTTAAAAATATTAAAACAAAAAAGTGCTTTTACAATGCAGATTTTTAAAATGGGAAAACACCGTGAGCGAGAAAGACACTGCTCGCGCCATACAACACGGTAGCGAAATAAACAAACAACTCAGAATCAAACGAACAACTCTGAAATAATCAAACAACTCAGAAATAAACGAACAACTCAGATATAAACGAATATTTCAGAAACAAACCTACTTCGGAATTAAACCAACCATTAACACAATAGTTTTCGAACGCTTTTACCTGGCATCAAATGCACACTGATTAATTGATAAATTTTTGACATTGTCATGATCATCGAAATAAGTTTAGATTCAAGCTAAGTAAATTCATCGTTATTAACATTTTACAAGTCAACTGTGAAGGGGGAAATAAATAATGATCTATCAAAGCCTTTACAAATATATATTTTTTTAACGACCGCAGATCAAGATCCTGTGTCGCGTTTACACCAGTGCTTGATCCAGCTCCGATCCCACTTTTGAACCGGATGTATATTGGTCACGACGTCGCAAAGAGCTCAAAGGTCACGATTACAGCGCGCCACTTCTAGAAATAATCGTTATCAACGCGAAGGTAGAATGCAGAAAATACAGTACAGCAAATGATACGGATAACAACGACCATGCAGGTAGAAATATTTTGTAGATGGGAATTAACAAAATACAGCAACAAGCGGGCAAGCTCCGAACGTAACGATGTATGTATACGGACGCTGAAAACAACAAAACGTTTAACAAAATACAGCAACGTTTCACACACGCACAGTCCATGTGCACACAGTACACACACAAATATAAACAGCGACGGATGTCCCACCAAAGCACAAGCAAAAAGCGCGCCTTTCGTAGCGAAACCGGAAATGACCACATCGAATTGCGGTGTCTGATCCACCTTTGCGTTTACACTTGTATTTGGAATCCACTTTGCCGGATCTGATCCACCAATTGCCGGATTCAACCCTCCTCGAAAGGTGGATTAAAATTGCCGGATCATGAACCGGGTCTGATCCAGCTTTTTTGCGTTTACACTAGCCGTTAATCCACATTGCCGGATCAGACCCGGGTCTGATCCACCTTTCTGGATCTCGTGTAAACGGGGTCGGTGCACCATTGCTCCCTTGGCAATTATCACTTCTAAAACTGACATAATCTGTTATTCAATGACAATATTAACGAAAAGGACGATACATGTACGTAAACAACTAGTCTTGGAAATATTTTTCAATTTGAACCGCGATTCTGGTATCCCACAAGAGTCTCGAAAACTAAGTATCTTTTCACCCAAATTCGCCTCGTGAAAACAGTTCATTTCGGGGTAATCATTTTGCAAATTACACTTATAATAACCCTGCCCCCAAAAGAGAAATTTATGTGCCAAATCGTGTCTGTGCTTAAGCGGGCCCGGACCATACGCCGTAATGGCTTTGCGCTCTGCTCACGCCAATTATCCTTGAAAAAACAGTACCCCTTTGTAAAAATTTGTTCTCGCGGGCCTGCTCAGTGGTTCGTGTAACAATCCCATGACGATGTTATATTTTAATATTACACAGCCCACATTCCCTCCTTCATGTTTTCTTAGGCGTACATTATTTTTTTTAAGTACTAGGTCGAGATGATGTTTTTGAAAGATGGGAGTGACATCCACGCTAACAGTCTCATGCGGCTTTCTTCGGTTGATTATCCAAAATTATTTTGTCGAACTTATGGTGTAATTGTTTTTCCTTTTGTTTTTTTAACTAATGGCCCAAACAAAATAGTTACGTTTAGAGTCAACCGTTTAGAGTCAACCTTGTTCCAAATTATGTAGGTTATTAAGTAAACCGCGGTGTGCCGGCCTAAATGGACAAATATATTGACGAATGGATGGAAGATGAAATACAAACATTAAAAGTAGCACGATGATTACTATTATTGGGTAGTGATAGAGGTTGTCGTTGTTTAATTAACACTCATCGGTTTGTTTGTTTGTTTGTTTGTTTTTTACTAAACTTTTCTTTAGTCATTTGAACTATTCCTATTAACCCCTATTACCATCCTATATATAACTGTAGGCCATATAAACTTAAATATGTTGTTCTTTAACATACAGAAACCAAAATGATACATGGTCTACGTTCACACAGCTACATTCTCCCATCAGTAAGGGCGATGTTCTGGAGTGTATTCTATACTGTAAAATGATAATATCCAAAGTAAGTAAGGAATGTATTTATTATTTCATTTGTAGTCAGCAGGGTGTCGTTTCATTTGTGGTCTATTATACAATGATGGTTAGTTTCTTTCACTTGTTAATTTTAGGAGTTAGTAGGCCGCGCTAGTTTATTGGAGTAGACAAACCTTCTGGAACTCATAGCTCCTCCATGGTGAGACCGATAGGACCGGTCGAAACACCCCCACACTCCACCTTTAACTCACGACACCAAGAGCGGACTTCACTTTAAATTGGTTAAACCACACCATTAGTTACCCGCTTATTAATCAAGTCACGGAGGCGCTTTGCTTTTAAATTATCAGTGTTTGCGACCACCCTCTGGCTTCGAAAATAAATGGTGTTTTTAAAAGAATGATTAACGAATAGAGCGAGACTGATTATCTCGGATGGTGTTCTCTTATACGAAATATACACGTCCAGCAAATTTCCTGAATATTGTCCAGGATTTAGTTGTCAAAGGTTGCGACCAATTTCACGGTCTCTTGAGTTTGAACGAAGTTCTCTTTGAATGATTAACGAATGATACATTTCTTGAATTTAGGATCTTGAAATAATGCAGCAGTATAGGCCTATCCGTTCGAGACTAAAGTCCACGTAAGAATAAAGTTGGTCAGATGTAAAAAATTAATTAAAATTGTTTGAATCTTGATGCCACTGGAACGTTTGTAAACGAGCAAATTCTAAATCACAGCTGAATTTAATAATTCACCGACTATAATCTACGTGGTATAAAGTGTGAAAACACAGATTTATCTTTGGGGAATTTCTTTTTGCTGTCTTTCGTAATGATGCTTACTGTTTGGTTGATCTAGAGTCATAAGTCATTGTAAGATTAGTTGATTAGTTGATTATTAGTTGATTATTAGTTGATCCTCAATTTAGTATGGATATAAAGCACACGTTTGGAAACTTTATAAGACACTGGAAAAGGACACTACAGCAATTTGCTCATCCACACATTCAAATTTGTGGACATGAAATTGAGATATTACTTTATAGTGAAATTATTTTTGAACACGCGTGTCAAAATACAGTCAGAAATCTAGTCAGACATTGAAATGATTTACAAACCATAAATGGGGGCTCTATTAATGAGGTTGAAACTTTACAAGACACATGACAAGACATCAGCAGTTTGGTGATCCACACGTCGTTGACTTTTGTGGATACAGAACTGTGGGCATGTTTCTTCAATGACACGTTTGTACAGAATTGTATTTACAGATAGTAATCAGTCGCTGTTTGATAAAAGTTTGCATAAGTAAGTGATTTTCAAGCTTTACATGGTGTGGAAAATAAGAAGAAACTATAACTAGTAAAACTTGCGGGTAAAACCATGGGAGGAGTGTTGGCTCGGAAAAGAACCCGGTGTGGTATTGACGCTTCGAACAGTATACTCTGCTCGTCCACAAAACGTCGAGACCACATCGGCTATTTCAGAACCAGTACTCCTCCCAAAAGAGATTTACACAAGGTTGTCCCCGAACGCTTACTATAGTTATAGTTACTTCTTGGTTGGTTAAGGTTTGACCCTTTCTGATAAGTTGAGTTGCAACATGTAGAGTCTTATGAAACATTTTGACAGATTTGAGCGTCTGGTTGGTCCGCATTCGTTTGACGTACAGAACCAAGCCGTCTGGATATGGTACCCACTTCACTTCCCGTTGCCAGCCCAATCTTCCATTTAAAGGGGACCAGTTGCACTAGAGCGACTCGAAAGTTTTTGTTCAAACAAATATAAATCAACGGATTTGCGCATGAGTTTATGAAGGCCAGGACTGCAAACGAGCGGTACGCGAAGCTTCCGAAGTAGTCCGTCGGTAGGGCGTTAAGATTGAGGAGAAAGTAAGCGACTTGATCTGGAGACCAGCAGATGATGAAGATAATAACGACCATGAGGACCATCCGGATGACGCGACCACGGCATCGTAGCAAGGAGAAGGCTGGGGAGGAGGTCGACTCGTTCGTCTCAAGAAATACCGTGGCTTGTTCTCGCAACTGTCTAATAGCGCGGTAATGAGACACTACCATAACTGTGACCGGGATAGCGAACTCAATCAGGAAAATGCACACCCCATGGAACACCTGGAATGCAGGACTGGGCCAAACGAGCACACACTTGTTCTTGTCATCGACTCGTGTGACGTAAAAATGTACGGAGTTCACAACAAGTGAGGAGAACCAGATACCTGCGATGAAGGACTTAATTCGTTGAGTGCTGAAGATCGTCTTGTGTTTGATGGGATGTACGATAGCAAAGTATCGCTCGAGCGACAACAAGGTAAGAGTGAAAATTGACGCAACGATTGAAATCCACATGACAATGGCGGAATATGTAAAGATGCAGTAGACCCTACCAGCTGCCGAGTTCGGTACATAGGAAAGAGACGGCATGGGGATTATAGCTACAGATGTAATGAGATCAGCAACTGCTAACATCACGATCAGTTTGTTGGAGTTGCTTCGGTTACGGAGTTTCTTGACGTACACGATGATGACTAGAATGTTCCCAAAGATACCGAAGAGTGCCAGGATGAGCAAAATGACGGTATACCACTGCCAGCTGACAGCGACAGCAACAACCGCTGTGTCCGCAGCACTCGGAGTTGTTGTACAGCCTTCGATCATTGTGTTCGACTTTTGCTGTAATATAATACTTCGACAGTAAATTCCAACTTTTCTGCAATATAGTACTTCGATAGTAAATTCCAATTTTTCTGTAATATAATACTTCGTCAGTAATTCCCAAAATGTCAAGAAGGTTGCATACGTTTGTTTTGTACCATCTCAAAGCGCTTAGGGAAAAAAACACACTCATTCACCATGGTCTACATTAGGTAGCCTATATAGTGTAAAAACAAACAAAGTCCACTCATCACATGTGGCTGCGCTCTGCGTCTCTCTGCATGGGCTATGTCCTCTTCGTAATTCTCGACAAACAGCGCATGTGCGAACAACCACACGTGACCCTACTCCAAACAAACACGCCACAACTTTATAAAAGCTACTTTAACCAGGAGCCCTGGGGGGGGGGGCGTCAGAACAAACCAAGTCTATACCCATCAGACCTCCATAACAATATTGACCTCTGCTATAGGGATAGTTACCCACAAGGCCACTGTTACTCGATCCATTGATTTGAAGTGCAAAGTCAACTGGATCTGAGGTTCTGTGAATTACAACCCGTTACAAAATTAAAGGTTTTACCCATCTGGAGTGTTAAACAAATACCGAAATTTATTTCTTTTTTGCTCCTCACTGTATGATCTGCTTAGTAGGGTCACTGAGATTGCTTTTTGTCAACGTAATGCTGATTGATGTAGAAACATTTTTTTAAAGAAAGATATACAATAAAAGTCACACGTGAAAGTTTCAGCTGAATACAGTGTCTACAGGCCCGCGAAAGCGGGGGGGGGGGGGGGTGCTGTGGGTGCTGCAGCACCCCAACTTTTTGGATGGGGGTGCTGGTATAATATACTAATTATCATTTTACAACAAGTCAACTGAGAAATGGGGAAATTAATAATGATCTATCAAAGCCTTTACAATTATTTTGTTCATGCTTATAAAAACAAATTGCAATAAAAACTACAGGTAGCCGTTCACGAGAGGCACTTATTGTTCCCTTCGCACTTATCACTTCTGAAACTGACATACTCCGTTATTCAATGCCAATATTAACGAAAGAGACGATAATTGTACGTAAAGAGCTATGCCTTGGAAATATTTTTAAAATTTGGACCACAATTCTAGTAATTTACTGCACGAGTCTCGAAAACTAAACATCTTTTCAGCAAACTCGAGCGATAGGAATGGGGTCAAAAATATCCAGACCACGAAGGTTTTTGGACCATAATGGAGTAAGAAATAGGTAGACTTGGTACCCTGTGGTCACGTTCAAAAGACCGTGCAAGTCTGGCGACGAAAGGGTCACTATTGAGCTTCCGGGCACCTCTGAGCCATCAGCTAATGGGAGATTAACGTGGGTGCAATTTTAGGTGATTGTTAAAAATTGTAAATCTCTTGTTTTCACATCAAAAACATTTTGGTGGAATGGCTACATTTTAAACTAATAATTTACTAAGTAAAACTAAAATAAAATCAAGAAACTTATAGACATGAAGAAACCCTGCTCAACATCCTATCGCTTTGAGCTGCTGGGCGGTCCAGTGGCTACCTTTTAGCCACTAGATAGCCCATCAGTCGCCCAAAGCGATACACTGTAACATGCGGTGGAAAACTCTCTCCAGCTTGTGCTTGTAGAAAAAACGTGACATAAAAATTAAACTAAATAGACATCGGTACGCTTTGTTCAAGTCAATGGCAATTATTATTAATTATTAATTTCCCCTGACTGGTAAAATGTTAATAAGGATGAAATTATTTAGCTTTAATGAATTTTTTCTTTCATCATCATGGTAATGTCAAAAACGTATAGGACTATACGCAATTGATCGGTGAGCATTGATGCTAGGGATAAGCCTTCAAAAACTATTGTGTTCATCCTTATACAAAATTAACAAGAGGCACTTATTGCTTCCTTGGGTCTTATCACTTCTAAACCTGACCTAGTCCGTTAATTATTCAATGACAATATTAACGAAAGGACGATAAATGTACGTAAAAACTATGCATTGGAAATATTTTTCAATTTGAGCCACGATCTAGCAATTTACTGCAAGAGTACCAAAAAACTAAATATCTTTTAACCCAACATCGCCTCGTCATTTTGGGGTAGTCATTTTGCAAATTACACTAACAATATTCCTGCCCCTCCCCCCCCCCCAAAAGGAGAGATTTAAAATGTGCCAAATCGTGTCTCTGATTGTACGAAAGGGCATTTTAAAAGAACGCAGGCCAGGACCTTACACCGTATACGACAATTGTCTTTGAAAAAAAACCCAGCACCCCTTTGCAAAAATTGTTCTGACAGCGGGTACCAACCGCATCTATGGCCGCAGCATTCGCGAAAGGTCACAAAACCTCGGGACTCTGAGAAACGATTCATATACGTGAAATGTTTTGGAGTGAAAAATTATTCCAACCATACTTCTTCGAAGGAACCCTTTCTCTCAAAATTAGTTTATACTATCAGTTGCAGCATGCTTCTCACCAAGTAAGCTTTTACGGTCATTCATTTTTTGAGTATTAATTTTACCAATCTATGACCATACTTTTTAAATTTGACTGACCTAAGTACATGCATTATGCTTGATAGGGCTAATATTTATCTTTAACACCCAATTGAGTACACGACCCCTATAAATTCGTAAGTGTTTCTTGGAACTCAATTGCCGCTTACCAGATAAGGGTATAAGGAAAAAAACTAAATTTATGTACGCGTTCTTGCAGCAAATGAGCTCAATTGAATTATTAAACCTTAGGAATTAAGATGTTACAACACAGTAGATGGGATGAATGTGACTCTTTAAGCATATTTTTTTATGACCCCCCCCCCCACGAAAATCCAGCAACGATGGAGAACACACTTATTGAGGGCGCTCTTTACCAGACACTTAGACACTCGGCACATCTGACGTCGCACTTCGAGGCTCGTGAATAACGCCAGATACCAACCTGACCGGATGTTGCCAGATGTACCTTTAACCTAGCATTCATTTTACACGGACAATCGCACACGTACATGTTTACATTACATAGTGAATAAAACAACACTACATGATGTACACAACATTATGCACACGCTGTGCGCATGCAGCCTATCGAAAGTGCAAGCTGACAAACTACATCACCTCGCTCGTGACCTCGACTAATCATAACGCAGAACAGCTTGCGTCACACAGCACGTTTATCCAATGAAATAATTGTGTCCAATGAAATCATTAGGCCTGTTAGGCCAGTACCACTCTCTTTATCCGTGCGGATAAAAAAGACAGGGGACCAGTCTACTCGGCAGAGAGCTCACGCTGAAGTGTGATTTCCAAGACTACAAAAGCAAGTTTCCGAACTTTTTTGAGGGGAAAAATAGATTCTTTCAACGTCAATTTTGCTTTGAAAAGGACAGAACAACGTAAGATAAAAATTAGAATGTTACTTATTACTCTTGATAGTCACGGTAAACGAAAATTCGCCCGTCGTGCAAAATTAGCGGGCGAAAGTGCATTTTTTAATAAATATGAATATGATGATTTTAAATCATGGAATTAGTTAACAACCGACACGTGATGGCTGACTCGATGTAGACAGCTAGCAACCACTTGCCTCTTGAACAATAACAATTTAACCAGTTTTATTTTATATATTCTCTATATAAAACAGATGTAGGCTGTTCTGGATTTCAAGCAGTACGTATCTTGGGGCCTTGGTGTTTGGTTTAAAATCAACTAACTATGCCAGACGTCAGCATCTCTGAGTTCTTTCTAGGGGGTGTGGCCGCTTGCGGAGCGTGCCTTTTCAGCAACCCCCTGGAAGTGGTCAAGACGCGCATGCAACTTCAAGGCGAGCTCAAGGCACGGGGCAGCTACCACAGACACTACAGGAACGTCTTCCATGCTTTCTTCACCATAGGACGAGTTGACGGCCTCTTGGCTCTACAGAAGGGTCTCGGACCCGCTCTGTGGTACCAACTGTTTATGAACGGTTGCCGTCTAGGGAGCTACCAGTGCTTCTTCGACTTAGGGTTGACCAAGAACTCCAAGGGTGAAGTTAGTGTGTTGAGAAGCGTACCGGCAGGAGCTCTAGCGGGGGCCATTGGTGCCTTTGTGAGCAGCCCGTTTTATCTGGTAAGATAAAATTGTTGCAGGACTTTATTTACCCCGTAAGTAACCCCCCCCCCAAACACTCATGACCCTACAAAATCAAACTGCATATTTTTTTCGAGTCTGTTGGACTTAGGACTGTACTTAGTAATAATAATAAATTATGCTTAAAAAGCACCGTACATCCATGACTGAACCCCAAGGCACTGTACAAATTAAAACAATCACTAAATAAGGAGGAAATAATCAAAGAGCATTAAAAAATGACTTCAAATATAAAATTACAAACATTACCAGCCAGTAATTAAAACTTCACACACCATGCCACAAAAGTTAAAAAATAAAAAAAAGTAGCCACAAAGAAACTTCCTCCTTCTTTTGTTTAGAGTGCAGCCTTCAAGTGATTGAAGATAGACGCACTGCCAGGCACACCGGGGTGAACCCCTTCTCCTTAGCGTGGGTGTACTTGGGTCTTTGAAGTACATTGATTGTACACACAAGACCTGACGGCTTTACGTTCCATCTAAAGGATGAAGTAATAATGGTTAAGTGTCTTGCTCAAGGACACAAGTGTCATGACTGGGACTCGAACCCACACTCTGCTGACCAGAAGCACCAGAGTTTGAGTTCGGTGCCCTTAACCCCTCGGCCACAACATGCCACTTTACTATCTCGAAGTACCTTGGTCACTACTAGTGAACCTGTCTTATGGGATCAGGGGTCAACACAAAGAGCTGAGAATCATCCATGCTATAACTTGGTTGCCGAAACGGCGTCTTTACTGGGATCAAAGAAGACCTTTCATTGGCTGGAGGTTGTGTGTGAAGTGTACTCATGCGCTTGTTTCCATTGTTTGACCTCAGGGTGGCAATCAACCAGTATGCAAGAGGTCTACGTTTACAAGACTACAATCGTTTTTACTAACGACTTTGTTACACTTTTCACATTTTTGTTAGACTAGTATACCTTTGCTTCTGCAATTAAGATTGTTTTTTTTTATTTCTTCTGATGTGTGAATGCAGATAAAAACTCAACTCCAAGCGCAATCACATCAGGTAATCGCTGTGGGTTACCAACACGCGCACACAGGCATGACGATGGCGCTACGTCAGACCTTCAGAGAGAGAGGTGTGTTTGGTTTGTGGAGGGGAGCCACTGCGGCGGTTGTGCGGGTTTCGTTCGGCTCTGCAGCACAACTTTCAACTTTCTCGACAGCCAAAGAAATGGTTGTAAATACTGGTGTAAGTTTGTGGTAATCATAGCAAACGGGTGTAGTATTTGGAGAATTAGGCTATTATATAGTGCACGTATCCACCATTCACCAATAAAGTGCTCGAGTTACCAAAGCAGCCGTAGTACTCAGGGTTTGCCCTAAACTTTTATAGTGACTGGCCAACAGGACCAGTTAGCTTATCATTTCATGAGTCAGTCAGCTTTTTCACTAGTCCTTATTTGAAGAAAAAGGGATGCTTTTTAAAACTGAACTAGCCGGCTGGACCACTTGGAGTGAATTTTTGTACTGGTCCTCGGGTATTTTAACTAGAATTTTGTCAGTGGAACAATGTTGAGGGAGAACGCTGGTACAAGTAGAAAACTTGTGTTATGATCATGCTACCACATATCCCGAGATGTAAGCAGGCCCTCGAAATAACCCACGGCACCCACAGCAACTGCCGTGGTGCCCTGTGCTTTTGCTGTGGTGCCCTTTGCAAAGTTCCAGTGCAAATTTGCATTTTCCTCATAGAGTGCCCCTTACCAGAGGAAAATTGCTGTGCCCCGAGCGAATTTCATGGCCTGTGTAAGTGTGCGTGCACATTTTACTTAACACCGATGTCATTTTTGTGTCCAATTCACAGATCTTCAAACCACAGAGTATTGCCATTCCCTTTTGTGCAAGTATGGTAAGCGGCGTGGCAGTGGTCTGCGTCATGACACCATTTGATGTCATCAGCACACGCCTCTATAATCAAGGACTCGACCCACATGGTAAAGGCCTCTACTATAGTGGCTTCCTGGACTGTCTCTGGAAGATTCTACGGAAAGAAGGGCTGCTTGGGTTTTATAAAGGATGGTCGGCATCCTGGTTCCGAACGGCGCCTCACACTGTTCTAAGTCTCCTTTTCTGGGACGAGGCGAGAAAGTTATATAAAAAACTCAAAGGGGCTAAATGATCTAGTAAGGTTTGCAGAGACAACCATGTACATCAAACTCTCTCTATGAGTTGTGGTGGTACTGAGAAGAACCGGTGATTTAACAGCTCGACGTTTCGATCAGTATGCTCTGATTGTCTTCAGGAGATTGCTGGACTCTGTTGCTGTATGCTGCTTAAAAGCAAGCTCATTATTGATAACGGTTTCCTATAAATTGACATGCAAGTTAATCTGCTATTTAACATTATTGTCAGGAAAATGATTTTCTTGTTGACTCGCACAAAGAGGGGCCAGGTTACAATGTTTTTAAAACTAAGTAACACATTTTATGGTATGAACTAAGTATTACTCTAAGTCCAACAGTTTTAAAGATGTATACATGGAAGTGCAAATGTCTTACCAACATTATTCTGTATTATTCTGTATTCTTTTTTTAGCAGACAAAATAAAGTTTATTTTAGTCTCAAACACTGAGCTTGAATATAATATATTTTTAAAAGTGTTATATTTCACTATAAATCATAGATTGACTTGCACATATCAGTCCATTCATTGATGTAATTAATGTATTTGATTCCTCTTGTAAGAGTCCAGTCATTCAACTTTTAAAAAAAACTTGGTAGCTTCCATTACACCCAGGCCAGTTCGCTAGTTCACGTAATATCAGCAACCAGACTCGGCACACGTATGCAACCGTTACACACCTATGTTCCGATACCTGTATGTTCCGATATCATTGGTGTATTTTCCTATTCCTAACCCTAACCCTGACCCTGACCCTAACCCTGACCCTGACCCTGACCCCGACCCTAACCATAGCATGTAAACCACGAGGGGGTTTTCGGAACAAAGGGGTGTTGGAATACACCTTTATCATGGTGCGGCCATCTTGATTTTCTCCCATTCAAATCAATGCAACCAAACTGAGGCTGGAAGGAGAAATAGTCTGGTTCCTATATTGTACAATGAATATTAGCATTCAATACCGTGATTGGATACAAGGAACATGACCAAGATGGTGGCAGCATGATAATGGTATATATAGAGCAGTCGCCATTCCATCGACCCCAGCTCACCTGACAGCATCATCGCACAAATGTCGGTGTCCCCGCATACTATACAGTGTAGTGCCCTATTGATTAATAATGATCATATACAGTTCTTCGTCAAGGCTGTTTTAATTTCCTCAATGAGGGGTAATATAGTTTTTATCTAGCTCTATCTTTTTTAGGCAGCACAGTGCTTACACATTTCAAATTTCATTTGCAATGCGACTTCCAAAATGGCTAAAGTGGCATACAGCAGCCAGTGATGGTGGGGCAAAGGGTCAACACCCTCTTCCATCCCGACTGACAAATTTCTTGATGAAGGTTTCTATGTCCAAAGTTGTCGTTTTCCTGAATTGAATACACTTTCAAAGTGTCAAATTTACACGTATGATTAGTTACAGCTTTGGTATACATGTACTGAAAAATTAACTGTCCGTATTTTCATGGTGCAGTTTGACGAGTGATTGAACTATTTTGAAGGTTAATGTGGAGGTTTTAACGAAGCAAGACTAAAACTGAAGTAATATACAAACTAAAAAAAAACACCTCAAAAGACAAAACAAGACACAATCGAACGTTTTCTCTATAGTAGGTTATCAAACTGTTATGTTATCAAACACCATTTATTTATAGGCTAACAACATTCTTGCGAATACACTTTTAAGAAAATGTAGAAAAGTGGGAAAAGTGGAATGTACAACTTGAGAAATTAACAATTTGGAACACTGTCCAAAGATAACACATGGCACAAATGTTGACAAAGGATGAAAAAATACATTTCGAAAGACAAACTACTTATAAATTCATGTAAGTGTCCAAGGTGTTTTGACAGAGAAGGCCTAGAATTCCTTCTTTGAGAGGGCAAGGCCATTGGAAAATCTGTGGGCAACTTTTGAGGGGCACCAAGGCCAAGACCAGGGCAATAGTCGCTGAGTATTCCAGGCCGTGAGAGGGGACAACAAATTTCCTTTGGGCATCTTTTGAGGGGCACAAGGCCAAGACCAGGGCAACGGAGGCCATGGTCGCTGTGTAACACAGGCCTGAAAGGGTACAACAGATTTCCTTTGGGCAACTTTTGAGGGGCATAAGGCCAAGACCAGGGCAATGAAGGCCATGGTCGCTGTGTAACACAAGGCCTGAAAGGGTACTAACAGGTTTCCTTCCTTCTGAAGGGCATTGTGTGGAATGATTGTAAACAGGCATATTCTTGTGTTTTTTTTATTAAGGTGGATGGCAAAACTAATATTTCTCCTAGAGTTGCCTCTTAACATATTGATTGGGAATTATTCCATGTAAAGTAAAACTTGTCATATCTATTGCATAGTTTCAGAATACATTCAGTGAAGATGGTACTGATGGTGCCACTCCAAAAGAAAATGGCTGGATAATTACCTCAGTGAGGTTTGAGACCTGAAATACATGAGAACATCAACAGGAAAGGACAAAACAAACAAAGCTATGAATATTTACCACAACTAGGATTAGTTACTTTGCATGGTGGGAGTACAGTCAAGTGAGGTTTGTGGTAACACCATGTGCATAAATCTCTCTGAATGGGAGTGGTTTTGAGTTGTCAAAACATCGGTTCTTCTCAGAAATTTTTTCAAACCACCAGTTCTTTCCCAGAAGAATTGTTAACCCACCGGTTCTTTTCAGAAGAGTTGTCAAACAACTGGTTCTAAGAAGAGCTGTCAAACAACCAGTTCTTCTCAGAACCACAACTCAAAGAGAGATTTACGTACATGGTGTCACCGCAAACCTCACTCGATAAAAATTTACGACCTTTATTTTGCTCTCATATTTATTTTTGTATAAGATAATATTTGTGAAAACTCTGGAAAACTCAAAATAACTCCACGTAACTTTCAGCTCAAATCGTTGTACTTTCCACTCCATCCTCAAAAAAATGTAATAAATGTTGCCTTATAAAAGATTACATAATATCTGTAAGGAAATAAATACAAAAATAAACGATTAAGCATAAATCAAGTGATATTTCTTTCAATGGCTAACTACTCCACTAAAAAGCTAATTTATTTTTAATAGTTTCTGTTGTTAGTAGCGAAAACAAAAAAAATAACACAATTTTGTGTCTTTGGCAGTATCATGAATTTTGCGAATACAAAGCTGTTTGTCTGGAATATTTTTTTATGACAACGCTGTTAGACTTTGTTAAAGGTTATAAGAAAGGAAGCATTAACTACTGAAGGCACTTTTTTTTTTAAGTTTAAGGAAGGAATATTTTTCTGTTAAATTTTGAATTTGATTCCTAGGTTGCTAGAGCTTAATTTCACAAAACACCAAGATTCATCTAAAGACGAGTTGTCAACATTGCTATGGTGATCTGTATTTTGACATCACACTTTGCTTAGCAATTAAGATCGATACACAGTTAAGATCGATCGTAGCTTTTCATGAAATCGAGCCTAGATCACTTTTCTTTTAAAACAACACTTCCATTCAATGAAAGCTCTCTTACTAAGGAATGGGTATGGAACCTTTGTTCAAGTAATCCACAACTAGGAACATTGTTATAAATACTATGAAAACGTGATGGAAATACAAATGTATTGGCAGATAGAACATATCATTGGCTCAGTGCTACAAGATCATTAATTGCAATTTCATATAAGTAATAATCAAAAGGGCGTTAAATAACAAAGCAAAAAAATCAATCAAAAACCACAAATAAATCGTTGTGTCAGTGCAATAACGTTGTAACGTCGATTTTGCTAAAATGTCGTAATTTGCAAAGAAATGTTCTGTGCAAAATCATTGCATCTCAGCACTGACTTGTTATGTGTGTACATCCGTCCTATTTTAACTGAGATCCGTTTTGTAAACAGACGTGCGCATATTGCGTAAAAATACTAGGAGATAGACTGTTTTTGCACTGACACGACAAAATGTTATTAGAAGAAAAAGATAATGTTCTTTTTGCCAAAGAATTACTTTGGAGACCACTCTTGATCAATAAACTCCATTTACCAGGAGCTCCAGAATATGCAAAAGCAATTTTATGAAAGCCATACAAACTGCACTAATGACCTTATAGTTCCGAGCCAACAGGCAAGTCGGCCATCTCATATACTTAACTATTTGTGGAGATATTTAGGCTTTTACAGCCTGAAACATTCCTGTGGTGTTCTTTCATAGAAACCACTAGAAAGAATCCTTGTGTAAGTTTGGGGGTTGAACAAAGAACAATTTTCTACAGCGGGTTTGTGAACCTGAGACCTCCGGATTAATGCTCAACCAACTGAGCTATCTAGCCCTAATGTTGGCGGTCTCCCTATCTTGTCAATATCTTTGTTGACAGTGTCCTTTGATTTGGTCTCCTGATGTAATGTCTATGTACTTTCCTAATCAAAGTATCCTCAACTTCTCATCTTCAATATCATCATCCAAGACTTTGAAGATGCTCGAGTCGGCAACCCCCTTCTTGTCCTTCCCTCCCTTCTTGGTCGGTAACTTCTTCCCCTGGAACTTTGCCAGGAGCTCACTGCGGTCTAGTAGGAGCTTCAGGTCTTTGTCGCTGATGACTTTCTGGTTGCAGTTCTTGACGAAGCCGCTGTGGTCACAGGAACGTAGAAGCTCAAGGAGCTCTTTTGGGTTGACCAGTGACTTTGAATCTTTGGCCAAGTTCATCTTGCCGCCCTTGAATTTGCCTGAGGGAGAAGAAAAAGTTTGATAAAGCTGAGTTAAGCTAAAACAAATCTGGGATCTCACATTGCTGATCGCAGGTTTTCAGGGCTCGAATCACACCCCTGCAAGGTACTTCTGGCCACTACAGACTCACCTTGATGGATGACCATCTTCTCCAGGCGGCGTTTGGCAGCCGCCCTCTCAACAATCTTCTGGTCGATGGTGTTAGACGTGACCAGGCGGTAGATGACCACTGGCTTCGTCTGACCGATTCGGTGGCAGCGGTCCTGGGCTTGAAGGTCGCTTTGAGGATTCTACAGTTAGAGAAGATTTCAGTTTTATAAAACAAAATTATTTTTAAGGTTTCCAAAGTTATGTCATACAAACAAGTTAATATCTAAATTGTATTTAGAATATAAAAAGTATTAATAAGGGTGACTTTCCCCCCTTGTTATCCCTAGTAGTGCCTATTATAAAATTTGTGTAAATAAATGCCATATATTTTAAGCTGTAAATTACTACTTTGTAGAAAAACACACATTTTTGAAAATAACAGTTCCTTAAAACAATGCACACATTTTTGAAAAAAAAAGTTCTAAAAACAGTGCATACAGTCAAAGGATACACTAGTTTAAAGCTGACATCCAAACTTCATTTTGGTCACAACTTTAAACTACGTTACAAAGGGCATTTTATAATTGTAGGTGTGTTGTAACCAATGAAGTCATCTTTCCCCGTCGTAGGAGGGGAGGGGGAGGAAGGCGGAACAGCCCTAGACTGGAAAAGGACGAGCATTCACCAAAAAACAAAACCAACCCACAACAAAATGCACAATGTGCTGTCTCAAATAAAGTTACAATAAAAATAAGAGACATTTAAATAGCGCATAATAACAGGAACCTCTATGCACAACACAAATTTTAAAACAACAAAAATACATGAAGCAATTTGTTACAAAAAATGTTGATTCAAACAAGTGAGTCTTTAAAAGTCCCTTGAAAATCAGAACTGAACTGGTAAGTCAATGAATTTGAAGGAATATAAAAAATACATCTCCTACGACTAGTTAATTCCTTAGAATACAGTAGCAGTACACAATTATAATAGCAAAGCACAGTCAAATACATCAGGATTAAAAGTTGAAGGTCAGAGGTCAAAATAAGTCTGGCTATACACTACTATACAAGTATATCACAATAAAACGATTCATCCAAACAATGTATACCAAAAAAAAAGTTGTATTGGGCCCAAGAACACAGAGGGCGCACTTGGTATCCCTTCGCCAAAACAAATAGGGCCGATTTCATTTGATCTGCCAATACACAGTCCAAAGAATGGGCTGATCTAAGGGAGCATCTCAAAGTCGGGCATGCTCTAAAAGCACAAAGGAACATCTCCTAAGACGTACGTCCACAATCCAGTGGACCGCAAGAACGTTCTGCTGGACAGCAACATTGCGCTTGACTACCAAACATTCCTACATGAGTGAAAATGTGCATTAGCTTAAAGAATGGAATGTTCCAGCCGTCCAATGGACCAATCCCTGCACGCCGGCTGGAATACGTAACCAATCAAATTAGAATATTCCTATCATTCAGACTCCGTAATCGGCTCGGGTCACTGATGGGGTTAGGGATCCAGTCGCACCAATACAATTTCCTTACACTTACCCAATCACTATCAAAGATGATAACAGTGTCCGCTGCTGTAAGGTTGATGCCGAGGCCACCAGCCCTGGTACTCAGCAAGAAAAGAAACATGTCTTTGTTTTTGTTGAAGTCATTGATCTAAAGAAACACAAAACAACATCAATCATTTGACGATTTCAGTTTTTCTAAACCACCTCAAAGAAAGTGCAAACAAATTCAGCAAATATTTCAGGAGCTACCAAAAAATGTAACTGTTGAGAATCTTGTGTCACAAAGAAACCCTGACTTAACAAAGTAAAGACAACAAAATGTTCTCATAAAATGCACCTGGATCTTTTTCTTTCGAAAAAAATACGGAATATTCTGAAATTGTTCCCTGACATAACTAAACGTCTACCTTTATTCAGTTTGGAAAATGTGCTCAATCAGACATCTGATGTCAAGTGGTTAATTGTGTAACACTTACCTGGTCTTGCCTGTCAGTGAGCTTTGTTGAGCCATCTAGTCTGCAGTAATTATAATTGCGTAGGTAGCAATAGTCTTCTAAAATGTCTAACATTCGAGTCATCTGTGAAAACAGCAGAACCTGTCGTAGAAAATAGAAACCATATGTACTGAGTATTATTTTATTATTATTATTACTATTATTATTATTATATATCTCTGGTTATGAAACCAAGGATGCCTCATAAGTGAGCTTAATCTCTGTAGCTGGCAAGCCTGAGGAAACCTGTAAACAAGGTCACTTGCTATGTGAACCAGAAACACCAGGGTTAACCCCCCTACTCTTCCACAATAAGTGTTCTGGGTTCTTTTACATGCACTACCAATCCTAGGACATGGGACCTGCGGCTTAATGTCCCATCCGAAGGACAAAGCAATATTGGTAAAGTATTTTGCTTCAGAAAATTCAGGATCAAAACTCCTGAACAGATCAAAGGCCCTCAATATACCCTTAAGATCATGTTTCTTAAGGGCAGAAGGCAGCCTGTCTAGGACCAGGAGCTTCCCTGTAGAGAAATATTTTGTGCAGAGAATTGTTAGATCATTCCTGAATTTTGATGATATTCAGTCAAAACAGCAATGAATTTGACCTTTTGACTGGTGCACAAACTCCTCATTGGAATGTACAGAGTCATTTGTTTTTGATGTCTGATGACGTCATGTTTCAAACTTCCCTCTGAAAGAGTATAAAATAAAATGACATTTTACACCATTTTGATGTGAGTTGTAATGTGTTCACCACTTTCTTGCGGATTCTATCTTTTAAAAATGATTCGGGGTTTAAACAAAGACAAATTGACTGGAGCGGGACTTGAACCAACGACCTCCGGATTAACGTACCGGCGCTCTACCAACTGAGCTATCCAACCCTATGTTGGCGGTCCCACTATTAGTCAATATCTTTGATCGGGGGTGCCAGTCAGAAGCCATTCAACCGTTAGCTGCCGTGTAGCCAGGGATCACACCCAAGTTTATGATACAACCTGGGAAGCGGCAGCCACGGGATCAACTTAATTTTAAAAAAATGAGTGCACCACAAAACTGAATTTGACCTTGGAGCACCTCTCAAAAGAAAATCCAAAATCAAAACTCTGGACAGATCAAAGGCCTTGGAATATACCTTATGGCCATGTTTCTTTAGGGCAGGTAGCAGCCTGTCTAGCACCAGGAACTTCCCAGAAGAGGAGACTACTTCTTCGTCCACGCGGTACTCCTGCGTTTCAGGGTCCAGTGGGTACTCCAAGAGGTACGGATGGTTGCAACACTTGCGGAGTTGACTCATGATGTTCATGATCTTGATGTTCAGCTCCACGTCTTTGGGGCCATCTTTAGGGGCCTTCTTTGCAGCTCTACAATTTACAGGAAGAACAATCACATTAATAAATTACATCGATACTAGAATTTATCAAGGGGAGTAAAAGAGTGGTGACAGGTCTTAAGCAGCCATTTAAAACCAGCAGGGTTTTGGCCATGAGATTAATGACTGAGCCGAAGGCTTTATCGCAAGGCCATGGCCCTGCAACAGCTGTTTAAGACTGAGTCACTACTCTTTTGTTCCCATTGATAAATGCCCTATTGGAACATTTCAATGGGCATCAAGGCAATGACCTGGAGAGTTGCCTCCATTGCATATCATCAGAGCTGTATCAAGCCTTGATTGACTTGTAACCTCTGCTGGTTATATGAAACGGAACCAGAATGTAACAAATACTTCTTTGATTAACCCTCCTACTGTCTGAACAATCAATATAATCCATGGGGTTTTTGAATGACAGTTGAACTAGACCAGCCTGCTATACATGTACATGTGGTGAATGAATCTAATAATAACGGCTTCTTATATAGCGCTCATATCCGTCACTCAGTGACACTCAAGGCGCTTCAACATTATGTATTTTCCTGCAAGGTTTTTTTGGGCTACATTTAAAGTATAAGACCTACTCCTTCTAATGGTTTACAAGGTGCTTTGGCGCAACATGCTGCCAACCGACACAATATACAGATAGTTCTGCGCGGAGTTGTTCCACCATACAAACCAAAAGCAGTTGAGCGCTTGGAAATGGTTGGTCAACTCACTAACCCATATGTAAGATCCCAATGCACATGATCAGCGCGTAAAGGATTCTGGGGTGAAATCCGCATCTAGTCTAAGCAACACCAGCAACCATCTTGGCGCACTGATTTTCAAGCAATGCGGCACACAACTAAAAAACCCTGGCGTAGTTTCATGTAAACTACAGAATGGAGTCCATATTGACAGCTCGGTGTAATTTTTTTACTGTACACGGTTTCCCAAAATGCATTGCATTACATGTTTAAGACAACGCTTGTGCATATGGCCAACTAGCGTAGAAGGTGGGGAGTAAGTTGGTTGAATGACTTACTTTTGGCAGCGTTCAGCGTTATCAGAGAGTTTCTGAACCCAACCCTCAATGTCGGCATCCTCTGATCCAGACTCTCCCATCAAGGCATAATCCACCTCAGCTCGGCACTTTCTCTTGACTCTTCCGCTCGTCCCAATCTCTTCCTCCTGCTCTCTCTCTTCCGGCTGCTGGTGTTTCTCCTTCATCTTCCCCAGGATGGTCTTGTCCACGATGGATTTGTACAGTTCCCCCTGTAGGGAGGTCAACGGAGCCTGGATGAGGATCTCCTTCTTCGGGGGAATGTTGAGCTCGACGTCCGACTTGAGACGGCGCAGGAGGAACGGCGTGAGGATCTGGTGGAGCATTGAGACGATGTGCTGTTCTCGTTCTTTGGCAACGATGGCTTCATCTCCGCCTTCCTTCGCCAGCGTGGAGAAATCAAACCACGATTCAAAACTGCACGAAGGAAGAGAAAAAAAATACTGAAATTTGATCTGGGCCTATTTTCATACAGCTGCTTAAGTACAGAAACTAGCCAAGCACAACAGTATGCTTACCAGCTAAAATACCATTTGATATGTAGTACTGCGACTGGTATCCTGCTTATTGCTGCTTAGCAGAATTTTTAAAGCAATATTTTCTGCTTAAGCAGCTCTATAAAATCCTTAAGTAAGAATGGTTCCGTCTTTAAAGACAGAGATTGATAAATTTAGAGATAATAGATGCAGTAAAATTTGCAAGCAACAAACAATGCAGGAAAGAAACCATGAAAAAAAGAAAAAATTGCTATAGCGGGACTTGAACCTGTGCCTCCAGATTAACATGCCGGCGCTCTACCAACTGAGCTATCTAGCCTATCTATCTATTTTGTTTCTCTATCTTCAATTAATTATAATTTAAAATAGATGAAATCTTCATGCATTTCTGTGAAAGCTGAGCTAAATTCTTGTCAATTTGCAGGCTGCATAACTTTTGGTTCGAGCATAGATTGAAAATGTTGTCCCCTTTCTCAATTCATGAGCCAGGAGAAACACTGCCACAAAAAACCCTCTCAATTTTGTATGAGATACTTTACACAGTGGGCTAAGTAAGTACATAGAAACTTACGTCTTTAGATCATCAAAGACCTCTGGAAGAAGAAAGTTAAGCATCGACCACAGCTCAGCCAGGTTGTTCTGAAGTGGGGTTCCAGTGAGAAGTAGTCTGTTTGCCGAGTGGTACATCTTGAGTTCTCTGCAGGATAGTTATGAGAGGAAACTTATTTATTACCTTCAAAAAAGTCAAGCGCATTGGACTCAAGCTCTGGTGTTTCTGATCAGCAGAGTGTGGGTTCGAGTCCCGGTCTGGACACTTTTCAGGTAGCTGTAGGGAAGGTCCTGAATGGTTTTCCATATTCCATCATAGCCATCCAGACAACAGACATTTTTTAAACAGCCTTGAGAACACATCTTTTTAATGAACATTGCACCTAACTCCATTTAGACCTTTGATTTAACTGTTCAATCTGCTGCTGTTTTTATGCAGCACCCCCCTTTATTTGCACCTTTTCTTGCTTTTGCACCATTGGAAGACATCCACGGATGAGCTTTATTATCGGTACAAGCGCCATGAGCACTTTTGTGGATACCGGCGCTATAGAAGACGTCATTATTATAGACTGTGCAAGTCTCGCACACATTGTCGAACATTGGGACCCGTCAAAGAGCGAGAGTTTGTTTCCTTCACGTGCTAATGTAAGACACTTGGAGCCAAAATGGTCCCAAAAATGTTCTAATAAGTGGGACTTGTATGGTCTATTGTGTCCTTATAAGCTAGACAAGTAACCATAATTATTTTGACCTTTAAATGGGACGTACAGGCGTAGATAAAATAAAACCCATTACCCTCCTAAACTTAGCCAAAAAGTAACTAAGACAAGATTCCATTTTTTTGTGGACATACCTGATGAGCCGGCAGTTGAGATTCTTAATCCGGTGTCCTTCGTCGACGATGATGTACTTCCAGAGATGATTGGCAAGATGCTTCCTGTCTATCATGACAATCTCGTACGATGTCACGACTACCGGCTGGGTTTTGAATTCTCCAAACTGCTTCCGAATCTGCCGCCGCTTTTTCTCCCTTTCATCGGGATGGCCGTGGTACAGAATCACCTCAATCTGTGATGAGAGAAAAGATGACACTGCTGCATGAGAACAGAGTTCTGAACTTAGTGGCTACCTGCTCGCCAAATTAGTGTTGAAGAAAAACATACAAACAAACACCCCCAACCAACCAACAAACCAACAAACAAACAAACAAACAAACAAACAAACAAACAAACAAACAAACAAACAAACAAACAAACAAAAATAAATATGTAGATCTGCCGAGGTGCTTCTTCAGAAATGTGCCCTTTATAACTCACCATATTTTTCACCGCATGAGCGACCGACGAAATCCTTTGCACCTCAACTAATTTCATCTTGTTTTGACTACCTGTATGCTGTTTTCTTGTATCAATGGCCAAATAGAATAATAATAATGAAAAACAACAGTTCTGTTTACTTGTTCTGCATCATGTAAATTCAGTTCGCACACGCCCTCCCGGGGTAAAAAAAAAGAAGAAAGAAGATTTGCAAAAGAAAAGAAACTGCGCGCCATTCTCAGCAGAGTTCTTCAGTTTCTCATGGCACTAAAAATTAAAGTATAATGAAGAGTGTCTCTTCCTTTCTAGCAATGTTTGGTCCACATTCCAATTGCCCCTAGCCACCGGGCTAGCATGGTGGTCTAGTGGTAAGACATATGCTCTAGCGCGGCAAAGGAAGTGGGTTTGAATCCTAACCGAGTGATATGCCACTCGGGAAAGTACTGAGTATACAGTGCTTAAAATACACATCGGTGTAAGGGCAAAAACCAAATAAGAATCTTAATCCCGATGCGAAATGATTAAACGTTTGGTCTGTTTAGTTTCACCTCTTCCCACCCCTCAAACTTACCGACGGTGTAAACCGTTCAAACTCCGACATCCAGTTGGAGAGAGTCGAGAGTGGGGCCACCACGAGGAACGGACCTGGTACCCCCATCTTGATGATGTGAGCAAACAGACCAATACACTGAACTGTCTTCCCCAGTCCCATCTCATCACCTAGTATACCATTCACGCCATTCTCGTACAACACCTGACAGGAAATATAAAGAAATCCTTCAATTTAGCCGAGTTCTCCCTAGGATTTTTTCAAAACTGTGGGGCATTCTTGAACCAAAGTTTGAGTGAAGCACGCTGAATTGAAACGAGATCCTTAGAAAGTTTTTACATGGTGTCTAAGTTTGGTTTTAAAAGCCTTACTATGCAATCTGGGGCATTTTTAATGGTTTCTTTTGTTTTGAACAAGCACCAAGATTTATCTCACTTGTATTATGGGTAAGAATACTTCAATACTCAACAGAATTGAAAGTCAACAATTGAAAAAAAAACCCAAACATTGTTAAAGTTACTGGCCTCAAGGCTGTGGTCCAGTGTAAATAACGAACCCTGTATAGGCTTCTGCAAATCATTGAAGCCACATTGTGTGAAGTTTGTTTTTTTGTTTACTTTTATTTCCATTCATACAACAAATAACAATACCAGGTTATACAAATGTTTTTTTCAAAATTTGAATATAAACAGGACACACATATGTATGAGTGGGGGTGTCATTCGAGAGAAGGATAAGGCCTTCTGTAGTGAACATCCAAGACTGCTGGCAAGTTACAAATAAGTAGATAATAGCAATAATAGCAATTAAGAAGTGGGAGTGGCTTAAAGTAGAATTACGTCACACTTAGGAACAGATTAAAGTGAGCCTTACCTTGAGCCACTCAATACCTTCCAGTTGGTATTTCCTGAGCCGGCCGCCAGTGAAGAGATCCGGCTGTAAATCAGAGATTTTCTCCCCATTGACGGTTCGGCTGAAGGTGTCCACAAACTCCTCCTCTGGCTTGGCCGCTGATGGCAATGTGGCGGCCTTTCAAAACAAAGGAAAAATAACAAATTGATGTTTCTTGTTCACATAGCAAGCACCCTTGTTTGCAAGTTTCCTCGGGCTTGCAAGCTAGACTGTTTAATTCACTAATAAGGCATCCTTGGTTTCACTACCAGAAATATAGAATAATAACATCAGTTTCGTCGACTCACCTCTTGTGGTTTGCCCTCGTCAGATGAGAGTGATTCTTGAGATGCATCGCTGCTTAATTCCTGAGAGTTTTTCTCCTTCATCGTGGACGGACACTCCTCCTTGCACTTCATCTTTTCTGCTTCCTCCGCCTCTTGTTTAATTTTCTTGGATGTCAAAGTCTGAAAAGCAGTGGTGATAGAACGATATAACAGTTCCAAAATCAAACAAAAAGCTTGGACATTACGTGGGCATACGTTATTGAACTTTGACATGTTGTCTAAGATCCGGGTACCAAGATTCTATTTTTAGCATTTAGTGCAGAGTGCTATTCTACACTTACTGATTTGTCGATGTAGTCCGCAATACTGTAGGTTTCTTCCCTTCTTCTTTTGCGGTCTTTGCTTTTAGGTTGCTCTTCAGTCGTTTCTAAAATAAAAAAAGTTACAAATTATGAGTCTTCAGGCCTTGAATTTGAGGTAAAAATCCATAAGACCACTAGAGTGGTAGCTCAATATGTCCACTTGACCAGAATTCTTTTTACAAGACATTCCACACAGTTTGTATCATAAAAACTGTTTTTTTCTTCGAAAAAACACTATTGGAAGGTTCAATTTGTTGGTCTTTTAAAGCATTTAAATATCATTATTAAATTGAAAAACCACAAGACCACCGGACCAGTTTATGGGCCCAAAACTGAAATCACCGGTCTCGGACCAGCGGTCGAGTGTAAAACTTTGAGCCACTACATTGTATTGAGAAGGACCCTGAGATTGCTCATGCAACAGCTTATTTTTTAAGTAGGATTTGAAACCTTGCATGGTATCACTAAGAGAGGTTTGCAGTAACAACATGTGAAAAATCTCTTTTGAGCAGCGTTGGTTCTTCACCACCGGTTCTTTTCAAAACCAACACTACTCAAAAGAGATTTTCACATGGTGTTACCGCAAACCTCTCTTAGCTTATTTTTGGGTCTCATGGAGATCCAAAACTGAGGCCCCAACATCAGCCTAACTCCTGAATTCACTACATAGTCATGTCTGTGAACCACAACTTGAAAAGCAGTACAAACACATCTATCATCAAGATATGACCAAATGACAGGGATATAAGCCCGACAGATGTCAAAGAAAAGCCTGTAGCTAGAACTGGAGTATGATACTAGGCCTTGAACTTCGCTCTTGAAGGGGCACAGCAATTTTCCTCTGGTAAGGGGCACTTCTATGAGGAACATGTAAATTTGTTTTGGAACCTTGCAGAGGGCACCACAGCAAAAAGCACAGGGCACCACGGCAATTGCTGTGGGTGCCGTGGGTTATTTCGAGGCCTGCGCCATTCTATACATATTCCTAAATAACTGAGCTCTAAAAACAAGAGAAACACTCCTTACCTATGGGGTTAGATTCTGACAAGTTGCTTGTTGACCTATTTCCTACTTGTGGACTGCCCTCCTCCTGACTTCTAAGAATACCACCCTGCACTGGAGATGATCTACAGGGACTTGTTTCTACTTTCTTAGGCAAGTTTAGTTTACGTCTCCCTGGTGATCTACAAGCAGTATCATTTGTCTTCTTCCCATCTATCCCCTTGGGGCTAGTTTCTCTACTTTCGCCAGTGCCATTCGTTGGCCGTACGAGACCTACTTGTGAATCGACTCCAGTAACTTCCTGGTTTTCTGTTCCTACATATGGCTGCTTAGCCTTCCCTACTCTTGAACTTGTAACTTGTGCCTCATCTCTTCCCTGTTTAGTTGGTGATTTTTCTTTCCCTACAGGAGTATCTATCCTCTTGGATCTTTCTGGGCCCTCTGTTCTGTCCCCAGGACTTCCAGTCTTTGCTCTACTATACAAGGTGTTAACCAAGTTGCTCCTTGTAGCCTTCTTGACCTTTGACTCTGAAGAGCCTGAGTCAGCCACTGATCTCTCGTAAACGCAAACTTCTTGAGACTCTTTGTATGTCTTACTAGAGGACTTATTAGGACTGCTCTGAGTCTCATCTGAGAGAGACTGTGGCGGTATCTCTTGGGTCTGACGAGCAGAAGCTCCTCCTAGGCTAACTTGGGTTTGATTTGATCTTCCCTCAATAGGAGAGGAAGTTTGTTTTACGCTGTCGGAAGAAACTTGACTTTCAGTGGTCAAGTGGCTATCTTGGTCCTGACTATCTGACACTCCTAACAGCAATGAACATTAGAGTAGTTATTGCAACAAGGAATAATTTAAGAAACTAAATGTCAACTTAAAGAGGGTGTTCAACTTAAAATTTAATTTGTGATAAACTCATCTTCCAACAAAAAGAGTCTTCCAAAAAGTAGAGAGAAAATCACAACTCCCTGACCTAATGTTAAAATGGTGCAAAATGCCATTATTTTGTTTACATTTCCAGTGCAAAACTTGTCAACATCCAAAACATCCATCAGGTCATATTTCAAATACGTGGGTCTGCACATTTTCTTCTTGAAGTTGTTGTTGACTTTCCTGACTTTCCATGATATTCAATCGAAATTGAATTTGACCGTTTAATTGATGACAAAGAATGTTCACACCCATTTGTTGTTGAAATCAAAATGGCAGATCGTGTTAGTTCACGGAAAAAAAGGAAAAACACACAATTTCAAGGGGATATTTGTGTGAAACATTACATTCTACTTTAAAAACATCTTTCCAACCATATTTGACTTTATAAACTCTTTTATAGCCCGACGCGCCCGATCTGAAGGAAATGTGGAAAAATGCAGCTACATGGAGTTTAGAAGAATGCGGTTACATTCGCACTCAAAATAATGGTCTGTCTGTTCAGATAAAATGCCCTTCATTTTAAAACAAATTTTTTGATCATATACAGCCCAAAATTTATTGGCACATACATGAAGCCTTGGGATTTTGCTTTGAGGCCTATAATGTAAACAGGCAAAGGACAAGCAACTCTTTTCCTACCAGGCACGTCTTGGCTGGTTGTCTCTTGCTTCTTGCTACGGCCACTTCTCCGTGTCGTTGGCCCACTCTCTGGACTTCTGCATGTCATCTGTAAATCAAACATTTCAGAATTTGGGGTTAAACAAAGAAAAACTGACTGAAGTAGGATTTGAACCAATGACCTCCAGATTAACGTGCTGGCGCTCTCCCAACTGAGCTATCTAGCCCTAATGTTGGCAGTCGCCCTATTTTGTCAATATCTTTGTTCGGATGTGCCAGTCAGAAGCCATAGGTCTAGATAGCTCAGTTGGTAGAGCACTGGCATGTTACATTGGAGGTCGTTGGTTCCAATCCTGCTCTAGAGGGCGCTTTAGCTGTAAACAAAGGACAGGTAGTCCAGGTTTCATACCTTGGTTTCTTTATTTTCCTTTTCTTCGCCCTTGTTCTTGCTGCTAGACCCGGCCTCTTTCTTGACGTCGGCTTCCCGTTTGCTCTTCATCTTTTTGGTTCTCTTCTCCTGCCTCAGTTTCTCTTTCTTCTGCTGCTCGTCCATCTTATTCAGGAGGAAACGAGAGTAGATGCTGCTTTTTTCAAGGAGATGCTGGAGGCGACTGTATCTATGCTCTTCTTGTTCCTTCTGCCACGCTGTGATCGACTGGCCATTCATAAACAACATCGTATTAACAATTTCAATTCCTTTTAAAAATATAGTATTTAACATAGTACATATACACGTAATCTTCCTTATTGACAGACCCCATCTTTTAGTGCTCGTTCAAATAAAAAAGTTTCATAAACAGTGTAGAGTTTTCTAATATTAGTAACCTTGTTAACAAAAATTATGGTCCAGTAAGAATTTAGAGCTAAAAGCCCTGCCGTTCTGTGAATATCTCCCTTAAATTTGTCACCAAAATATAACTTGCAAATGGCTTATTTGTTTTACAATCATTGCTTTTACCAGCAGCAGTAAAAAACAAAGAGACTTTTGAGCTAAAGTATTAAATAAAGCTACACCAAACCTATACCCCAAGTCTCATACCTGAGTGAGGCTACACCAAGTCTATTCTCAATGTCATAGTGAGGCTACGCCAAACCTACCCTCCATGTCATAGTGAGGCTACACCAAACCTATCCTCCATGTCATAGTGAGGCTACACCCAACCTATCCTCAATGTCATAGTGAGGCTACACCAAACCTATCCTCAATGTCATAGTGAGGCTACACCAAACCCATCCTCCATGTCATAGTGAAGCTACACCCAACCTATCCTCCATGTCACATACCTCTTTTTGCAATCTCTTCTCCTCCTCCTTGCTCTTGCGATTTAGTTCTTTTTCTTCATCCAGCATGCTCTCCGTAATCAATCCATCAAGCGGCACACAGCCTAGATCGTTAGCTATGTCCCCCTCGTCTGTAGTGTTGGGACTATCTGGGGCTCTGCTTGGTCCAGCGCCCTCACTGCCTGTGGCTGCCATCTCGGTGTCTGTGCTTGGGGTCGATTTATGATGAATAGTATCTGAATAGTACAAAATATAATACACAGAATAATTCAAACTCCTTCATAGCTCTGCAGAAATTTTTAGAATAGTGAGTCACTCAAAACTCAACAGCATCGGCAATGAAACAAAATTAGTAAAGTTACAACAATGCAAAGATCTACGGTTCAGCTAAAAACAGAGAAAAAGCAACTTTAGAAAGAGCATAGGGGAAAAGTGTGACCATGATTGTTGCATTATGTAATAAAGTAGTATATTTAGGTGACCTAAATTAGATTTCGAAACTAAATGTACACAAGAGTCAGATTTGACATTAATCTGAAATTAAAATATGAATAAACAAGAAAAGTTGTGTTTTGTAAACACTAATGCCCTGCAAGCCAGTCCGTTTCTTGACATTTGACCCATGTGGTCCAAAATTAATAGGTTTTTGGGGGACCAATCCACACACCAAGTTTTGAGTCGATGCCAAGTACTTCTTGAGTTTATGTTCAATGATTTCACACACACACCCACAGCCATGTCAGAAAATCAGTATGCCCCTTCAGTGGCTTCGCTAACGTCGGAGCATAACAATTAACCGTTTTTTAGATTGGGGAGTAGCAGGTGGGATGGGGTGGGGTGGTCTTTACACATTAGCAAACCACATGAAGGCTTTTAATGTTGCATGTCATTATATAATCTTTGCTCCCCCCTCCTAAACAAAATGCAATCAATCAATCAATCAATCAATCAATCAACTTAATTATTTCATTTGTTTATGTGTTTACAGAGCGTTCACACACTGGATAGAGACCTGTTATTTGGGATCTCTGTTGGGCAACGTCTTCTGGATGATCTGCCTCTTGGATCGGTTTGTTTGGGGAGACATCCGTTGGAGGCAACGCTACTGCTGCCATCTGGTTGGTCAGGTCTGGGGAGCAGGGTCCGTGCTCAGCTCAGAATACTCAGTCGCAATAATTTGAGTCTTGATACTGAAATAGACAACAAAATCAAATTAATCGCTTGTCATATAAATGTTGGCCTTTCTTTTGTTGCAAACACAGACCATTACTTACAATACAAGCCTGTACAGGGGGTTCTCCCTAGGAAAACTGTGGGGCATTCTGGACCAATTTTTTGGGTGTGGGAAAAGCCGGAATTGCCTGATTTGCCGGAATAGTCGGAACTCAAAATAGAATACACTATTCCGATACCTGCTGTCTGTTTCGTCCGTCAGGCGATCAACAAAGTCGGTCAAATTTTCATGTTTTCAAGTTCCGGGGATATTTTTTTGGCAGAGTTAAAGTGGGTAATTTACATATGACCAAATAAATATCTTTGACTATTAAAATATAGTTCCGGCTGCCTCTGTTGCCAATTCTTTAAAAATAGTGTATTCTATTTCGAGTTCCGACCATTCCGGCAAATCAGGCAATTCCGGCTTTTACCCGTTTACAATTTTTTTAATGTTTGGCCGAAGCCAGCTAAGTTGAAACATGGAGGTACTCCATTTGTCCATGGTTGAAACAACATCTTCCATAGGAGGTTTCTGCATATACACACACAGGGAAGCTGATTGAATGATACATGAACCATGCAAAGGGCAATCCATCCGACTGACTAGCATCATGCATGTCATGACCACCCACAATTTCATTTTAAAAATATGTTTGTTTAGGCCTATACTTAGACTTTGTTTTCCTTAAAACATATTGCTCTGTCCTGATCAATGAATGTAGGTATAGTGACAGCCGCTACTTAATACTACGTATAACAACTACTAAACAGTAAACTTAAATTAAATGCCAAAATGACCGAGTTCTGCTGGCAGACGACAACGGCAAGCATGACAAGTTGAAGAAAAGACGATCTCGTGAGTTTGGCCTTGAATAGGCCTAAAAAGCTGTATTTTGAAGTAAATATCGCACGTCATTCCACTCCAAAAGCATACTCCGTAAAGTAACATCATATGCAATAACAACGTCCAGAAATTTTGTTTAAATTTCGGCTTACTTTAGGAAAAATTTGTCTCGAAATGTTCACACTCACCTCGCCTGTCCCTTTCCAGATTCAGCAATTAAAGTACACACGCTAATGTTTCGCGCGGATTTTCATTCACTGGTTTCATAACCAAACCTCGTGTGCTTGGCATGTGAGAGTCTGGTACACTATCAGTTCCCCAATGGGTACCAACCACTAATGCGCCACTCTAACGAGGCAGACGCCAGATACTATTAAATTCTATTTTTAGCAGTCTCTGTATTTTAAAGGGCGAGGTAAACAAGGTTTGCATTTTGTTTACGTTAAACCATGGAGGTCAAATTCTACCTCCATGGTTAAACTGTTTGTTTTATTTCATTTAATTTTTTTACGGCATGGAGTAGAGCACTATTTGGGTTGAAGTTTAAACAATTACCACTATTTTAGCATGTTTGTTATATTAAATTTGACATTAGATAAACTTTTCTTGATAACTTTTGGCAGAAAAAAAAAATGTTCAAAGAATCAAACTTTCAAGCGGTGTCGGTAAAAACTATTTTTAAAGTAATTTAGAAAAAAAAGTATGTGAAAGACATCAGAGCAGATGCACTTTGCCGTAGAGCAAGGAACAGCAATACTACTTGGGTTAATTCGAGCTGGAGTTGTAACTCGTATTCCTTGCTGTAGGATTTTGCAGAGAAAATATTTTTATTTTTTAAAATAAGAAAGACAAAACTATAATGGTGTATGCATGGCATTTTCAAAAAGTATTTTGCAGTAAAATTATACATGATCAAAGAGACTTAACAAAATTATCATTCGATTTCCTTCCTCCATGATTGAACCATGGAGGTAAAAATAATTTCTCCCTCCATGATTGAACTATCTTTTTACATAAATATTTCACTGTTTAACATCAACAGCGCCCCCATAAGATCGCCACGTGCCAGGATCAGACGACTGTGCAAAACGACTACACTGAGAGCCCAGGGTAAAACAAGTCAGAAGCGTCCTTGGACTACAAAAAGGTATGATTTAATTATTGTAAGGAAGGTTGCATTCGTTATTTTACCAAACTTGAGGAAGTAAAGTGTCACAAAAAGAATCACATGAACATTTTACTACACGGTGTTATATGCAGAATGGTTTTCGTGTCTGAAGAAGTCAAGGAAGGGAAGCGTGACAATGCAGTTTAAATAAAATAATGCCAACGCAATGAACACAACCAGTGCATACTGACACTGCATCTATTTCACGATAAAATTTGTTTTGGCATATGACACTGTTTAGTATAATATTAAATTTATAATGAATGTAGGAAGGTATTTCTATACATATTGTGTATGATCATCTACACTCGGTTCTGTTAATAGTTCTACTGATCGGATTTTATTTCATTTTTAAGTTCATTCAATTTCGTAAATTGCAAAATACTCCACACAACATGTTTGTCTGGTAATAAAATTGGTAGAATTCTTGTCATCGCCCACTAAGACTAAGTAATAATCCCACTCTGCTGGGAAAGTTGCCTCATTCATACTTTGCAAGCTATACTGCAGAGCTACCAACTCTCTGAGTCTGATTCTGCAGAAAGTTCCCTGAAAACCTTTCCATGTTCCAATACAAATTTGAAAATTTCCTTGATTGATACTTTTCCCCTATATTTAAGGCGGCTATATACTAGTATTAGTAACTAGTATTAATGTTGAATGAATGTAATTCTAAATATTTCCCTGATAGTGATGTTGTTCAAAATGTTTGCAAATTCCATTGTTGGCAGCTTTGCCATCAAAGGTGAATGAGATTCACAAGCAAGAGATGTTTATGAAATTGGTGACTCTCACTGTCATGACTGTTAAACTAAAAAGGTACAGTTTTTTAACCATTTATTTATACTTCATATCTTATTCGTGAAAGACATCCTTACACATACATGTAATTCTTCAACAGCAAACTTTGAGAGAATGGAGCTCCCAACCCCCACCGCCTCTCAGGTGAGTGCCACCCACCAGCCCCTGGAACAATTCCTGCTGCTGGCCAAATCAACGAAGGGCGCTGCTGTAGTGGGACTCATCAAGCAGGTCATTGAAGCACCGGGAGTGTATGTGTTTGGAGAACTCTTAGAAATGCCGAATGTTCAAGAGGTGAGTTGCCTGCCTTAGGTTGGGTTTTTGTTGACCTACAAGTACAGTGTGACTTAGAAAAAGTGCAGGCCTGGAGTTTCATCTTTGAAATTTAATTAATGATTAACGACGGTATTTTTTTGCAGCTGTCTACAGGTCCTAATAAGTCATACGTATCTGCACTGAACCTGTTTGCATATGGAACATATCAAGAATATAAAGGTAAGTTGAGTTATGTTTTTACCCTATTACTATGGATTTACTCTCCTGCCCAACTGGCTCTTGCCACAAAATACCACAGGAGACTGTGGAGCAGCACATAAAGCAATTGGGTTTCCACATAATACCAGCTTATACAGAAGAACTCCATACACCCAATGTTAGCCTGGAAGGTATGGTACTTTGTGGCTGTTTGTGGTATGTGGTAAGGTATGGTACTTTGTGGTACCAGTGTTGAGAGTTTTTTTTATACACGTATGTAAATAAATTTCCTCTTGTGGCTTGAAACATTTTTGTATCAGAGCAACTGGAATTGGAGTAAGAACACGTGCAAGATACTTGTGAAATGTATGAAGGACAAACGTCGACTAATCTGGAGTTACAGTAAAGTATGGACAAAGTGAAACAACTTTCACCCTTTTCCTCACGTTTCAGAAAACATTTCACAGTTCCCAGACCTCTCTCAGGTTGCTCTGACCAAGCTGAGACATCTGACGGTTGTGACGCTAGCAGCCAAGTCCAAACACATCCCGTACTCTGTGCTCCTCAAGGAACTAGACATGAAGAACCTAAGAGAATTAGAGGTAAGCTTTACATATACCTGTGACCCTACCCTCCTAACCCTAGACCCCCCATTCCTAGACCCTCCCCATTCCTATACCTTCCCCATTCTAGACCCTCCCCACCCTAGACCCTCCTCACCCTAGAGCCTCCCCATCATAGACCCTCCGCACCCCAGACCCTCTCCACCTTAGACCCTCCGCACCCCAGATCCTCCCCACTCCAGCCCCCCACCTTAGACCCTCCCCACCCCAGAATCTCAATCCCAGACCCTCCCAGACCCTCCCAACGCTAGACCCACCAGAGATTATTTCACAACCAAGTTGTTCATGCTTGCTACAGGTTCCATTTTGGTGTTTGACCCATGGTACATTATATTTACTGCCCCAGAATTTTACTTTAGGGCAGGTAGGCCATTGGCTCTTTTGCCCTTTTCTTTGCCTTGGTGTTCCTTCCAAATGTTGCAGGAGACGTTTTGATTTTGTTTAATGGAAGTGGGTTTTTTTTCTGTGGGAAACACACCTGAATTTAGAACAGATCTTGTTAACTAGCACTAATTTAATTCATTTTTCAAAAGTTTCTGTAAGTGTTAGACAGAAGGTTGAAACAATTGCATATTTTCTGACCAGAATGGCCAATGTGGTATCTAAGAGCTTTGTACAAGCGGATTCTGTAATGTTGGAATGAACCTCGTCAGATGAACGTTTTTATGGCAGGATGTGATAAGAAGCCAGTAACCATTTCTTGAGATTACTGGTGATATTAAAGATACTCTTAACCTGTTTGCCATATTAGGACTTGATAATCGAGACGATCTATGCAGACGTAATTCGAGGCAAGTTGGATCAGAAAAATCAAGAGTTGGAAGTGGATTACGCCATCGGTAGAGACACAAAACCTGAAGTAGTGTCGGATATCGTCAATGTCTTACAAGAATGGTGAGTCCACTGCGTTGTTATGTTCTGTTTCAAGCTCAAGTTCCTGAAAGCAATAACTTGTGGTATATGTTCACCCATTTGGTATCTTGATTTGGGGTTGAACAAAGAAATATTGAACTAAATGGGATTTGAACCAACGACCTCTGGTTTTACGTGCTGGCGCTCTATCAACCGAGCTTTCT
This sequence comes from Pisaster brevispinus, assembly GCA_023634235.1. Classification (NCBI taxonomy): domain Eukaryota; kingdom Metazoa; phylum Echinodermata; class Asteroidea; order Forcipulatida; family Asteriidae; genus Pisaster; species Pisaster brevispinus. The sequence goes on from JAMKCF010000002.1 coordinate 1,717,814, forward strand.
AGCCCTATGTTAGTGGTCTCCCTATTTTGTCAGTATCTTTGTTCGGGTGCCAGTCAGAAGCCATGCAACCGCACTGGCAGCCCCTGTTCAACCCCAAGATATTAAAAATTTACCGAGTCGGCGTCTCTTGTGGTTGATAACTTGATATTTTGTAATTTGCACGGCTTTCAGGTGTGACGGATGCGAGGCCGTACTCAGTAACATTGAGGACCAGATTGTGAGAGCAAACAAGCACAGGGAACACTGCGTCAAGACAAAACAACAGATCGAACAAGAGGTAATCTTACTGACAGATCAACAGACCTACAAACAAACAGTCAGGTGGACAGACAAGGTTTTGAAATCACAACAAGCACAGCTTCAAGGGGAAACAACAGATTAATTAAGAGGTAATCTTGCCGACAAGTCAGCAGACATTAAAAGCAAACAGCCAGACAGACTGATGGAAAAAAAACATTTTAGTAGCATTGAAAAACAAAACAATCAAAAGCGTTTACACAAACTATTACAAAGTATAATGGCTCTTGAGCAACAAATCATCACAATACAAACATGCAGACAGACAAACAGACAGATAAGTATCAAATCCCCGCAAGAACTGTGTAAAAATACAGCGGTCTTAACTATACAATTGGTGCCTCCACCAGCATACTGTAGAGGCAGTGTGCGTCTGTTACTGTTTGTGAGCATTTTTTGAGAACTTGTTGCATTCTCCCACAGGAACAAAGCTTCTCCTGATAAGAATGCCGAGTGTGTCCTCCACATGGTTTGATGTGATAGGCACGTTTGATGTCATTGTTAAAAGGAACACTTCAGTTAGAATCTACTGAGGAAGGGCCCCCGAGGGCGTTTAATGTCACACTCTTTAGAGGAACAATACACCACAGTCCGCGTTACTGCAGTCAACAGTTGCGTAATGCAGGCATGCACCATTTCAGCGGGTCAACTGATTTCCTTGTTTTTGGTCTCTCAGCTATGCCATTGAAAATTGAAAAAGACGAAGTCTTGCTGTGCCTGGTGGTGTTCCTCAGTTTTTGACAAAACTGCTGTTACATGCCTGATAATAAAACCATGTCCACTAAAAATAACATGTGTTGTTATAGCTTTGATCATTTACGGCTGACTACAATATTCCATGTGCAATATAGGGCAGAGGGTGTCCCTCCAAAATGTTCCCATACTTTAACACACTCTTTTCCTCTTGTACAGAAGTAACCCCCACCCCCCCCCCCCCAAATAAAAAAGAGAGAAAAAAAAATCTGCTAAAGAATTCTTGAGATTCCCAGAACACAATGAAGAGATTCCTGGTACACCATGCCACATATCGAGCACCGGGCAAATGGACTACATGTAGAAAAGAGTTTAATAAGCTCTGCAAACTTGTTTGATAAACCAAAAACCACTGAACCTTAATAATACCTTGAAGTGAGATGAGTTATGATGCTTTTTTTCCCCACCCTCCTTTGCAGGTTTTTAGTATAAAGAAGGCCATTAAGGCTTCCTCATCATCACAAGATATCGATGACCAACACATGCAAGCAGATACCAGGGAGATGGAGGTACAGGCCATCAAACCCGTCAAGAAGTCTTCCAAAATAAAAGGGTAGGTTGTTTTTAAAATTTATTTTATTAATTCTGGTTGTGAAGTAAAGGATTCTCAGAAAAGTGAACTTAATCACGATACTAGCCAAGAACCTCGTGGAGAGAAGACAAGGAAGGAAGTTTCAGTTTGAGATGTGGAAGGAAAACCCTAGAGAATTATTCCAGGGAAAGCCCATGCAGTCTAGTAGTGCCCCCGGTGGGATTCGAACCGGGGTCCTATAGGTGGAAGGCGAGGAAAGATGCCAACTGGTTAACCCTGTTCAGGTTTTTTCTACTGTAATCAAACACAATTGTGCACATTTTTAAACAACTTCACTCATGAAAAATATTTGTCCGTCTCATCTACCCCATGCCATACCACTTATACGTGCATTACACAACACACAGGACCTACATGTACGGCTTTACGTTCCATCCGAAGGAGGAAGCAACTATGGTCAAGTGTCTTGCTTAAGTACTCATGAGTCAAGACCGGGACTTGAACCCACGCTCTGCTGATCAGAAGCGCCAGAGCGCTTGGCCGCTCGGCCAGGACTGTAACCGTGTAAATCCACATCAACACTTGTCTGATATGGGAAATAAAACAGTAACTTCTCTTTCATCTCATTTCAGGTTAAGGGGCAGTGGAAAGCTGTGGACAAAGTCCAACTGATCATGGCACAACTATCTCCTGGTCGAAGCTCTGTATCTCTCCATATCCCTGAGCTTGGCCTGTGCGTTCTCATGCCTTCTTGCTGTACAAGGTAGCCTGTACCAGGTGGAGGAGTAACCACTACTGCAGTGAAGACAGTCTGACAGGCTATGAGAGTTGTTCCCGTGAATGGTGATAAGCAAAGAAATACAGCCCCTTGGTCGAACTGCTACTGCATTGTTGTGTGTGGATCAGACAATGATATTTTCTGTTTTGATGAGAGAGGCCAACACTAGACTTCGTTCAGACTATACTGGCCAGTACAAACAAAAACTAATTTATGTCTCAGTGTGGAAAGTACACGACCTACTCCTATTGATATTGTAATTACATAATCATATTTTGTCTGGCAAAAGACAACAACATCAAGGATTCTATGGACAGGCAACGCCTACGTTCGTCAGCGCTCAACCAGCAGCCAGGGTACCAGTCTCTCTAATGATCACCAGTTGAGTGGATGTACAGTAAGTGGCAGGTTCTGCATACCAATTTAAAACGGTTGAATCTACACACGACTCAAAGTCATTGCCAAGAAACTAACATTTTATCTCCCAGCGATACATGCAATTGTAGATGGACACCAGGATACATGTACATCGGTGGCGTAGCTAGGGTGTGTGGCAGCTGGGGGCAAGGTTAGAAAATGTTGCCGCCTCACTTTGTCTTTGTAAATCTTGGCATTATTTTGTCATAATAGTGATAACAACAACCCATGCCTTCTCCTCCCACCCCCCTCCTAAAAATAACCCTCAAAGACCTTGGTCAGTGTGGCAAGACAGCATCCTGGGCAAGTGCTCCCTCAACCTCCCATGCTATGCCACTGATGTACATGTATGTGTGTGTCATTGTCAACAAGCAACGAGATGGATACACAACCTCTGTGCCCTACACAGTCAACCCTTGTCATAAAGAGCACTGTTATAAAGACCACTCTGCTTTATGGAAAGAGTACTTTCTGAAGTCCCAAATCTCATTTCTGCTTTGTGTTTCTTTTTTTTGCTGTCCATTTTTAACAACACTCCTGTTATATAAAGAGGCAATTTGGCAAGTCCCAGCATTCTTGTTATAACGAGAGTGGACTGTACTATTTTTTGTTTATCAGTGTGATATGAAAAGCTAAACTCTGACAAATCGCAGATTGAAATTTACTGTATCAGTGCAACAACATTGCAAATGCGTGCATGTAAATCAAACTCAATACAATGTGGAATCTTATCTTGAAAATTTGCAATTTATTAGGAAGGTTTAGAACAATGTGGCAGTTGTAATGACTGCAATCTGAAATTAATAAAAATACAACCTTGTTGCGGCTATAATACAAATTATACGAAATGTACAGGCTTGGAATTACACAAAAGCCATGATCTCTGTTGCCCTGGGCCCAATTTCATAGAGCTGCTTAAGCAGAAAATATTGCTTAACAATTTCCTGCTAAGCGGAAATGAGCAGGATACCAGTCATAAATTGTACTTGTGGTACGCTAGTTTGGCTGGTAACCTTATTCTGGTAAGCATAATTGTGTTGTGCTTAGCTACTTTTTCGTGCTTAAGCACCTCTATGAAATTGGGCCCTGGTCTTGGCCTTGGTGCACCTCAAAAGTTTCCCATAGATTTCAACTCGGATTGTCCCAATGGAAGTGCCCTTCGCAAAGTGAAATTGACCTTGCTCTCTCAAAGATGAAATTTCAGGCTTGTATGTACACGTACATTGTGACTTGTTCCATCACCCTGTTGCTTTGGAATGAATTGTGAACACTTAATCAATAGCATCCATATTTTATGATTTCGTTGTTATACCAAGTACAAGGTTTGTCTTAAACTGCATGTATGTACTAAGTTCTAAATTACCGACTAATTTCAAAACAAGTCTTAAAACTTCCCTTGAAAATAATGTTTTTACAAAGCTCTGGGCCCAATGGCATAGAGCTGCTTAAAAAACAGAAAATCAAACCTAGCAATTTTCAATTAAGCAAAAATAAGCAGGATACCAGTCACAGATTGTACATGTAATGTTGTGTTGCGGCTGGTTACCTACATCTGGTAAGGATAATTTTGTTGTGCTTGGCTACTTTTTGTGCTTAACTAAGCAGCTCAATGTAACTTGGCCCTGGTCTAGTTTGGCAATAAGTCAAAAGGCACTGTTTCATCAAATCAAAAGCTCTTCACAAAGGCATTAGAATTGCTGATTTTGTGACGTTTTACTATAATTATATACATTAAAATTCATCACACATGTAAATATATCGAGGGTAGAACAAAGACTTGCGACCTCTGGATAACTGTGCTGGCGCTCAACTGACTTAGCATCTTGCCCAACTGTTGGCATTCTCTTTACTTTGTCAATATTATTGTTCAGGGGTGCCAGTAAGAAGCCATTCAACCTGTTATTGCCGACTAGCTAAGGATCACACCCAAGTTTATGATACATTCTTGGAAGCTGGTAGAGCGCCAGCACGTTAATCCGAAGGTCACAGGTTCAGTTACCGCTCTAGTCACTTTTTCTTTGTTCTACTCTAAATTATTTCAAGTTCATCCTGTCAGTTGGTGGTTGATAACATGTAATTTGATTGACGTAATTACAATGCTTATTTGCATGTGGAGATACCAGCCATCCAGAATTATCATAGAAACATGTTTTTTAAAAGCTCTGGCCTTGTATGGCAATAAATTTACAAAGCACTGAGCACTATGATTCACCGAGAGTTCTTTATAAAGGAATTAGAGTTGCTTATTTGGTTTCATTCTACAAAATTTATACACATTAAAACACATCGCACACATAGTTTGATAAATTTATGTTTTATAGTTAAACTTACTATCCACACCCTGCAAAGCTTCAAACATCGCTGGAGTGTTATTGTATTGTGAAATCTGATTTCTGAATACTAATGTTACTGTATTACATACAGCTCAAAAATCATTGGGGTGTAAGAGTCAGTATTGGATAGGATGGAAAATTATACAAAAAAAGATTCACGACCGGATTATACGGAAGCCCAAATTTGTTTTTTTCTAAAATGTGTTCTTTTTCTAAATGGAGTACTTCAAGTGGGAATTTCCTATGACTTATTAATAAAAACCCAAAGAACTCAATCACTCTGCTAATCTACTTGTATGTTTTAACATTTAAGCTAGAGGAATTCGTTTCCCTTTCAGCAGGTGCCTACATAAATTTGAGTCTTTAAGCACAAGTACAGTCAACCTCTCAATATAAAGAGCACTGTTATAAAGAGTTCTTCTTATAAAGAGTACATTCTGAAGTCTTGAATTTCATTTCTGCTCTTTGTTTGTTTTGCTTTCCTCTTCCAACAGCGTTTGGTAATTTGGCCAGTCTTATCCACCTTGTTATGAGAGTCGTCTGTACATAAACTTGGTTTCCCTCTTGGTTTCTAACTTGAACTTGTTGAAGGGACGGAGCTACAAGGAAACATTGGTATGGTTGCTAAATGATGGAGCACCAGGACGACCATGATGATTTAGCCGAGGTATTGCTACTTTGGGACACTCTCCTTTGTCGTTGATTTGGCTGTCCATCGGCCTCATCACTCTCACTCATGTCACCCATGTCCGAGTCAAAGTCTGAATCAATAGGCTTGATGGCAAAGGCTCCATTGTATTCCGTTGGTATGGAGTCCTGGGGACTGATGAAAGAAGAAACAAATACTACATTACTTTCAGATCAGATCATCAAAACGAAACAAAGAAGTTGTCCTACTTTGGGCACATCAAAAGGATGCCAAACTCCAGATACCCGATGATCACTCTGAAGGGGGTACAGTTAGAAATAGACCTCACAGAGGACCACCCAGACGACCACCAATGTGCTGGATTGACACCATTCAATCAAGCTGTAGTGCCAGAGGCATCCACTCTTCAACCTTAAGTACCATACATGTATCTGGGTTCGATTTCACAAAGCATTAAGACTCGTCTTATGATGAATGTCTAAAGCACACTCTATACCACCGAGCTAGCCCGGTGGCTAGAGGCAGTTTGAATCCTATGTTTTACCAGCGGGTACAGCAACGATCTAATAGATGTTAGTTTTGCATCGGGGATAAAGAATATAAATTGGTTTTTACCCTTACACCGATGTGTATCAAGCACTGTATACTGGGTGCTTTCCCGAGTTCTGTGAACAAAATCCACAGGCAAATCACTAGGGTGGGATTCTAACCCACGACCTTTGCATGTACTTGTACTCAACTTGTGAGGGAAAACACTCGGTACTCTTACCTGTATTGCTTTTTGGGGACCCTGTCCCACACCTTCAGCTCTTGTCCCCCTGTGACAATACGGAGAGCACCCTCTTGTGTTTGCGTGCAGTCCATGGCAACGATACGGCTTGTTTCTTGATCCCCCAGGGTAGTGAGGTAAGCTTCATCTGGAACACTCCAAACTTTTCAGGAAAAAAGGGTTCAGTGTTAAGGTTGTGGAATTTTTAGAACAGGAAGTAGCTATTAGGGAAACTAATGATGCACACAAAGAAAAACAGAGCAAATGTTGAATTTAGTTTACTGAAGGTCTTCAATGAAAGCAGTTTAGGTTTCTCCACAAGTTTATCAAGAAATCTTACAATTGAGGTAGCCATATCCGTTGTCCAGATCATATCCTGCGCAGACTATAAGCTCTTTAGTTGAACACATGGCGTCTGTGCTGCCAAAGTCACCAGTATGGTTCTTCAACTTGTGGACTAACCCTTTGAGAACAAAAAGATAAATAAATGTTTACTTGACATGACAATGTTGGGTCTTCATCTTTCTTAGAAGATGGCAGCCCCGGTAGGGTGTCAATGAAACAGAGACTGGCGTCCTACCAGGGGCTGATTTCACAAAGAGCTAAGATTGATCTTTACTGCCAATTGATCTTAGTTGCTAAGCAAAGTGTGATGTCACAATACAAATCACTATGATAATAGACTGTGCAAGTCTCGCGCGTATTCGAACACTGGGATCCGTTAAAGCGCGTGAGTTTGTTTCTTTCACGAGTTAAAGGAATGTACGTGGGACCACAGTGGTCCCAAAAATGTTCGAATACGCGCGAGACTTGCACGGTCTATACTGACAACTAATCTTAAGATTAATCTTATCTCTTTTTGAAATCGACCCCAGGGCTAGGAAGAAGACTGAAGACGAGATCTTCAACCTAGAGTTATTTACTAGGATCCTTCCTCACCCTAACAAAATCCAACACTATTATAGTAACTAAACAAAACCCCTGCTGGACTCTGATAATGGTGGTATACCTGATCCCATGTAATGCATAACCAGTTTCCTAGTGCAGTTCACAGTCCAACAGAATCAAACAAAACATTGGAAAGTCCAGGTGCGTATAAATGCCAGCCGTCCAGATGCCAGCGAAAAATTTAGGAAAATCTCAAATTGTTCCGGGCATTAAAAAACGATTTGGGTTTGAACAAAGAATGACTGGAGCGGGACTTGAACCAACGACCTCCGTACCAACGTACCCGCGCTCTACCAACTGAGCTATCCAGCCGTATGTGGGCGTCTCCCTATTAGTCAATATCTTTAAAATATCATTAAAAACGTCCGCTATAAGTCTGTCCTCCCCCAATTTTTTTTTTCTAGAGTATTTCAGATTCAACGGCTTAGGCTCACCCCTCTTCCAATCCAGGGCCTTCACATTCAAACCGTCATCCCCATAGTAGACAGTCTCCCCACAGACTGCAAGGGATCGAATATGCCTCCTCATCAGAAGGTGGGTAGAGGATTTGCTGGAAATGTTTTCGGAAATGAACGTCGGGTGAAGTGATTTATCGCGTAGCTGCCACAGCTTAATAATCCCATCACTGGAACTTGTGTAGACATCGGTCTTACTTATCTGTAGACAAGAAAGTGGATAAATAGAGGTGGATGACAAAATGAAAACAAAATAAATGGTAAATTATCAAATACATTATCAGATATTGTAATGAAATACCTACAGGTCCCTCTTGCAGTTTAGTATCACAGTGTTTGCTAAGAATGGAACAAACTGATACCCTAAAACACACACACAAATAAACATTTATTATGTAGAAATGTAGACAAAGTTTTGTCACAAAAGTGTTTGTTCAATGTTCACAAGTGACTCACTTCCCATTGTTTATACCCACAGCAAAACCTCAATTTTACTGCTTACAATCTTATCTTTAAACAGTTAAAGCAATATTAGAAGCACAATTTTTTGTTTGTTTGTTCATCCTTCACTTTCCAGGTCATATGTCTGTCTCTGTACATACATAACACTTATCAAATGACCTTGTAATTTCTAAAGGACGAATTAATATTTAAATTTTTGTCATGAACAATCATGAACAGCTTTGGAATGTACAGGACAAGACTGCAACAAAATAGTTACTTGTGTCTCACCCTCCCATGCCTCTATTATAAGGTTATCCTTTGGCTTGTTACCTGTTAGTGTGGTATTGCCCATGCACAATAAGACTCTCAAGCTACTGCAGTGACACTTTTTGTGAGAGGGTGCGAGGAAGGGAGAAGATTAACAAGTCATTTAATGTAAAAAAAAAAAAAAAAATCAAATTTACCTGAATACAAGTGATTGCATCATCATGACCAATGGTGGAAAAGACATTACTTCCTTCCTTAATATCCCACAACTCTACTTTTCCTCCATCTGATAAATAAAAGAAGACCATATGAAAGAACATTTTCAACGAAAAACGTTCCACATTTGAAAAAGACTACAGTCTACAGTACATAAAAGAAAAAGTCAAACAAAATTATATGTACTTAAAGAAAGCATCGGATTCTTACCTGAGCCAGAGACTACAAGACCTCTCTCAGCGATATACCCAAGACATTCCACAGGGTTGTATGTATAGATGGAGTGTACGGCTTGACCCGTCTCGAGTGACCATATCTTGATCGTACAATCCTTGGATCCGGTAATGGCAATACGGTCATTCTCCCCCGACATATCATAATGGGAAACTATCAAATAAGAAATAGGGTGAAATTAAGTCTTATGTATCCAATTCATTTTGAAAAATGTATTTTTTTATATATATATTTTTTTACAGATCGAGAGAATTTTCATATTATGTAATTGTCACTCTACTGGCAAAATTTGTTCAATTTCGAAATAGGAGTTAGGATTGTGTAAACTTCTAAGATTCTCACCCAATTCTGCACTTTCATTGGGAGACAGTAAAATAGCCGAGGTGACAGTCCCTGAATGACCCCCTAAGCTGCGGAGCTCTGTGCCATTGTTGAGATCCCAATACTTCACCATAGTGTCGCGGCTAATAAAATGTAAAAATACAACCATAAGTGTTACAGAGACTTGATAGCTCAAAGTGACAAAAATTTGAAAGACTTCAAAGGAAATGATTAAGGCCACTTATTGGACTTCAGTCAAGTGGAAAGAGAGAAAGGGGCTGCCAAAATGTCCATGTAAGAAAGCGGAGAGATCAGCTGAAGAAAAATATTATTCGGTACCAAGTAAAACAATCATGTTACTATACACAACAAGGCTTTCATCCAGTAAATGATATATCGTCAGCAATCTTTTCATAAGCGACCTGAAGTTATCACATTCAGAGAACAGCTGAGGTCAACGGAAACGTGAACGTGTGTACACGCCGCGCAAATCTCTCAGCCAATGATAGGTCTTCACATGACCCCATTGAGGGCACTGTTTTGGGCTTAAATGATGTAATATGCACGGGGTTTAATAACAGCTATACAGCTCCTTTCTTGAGATTCATCATTGGCATCAGAGGCACTTCTATGATGTGGCTCTTTTTTGTAGTGTCAGTGCAAAAACGTTGTAACTCCTAAAAATGTTTACAAAACGTCGTATTTTGGTTAAAAATAGCCTGGATGCACACACAAAACAAGTCACGCCGAGATACAATGTTTTTGCACAGACCATTTTCCTGCGAAATACAACGTTATGTAACCACGGTATCTCATTACCTTCCAGTCAGTAGTCTGGTACCACTGCAGGAGACAGCGCATACAATGTCATTGTGGCCTTCCAGGTCTAGCACGGTGAACTTTGCTTTGGCCCAACTATCACCATCATCTGTGTGTCGCTTGGCTTTGCTTTTGGTTTTCACTGTAAAACAAACAAAGCAGACAGGCTAGAATATGCACATACAATTTGAGTAGTACCACATTACTTTTTTTTGCATACGAACGTGACTGGCTAAAATTGATCTACAAAGAATGAAGACAGCAGATTTTGGAATTTTAAAATACCTCCAACATAGTAACGATAAAAAACTTTCCTCCTTTATGATTGAAAATGGATGATTATTAATAGCAATAAAATCCTAGTTTACTCCACTTTGGTACCTTGAGATTTTCCTGGACTTGACTTGGAGGTCGTCCCCTGCCGTGTGCCTTCTCCTGAATCTGTCTCTTTTCTTGGGACCTTTGGAGGAGCTGCCTCCTTATCTGTTTCTTGTCTTGAGGGAGGAGTTTCATGAGCTTCGGTTGGAGGGGTCCTTTTATCAGTCTCTTGCCCTGGAATCTCTTGAGAAGTTCCCTTGTCTATCTCTTTTCCTTGGTGCTTTGGAAGAGATTCCTCTTCCGTCTCCTGTCTTGGAATCTTTGGAGGGGTTCTCTCACCTTCTAGTCCTCCTTGGCTTTCAAAAGTTGGATCCCCTCCAGCAAAATCCTCCACCTCCCTTACCTCTTCCTCCTCCTCATAAGGTCGTTTCATCTCACCCGAGTCATTGTGGCTCGAATCGTAGACACTATCTGTATTCTCCTTGTAATTCTCACCGTAGGTATTTTGTTCTTGAAGTGTCTCACTCACTGCTTCGTTATGACTTTGTGTGTCAACAAACTGCTTCTCTAGAGCTGCAAGCTGCTTGAGTTTTTTCTTGAGTTGCGAACGGATGCTTGGAGTCTTTAAAATCTTAAACAGTGTAAGAAATAAATGGTTTAGAGTGTTTTCTTAAACAGGCATTCATTTTTAGCCAGTAGAGTACTTTTCTAATCACTAGATGTTGTTTTAAAACCTGATAGAATTATTTTCAACCACACACATAGTTCTGAACTACTTGGGTGCTTTCACAGAGCACAGCTTTTTAACCAGTACATGGCCTTTGAAAAGTAGGGCATCTTTCTTGACCAGTATATATACCCAGAACTCAGTAGCATTTCTTTTTTTCAGTAATATTATCCATAAATTGCACTGTGTATCATTTGTACACAACATGCAGTCACCTCCATCAGGGCATGAATTTGTGGAGGAAAAGTCAGCTAAAATTTTGCATCCGGCCGCCACTTTATCTCCCTTGCCTGTCCAGAACTTAAGGGTTGACAGAAAGGTAACAAAGAGGCAAAAGCACTTTGAATTATTACAAAGTGTCAAAATCATGAAAAAACCCCCACCATTTTGGGATCTCTGGTGGTCTTGACAACGCTGCTTGCTACACTCTATTTTAGTACTTTGGGCATGCGTGCACAAGCGTTTCATCTGCGAGATTATCATTGTGTTTTTGTGTGTGCTTGAATTTACCTTTTTATAAACAATATTAAAAGGTCAAAAGTGATAATGTTTTAGCTACCAAGGCAATTTCTCAAGCATGTGTCAAGAAGAGTATTAAAGCTGTAAAAAAGCTCCATGGCTGAATGTACAGAACGTACACATTATCATTATGACAATAAATGCTCTGACTGCTAGCCTGACCAGGCACAGCACACAAGTCTCGTTCCAAATCCAACCCAATTCCAAGTGAATTGTGTACAGTTGTAGACATTTTAACGAGCAAAAATCATTTACTTGAATATTTTCTTCAAAATTACACTACCTTATCTTCTTCTTCCTCTAGCAATGGCCGGTCGAGGCGATTCAAATTGTCAATCTGGCGTAGTTTCTTCCTTAATTTGCGGATTTCAAGTGATAAAGCTTTCGATTCAGTGGAGGACGCCATCTTGGATTGTTTGTTTGTTGGTGTACACGTCCACACACTTCTCCAAAAAGTTGCACGTATAATATGGCCACGCCCCCTAAATTCTGGTATTGGCTCAGAAAGCCTAAAATTTCAACCAAAAAAGCAGCTCAGAATCACAATTTGAATCAAGTTTTATTCCAAATAAACATCAGAAACAACCTTTCAGAACTATTCTTTCCATTGTGGAAAATAATCAAGAAAGTTGTTTACTGTGGCTCACAAACCATTCAACGCATGCGCGACTTATTCTCCATCATAATTTTGCTTCTTAATTTTTTTACCGGAAAAGTTTAATTCAAATGAACATCAAAAGAAAAAAAGCTTCTTAAGCACAAATTAATACAATTTTACGCTAAAAAATAACAGTGTTTTGGGGCACAGAAAGCTATAGATAATCACTTATCTTCATGATCTAATGAAGACGCCATCTTGGATTCTATTGTTGTTTTGACAGCCCTCTCAAAACGTCTGCTGCACACACATGTCAAAAGACAACTCACGTGTGTTAACACTACAAATGTAGGCTGACGTTAAACATCGGAAAAGGTGATTATCTATGGACATGTTTCATAAAAAAGAGATGGCCTTGTTACGGTAAGTTTAGGAAAGTAACCAACTGCAGAGATGGGGTATTTTTGGAACAATTCGTTTTCATTATAACGCAAGTTTTAGTTAATTTCTGATATCTCAAAGAATCTGCTGCTTGGCCAGGGAGTGAGCAGTGGCAGTGTGTGCAGTGTGCACTATGGCAGTATAGGGAATTGAAGCATGTCTTGCATTTTTCAGCGGCAAAATCTGTTATATTTTTGTTCCTCCCAAACAGGAGAAACTAAAACTAAAAGATAAACTGAAAGCTAATTTTATAGGAAAACTATTAAAGTTTAAGGTAAAGGAAAGTTTTAAAGTCTTCCGAGAATTTGGGGCAGGGGAGACTAACTCTGTTCCCAGTGTTACTTTATCTACTAAATTTACCAATAATTTGTAGTACTGCAGTCTTCACTGATTCAAGTGCAAATAAGTTGTGACTTATTAGTCTGTATTCATGATAGTCACTGTGTTGCAGAAGAGATTCATGACAAATGGCTAGGAAGTTGGCTTGAGTTTCCTTGGAAGTATTGTATTATTTAGCCTATTCCGCTGCAAGAAAATGTGGCCAGTTTAGCTATAGTCATATGGACAGGTTGCTTTATGCAGGGTCATCATGGATAAATTTCCACTGGTTTGGATGCAAATGCTGAATAATTCTTACTCAGTGGTATTAATACAAAGCCTGCTGTCCACACAAATGACCTGTGACATCACTTCAAATGGCCCAATAACTCTCCCCTTCAACGAGACCTCTAGCTCCAACTCCTTGGTGTGGGCCTCGGAATTCCACTCGGATCTGAACTCAGTCACTGCAAGCGTGAATAGCAATATTTAAAACTTGTAATAGAATATTACAATCTTTGTTTATTCTTAGGCCAGCAGGTACTTCAGCTACATTTCAACCCTCGTTGTGGGCCTTGGAATTCCACTTGGGTCTGGACTCAAACACTGCAAATGTTTAGTATAATAAACTATTTTATCCAGAAACACTATCTGAGGATGTGAATATTAAAACCTTTCTTATTCTGAAGACAGAAGACACTTTCATCCCAGTTCAGAATGTGACAAGTACTAGGCCCCCTATTACTTTTGTTAAAGGTTTTAGCCAGGATTTGGTAACAGGGTGTCCACATTTGCTGGAAATATAAAAACTGGGTTCCACATGACAGATAGGGTTTTCAAATTTAAAACAGGGTGTCTAGAAGACACCCAAACACCCCTCTGGCTAACACTATGCTTTTGTTTTTAAAATTCAAATCTTAATAGTAGAGTTATTTTCAACCCCCCGCAATCATTTGAAGTCAATGTGCTAACTGCTGTCAATCATTTGTGTGTGTGTTTTTGTTTTTTGTTTGTTGATTGTTTGATTATAAGATGTTTTGGGTTTCTTTTGTACCCTTTCTTGTTTTAAACTTATGTCCCCTATTTAATGATCAGCTAAGATTAAACGTGCTTGATAGATGTTATCAATAAATAATTGGTTACCAGTTCAATAAAGAAGAGCGTTTAAAGTGTTTTTACTAACTTGTACAGCCATTCATAGTTTAGCACCAATTTACATTCGGGTGCTCATAAATAACCATAAAATCACTCTCTCAAACATCTTACCGTTTTAGAAGATCGGCCGCACACTGTTAACTTGCCATTCAAGAACATCATCAAAAGCAACCCTCAGGGATCGGCATTTGTGTACGCTGCTCCTAAACTATGGAATAATCTCCCTCCTTGTATCAGAAAATCATTTTCACGTGATGTTTTTAAATGCAAGTTAAAAAACCCCAATGTTTACGATTAATTCCTTTACTGGTTCAGTGTTCTTTGTATTTTTTCTCTGCATGTATTTATTGTAACGAGCAGTAGAGATTGCGCAATATAAAAAAATGTCCGTTATTGTTATTATTGTTATAAATATATAAATAAATTATTTTGTGCAGGCAGATCCTAAATAAACAATAATGCAGGAACACCGATTGATTATTATCAAAAAGAAATACTTTTATTGCTTTTAATATAATAAAGTTATGGCATAGCGAAACGAGTATGCCTCGTAGTATACAATATCTCACAATCAACAAAGTTTATCAGTTAATATTGTTTAATTCACCCCAATGTTAATAGATCTACATACACGAATAAGAAAACAAAAGCAACTAAAATGAAACTACTTAAATATAAATGAATATATGATAAATACTATGTTAAAAAAACTGTAAAAAACACCGTACATAAAACTGTACCATGGAGTGGGCTTGAACAGGAAGATCACGCTTCTAGATAGAGCTCGTTACCGTTTTTGGAACAAAGTGCACCTTTTGGCCAAAGTAAAATTAGAAACACAGAAAAGAAAAGGTATTGTTTTATCACAAGTATTGTCTCAAGGAGAAACAGAGGTTACAGAGGTAAGGTGTCCCGAATGAACCTCATTGTGAGTAATCTAATTTTCGAAGTTTCGCACACTTCGACCTATTGGCTATCCTACCTTGGATAAATGTACATCCGGTATCGCCTTTATATACCCAAACCCGCCTTTCCATGGAAGGTTTTTTCTGCTAGTATGCAAAGCTTCAATTGTATCTGATGTACATTCAATAGACTTATTCCTTGATTGACTGGTGTAAATAATATTTGAAATGTTATTATTGTTCTCTTAAAACAATGGGATCCCATGAAACCTCTAAATTCCCATTGCTGTATTTTGACTCTACAGCTTATAGAAGAGGTAGTAGAGTAATACAACTGAATGAAATTGTTTACTTTTTCGTGAACTAAAATAGAACACAAACACATATTCATGTAACGCATTCTGTCAGTCCCGTCTTTTTTGCATCAGTATAAAACACTCTGTACCATTTTAGGCCCACACTCCGTCAATTACGAACGACATTATAACACGTCAGTATTTGTAAAAATTACTATTAAAATAATTCTTGCTTCAAAATTGTGGTGATACATTAATGTGCTTGTATGGCTATTATAATTGAAATGCTAGATTTGATTCAACACACTGCAGATACGGTTAATTAGAGTATGTTGCTTATCCAACCTAAGTCTCTTTAGTCAAGTCTTCAGGCAAATTCTACTCCGTGGTAGTAAATTTGGCAATCGGGAGCACATCGTTTTGCTTTGGTAACCTTGATAACTATTAACAATTATTGCTTCGTCCTTTGGATGGGACGTAAAGCCGCTGGGCCCGTGTGTTGTGTGTAATGCACGTAAAGGTACCCAGTGCACTTATCGAAGGAATATGTCTCATACTTCAGAAACGTAGCCCCACATACCTTGCAGGAAAATACTGAGTGTTGAAGCGCCTTGAGCGTCACTGAGTAATGGATATGAGCTCTATATAAAAAGCCACTATTATTATTGTTATAAGTTTAGCGTACGATAGTGTTGCTATCACCATGCTTATCATTGATGCTTAAAAAGTACAGTTCATGTACATTAATGTTTTTTTGGAGGTGCAGTTAAGTGTTTATGTTACGAGAAAGTGCCATAAAACGGTGTACGTTTTGTAATGTGTTTATGCAGTAGACCTACACTTTAAAAACTCCCGGGTCAGAATTTACATGGATTCCGGGTCCAAGGGGCGTGACTCAGATTTTGCGTCAGTTTGACGTATTTCTGGGTCCTATTGGCGCAGATTCCGGGTCATATTGACCCACAAGTGGGTCAGGTCCCACAGGACCCGTATCTGGGTCAATTCTGACCGGGAAGTTTTCAAAGTGTATTTCAGCAGGTGGAAATATATCCTAGAACAGTATTGGTACCACGTTTACATACGTAAGTGTTTAGTTCAAAAACCATTCACAAGCTTTAAGATCTTTACCAAACACGTATCATACATGTAACGAAAATATTATCATATTCTATCTCCTTACATTTTCTGCATAAAACATTGGCATCCTGCATGGCGTATTCTTGAACATTTTCAAAAGCAATATTGCAATTTTTACTACTAGATTATTTCCGGTAAGCCCCTCATATTGAATTTCACTTGTAGTAGTGATGAGTACACACAATTTGACACACCTTTATTGATTTTTAAAGGGAATAATTGGTACATTATCAAACTAAATTTGTCCTCGCAACATTTTATTAACAGCATTGTGGGATTACATTAAACACAACGAGCGCTTGCATATTTAATTGAAACACCGTTTCACTCGACAGTTCACAGACACATTGAACTTTTGTCTCGTGCTTTTTGTCTCACAACGAGAAAATACCGACTTACTTCTTACTAGACAGTTTAATATATTTCAAACAAACATTTCTTCTCAGAGAAAATTTTAGCCCTTTATACTCTCACAGAATGAGCTTATTATATTATTTTAGATAAAGTTATCAACGTTATGCCCTTCCCGTTCAGGTTTAAATCCACTGTTATCGAGACCGTTGACAACATATTTCCTTTAAAGAAAACTATAGTTTAAGTCGCCACTTCCATATTCAATGATGACTTTGGTGGAGGGCAGGTAACGATGACAGGTAGAGAAGTAGAAAGTTCCAAAGCAAACTTATTATTTCACAAACATTTTCCTGCAGATTACGAAGGTCTCAGAATACCAATACGGATTGTCCACCAACCACCTTTTCACACTACTTGTTTGTTACTACCTTTCTTACAAACCAAATATCTTTTTCGAGCCTCGCCCACCTCGCCCTTCATGTGGTCGGTATAATCGTTTACATTTTCTTGTATTTCTATATTTGGCTTTTTACTGTATTCCTTACGTCAACCACAAACACGTTTTGATATTGCTACTTTATCTTCATTTATATTTTGATTTTTTGTTTCGCCATTATGATTACCAGATACAAATAACAGACAGAGGGCGCTATATCAAAATGACAGTGAGTTGTCATGTCGTCTACATGTGTGCCGGTTTCCATGAATTTGGCTTTATTACAATATTGTACTAAGTGGATTACGAGGAAGGCATGGAGATATCATCCAGGAATCCAAGTTGACAATGGGCACCAGCAATGCGACACCTTCCTTGGACCATGGAATGGCGGAAACGGTAAGAAATATGCACAATCCATGGAGGAACTTTATGTTCTTGTTATGCTCTTGTTATGCTAATCAAAATGACACTCGTGGTATCTCGATGTTCATTTATGCCTGTAATATCAGTGTGCAAACGTAGAAATTCTATATCATATGAAACAATTATTTTATGTTAAAATGAAAAGTAGGTACCCATAGAATTTAAAGCAAAATCTATATTTATTATGTTGGCCCTCTATCCGTGTAAGCCCGCTTAGTTTTATACACGCAAAATGAGCTTATTATGTGTACGAAGTTTGTTCTAAAGTAAGAAACACATTGATTGGATGTATTTTTCAGCGAAGATAGTATATTGGAAAATGTTGTCTATGTGTACACGTCAACATTGTCCTCCGACCCGTTGTTTTCGTTACCGACGATCCAACGTGGACCCGTTTTCTGTGTGCGCGCCGTGCCATGGTGAGTAGAGCTTTTGATGAAATTCGATGCGAATCAAGCTCTCTAAACTATATTGGTCCCAATATATTGCGGGCTTTCGCGTCGGTATTAAAACGAAAGGCAGTGGTGTCATCGTTTACATTCTGATCGCCGTAAATTTACAGACTGAACCATTGGAAAGATATCTGTTTTGGAAGCTTCTGCATGATATTGCCCTTGTGGTGCGTGCGTGCACTTACGCACAACGAGCAAGTCCGTGAGTTTTCACTGACACGAAATAACATTATTTTGTAACACTGATTATGAAGATTTTTGGAGTGAAGCAACTTTTTTTCTACACGTGTATTCACAACAGCCTCCAATTGATAAGTGTGTTTGCATATTAGATTACCCAAAAGTATGCTTGTGATCAGCGCACCATTATGTCCTTTTCTTGTCGTTTTCTCTTTATTGTACAAAATACACCATTCCATATATAGAGTACAAGTCTACTCATTGATCAGTTTTATCACACAGAGTCCACGTGAAAAGGTCACAGGCTGTGTACATATAGTCCAATATGCCAATTGGTCGCTTTCGATGGCTCCGATTTTCTGGTTTTAGATGGTGTTCAACAACAATAAACGGGGGAGGGGTGAGGTACGCTGAGCACCACCACGGTTGACTCGTGTTAGTTTGCCCCCAAATCTGTCCATGTCAACGGCCGGATGGCCATTTCGTTTAGTCAACGTTTTCCATAATACCGCATGATACAATCTATACGTAAACATACGCGGGAAGAGTCGTCTTCCGCTCATCACAACGGTTGAAATCTGATCACGCCTCAGTATTTACCTCAGCACCCGTTTCGCGTTCGTCAGGTGGTGGCACTTTATCCGGGGATCTTTGTAAGAGAAGAATTAATGCAGTGGCCGTCGTGCACATCACAAAGATTATGAGGAGGACCCGGTCCATGACCTGGGCAACTTTGGCCCAGTCTGATTTCAGCTGCTGCTGTTTCTCCTTCCTCTTCTGTAAATTCTTCATGTGCTTTAAAATGGCGTCCACACTCCGCTCGAGCTTCAGCAGTCGTCTTTCACTGCCGTCGTACTCGCCGTTTCGCCCTACGTGCTGATCCATCGACTCATCCATCAGGATCTCGTGCTCTGGGTAGGAAGTGTGAAGGTTGGCACTGAACCTGACGTTGCGCCCGCCGTTGCAACTTGGCGGCTGATGGTTAACTACATTCGAGCCATGCGTAGCTGAGTTCACCATCTTATATTTGAGCTCGTGAGATTCCTGAGTACTCTTGGGCTTTTTCCTGTTAGGGCACGGCCCCACTAGACAAATCCCTGCCAGATAATCAAATGTTATAGTGCGGAGAAGGCGAGGTACTTCCCGACCGTTCAGACCTCCTCTTTCGTTCACATTCAGAACGAACACGTTCATGGCAGTTGATATTGAAATCAAAAACATAGTGGCGGCGTAATACTGACCTGAAATGACAAGAACAGATTTGTTAAGACGGTTTGAAAGGTGATGCGTAGTATAAGTCTATAATAACTATCTGTGACAATAGAACGAGAAATTCGTCATAGGGTCCGCTCGAAACTACGACTTTGTGTCAACATTCTGCTTGGGCTACGCCAGCAGCCGAGTGCATTCGGTACGAGGTTAAAACAAATAAATAAACAAAGAAGAACGAAAACCGGAGTCACATCATGGTTTCCAAATTTACCCCTTGTTGCCACTGCCAGGTAACCACTTAATGATTTTAATTTGTGATAATTTTTTGAATGGGTTGATTGGAATGGGTGGTTGTGCCATCTTACCAATAAGGGGAACCTCCTCTGAGGTCCTCGGCATCATTTCGGCCACAAGGAGCAGAAACACCGTCAAAGACAGGATGAGTGTTATGCTAAGCGACACTTTCACCACCCCGACGTCGTACGGCATGAAAAATCCCAACATGGCCAACGACGACAGTAATATACACGGCATGATTAGGTTATAGATGTAGTACAATGGTTTTCTTTGTAGTCCAAAATAGAAAGTTACGTCATGGTACTCCTCTGGACAGCATTTGTATTTGATACGGTGACGTCGCACCACGGCGTACGTCAAGTTCCACTGTTCGTTGGGTATATAACCGGACAGGTCCGCGTCGCTGTAAACCTTGTCCAAGCTCATCTGGAAGCTGTTGTATGTCCATGATCCAAACTTCATGGTGCATTCCTGGTAATCGAATGGGAAGTATTTGACGTCTATCTTGCACGTGCTTTTGAGGAGGCAAGGCTTTGACCACAGATCGACCTGCGTGTGGTGGTTTACTAAAGCATTCGAGGTTCTACTAGTTGACACGTAGTCGTTCGAATCGGCGCTTTAGAAGAAAAGAACAACAGAAGTATATTGTACGGTTACAAGAATTCCCTTGTGGTTTATTACTTGATAATAATTATTTGAATATGAATTGTAAAATTGTGGTTGTCAAAAGCATCAGCCCACAAACAGTAAGTTATGTTTTAATGTGATTTAACAGAGTTTTAATGCTGTGGTCTGTCCCATTCGTCGCATATTAAGATTCGGCCCAGCAAGGGCTCATGCCACAAATCGGTTTACGTTTAGGGCTGTGCAAGAGTGCAGATTTGGTTCAACATTTCCGCGATTGTAAGGTACGGATTGGGGCACATTAACGCAGCTGCTGGGCTATAACAGTATAATAGATAATTAGGCCATAATAATTTAAAACACGCAGTCATTTTGTGGCGCTCGTAATAAACAAATCCCCGGCTAGATTAACTGCCATGTCAATGGTCAGCAACATGAACACTCACTTGTCATAGAGAGTAATATCAGGCACCCATAGCTCAGTTGCAGGTATTCTGATAATTTCAATTCCTCCATATTCCTCTGGATCCCAACTCATCTTCTCGTCGTACCAATGCTGTAAGAAAGCACGAAAGAGTTACAGAAGAGTTAGTCACGTTGGAGTGGTTCTAAGTTATGTATCAATGAGACGGGTGATTCTGAAAATTTCTCAGTTCGTGTACTGTTACAAATGATGGAGAGTCGTGACAACGTAAGTTCTGTATAACTATACTCAAAATAATTGCTAGGGAATTATGGTAAACATACACTGATAAACTTGATGCCTGATTCCAAATATTGATAAGCTCTGGCATGATCACTATAGTATAGTTATTGATTTCTCATTTTCTGTGTGAAATGCTCAGTAACTACATATTTTGTCGACGAGAGCTGCTTGCTAAATTGCATAGATTATTTATTTCCAGGAACATCTTGTAAAGTTTGTAAGCATTTTTATCGTGAGTTTTTCGCAGAGAACACGCAACTTCTTTCCTTTGAGAAACTCACCTGCTCTATCCATACGTTGGTTGTCAAAATCTGATTTCGCTCATCCTGCAAAACACACACGGAATAAAGAGTAAATCAAAAAATTCGCAAACAATTGTTTAGTTAAACAATACCATGCTTTGGCTGTGTACTGAATTGGGTGATCCAGAGTAAAAATCTTAAACTGGACAGTTGAGAACCAGTTGGGTCATTTTATACCGTCAGGCGACTCGAAATATAATGCGCCACCAAGAGTTTCCTCTGGAGAAGGAGGATCAACGGAGAAAGTTATATATAATTATACGACATTCTGTCGTTGAAATTCTTGTTAAACTATACATCATATTGTACACTTTTATTGTTGAAAAATGGAAGTGTTAATGGCAAACAGTGATCGTATAACCTAAACACACTTTGCACAATCTGTGGAAAAATAATGATTGAATTGTAAAACTCTTGGGAGGCAAGTTTGGAGAACACGGTGAAACCATTCAGAAAGGACCATGGTGAAACCAACTCATTCTGTTTCTACGTCCGCGGAGAAACTATTTCTACCTTCTTGGTGTAAAGCCCTGTTCCACTGGTGCCTAGCAATTGCCCTCTAGCACCAAGCATCAACCGACCATGAAACACGATTAGGGCACAGCCTTTCGGCAATACATGTACCAATTCTAAAGAGCCGGTGGCATTACACTGGCCCCCCTCGCTACAATAATGAAACATACTGGCCGCTCTTGACGTTGAACTGCTTCGTGTCAGATACACAGCCCACGTAAGAGAAGCCCACATAATAACTGGAACCAGTGTGCAAATCGAAAGGCGTGGGATTTCATTAGGCAATTGACGTCACTGATGTTTAGCAACTGGGAAGATTCAGAAGTTATAAATATTCATGACGTTCGGGATGGGATTCTCAGATTAAAGTTGGTTTAGTATTGGATTATTTATTTTACTGCGGAGTGCTGACGGAGCAGTGCCCTTTTCTTGCGGCCAACGCACCTGCTTTAACAGCAAGTGGTTTCCCGTATGTAACAACTCATTGAAATGCTTTGCTACTATGTGACTTTGCCTCCATCGCACAAGTTGTTTTCTTACACACCCAACAGTGCAAGCGCAAACAAACAAGATGAATAGGAAACGGGAAGAAATGTTCAGTTTTAGATGTGGGAGGAAAGCACAAAATAGGGGAAAAACCACGCACTCGGGTAAAGAACTGAATACCAAATCCACATGCAAGGCTTCCGGTGTGTCTGAGGCGGGATTCGAACCGTGGGGCCCACAGAGGTGAAAGGCATGAAACCACTTGGTCAGCCTGATCCCTGACATATGAGATATACGTTTGAGCTATTTGAGCATCAGATGTACGTTCAAGACAGATCTTTATTAAAATTTAACGCAGATACGGACGTTTTATCAAGGTGCTGCCTTCCATTAAGATATTAATTGGTCCTTAATGGAGTAGCACGATGGTTCAACATGTCTTATAAATTGAGTATAGCCATTAGAAGGGTGCGTTGAAAAGAATATGTGAAGAGAACGTCGAAGATGATGGAGGAGTGGAAATCCCCATTATCAGGAAAGTGACTCGATACGGCCAGCGAGGGATGCAAACAAGTCAAGACAGGAAAGCAGAAACAAACAGATGTCAAGATTCTGCTCTTTACACAATCTAAAGTCGGCTGCCTTTCAAGCTCTTTTGAAAGAACCTGATAATGGATACTTGATGAAAACAGGAACATGTTCAGTGATCTCCATACACGATCGATGATGACACTTGTACAAAACAAGGCCCGGCACTTGGGCACCGACGAAACTGCTTGAGGTTTGGACCAGAGGGAGTTGAACGAGTGTTGCCTTTTTACCTTGCTACACGTCGGAGATGTACACATGAGTGATGCTGCAGCAGCAAACATCGTTATCGGCACAGTGTGTTGTGTAGCGAAGAATCCGAGCGCATTTTGTTGTTGCCATGTTTTAGAGGGAAGGTTTTGTATTTATTGACATAAAATAACCAAAATAACACATAAGAAGAACGTGCAGTTAGTGCAAGCCCCCCACCCCCAATCCCAAATGTTAGGGCTTAGCATTGTGCCAACCTTCCCTTGACCATTCTTATAATTCGCAAAAACAATAATTGCAACAATCTCAGATCATGCTCAGCATTTGATTCCCATCAGTAGACTGTGGTTGAACTTTCCCCCGTTAATTTATTTTCATTATTACCCTGAACAGTTTAATTGAGCAAGTTTCGCTTTATAGCTACTGTACTGCGACAGAGAATCCATTCTATTCAGCAGGCGCACTTTAATCTTGTCAAGAAGAAGGTACTTTCTGCCGCGGAAGGAGAGCAGTTACTTAGGTATACTAAACAGAAAAAGGGGGTAACTTCCTCCCAATTCTCACAAGGCTTCATAATCACCCAGCAACAAGGGAAAGCAGCGGTAGAAAATGTATCCAAAGTTCACTGCTCGTTTTTTTCCCCAGCATCATTCTTATAAGCGAAAACCCCGTCTCATCCGGGATTTATAATTTTGTTTTAGCCCTTCGTCTGAAATTCCAGAGTCACTAAAGACGACTTCACCCACGGGTAAAATGATATTGCGAAAAAGGAAAAAAGTAATTTGTCGCCTGCGCCGAAGAAGGGGGGTAATCATGATACCGTTGGTTTAATTCAATACGGGATATCTATTGCCAAGGGGTCATAACGGGAATGTCGTTCACCGTCGTTTTGAACAAAAGCGGGGGTGGCTTGAAGTATAGGTATAAATAGTGGTGAAGCTGAAATTTTACATAATATAATGTAAAACGAATTCAAAAATTCAAAAAGGTCCGAAAGGCAAAGTACACTTTGGGTTTTTGGAGCCTTTCGATTGTTTTAATCCTAAAATGTAGATTTTAAAGCTAACCTGTGAAAATGTCATTTCAAAATGTGGTAGCGTTTTTGAGATATCGCCGAAAATCTGGAGCGGTTATACGTCCACGCAGGAAGAATAATCCGTAATACAAATACACAATGTCAGAAACGTTTCATGCATAAAAAAGTTTCTCACGTTGAAAAGCTTTTGAACCCCTTTCTCTAAAACCACATTCCTTACAAGGGAATCGTTTCTCAAAATGCTATACATTATGCTTGACTTTTATTCCCCCCTTACGCAAGTAAATTTTATTGTCATTAATTGATTGAGTTATTACCAAAGGAACACCCTCCTTTTAAAGTCAATTATAAGCAAGGAGATCTGTAGACAGAAAAACAACCGTTAAAACTAAAAAACTAAAACAAAATCGGAAGCAACGTATTTGTTGGTTTGAACCGACGTACCAGGTTTCCTGTGGTCTTCCTTGGCCACAAGGTTGGCATAATACCCTTTTTCAGGTTGTGGTCAAATGTTGCTCCTGGGACTTACATCTGAAGTTTTGTTTTATTTAAATGTCACATGTCTTATGCACTATGAAACGCATTAGTCTTAACCTCAGTAAAAACAAATTTATGCGGCATTTCCACCGCTAGGAAAGAAAATAAGAAAGTTGCACATTAAAAAAACCTAATAAAACTTCTTTTCGTAAAAAAATAAATAATAATGAATGAAAATCGCCAGGCAAAATGTTAAAAATAGAAAAAGGTAAATCTCGATTTTAATAGAGTTGACTGGCCGTTCAAACTGTGTTCATATTTGTTTTTCCCCCACGGTGTGTAACAAGATCGCTTCACAATTTCTCCGACTGTTTTCCCAAGCAAATTATGTGTGCGCTGTTTGCATTCGGTACACAAACCATGAGCGGTTCTTTGTTGATACATCATAATTTTAACATAGTCCTTTTGATCCATTTTCTTGTATGATTTTGACCTACAGTGAAGAGCGATCAGTTTAAAGTTACCGAATATCCGGAAATTTGCTGTAATATAAAGCAACCAGTTATATTTGCAAAACCATTGTGTAATTTGGGATATCCAAAACCATCGCGTTTGATTACAAACTAGTTTCTATTCCCATCAGAACTGCGTATCATTTTGACTCAGAAAACGGATACTTTGCGAATTGTCTTATGACAATCTGGATACACCACACTCTATCAAAACCCGCATGAACAGTTAGCTGAACAAGAACAATTTGATGACCATTTTTCTCGCCCTTCTTTCGACGGAAAGGGACGTCTGTTCCAAAGGACGTCAAACAACTGTATACACGTCTACAGCTCTACATCTTCTTTTGTATATTCTTGCCACTCTCGGCAGAAGTACAAACACATTTCACAGGAGTTTTAAAATACGACTTCATCTTCCTGACAAAAATGAGATAATTTATGGGTCAAAACAAGAACGGGATATTGTCTGCACTAACAGCAAAAACACAAGTGAGAGATCGCAATTACACCACAGCGACAACTGCGATCAAGACGGTCTCAGATGTTAGACATTGCTTCATCAATCAATCAGTATTGCTTCGACTGTGGCTACTGGCTTACCAGTGAAGACAACAGTCGCTCTAAATAGCCAACCGCTATGCAGCCGTAGCTTTAGCCGTTCGTATACGCACATGGTTTTATTGCTGAAATAAATACCCGGGGAAATTGACTCCCAAAAATGTGAAGCAATGAAAATAGCGCCATCTATCGACATCGGCTAGTCGGTCATAAAACAATATTTTGGAAATCGCACAGGAAAAAGGGAATTACATAAATTTATTGATTTCGCTTTCACAAAAACACAAACTTTGGACACTTAAAATAAAACTGAACTTAATTATTGTACAATGGCATGTCATTATATGAAAACGTCTATGAGAAATCATTGCCAATGGATAAACACATGAAGCTTTTACTTTTATTGTTGTTAAAAACATGGTCACAAAATGGAGAGGAAGTTATACGAGCCCACAGTCGGTTGACATTAAATTTTCAAAAATTAATTTAATATCCTAATATAATTCAACTGTTTTGTTTCGGATACTAAAGAATCATGTCCTCAACAGCAGTCCACAAATATAATATCTTAAGATGTAACAAATCACTAGATTGCAACGAATGTGTGTTTTGTAGGTCTCTTTAACTCAAATCCATCAATTCATTGGAAATAACTGCATTTAGGTTGACAGACACAATTTTTTCTTAACTTTAAATTCACATCCATTAGTCCTTTGGAAAGAAATGCACTTAGGTTGACGGACATTATATTTTCTTGAGTGCCGGCTGCCTTTTAAATGACGTGCAATGCCTTTTTCAAGGGCAGATGGAACAAGCAAAGATACATGGCATCAAAACAGTTTTATGAATAACCTTTGTGTTTCTATCGATGCCCAAGGCCATATTGCATTGAATATTCTTTATTTTGATATCTAAATGATCAATGGCATATGGCACCATGAAATTGTTCGCATTAGACTCACTAAGGATGTGCAATTTGAATCGTTATGACTAGAGTTGACAACGATTTTTACAAAATGAAAAACTCTCGGCCAGCAATTAAATCTCAGATGGGTTGTTCTTTCCGTGTACGTGACATCAAAACAGCCCATTCGAAACCAGAATGGTCTTTCTTTAATGCTTTTAATAAATAACTGTGATTATCACAATACTAGGCAATCTGCTCAAGGTGGTAATCTGCCTGTATCATTTGGTAGTGCATTTTGCTCTACCAAGTACCAGCCAGGCTCCTAGTGGATGATACCCATGCCTATATCCTTACTGACTGTGAAGGGGGTAACCCTGTTTCAGCCCCAGGAGTAGGTGGCAACGTGTCTTTGGTGACAGTTGATCTGGGTTGACATCCCAAATCCCAGGTGTGTAGCCCTCACCTCGAAGTGGCCGTCCAGCCTTGTGAGTTGGGCGATATCTCATAAAAAAAAAAAAATAAAAAAAATTGACACTCCTCTCTAATCGCCAAACCTGTTTTATCACAAGCCATCACTTAGAGGCTCATTATTTGCAAGGCAAATAATGTGGTTTCCCCAATGTGGTTTCCCCATGACGATGCTGTTGCGGTATGCTCTCTAGGCCATCTATTTTGTTATTGAACAGTGATCTGGAAAAATGTAAACTCTTTGTGAACAAAGTGCAAATTATCATGAGAAATGATTAGTTTTTACAATGTGCAAGAAAATTGTTCATAAACACTCGATTTCATATTTCGGTTTCTCTTCTCAAAATATTGTGAATATGCACAAAATCAAAGAATGTGTATTCTCATGGCTACAGACAAGTTACACAATTCTTATTATATAGCTATTACAGAAAACACGAGGAACCTTGGCCCGTACCTCCCCATCCCAGTGCCTATAGTTTATTAATAGCAGTCTAGCCCCTGTCATCTGTCGTTAATGTCTGAATTCATGAATTAATACAAGCTTAAAACATTAATTAAATTTAGTGTCATTAGCAACGTTGGGGTCACCCAAGGTTTCCAAGCGTTGATGATGTTTTAGACTGTGTGTGTTGAACCATTGGATCATTGGACCATTGGCGTTGGATTGTATGACGACCGAAGCGATTAAGGCAAGTGCACGTAAACAGGTAGCCCCAGGTACTTGATATAAATATCATTTCAGAGGAGGATGTTTTACGACAGCATAACTAGCTTTAAATGATATGTACACACAATCGGTCATGTTTTAAGAGATAATCACGAGGGGGTAAATTATCACCCCAAAAGACTATTGAATAAATCAGAGCTATATTGATAGTACGGCGTGGTACGCCTTCTAAAGCAAAGTGTATACCATAATTCCAAGAAGTACCAGATAAACCAGTCACTTGATCCGATATAAATTATATATAGCCATATAGGGTCGAAATGCCAGGTCAACAACTATTTTCTGCACAAATTATATATAATGTACCAGGTTCATGTGATTTAACTATTAATTCCCAACCTATGATCAACAAGATAAGGAAAGTTCATAAGTAGAACATACAAATAAACTAACAAGGAGCGAGAAATAAATAAAGGCGAACAACAGACGTCTAGGCTAAGGCCGAGGCGCCGTCTTGAGAAGTGTCGTCATATAAACTGCGTTTGTATTATTAGTGGTCGTCCTAGACTTCCTTCAGCCGTTCGGTCGTTCAACAATGTCTTTGATCTGAAACGGCACTATTACGCCACGGAATGGCCAGCGGACCGATCTGGTCACTACAAACAAATCCTGGATTAACGGCTAAGCCAATTATATTGACGAACAAGGCTTTTAAAAAATTGCAAATTGCCCCGTGGCGAGAAAGACCCAACCCCTTTTAAGACAGACACATGACTCCAACGTTTGGCGGTCAGCTTTCTGAAGTCATTTGGATACTCTATCCGGTTTATCGAATGAACCGGAATCTTAGATCTACTGTTCTTCCCGCCAACAGATACATTTCCTTTAAAGATATCTTTGCAGTGGTCATCCCTTGGCTCTGAAATCCACACATTGATTGTGTGACGTGTATCGTTGAAAACAGGCTAAAACTTAAAAGCAGAAGCCAAAGTACGTCTTATACTTTGACCTCGGTCGAGAAAGATGACATAGCTGCTTTTTTAGGATTCAAAGAATAGCATCCATGTTTTGCCGATGTATCTTGTCTTGGTTCAACGGGAGTAAGAAGATAAAATAGAGCTGCGTTACCAAAGTTTTTACCTTATCTTGATTCAACGACAGTAAGCTTGTCATGTGCTCTGTCGACATTACATATGCTGTAGCGTATCTTTAAAGAATGCGATACGTCTGAGGAGCGAACAGTTCGATACACTCGGCACTCTGACGGCTGTCAATGAGTGTCTCGCAGACATAAGACGAGGAAGATAAACGATGCAAAGTGTGTTACTAGAAAACCCAAGAGGACACTACGCGTGACACGTGGATTTGCCAAGAAATCTTGTTTTGTGGTTTCAAATTTCCAGAAGGGTACGGCTGTAAGGTCTTTCTGTAAACCCATGCCTGAGTTGAAAAACCTGAGTTGGAAACGCAACATTAGATGGAAGGGGTGCAGGAGGAGGTGGGAAGGGGATCCCGTCAGTGTGTCTTATATCGCAAGGAAACTAATCTAATTAGTATATTAAATACAACAATACATTCACCTAAATCAATACGAGTTTGATACCACGGTGGCTAACACAAGTGTTGGACCCAAGAATACCAATTTGGTATTGATAGAAGAGAAAAGGTAACGGACGAGGGTCTCCAATGTATGGTGTCCTGTGTTACAGGTCCTGGCAGATAAGCAGAGGCTTAAGGCGAACTGATTGCTCTTAATGAAATAATATTCTAAGTAAAATAAATCTCACATGCATTTCGTGACTGTCTGCAAAAAGCAGTTTCCTTTTTCAAATCAACCGAATTCGCATCCTACATAGTCTGAGTATTAACTCTCACCATGTGTATAAGACATGTACATGAAAATGAAATGAAAAAAGAATGTTCAAGTGTACGTCATCAACTCCTGTGTGTGTATTACAATAATAGTTTGGGTGTCCGCGTCATCATCTCTTGTGTATTCTTGAGAGTGTATAAAGTTTATAATATACTCGGATTTCTGCCTCGGGGCTGGATCGTCCAAAATGAAATCTTGTGCGTACACTGAGGGCACATCGATAATTAAACAAAGCTGATTTATGGCGCCTATATACATTATGGCATCTTAAAGTGTGAGGCTCAGCTGAAAGCCTTTAAGATTGAGCGTCTTTGGAGAAATGCATCTTCAAAATCCTCTTTGAGTTTCACGAGGGGCTTATCACATTTGGAGAGTTGCTGCTAAAATAGCAGGAATTGAAAATGTCAAGATGTTTTTTTTTTTTTTTTTTTTTGGGGGGGGCATAAAATAATAATGAGTTGGCAACTCTACGGAATATCTTATTTCTGGTGGAATATTTCATCAGTTTCTTCAAACGAATTATTATGATGGGCTTAATGAGAAATCTCTGATTAACTAAGACATTAATCTATCCAATTTGAAGAGTCAAAACAACCGTCGTTTTCCTTACTGAAAAACGATAGATCATTCAGGTGATGACCCAATGGATCTAGTCTATAACGCGTCAACAATAACATTTGCATGTTGTACAGATCTGCGGACTAAGGAAATTGCGGTGATAATTCGCCATTATATCTGGAGCATAAATGCAATGTATTACGAACAGTCTGCGTTTATGCTTAGGGCTAAAAAAAAATGTCTGCATCTCATAACGTGACGAGGCAACATCAATGGGTTTGTAGTTCTGTCTAAAGAACTGAGTATTGTGTTAAAGTGACGATAATCATCCCAATAAAACAGTATGAAATTAATCAAATAATTATCAGTGGATCATCTTAACGCTCTAATTAACCTTGTGGTGAGAAGGTTACTGGAAATGCCACGTTTATCATCAGTTTATAGCCAAACCACGGCACTGTTCTGTAGTGATTGGGAACTAATATCGTTTGTGGTTTGTCAGGGTTAGGAAATTAACAAAGTTTTAACAAATTAATTCGGGAATAACCCTTTTAATCAAAATAGTTTACTGTATCGTTATCATCGGCAAAAAACACCAACAAAAAAACCGAAAACAAAACCAAACACCCCACACTTCACAAAAAGACAACACAAAGGACAAACAACAACATACGAACTGAAAAAACGGAGACACAGTCTAAGAAGTTAAAAAATGCTGCATATATTATAAATTGAAAGGGCCACAGTACCATTTTAACTTCACATTCCCCGAATGCGGATTGAATTTTTGTATGTGCATGATATTTGAAATGCCCCCAAAATGCAGGTGCGTAACTGTTCCATTCGCGCCTCTAAATTCAGCAGACTCCCCCTACTCCTCCCCTGATCCCGCGAGAAATGGTTGAGTAGTACATATTATAACCACCCACAGCAGCTGTTGAAAAATGTCACAACGTCTTTGGTGATCCGTCGTTTTCAATTTTTCTCTCCTAAAATTAAAAGTGATATCCCACCGAGACCTACACGCCGTGAACCAAATTGCCCCATACGGAATCTGAGTGGCCATAATTGGTTGGTTAAATTATCCTTATTGGGAAGCTCCAAAAAATGTAGGCTCATGAAATTCATATGATTATGATGAAGGAGGGAAAAAACCCAACCACAAACCACTAGTTATTCAAAAGACGAGTTTGCACCAAAGTCACTGTGCCTGTTAAGTGGATATCCGGCCAATCTGCCGAATTTCACAATGAAATTGACCGACCCGCGCGTAAGTTAAAATGCTCTGTTGCCACTTAAATCCCGTCACACCTGCGACTTAAAGGTATTATGCCATGATTGGTATCGATAAAAACAACATTGTTTAATCTTAGTCTCAAAGCTTACTGATTATGAAGTTTATACTAGATAATTTTTTCCCCGGTGAAATATATCCCTTTTTTAATAAATGAAGTTATATTCGAGAGAAATGTATCTCACCCCCCCCCAAAGGAAAATGTGTATACATGCTAAACATTGTGCATGGTTTTTCACTATTTTCTCCCGACTCATACAACGGATTAAGCCCAAATTTCACAGGTTTGTTATTTCATATATATGGCTGATCACACAAAACAGGAACACTGTCTGTGACTTTTTAATGAGCTCTACCAATCATGTATACCTTTTATGTAGACATTATGGCGTGTCGTGGCCGAGTGGATAAGATCACTGGACTCAAGCTCTGGTGTTTCTGATCAGCAGAGCGTGGGTTCGAGCCCCGGTCGTGACACCTGTGTCCTTAAGCAAGACACTTAACCATGATTGCTTCGTCCTTCGGATGGGACGTAAAGCCGTTGGTCCCGTGTGTTGTGTAACGCACGAAAAAGAACCCAGTGCACTTATCGAAAAGAGAAGGGGTCCGCCCCGGTGTTCCTGGTTTGATCGGCTGCATATTGCGCCACAGCACCTTGTAAACCATTACAAGGTGCTATGTAAAGGAGTAGGTCTCATACTTCAAACGTAGCCCCAAATACCTTGCAGGAAATACTGAATGTTAAGCGCTTAGAGGCTGGCCTGCAGTAGGCGCTATACAAATACAATATATTATTATTATTATTATTAGCCAACATGCTTTAGTTTTACCCCTCAGTGCTGTGGACATTTCCACCCGTTCGTGTTGACGAAGAGTTGCATAATTCTTATCGTTTGAAGCAAAGTGTGACGCAAAACCACGAAGTATATCATGTTTGTATATAAAATCCCACCATGACGCTATTCTGTCAGTGATTGACGTTTAATGTCAGTATAAATTGTGCATTACATAAGCATCACTCGTGAATTCTTAATTACCGTTTTCACTCTGCCAGTGATTGACGGGGTTTTTTTTTCCGACGAATTTTTTACCATTAACTGTTATTTGCTGAATGAAAATACGTATTCGTATAAGGATGAAGTCTGCAGCAAGGCCCAGCTGCAGTATTCTGCATTGCTTGCTGATTAGATTACTTATCCTTTTTTACTATTATTTGTAAACATAATCTGATGACTAATATCTTATTTTCTTCCTGTTTACTCGATCCACTAGTTGGATATTAGAAGCTGAATACCTAAAAATGTAAAGCGGCCAGTTGTCGAGCCAGACCACTTATTCAATACACATCAATTCACTTTAAATTACAATGTCTGGTTCGATTCCTTGGCTACTAACCACTCTACAAAAATTGATCATTAATGTTTCCCTGTTTAATAACTAATCACGTGGCACAAGGCATTATATAGGCGTAGTTATACTACATTTCTGTATTTGATTAGTTTCCCCTGCCATTAGCAATCAATAAAATTGAGGTCCTTTGGGCTTGTGTGATCCAGATGGAATGTTTTACAACTGCCGTTTGTCACATGGCATTGGATTGCTATAATTGTCATGTCAAGAGTACACTGACAAGACTGTACTTAACCCGAAAACAGAACTGTACTGACAAATTGTATTCGACAGTCGTTGAAACACATAAATATACTTAAGAATGGTTGTTTTTTTTACAAATGGGTTAGGGATACGCAGATGTAGTTAAGACGACTGTAGAGTACAGCGATGTCTGCTGCTTTAAACTTGTATACAATGCATAATATTGTGTGTATATTTCAGAAAAAATTTGCTAAGCACAATAAAATTTTGCTTACCAGAATAAGGTTACCAGCCAAACTACCGTGTCACATGAACAATTTTTGACTGGTATCCTGCTCATTTCTGCTTAGCAGACAATTGTTAAGCAATATTTTCTGCTTTAGCAGCTCTATGAAATTGGGCCCAGATCAGAATTGACCCAGATTCGGGTCCATTGGGGCCTGAACAATGTGGGTCAGTCAGTTTAATCCGGAATCTTTGTCAAAATGACCAGAAATGGGTCAGACTAAGGCAGAATTTGAGTTACAATTCGACTTTTTAACCATTTTCGGGTCAGCCTGACCCAGAAATTGGTCAGGTCCCCTGGCAAGCGTAATTCGGGTCAGTTCTGACCCGGTTGTTTTTAGATTGTTGGTTTGGCTTTCCACGCGTGTGTTTTTCGAGTCATTGGAATCATGTAGGTAGTAGAGTCACTGCCTCCACTCCCACGAACCCACCCAGCATCGCGACCTACATGTCACAACAACAACATGAATATCAAAATAAACATTGGCGACACAGGAGCTTCCCAGGAGCTTGGCAATCGCTGTCCTGTTATGTTTATCTGTAATTTAATATTAATTGCTGATTTTAGCGCTCTTGTGACCAGGATACCCACCGGATTATGGTCGATTCTGACCTGCCAGTGTGCAGATCAGTTTTATGATTATCGAATTTATTGGACAAGGAGAATTCAATCCAGGGATACACCTGTTCTCTTCTAGGGTTTCAGAGCGGGATACATTGGTGTTTATAAAGACTAGTGCACCTAATGCGATCACATTTTTGAAAGCTGTCGCGTTTGCAAAATTTTCCATAATTTCACCGTCTAAAGTATCACGTTTACTGTAGATTTCAGTTTGTATGCCAAATATAGTCTAGTCGGGCTCAGTGTTTCGTCGTAAACAAGAATACAATACGGGCTGAATGTCTTCAAATCTCTTAAAATGTTGTTTGGAATTACTCCTTAACCCTTTTCAAGAGTTGTTCTTGCACAAAAATACCTACTGTATGAGTAGACATTAAACAAATCGTAAATTGCCTCTTAAAATACAACTGCAGCGGAACATATGGACCGCCATTTTGTTCCACAAATCAGTGGACCGTGTCCTGTCATGCATGTACATAAAAACTGGACGGTTTCAATGGATGCTAAATTTAATCATCATATTCTTTCAAAGTATCTTTCGAACCATATATATTCACTTCAAAACGAACGCTTTTTATAGCCCAGAGCGCCCATTCCGAAGGCAACGTGCCCCTCTGTGCGGTAACAATAAGCAACATAATGAGGTAAACGCGCTAAGAATAAGAACAAAAGCAGCTGCTGTTAAAGTTTCCTGTCAACACTGAGACAGATCTTTGTTGTTTCCTCTCATAACAAGAACCAATTGAGCCGGTGGCAGAGTTAAACTCTGGAATAGCCAGCCACTAGCAATTTACTCACGATTGCATGCAAATGCATCCATTTTGACTTGGTCTATACTTTATTCATAATCCAGACCTTCACCTTTCAGATAACCTTTGCAAAGTTTCAGCTCGACGCATTTTTGAGTGTTTGCATTCACTTTATGGACAGAAAGAGGCCAAGTGAGGAAGAACAAGAATAACATGGTTTGACAATATAAAGGTATAGACTGGCCTTGGCTTTGTGGAATGTGCTTAGGTGTAGACATACTGAAGTCTGATTTCTCTATAGACAGATCCATTTGGGTACAGTCTTGTTGAAGAGTTTGCGCTATTCTGAGACGCTCCACCTTCAAAATGCAGAACCGGTACTTTATTTGAAAGTCAATGAAATTATATTAGACCATGGGAGCAACCTCTCGGAAGACGGGAAATTAAATTGTTATTTTCTATACATTAGAAATCCCCAACCAATCCATTAGGTTGTCAGATTGGTCTATAAATACCAATTTGTGGGCAACCAACTCATCTAAGCAAGATTAAACGACAGTATAATGACATGACTGATGCTCGCAACGGGAACGACTAACCTCAATAAAGGAGTCATGTTTCATAATGATAATGAAGACAAGCGAGCCAGGTTTCGGAGGTATGCTAGCCTTACGGCAAAGTGCGCTAGGCGCTCCCAAAAGCGCACCGCATAACGAAAAACGCCCCTCTGCGAATTGCCAAAGACGCCAGAGTCTTCACTAGTACCAATCAATTTATTCATGTGCTTTTATTCAATACGTGCATGTTGCACTTTATGGGAACCAATTACGCTGCCGGCCAAGTGCGGCACACATCACGCACCAAGCGGCAACATGAAAACAACGTTCTATTCTTTCACGTGGGCAACTCACAATAACTACAAATACATTTTCTTAAACACCTCAGCTTTTTTCGGAGACATATTGTCATTTGTGAGTTGTTACTGATGGTCAACGGAACTTGCCTATGGCTCCCTGCTTGATGTATCGCACTGCCGAATCTTAGATTAACAAGTAATGATATAGATTGAAATTTTTGCTTTGTAATTGGTCCTTTTAGAATTACAAGGCGAATTCTTTGGAATGCAATAAGAGAGGTCACTGAGCCACGGCATGCGGTATCTTGGTCATCACTGGCCATGCAGTTTTTGTTTTCCAGTTAAACAATCTTTCCCATATTATTACCCCGCATTGTCACGTCATACATCAAAGCCGTGTTAAAAATCAATCCAAATGTCTCTTTTATTACCCATTGTTGACAGACAAGCGACAATCTCGAATACGAAAAAAAGAAAAGAAAAAAAGAATAACAACGCAGCGAGATCATATTGGGTTTCCCGCCTTTATTCGGTTTCTGGGTGAGAGAAAAATCTGCAATCTCGTCTGCGAACTCGATGAGGGTAAATCCGCATGGACACATTGCTTCGCACCTTTCAGTATAATGTTTACCCCCTTGTTGTGGTCGACAGACGTTGTGAACACCGTGAAACCGCGTCTCGACAGAGCTCGAAAAGCGCTCAGTTCTCCTCTTCTTACCAGATGGCTTTACGTTCCATCATCGCTAGCTTGATGCCTCTTTCCGCCGCGAGCATACTTGGAAAGGTGCTGGACGGATCAACCCCAAAGGATTCAATCCATTTGTCGATTAGTTCGGGATTTTCACTGTCACTTTTTCTGACGCTGGGCAAGTCCGGTATCGACGCGGAATGGGGCGAGATAAATCCAACTTAATGCGCGCGAAATGATATTCTTCAAAGCACTGACGTGAAATGTAAGATCACGTGTTCTGCTCATGTTGCGGCAATGACGTTTTACTTAAATGTGTGTTTCCGCTTACTAGTTCATTGCTCTTGGAACTTGCCCCGAAACCGTACTTTTCCCATTTACCGTTTTTCGTGACGTCATTAGGAATCAGACGGGTGGGGCGGGGAGGGGGGTTCCATTATGAGCTCAAATTACAGCACATATGATGACCATTTTAGACCACACTTTTATGGCTCAAATCCTAGTCCTTACACAAAACATTCACATGGTGGAATTGCGTGTATCTGCTCACTCAATGTACGTTGATAACGTTCTATATGACTTTGGAAGAAATTCCTGAATGACAATTTCTACAGAGGACTATACTGGCCTTTTGCTCTTTTTTTTAAGCAGACTGTGCAGTTCTCACGCGTATCCGAACATTGCGAGTTGTTTTCCTTCGCGCGTTAAAGCAACGTAAATGTACGTGGGACGGTACAAAGTAGTCCCCCAAACGCGCAACATGGTCAAGGCATTGAATCGCTACATTTATACTGGTCACTGGCTAATACCGTCCCTTCCACTGAGGTCTAACTGGCGAGGATCACTGATCTATACTGACAGTATAATAGAGATCAGTGGCGAGGATACTCCGGACCGGAACAAGGTTTTACGTTTGAATGGACTGGTTCATTGTCGTAGGTCTGGTACCTAGTCTACCATAAAACGGTCCGTTTGCTCCTTCTATGACACTACGTCAGCCTCGCTACCATGGGCAGCACGCCTTATCGATACCTCTCGTCACTCGAGCAAGGCATTCTGGGAATAAATGGCGCGGCGAGGTCGTACACCACTGGGAACGAGGTTGACATAACGTATTAAACAATGTCCTAAAATGCTATACTCGGAGCTGGTAATTTTAAAATTTAACCGACGGCGTCTACCGTTTACACTTTCCAGTTGATTCACAGAAACAAAACAATCTTTTCATAACCACTAAACTGATTTGCAATCATAACAATTTAAATAGGTCAACCAAATTTTCTTTTGACACTTTCTCACGGGTCGACGACAGGATTTGGTCGAATTTTGATGGACATTTCGGATGGTAATTCAATTCCACAGGTGCGTGGTTGAGAATGTTGATGTCACACTGCGGTGTATTCAGTGACAAGACTTGTATCTTTATAAATAGGATTATAAAATCCTTCAACATACTTTCCTTATACCCTTGGGCCCTGAGAACCACAGTGATGAAATTTGCTTCCCAGAATGTGAAAGGTCACCTATACCCCAGCAGAGCTTTCATGTTAAAGGTATATCGATCGGCAACTGTGGGTTTAATGTTCTGATGGTATCTTGTTGCCGGTGTTTTATGTAAACAATTTTTCACTGAACTATGCAACATCATCACAGACGTATCGATCTGTTGGAACGGGAAGGTAATGTCATAACGACCGTTCGCGTAATGTAGCCTTGGAGCCAAGTTTACGTGTCTTAAGCACCTGGGTTTTAAGTTGGGATGGGATCGCTTTCTGAACAGTGGTCTGTCTTTACATCGAACTTCACTTCATAAAATCCCAGCTTTGGCAACTCTCGCTGATTTGCACACTTCCACTGTGATACACCCTGCCGACACACTACAAACTTTTGAAATGCCGAAGGAACCAAAGCTGGTATTAGAGCTCGAACCGATGTCTAACAGTCAGTTATGAAGATTTCAGTTTTGGTCAACAACCTTTTCATCCACACGTCTTCAGTCTCAGACCATTCTAGATTTTAACTTGTGTGGGTCTGTAATCAGCAGGACTCCAAAAATTCCGCTGGGATATTAACCCCAATGTTTCCCTATCTCAACGCCACGTAAAGTTCCCCCAGTACGTACCTCTGCGTTATCTTACGATAATGAGCAGAGGTAAGGGACTAGGTTCGGATATCGAGGTGGAAACCTCTTGTTGTGGTCACATAAAAGTAATTCTGAATTGGTCTATCTTGCTACGGCTTCAAATCGTTGTGTTGTATCCAATGGTCTCAAAAATGTCTTTGGCTGCAATGTGGGTAAGGCTTGGGCTCAGTCCTGAGATTCAAGTATTCTGGATGTATTGAGATGTTTACAGTTCTTTGTAGGTAACTTGATTCGAGAAAAATAGAAACCCCAAAAACCCAAACCACCAACAATCAAGATGTATCCCCACAATTTCACCTCCCCAATACATCCAGTCTCGTTCTCTCACAACAGGACCGAGAGAATTCAAAGTCGGAATTGAGGACCATAATCATTTTTTCATCCCCTTACTGTCTAAATTCATCAACTTAGTAGACACGTTTTCGGGAAAACAATATGAAAGTTATGTTTCAACACAAGTAATACAAGCAGCTACAGCTGAATAAATAGCAACAGCGGCTACATAACAACAAACATAATTTTTTTTAAAACCCCAAACAAACAAACCGAAACAAACAAACAAACAAACAAACACCCCAGCAAACACCTCAACAAACACTAGACACCCCAACAGAACAAACACTCTGACAAACAGACACCCCACCACAAACAAACAAACGAACCAAAGCAAACAACAATGCAGACGGACATCTCGTCAAACAGACAGACAAACAATACGCAAATAATATGACCACTATACTACCTACCATCTCAACGACTTGGATTACTGAGAGCGTTATTGTAACCTCGATCAATGTGCTGGCGTTCCACACAGGCCGCACTTTCTTGTTGTAGTTTTTCATCAAATCATTGTAGAGTTTCTGTTCATTACCGCCATAAAGAGCTGCAATTAGAAGTAGATAAAAACTTTTATTATTTATGTGTAGAGCTTTGAGCTGAATAACGCAGAGGAAAATCCCACAATGAGGTTCTTGAAACATACACGCGTCCACACAATCGTAAACTTTTTCAAAAAATGCCAAGAAATGCCTGTAGGGGAAAACCTTCAGCTTTTCTCCCAAATTTGAACAATATTTCGCTCGCAAGTATAGTGACGACACAACATTTCATCAATTCATTTATTATTTTTTTATTTTATTTTTTTATTTTTTATTTGTTTATTTATTTATTTATTTATTTATTTATTTATTAGTTTTATTATTATTTTTTTTTGGCGGGGGGAGGGGGCCTATGGTTCAAGACCTACGTTCCACTTTGTTTCTTCTTTCGTTTTTGAGGTCATTACAAAAACCCCGATATTGGGGTATCCAAATCATGGGACAGTGTATCGTCTTAACCGTTGACATTTCAGTTCCCTCAGATACTCTTGATTTAGACATAAATTAGTGAGTAATTAATAAACAAGGCATTACAATTTATATCAATCTGATTCACCCACTATATCATGGTTCATCAACCCTCAGTATTGAAGAATGCAGTTCAACACATTATCATACACTCCACGAACTTCACACAACTGTGACCGTACGTGTCGCAATATTATAGTCACAATAAAAGAAGACACGTTTCCCCCTTCCAATATCTTATGCGTGGTTACGCTCAGCTCAAACAGCGTTCCTGTGATATCATCGCTCTGGTTATCCACGGTGATTTTCCCGCTTGAAATATTTATCGCCCCATCATCATTTTTTTTTGTCCGCGCAGTTACTTGGAACGGAACTTGACAGATGGGTCTCGTGTGCGGTTGGCCTTATGACAATGAAAAAACACTTCATCATGCGGGAAAGAATGCACCAATTCGGTTGAAATTGCTTTCATTTTGTAGATTGTTTTCAGCCACAAAGACACTTCAAACCTTATACCTACTACGATGCACGAAAACGATGACGTATAAATGCGTATCATGTGTCTTGAATATTAAAAAAACATGTCTTAGGCTAGGTAATACTTTGATGCCAATGTTAATGACGTAAACTAAAACAGCGAGAAGTTTATTTCGCCGCAAGTCTCAGTTTTCCCACAAGAAAGAGCACGTACTCTAGAATGATTTGAAATGAATCGGCGGCGAACGGTCCATTCCAACGTACTATTAAAGTAAAATACTCCTGAATGAAGGGGGGGGGGGTACTTTAACATCCCCTGAAACCTGCGTCTGCCTTCAAGCTAAGTGTCTCCCCAGCCCCACCCTACCCTAGTAGCACTCTGCCTCAAAGTAGCTCCCACAAACCCCCAATCCTCCCACAGGAAGCAATATTTGAAGCGCCAGCGCAGTTACCCTTCAGTCGTTTCGCTTGGAATGCCCATAGAGGATTGATTGAATAATGACGAACAAATGTTTTCTGTAATGCACTTTGTTGTCCGTATGTTGAGAATGAAACACCGTCGAACATGTAACATTCATCTGCCATTTTCTCGAAAGACGAGCTCCTCGTTCGATTAATTTTGCTCATGTTCGGTTTCAGATGATCGGAAAAATACACTCTTGTTCTATGTCTCTAGTTACCAAACGAACGTGACGGTGTTGGTTGTTTGTTTGGTTGGTTGGTTTATTTCACTCACAAAATAGATGAACATAGTTACATTGATGGTAGAATAATTGTGAGCAGGAGGCATAGACACCCATATAGCTTACTTCATTTACCCTTTGTACAGTTGCCAGAGGTAGGTTGAAATACCAAAGTCATTTATAAAGACAGGATCAGTTTTAGGCAAGTCTAAACCTGAAGAGTAAAAATGCTGTGTCCTTTAGATGAGATGTCATGAAATGTATTAAGTTTCATCTTTTAAAATGGGTGAAATTCGGGGAGAAAAACATACTTGATGCAGTTCCCTATGGAGAAAGGCCCAAGTGACTGTAGCCAGATGGCCACATAAAGTCTTCGGGAGAAACGATCAGATACGAGCCAGTATAAGTGCCCCTGTAAGGCATCAAAGCAGTGAATTAAACGTCTTGGAAATGGCTCCTTTTTTTGGTGTAATTTGCGAGGATAAAGGTCATGCCAATCTGTGGTGCAAAGCCTCTCCCTCGGGAAATCGGACAGGGATGCTGTTTAATTCACCAAGAGACATGTACCGCTATGCTCTTTATACTTGATGTTTTTAAACTCTGGTTTTAATTTAACCGGTTGTGAAAGAGTGAATGGTGCATGTTTCTCGATGCTTTTCCCCAGTCGACGGTAATGTTGACAATTAAGAACCGCACAGTAAAGCATGCTGACTTAATTTCATGAGAACAACAGAAAAACACAAGCAGCGACAACAGCAGTGCCTCAACCAGACTTTTTTTTTTAGTGTGGAGTGCAACAATAAGGCCTTAGTTTGAGGGGGCGGGCAAGCGGGGGCAAAGACATAATGGGGGGGGGGGTGCTGGTTGGTGTACCGTGTACGTTGTATAGAACCATTAGGCCTAATTGTGCATTTTTCAACTTCGGGGGCAAGAGGGGACAGGGGTCACCATACAACAGTAAGAGTAACATAAAAATCAACATCTACAGCAACAACCACATTAACATGAAAACAACTGGGACGGCAGCAGCAGCAGCGTAATCAACGACAACGGCAGCAACATAGCAAAAACCTCAAAACAGCAACCTCAACAACATAATTCATTGTGCCTAGATGCCTTGTTGGATGTAGTTCTCGAGTCACAGTTCATTCCAGAAAACATTGACGGCGCCATGTTCTGAGATGGTTGATGCTTTAGACTAACAATAATCATCATGCTTTTCAATCTGCCTTCGAGGCCACAGGGACAAACATCTTCAAATAATGATGCACCCTCAACGAACAAAGATGAGACAATTTACATTTAATCCAATGCCACGGTGACAGATGGCAGAGGAAAGTTAACGTATTAGGAAATAAGCGTCAGTTATCCGGAAGTTACAGCTATTTTGCGAAAGCCATCGGCGACGCAATGACTACAACCAGTCTATTATTATTGTGAACATGAACGTTATACGTGTATGTTGGACTTATACTTACGCATGAATATTACATTGTCATATCCATAATATATCATCCCTGGAGCTGTGGGGAGATTACTACAAGAATAGCCTTGGCGTGGTGGAATATACAAAATGAATTTCGTAATGTACAAAATGAGAGACCATGCCTGTTATTTCATACTGTGATTGATAACATACTATTTCCGTAGGTTAAGCTCTCTTCTAAGTCTGATGATTGAATATTGACGGTATTACCATGATAGGGGACAGTAATTTCGTATGATCCATTTGGCCTGGAATAAAATGTCGGACATATAAAGTTGCAAACAGGTAACTGTGTAGCTTACGTTAATAAACATTAACTAGTCGGCAGTTTATCGTCCATTGCTATAGCTCTAACGATGGCTATAACTGAACCCCAAATGACGTTAAAAGTAATATACGTTCATGTATTATCGTATCCTTGTTTTGAACAACCCCATGGACGGATTTACATGTGGTGCCCTTCTATACATGGACTCAAGCGTACAATGGAAGTGTTTGTCTTACTTCGAGACCATGCCTGTTATTTCATACTGTGATTGATAACATACTATTTCCGTAGGTTAAGCTCTCTTCTAAGTCTGATGATTGAATATTGACGGTATAACCATGATAGGGACAGTAATTTCGTATGATCCATTTGGCCTGGAATAAAATGTCGGACATTTTTTATAAAGTTGCAAACAGGTAACTGTGTAGCTTACGTTAATAAACATTAACTAGTCGGCAGTTTATCGTCCATTGCTATAGCTCTAACGATGGCTATAACTGAACCCCAAATGACGTTAAAAGTAATATACGTTCATGTATTATCGTATCCTTGTTTTGAACAACCCCATGGACGGATTTACATGTGGTGCCCTTCTATACATGGACTCAAGCGTACAATGGAAGTGTTTGTCTTACTTCGAGACCATGCCTGTTATTTC
Source organism: Pisaster brevispinus (assembly GCA_023634235.1). Lineage (NCBI taxonomy): Eukaryota > Metazoa > Echinodermata > Asteroidea > Forcipulatida > Asteriidae > Pisaster > Pisaster brevispinus. The sequence continues at coordinate 1,761,453 of JAMKCF010000002.1, forward strand.
ATACTGTGATTGATAACATACTATTTCCGTAGGTTAAGCTCTCTTCTAAGTCTGATGATTGAATATTGACGGTATTACCATGATAGGGGACAGTAATTTCGTATGATCCATTTGGCCTGGAATAAAATGTCGGACATATAAAGTTGCAAACAGGTAACTGTGTAGCTTACGTTAATAAACATTAACTAGTCGGCAGTTTATCGTCCATTGCTATAGCTCTAACGATGGCTATAACTGAACCCCAAATGACGTTAAAAGTAATATACGTTCATGTATTATCATATCCTTGTTTTGAACAACCCCATGGACGGATTTACATGTGGTGCCCTTTCTATACATGGACTCAAGCGTACAATGGAAGTGTTTGTCTTACTTCGAGCCATGGTGCGGTGTTTTCTGATAAACACTTTATATTCAGCATGCATAACTTTCTTCATTGTTGTTGTCTGTAGCAGTTTCACAGCCGGTCCATTTTTATGCAGAGAGTCGAAAAAACAAACAAAACAAACCAACCCAAAAGCAAAAAACAGAAACCATAAAAAAAGATGCTGTTTCGAGGGGAAGGAGTTAGTACAATATGAGTGTACATTTTGTATTATTCGACCGCCTCCAGCATAATGAGCTTTGATGATGCCAAGGATGTTTATTCCTTTAATTTCCTCATTTTCCGGTGACTTCAATGCACTTTTTTTCAAATAAGCACTTATGAATTTCCGACATTGAGTGGGGAGCAAGTCCCCTCTCGCGTTGAGGAATTGAATGAAACGACTTGCCAGGAAGGCGCGATACCACACTGCAAAACCAGTCACAAACGCGTCATGAAAATTGACAGAAGCTACCACCCGGTAGAGTTATGATATATGTTTCATCCAAGCGCCCTCTGTTGAGCCCCATTGACCGCTTTTTGCCGAGGACAATCATCGCGATAATACAAGAGAGCATGAGTAACACAAGGTTGATAAAAGTTCTTTTTAGAAACATTGTGACTTTTTTTGTAAAGGTAACTACGCCCGTTGAAACACCCCTTAATTGATTCTGTATAGGCTAGGAAGCGAACGGCAGTGAAATGGCCCACAATGACGCAGAGCAATTGAATGGCCACTAGAGCGAAGCTATTATGACGTCCTTGCATTTTGCTAGGCCTGGATGCGAAATAAGATAACATCCTTTCGTCAGTATTCAACAACCCGTACAGTGAATAACAGAACAGAGGAGCCCCAACTTACTAGAATTGGGAAACGACACTTTACTAAACACGGCCGTGCCAGCCGTTTCCGAAGAAAAATTGCCGCCATATTGTTTTCGACCAAAATGCCTTTACGCTTTTTGCTTTAGAATGCTCTGTGGTTTAATACTGGCACCATAACCGGACAAATTCCTACGTACTTACTATTCATCAAAGATCTGCCCATGTCCACGATTTTATTTTGCATTGATAGTCCTCATTATTGTCCTTAATATCGATGCTTATCGTTAATGATTATCGTTTGTGGGTTTTGAAGCATTGCATGGTGAGATCAGTTATTGAAATGTCAAAAAGGGTTGTCTGAGTTTGCGGTAGGTAGGACATTTCTTTTCAGAACTAAGTAGTCGCTTGAATTCCGAAATGTAGTCCGCGACAGTAGCATAAATAGCAAGACAAGTTCTCAAAAACAAAATCTACACAGCAAAACAGATATGCACATGGTGTTATCGCAAACCGAATATATAATGATATCGTTGTTGTCGGAACAACAGGCCGCTTCAACTCTTATAGCATCCAGTCTATAAAGCATGCGCTGTAGACTTCACACAAACTAACCGCCAAATTTCAAAAAGGGTTGTTGTGCAACAGAATACAGAAAAGAAAACACATTTGACCTTTTATAATCTATTGAATTTTAGTCAATATGTTTTGAGATTTAGAACAGTGGTTTCGGAGAAAGTAAGACTTCATCAATTTTTTTTTTTTTTTTTTTTTGCAAAATCATAACACGTAACGCCTATCGAGTGGACGTACAATTATAAAAGCTGAATTGGCCCTAATCTGTGAGGATACCAAGTACAAGGAAATGCTATTTCGGGAGGCAATTTACGGGGCGACGAAGAGGTGTGTTTTGTTATAAGATTGACATGGTTTGTTCCCAGACAGACTCGAATTTCTGCAACATGATCCTAATCAAACAACGAAAAATCACTGCGTACGCTACTCGTCACTGGCAAGCAGGTAGGGTTACTTCAACATTACACTCGGTTTGCACGCCGTGAAACGGTAACCCAAACGGTCCTTGTGCTACACCCAAAACATGGCTAGGAAACGAGAAGGTACAGCGAGGGCAAACAATCACAACTCGGCGCAGTCAATATAAACCATTTAGCGGCGAACAAGACATTATTCTGAGGGCATTATACAGTCGTGTGCAGCATTTATATTTCGTAGTCAAAGTGAGTTGAGATTCTAAATGCCTGACGCGGTTAATACAAACCATTTAACGGCCCACGAGGCACGGTCAATAGACTTACTACAATCCTATACAAACTATTAGGGTACTAAAAATTGTGATTTTAAAGTTCTCGAAATATGCATGGAGAAATGTCCGATTGGGAAAAAGAGCATTCACATTATGGCACACGATCTAAATTCGACCATCGAGTGTTTATGAAGCAGTTATCAATTATGCAGTCGTGGGCTTCAGCGGGAAAACCAAGGAGATTCAGAAATGCAGCCGTGCTGAGTTACCGAGGATCTAGGGTTACGTTTTGATTATGGGTTATTTCATCGTCGCTCTATGTGATAGAGGGCAACTGGAGAATCAATGTTTAATAAAGACATGATTGGACGTACACGATTGGGACTGGCTTTACATTCAGGTTTCTCAGTGAGGAGTGTTGTGTAAAATTGACAAATAAACGGTTGTCAAACAAAAGTCGAGAATGGCGCCAATTCCCTCGGCTTTATATGGACAGCACACTGGTGGCAACTTCATGTGCTTTTGTCACTGTTAAACACTTTTCTTTGCGAGGCTGAACCTGATTTCAGCAAGGAGAAAGGTTCTTTATGGGTGCAAGGAGAATGGTATTTTATCTGAGTTTGAGCTTGATTTTCCATCGACTCATGTGGTATGTACTTTGGGCGAAAGGTGGTCGTTAACCTTTAGCCTTCCACTAAATACAAGCTATGCAGATCTGAATCATAGTATTTTTAAATAGATTTTTATCATAATGATCATAACGAGGCTTGATTGAAAATACTCTGGTTTATATACTTTTGTCTACTAAGCATACTCTTACATTATACTGTTGTTGCACGCAGAGAAAAACTGTGTCGAAGATGGCCGCCCTATGATTAAGATATGTTGGTCGGTCTGTATATATAGGATCATCATATCTTTTCATGACCTTGTTCCATGCTACACTGCGATATAACCTCATAATCCACCGACTCGACGCGCCACACTGTCCCCGTCTAAATGAGATTTCTTCCCGGCCAACCCCCACCATCGCATCGTGTCACGGTGCGTCCCGGAAATGCTATATCGCCGGTAACATCAATATTATAATTGGGTTAACCGAGTCTGATCCTTCAGAAAGGAAAATAAATCCATATTGGACGGGGGATGACAGCAGAAAATCCCCCGTATCATGAGAGGCAACGGGGGCCCTTGAGGTCTGTGAAACCAGGCCCTAGTGTGTGCTGAGGAATGGAGAAGGAGATTGCAATAAAAATATCGACGCAACCATGTTACTTTTTACACTTTTGTTACTGCGTTGAAATCATTATTTCAACTCATGTTGCTATTTAATTTTAAATAAGAGTTCTTTAATGTTTGTGTTGCTAGGATAAAAACATGGACAGGAAAGTGGGACAGCACAAAATCATTATATCGGCGTAAAGCTGTCCTATTTTGTGATATAGTGTCATTGTTGTTTCATTACACCATGCGAGAAAATCACTTTCTCGCAGGAGGGGTGTGGTGCATTGTAAAAAAAACCCAGCTGTCTGGAGCTGTCCATATATAGAGCAACCATACTTTTCAAGCGTGGACGTACATGTTATTGGGCCATTGATGTGCATGGATTGTGAAACACCTGTTTATATACTCCAGTTGGATATAATGGATGCTGAGGTATTGATGTGTTTTGTCTTTAAGCTGGTTGGGGCCAGCTACTTGTAATGTCTTCATCTACAAAGTTTAATAAGCAATTGCACGGTCTTCATGTTTCAACTGGTGGTTGGAGATGGTATCTCGGTCAAGAGACGACCACTGTAGCACATCCTCTCTGAGAAAGTGTATCTTTTTGTACACGGGACGTACTTGTTAACTGGAAATTCTACCTGAAAGACGTACAATATTTCACTGGAATTTGCTAACCTCTTGTATGTTTGTTCTTTTGGCCTCACTTTTGTCTTTCGCAAGAAGAGTCTTGCAAGTATAATCACAGCGACTTCAAGCGACCAATTCAAGCACACTGATTGAGAACTGTGAAATTATTCGGTAGCCCGAGGAGAAGGTGACGGTGAATTGGATGTGCATACAAATTGTCTGATTAAGCGTAGATTTTGATTTGGTGATTTTCTTTTTGGTTCAAAACCACCTCGAAAAGAAAAAAATGTGTAAATACAAAAAGAGAAAAATTGATTACTTTTTATTTGCGACATTCCCATAGCATCGTCAGAAGAATATGCTGAGGTGACGATTATGAGTTTTGTGCCTATACATCAATGCACACGAGAAAAAGCTAAGGCTAGGTTTAGGCAGTGCCGCTTATTGAGAGAGTTGAGTGATGGAGCAACCTCGTCCCCATGGTTTACTTTATTTCCAACCATGTTTGTAAATAGTAAACCCTGGGATGGAAACTCCTCACTTGGACCCTGATTGGACAACAGCATTACATTAGCACATCACATGTACATGTTTCCAATACATACAAGCTACTAAATCTGGTACCGGACCACGAGACTATGGCGAAGATGTGAATTTCGATATGCAGCCAGACTATTCTAATTTGCATACGTATCCAACATTTTTGGATATGCAAATGTTCCAATACCAGAGTGAGAGAGCAGTCAACCTCGTACTGCTCGACAAACCCTGGGGAAGAGGTTGGTGATGGAGGGACACGTTTTGGACGCCATTTTCGGTCAAAATGTAGCACAACTCAATGTGCAGTCTAGTCTGGCACCCTGAGTGCGCACATGCGTTTTTTGGGGGAGCAAAAAATGGCTTCTAGTTGCAAGTTGTCGCAACTTTCTCAATACACAGCTCTGGGTTTAGGATTTGAAGTTGTTTGAAGTTGAGTTCAGGGTTTTGATTTTTTTTTCGATTTAGGTTGAGAGTTGAGAGTTTTGGGAAAATGTCTTCACTATTTAAAATTAATTAAATATTTTAAATACTTTAAAGAAAACAACAGAAAATGTTGGTACAACATCTGTACTTGCCATTCAGTACGTGTAGCTTTCAGTTTATTGGAGTTTAACATGAAACTATTATTTGATTATACGCTTCATGTTGAGGTGTACCAATAATGCATACGGCATTCAGCTGAACTGGAACGTTCATTACCATTTCACACCGAGCGCTGGCAAAATAAATCCCGTAGGTTGCTGCAATATTTTACGCATCATTTCTCACTAGGCACAATTCCCAGCCCAGGTCGCGCCTTGAGTATACTACAACACCTTATCAATACTTACTTGATTTCATGTTGAAACCATTTCAATGTTGCGTTGACCTAACGATATATCTACAGTTTTATTAAAACCGATATGACTTTTAAGGTGAACTAGTCAGAAAACCGTGTCTGTCTAAAACCTGTCTATCACTATTTTGTTTTAAATGGTCATGGATGCATAGTTTAAAAACATAGCAGGGCCTATTTTAGAAGTACGATCTATCCATACAACGTTCACCAAAATTGGTAGTTTCGTATACGAACGAAATTGTGCCTCAAACGGAAACATTTCTCTGAATACATGAACAAAATTTCCCCCCAAATGCACATTTATGCAAAAGAAGAAACGCCGATACCTTCCCTTGTCAGACCAGGTATATTGTCCATGGTCAGACAGATTACGTCAAAGCCAGACGTCAATTAGAGACTTGGATTCCTCTAAGATGCATTTGTCCAGGACAGCCCGTGCATAATGTGGTTACACAACAAAGTACCTTTTTTTTAGAAACCCAAGGTCCAATTTCATTATATTATCAATATGTCTCACTTCCCACGCTGCACCACTTCTTATGAATTTCTTGCATTGCTTCACATCTGTGTCAAAATTAAGATAGGGACACAGAAAATCAATTCAGTAAACACGCAGTTGTTTTGATATGAAAGTCATATACGTTGTTATTGTAAGGTACTTTGGGGTTAGTCTAAAATGCAAAGTCGCATTATTTAGAGATGCGGGGTTGTGATGATACCCACCGGATTGGGGCAGTGGAGATTCCTTAAAAGTCGATAAGAGAGTATAGGATAAAGAATGAAGATATCGAGAAGCTCCTGAGGACATGCCAAAACAATGATTCAGAGATCGATAGTTGGTTTGGGGATTGAAGGGGAGTCCCACTGGGATGCGTTTTCAGCGGTTGATTTTGAAATGGAAGACTCTGTTATGTTGACCCCTTTCTCCTTCCCGCTGTGTGTATCAAAAAAGGACTCGCTGAGGCAACGTTTGGTGTGGGGGATGAAAAGCATGGATTAGGCGTCGTGAATAAAAGATGGGGAATATGCGAGTGAATGTTCTATGGGGGTGTTAAGCTGAAAGATGCAGTCTTTATTAATATTGCTTTGTATATCAGCGGTTGTATCAACCCGACGACGGCAGTGATAACGATTTGCCAGCACCTTAGGGATGCTATACGGCAGTCTGTAGTGTTGGATTGCTTGCGGCTAACATTGGAATATATGAATCTTTTTTTCCCCCGAAATCAGTCCAATGATAAATATCACTTTACGAAGGGGTTTAGTGAGTTTTAAATGCCGGTATTTCCTCCTCAATCGCAATTCGAGTAAAAGATAAAAGAACCAAAAACAGGCCCAGACGCATAAAAACCCAAGCCCATGTTTTCGTGTAGATTTTGTATCCCACAGTCTAGCATTTTCCGTAAAATGTCACCCATGGTCATGTATCAGTGCGATTCGGAATCAAACTTTAACATTCGAATTTGTAGGACTATGAATGCAATACAGGGCGTTGTGAAACGAACACCAAAGAGTGGAAAGTCTTCTGATGTCATGAAACTTATAACGTATGGCCTGTATTCACTCATCATGTGCTACTATTAAAACGATGTGCTGGTTTTATACTTCCTTTACTTTGCTTAGAATTTTTTTGGTTTACATAACAGTGAAAACAAAAACACAATCTGACTTGTCTTCCACGTCATTGTGTGAGACTTTCAACGTAGATAAAAACAATGTTTTCTTAGCACAGTAAACTTTAGTAGTTCGTCCTGCTGTGAAGAGAGTGGAAAATAAAGTAAACACAACAATGCTATGTCACTTGCAGTAGTAACGGGAGTTTGTTATCTTTAATTTCTGAACACGAAATTCCTCATTCGTCCCGTCGAATGAACGATGTTGATTTAAGCTCAATTTGTCCCATTTATCAAAGCAAAGGGGCCATTATCTACGTCAATTCTGCCAGGAAAAATAACAGGAAGATGATAAAAACAACATCATTACAGATCCACTCTACAACTCCAGGCCTGTTACTATGTGGTATGTGGGCTTGATAGCTTTCGCTTTACGGGTCAGATCAGAAATTTTGGGAGCGAGTCTAAATTATCTTGTAAACCTGGCTTCCTTGTATTGCTACGTCACAAAACAAAATGTACATCTTCAAACATTAAGTCCTTTATTATAACCATGCAATGCTTTCTTACGTTAGAGTGTGCGGCGTTCAAAAGGTTAATGTACAACTTGAAAAAGTAAACTTAATTTGTCAGCAATACACCAATTGCCTTTATCAATAACAAACCTTTTTGAATACTGGTTGTCGTTTGAAAACTCACTGAATGGAAGAATAACGTATAGAACAACTCATCTTGTAAATTATGTTCTTATTTTATCATCAAATGTACGTTCTAAACACTCCAGGGTCAAAGTTGACCCGGATTCCGGATCCCAGTAGGGCTTGACCCAGTTCTGGGCATGACCCGGAACCGCTGTCACAATGACCCGAAATACTGTCCAAATTTACGCAGAATCCAATATAGTTAAATCCAGTTGTTATATAACAACTTTCCGGGTCAGCCTGACCCAGAACCCCTGACCCAGAATCAGCCTGAGACTCCATACGGGTCAAATTTGACCCGGAAGTCTGTATATAGATTGCTTAGATTGCTTTTAGCATGTAGCTTTCTACAGGCTAAGGAGACCTAGGAGACCTGTTTATGTATTATCACTTTGCGCCTAAGTACTGCTCTGTGTCTCCGGAGCGTAGATTTGACCCATCCTCCCTTTTTACATTATGTAAGTACATCAGACACCTGTATGATAAGTAGAGCATCCCCTCATACAATATGCATACGGTTGCCAATCTGGTTAGTTTAAGTATCACAGCTAATAACTCATTCTTTTCGAAATCGAGGTGAAACATGCGCCACGGTTTAGTTTGTCATATAAGATCCTTGGTGTCTATATGTAATGCCCTCCTTAACTGGAGCAACACACTCCCCCGTACTATCAAACTGTATAAACAGGCCAGTCTCCAGTGAAGCTAACGCCAACGATTGAAAATAAAAACTTCCCCGTGTTGTCTTGGTTTGGTAAGAGGAAAGAAGAACAGTTTACGGTCACGCCAAGTCTATTTAAAGAACGAATAACAACTCCAGCAGCCTACTTGTAGTGCCTGATCTTATTTAGTTTGTTCCATTAGTGTTAATCTTCTCCAATCACAGCCGCCTCTCTCACCCCATCGATAAGTTGCCCGTTATTTTCCTATCAGATTTAAACTCCTGCCCCTAGGTTTCCAATAATCTAGAGTGTCACAACAAGCGAAACGCTCACCAAAGGAGATCGGGTTATCCATTAGAACAATTAAGGCAAGAGCTATGTGTAGGCTCGAAGACCTAATTGCACCATTTTTGATTGAAATCGAAAGAAATTCGAATATAATTGCTACAGTATTCTAATAAATCAAAACAGACTTGCCCTGATGGGCTCAGACTCAAACTACACGTATGTTTAGTTACTGAAATTGTGAAGAGTGGCTGGAATGCGGTAAAAGGTTTGATGGTGGCAACCTTTGGAGATGGGTGGGGGGGGGGGGTGGCTGAGGAGGAAACCGGGTGTTCGTATCCTCTCCCTCTCTTTCTCTCTATCATCTGTATTGATTGGTTTACAATTTTACCTGATGGCTTTTAGACCTTTCTCATGGTGCCGTCATCTTTCTTTTCTTCATTTGAAAATTATTTTGTGAAACTGAGGCTTTATTACCGGTAGTGTTTTTAAAATTATTTTTTACATACATCAATGTCTGTTAAGCACTGTGTACTCGGCGACCTTCCCGAGCCCTGTCTAGAAAATCCACAGACAAATTACCCGATGGGATTCGAACCCACGCCAATTGTTTTAGAGCAGATGTCGTACCACTGTGACCACCGAGCTTCCCGGGAAGCGAGAGTCAGCCCGAATCCTTGAGCAGTGGGTACCGCAACGAATGTAATAGATGTGAAACTTGCTTCCCCAATGCAAGCTTATACAAACTGAGGGTGGAGGGTGCAGAGAGTTGGGCTATTTTTAATTTATAAATAAATATATATATTATTACTTTTTAAATTTATCTGAGGAAATGCTAATATAGGAAAGGCAGTGGTCAGCGTGTAACGTTGCATGTATTGTGATCTGATACGCCAGTTTGGATTTCCTTCCCTGCAAGGGAAGATCCAACTGGTCAAAGACGTTGTTCTCTGAGCGACTGTGGTATTTCAGACAGAACAGTTCCATGAGATGCCCAAAAGCGTGCAGCATCACAACCGCTTATACATTCTCACAAAGTATATAAAAAAAATAAGTATCTTATGCCCGAAGGAATAAATCATTTATGACATCCGCAATTATGATGATGACCCTCTATTATATCTTAGCTGCCCGCAACAACCTTGTCAATAATTGATGAAAGGGTATTACGAGTTAAGTGGGCAATCTAGTGGAAATATGAACAGTCTTAGAATATTTTGTCGACATACCTGGGAGGTTAAAAGGGGGCAGTACAGTGCAGCGCACTACCGGCAATATGTCAAAGTTATTATTAATTTGAAGAAAAGGCTAAAACTGAGCGTCCCATGGCGGTTTACGTTCTGAACCGTTTCCAAAAGTGCGTCACATCACAGTGTCCAACCTACCCCAACGTCTCCATGTGAACACTCCAACATGAAAATGTGCTGCTTTAATTAAATCACCCCCAAATTCGCACAGGCGTTACACCAAGGCTCGGTGGTGTAATAGTACGCTGCAGGCAAAGTGCTTACCTGCTGTGACTTGTAAAGCTAGGTGAAATTAGCATTAAAGGTTGGGGAAATAACACAGATTATACGTCTAAATGAGCGTATATAGGCGGAAAGTTAGATTTTGCTCTTCATTCGCTCATGTTTCATGGTGACGGCGTGGACATGAACCGTTACCATATTTAACATATTTCGTGGCTGAACAAAGAAAAATTGACTAGAGTGAGACTTGAACCTGTGACCTCCGGATTAACGTGCCAGCGCGCTCTGCCAACTGAGCTAGCGGTCTCCTTATTTTTTTTAAAAACATCTTTGTAATTAGATGGCATAAAAGTATACATTTTGATAAATTCAAATACTACTAAAGCATTTATTTAGAACTTTCCCCTTATGGCAGCTGAAAGCAAATGGGGTGACATTTGCATTCTTTTAAAGCACACAAAATACATTGGTAATTGACGAAGACTATCCGGTCAGCTCAATCGGTTAATGAGTCACCAGATAAAGTGAAAGCCCATGATACTTTTTCCCTATTTTCAGACAGCCGAACTCAAGATCAAAACTATAGCATATCAAGTAAAACATTTCAAGACAAATTTTCAACCATGAGTATCTCTATACCAAGAGTTATTATGCAAATCTGCAAACATAATCTTTTCCATGGTAGCAATGTTGTGCGCATCCTTTACAGTATATATACATTATTAAAGTTGTGTAACTGTATGACTAATGACTGGTCTTTGTGCGGCACCCCTTTATTGTGCTGACATCAACTGCATTTGATGGATCGTCAGATGACACTTGGTTTACAAACTCAGTTACATTACACATTCATTTTCAAGTTAAGGCTTTGATGAATCGAGTCTCAAAACTACCGGAACTGTGACCTAATGCATACATTGTTATAGCGTAAATAAATAAAACAAAATATGGCTTTTTATACGTTACGCATTACCCATTCATTTTGTTGAAGAGACTACTCTAGCAGGTCCAATTCAGTTTCTTTGTCTGCATACTCCACAAGAGAATACATTTTTGTCACTCTGGACCAGTGTAAGGTCATCAATCCTAGTCAAGCGGCGTTCAGGCGTTATCCTGACATTTCCATTTCACCTCTTTGTTAAAGGAGGAGGTTTTTTTTACACCTTAGAATCCCTGAATATTTTGTATTTATCTTAGAAAGTTTCTGCTGATAATTGTTATTGTATGCTTTCAAAGGTAGCTGTACAATATCAACTCAATATTCCTTGTCACATTGTTTTTGATGTTTAAGATGAAATTGATAATCTACCTAGTCTGTCTGCCATATAGTCTTGCTTTATACATTTTTACACCCTCTTTAAAATGACAATCTACTGCTAGGCAAAGTAACCCATTCTGTTGAGATTTGTGCCATTACTACAGTTCTGCCAGGCAAGCTTTTAGACGATACCTCTCCCACAAAACAATTGTGTTAGGTAATTTACATTGGAAAATAGACCCCTTAAAGGTGCTTTCGAGTTTCAACATTTACAGAACATTTTCGAGGCTTTCATTTACCCTCTGCCACTCAGCTTGGGCTTTAAATAAGAGAAAATGACCATGTGGTTGAGGTTAAGAGACGGTGTACAAAACTGGTTATTGAGAGAGCCAAAAAACATCGCCATCAAGAGCGATTAATAGATTAAAGAGTCGCAACCTAACAGAGTGTTTGCTTTAAGTTATATAGTGCTCCGTTGTGGCTACTAAACAGGAGACATCAATATTTAGAATTGTTTGATTTGTAATGGAAGTTCACATTGAATTCAAAATTAATTTAAACATTGTGTTTTCTTCTAAAGAGCTCTTTTTAAATTGGGTGCATTTAATAAGGGAACGTTTTTACTGAGTTTTAGTGTGAACTTTTGAACATATCTTTAGTATGTTTTATGATGTTTAAAAAAGGGCTTTTTCTAGTCTAGTTTGGGAAATTTGCTCGTCGTTTTTTGACTAGACAGTGTTTTTAAACTGAATTTGTACGAGCATCATCAAGGCTGCATATTACCGTTAATAGTTTGTTATGGCTACTGACGGTTAAAGTATTCGGCTGAGAAGAGGCCAAATCTTTTGAACCCTTTCTTCCTTTTTAAGGATTGTATCGATTAAAGGCTACTCCAAACGGATTATCCGCCTCCCCCCACTACTAAGTGGGACTAAACTGACAAAGGTTACGCGGATAACGGTGCGACTGCGGCTTTAATCGCCTTGAATCATTTAAATCTTTCTCCAATACCGGTGACACCTCCTACGGAGCTAGGTGACACTTTGGGTGTCGAACCGTCCAACTCGGTAAATATTCTGATGTTAGGCCCATGTTTGTCTGTGGGGTGTGAACATATTTTAAGTAAGACTTACGAACACTTGGCATGATTCGGTTGATTGTTGGAAGGCATCACGTGGTGCTGTCGCTGTCTAAAAGACAGCTTGACAAGATCATGATCGATTGTTTGTAAAGTACTTATGTACTTAATACAGCGGGTCAAAGCGAAGGGAAGTCTATACAAAAATTAATAATGCAAGGACAAATTTGGTTCCTCAGCGATCTCAGAAAGCCATACTTTTTGTTGACCACCTAATAGTAAAATATAACAAGCCGTCGTTTGTGCTAAATCTTTAAAAAATGTGTCCGAAACATAATATAACGGCTTCTGTGATTGAGCTGTCGAATGTTGTCAGAAATTAATACCGACCTGGATGTGTAAATGAGCTTTTGAAGTTAGATGAATGACTCTGGACAAGTCATTTGATAAGGTAACTGAGTTTCACGAGATCTTAACACTGTATGCCGTTAAATTGTGCCTTTGTAATTCCAAGACACCTAAAAAAGGCCTTTGTCACGTCGTCGCATCGGAGAGGACTTCCTCATTAAGATTGATATCCGCTTCTAAGCTGAGAGCATCCGCGCAGTAGATTATCAGTTTTATTTCCTGAGAAATAGTATTCGGTAAAAAAGAAGATACACTGCGGAAGTCATTGTGTATTTGAACGAGACGTGGTAAACAAAAATAGCCATAGTGGCACGCCTGCCATTCAATGGTATATGAACATGATTTTAGAGAATAGTTTCCCGCCATTGATTCTCCTCAAGCTCATATAGGTCGAGGCAGTTGTTGAAGTAAGACTAAGGTCAACTGAAGTAGTTTACTGAAAGTACGAAGACTCTTTTTGGGGAACGTAAATGTGAAAGTTTAGACGTAGCTGACGTTTTCAACAGCACTCGAGTTGTGGGTCCCAGAGTACACGTGTTCACTTCTAGTTTGCAAAGAGCTATAAAGTGTTTAGACTGCCAGTTTTTGTTAGACCAAGGAAGTATCCCCGTCTTCTTGAAACTTAAATGTGAGCGCGCAGTGTTCTCTTCTTGTTTGCGATTGTCGGTTTTTGTTAGACCAATTCAAGATGGAGGCCCGACGTCTTGAGATGTTGTATCCCGAGACGTCTGTGAGATGCTAGAGTTTATCTCTCGTGTCAATAATCGTCTAAAGGTCAACATCTTAATTGCTTTGAAGAGTCCATAAGCGTGGTCACTCGGCGTTTTCTTTTCTGCGGGTATTTGTACGCAAATCACACAGCAATTAGTGTCTTGAATGACAATTTATCGCTCACTGATTTCAACACTTATTTCAACATATGTTTACATCCACATCTTGCAGAAAAAATTCAAAGGTTACACCTATAGGTATTCGGATAGGAGTCGTGTTAAACACTCAGAAAATGTCCAATGAGTGGACAATATAGATTACCCCTCAACCCGTCCACTGGCCTATACACTTATAGACTGTGATTATGAATACAGCACTGGAATGCTGAAGTGTTCTGAAGTCGAAGAAGTATGAACGATGAAAGGGAGAGATGCACCCAAATCGAATGTGAATCTAATAAGCCTGCAAACTCCCCGTCCGTCCATAAAAGAATGTCACTTTGAGCATAAATGCATGACTTATTGGGTGTATTATGGATATGATGAGGGGCAAAAGTACCCCAATGTGTGCGCCGTCACGTCTCGAAGATTCACAGAGGATATCTGATTAAGGTTCAAGACGAAATGCCCTTTACTTTTCTTGGCTATGTGCATAGTTGCCTTGTTTCCATGGTTCACTTCTTATTTCACACTTTTTTAAATAAAAGAATATTGCTCTTTTATGTTCAAATCATGCCTGGGTCACGTGTGAAACAAATCCAGGTATTTAGTTCAAATTTCTCGTAAATAAAAGTTTGACATTTTGTGGTTGTTTTTCCCCCTCAATACTCTGCAGTAAACGTTAGTAATGGATGTAATATTATCAAAACGAGTAGATGTGCACTAAACACGTCCACATCCGTGTATAGTTTCAGTACGTAAAGTGAAAGACAATTTCTCGTACAATTCGTGTTAAAAGATAAGTTACAATTATTTAAGTTTTGATCTCTTTTGTTCGATAAAAGCTTATTCCTTCAAAAGCTTTCCATGCAGTGACAACAAAATACGCTAAATAGCTCAGTTCGTATAGAAAGACTGCAGGTTCAAATCTTGCCCTACAGTAATTTTCTTTTTATTTCAACCCAAAAATCGAAATGTATATTTGTGACACCTTTAATGCATTCCCAATGATCACCTTCGAGACAGGAATGCTTTCAGAGTCTGTATATTAAAAAACAACAATTTGTATTATGCCCAGTGGTTCGTCTGCAGACTCATCTTCACCCGTGCATCCATTGATGGGAAAAGCATCAATGACAACGGAGCTGAGGGATTACAAGAACAGACAATCTCCTCGTAACCCCAGCGCTGGATGTTTTCTCTTCTACTCCCCTCAGAAGTCCTCGAGGCTCTCGCTTCTCCTTGAGAAGCTGTCACCGCTTCAGGGTATCCTAGATTTCTTTCACAATCACACACCAACGACTAATTAACAACGGGGGGGGGGGGAGACTGTAGTTTAGCAAACAGGATACCACTCAAGTGTACCTTTGACGAGTACCCAGCAGAAGTAACACATGTTTGTCAATGGTCATTGAGTTTAAGACCCCTGTTTCTTCGTAGATTTTTCAAACCAAGACTTAAACCGCTTCGATGACCGTTAGATAAAGCACTCTAACCGGATCACAATGATATAGCGTTGTGACCGTTATGAAGGTTCACCTCAAATAGAACAATGAATGTTTATTCAGGGATTGTTTCGGAACGCTCCGTGGGTCTCCCAAACTCATCTCTCTCCGGAAACTACCAGAAGAAGGGGGAGATCTTTGACAAGGGAGCGGGGACACTGTTTGTACACTGGTTTGAATAAGGATTAGGAGGTCATAAGTGGATTCATGGGGACAGGGAATCGGCTCAGTCCAACGGAATAACGGCTAATCCCCTTTCTCCTCTTACATAGTTCTGGATGTGTCTGTCCGTGCAGTGAGGCGATTTACGAATCCATACTGTATAACAGTTTTAAATCGTGGCTGATGGACAAACAAGCACTTAAGAACCACATCAACACCTGACTATAGACCTTTATCATGGCACAGCCATCTTGATTTTCTCCTATTCAAATCAATGTTACCAAACCGAGGCTGTGGGAGAATAAATAGTCCGGTTCTTTGTTGTACAAAGAATATTAGCATTCATAACTGTTACTTGATACAAGGGACATGACCAAGATGGTGCTACACTCTTTCGAAAAATCACCTTGAGTACGTTGAACATTAGTGTTGGGGTATATTTTATTAACCTAACACATCGCTACTTCAATGGCAGGTAAAAAGTGATTTGTTTTGACAACTGATGGTTAACAGTGTGTTCCCTATCGCGTGATATTACCAGGGTCTACATGGTCGAATCCGTCATACCAGTGCACATGAACTATGATATTCGAAATACTGTATAGTAACGATTGAGAGGCATAAGTTTCATTTCCTATCAAATCAAATGACACTGTGCGGAAAGGTCACAATAAATAAAAACAGTATTATCAAAAAGAAAAGTAAATTTTCTCAGGGTATAAAATGCAGCGTCTTGCGTCTCAAGTGACATGGAAATAATATGCACCGAATATAACGTCGTTGATATTGGATGACATTTACACGAGCAATATATTCCAAGAAACACGCAAGAATGATTTTAATCTCTTACTATCGAAATGCTGATAAATAACATGTTAGGCACCATGGGAACCGACTGTCAGGCGCGTCACACAAGTTTGGCCGGATACGTGACCAAGAATCGCATGGAAAGCGCTCAGACTATGTAATGATCTCCAACAAATAAAAAAACAAATCGCAGACTGATGTGAACCAAAAGACACGGCTCCAGACTAAAACAATCTACTTGAGAGAGAATCACTTATAGGAAATTGTCTAGAATTGTTGGTTTCGGTCTAATTATGCACTGAAACGCGTCAACGAGCCGCAAATCTGATGCCGCCTCTTTCAATAAATCAGCCCTTCGGACAACATCTTCTTCCGCCCTCACGGTCGACTAAAAACATGATTTTAATGAAGCGTATTTGAAACCAATTACCGTTACCTCAGTATCATTGCCATCATTACCCTTGCTCATTAGAAATCAATGGGTTTTATAGCCATGGTTTATGTACAGAAATTAAAGCTGGCCGGCAGTCTGTCTTGTTTGAACGGATGTTGACCTGGTTATACGTCATTAAAAGAATGGCGTCCATGACGTAACGGAAAACAAACCATTTTAAGCATCAATTTATTTCGAACTCGTTCTCAAACCTTGTAATCCCGAATTACGAAGCAAAGGTAATGGGAACAATAGTACCGGTGCTGGTCCGGATGCTTTCTGTGTGGGCAAACAGTGACCGTACAAGCTATAGTGAAAGAAGGAGAAAATTAAGACTCTCTGCTATGGGTCGAAACGTCAGGCCATTAACTATTTGTTTGCATTTCTACCATAAAGGTCCTTTTGGTTGGTAAGCAGTTTGCAACAGCTTATTCTATTTTCTCAAGTTACACTGGGAATTTGACATGAACCCAGCGCAAGTTCAAGCTTTTAATTTGTGTTTGGAACAGATATAACGAAAATGCTCGTTTCCATAAATCACTACTGACACTGGATCTTTATTTTGACCTTTTCTTCGCGCCTCTTTTGTTGATCTATGACACATTTGCCAATACATGTCTCAGGCAACATACATACTATGTCACCTTTGTTTACAAAAAGAGTGACCTTGTACTTTCCGGGGCCTTTATGGCAGGCAAGGCACTGGACAGGTCTCTTATGGGAAATTCTACATTTTGTTCTATACTTTCCACATAAACTTAAGAACTGTAAAAATAACATCTGAACAAGTTTTGAGATGTGCCCCGTTTTTCCATATCACATGTTGACAAAAAAAATCATACATTGCATTCTCCATGAAGTATAACATTGTATGTGCTCTTCCATTGAGCCGTGTGCAAATCGTACCTGTAGGAAGTGTACTCTCCGTGGCTCTTTTAACACGTGTTAAGATGTCACAGGCTACATGGTCAATACAACTTCTCTTTAACATAAAACAGAAAATTACAACATTTTCAAACAATAAAGGTGAGATTGATAGTCATCGTTGGCATTGGTGTATGTCTCGATACTTGAAACTTCACATTTTTTGTAATGAGTCATTCTTTGCAACTTTGAATCATCGGTTACCAACTAAACATAACCGTTCAGAGAGTCCTTATTTTTTTCCTAATATATAGACGTTGTTTTTGTCGTCCGTCCCCGGCGATAATGCGTTCGTGATTGAATAGGGTGTCACATTAAATACAACAGGGTCGAGTGTTCCGCAAACGTTTTTAATCCTGTTTCAATTTGCTTGTTGTATTTGAACGGGCGCTCTCCGGGGCGACAGAGACGCACGAAGCGAAATTTAGTCACAGGTTTGCACTGCAAAAAAAGAAAAAGAAAAAAAAAGAAAAAGCAAACTGACTGGATGGAGTGCATTTGGGTCAATATATTTTGGTTGAATTAAAGGGGGAAAACAATAATTTTGTATGCATGTTTTTTAATATTCGAAACGGTATAGGTTCATTTCTTTTTGTTTTGTTTTCTCTTCTAAAGGCACTCCACTACAAGCCTTGATTTATTAGGATCGAACACCCTCCACAATATTGTCTGTTGCATTCTGTTATGTACTGTTCAGGATGGAAATAAATGTAGTATTGGATTGAATAGAATTAAACAGTCACACAGTGCAAACTCTGCTAGCAATTTGAATAAGGAGTCGGTTATTGCACAATGCATGATGCACACACATTTCGATACCTTTGCCAAGGCAGGGTCCGCTGAGATTTGGCAAAATTAAGGTGTATGTATGCCCCCATACGCGAGGATACGCATTGAATCGTAATATTGTATCAGCAGTCGTGGTTTGTTCCTTCAATAAACGGGAGGCAAGCGTCTGTATAAATCTTACTATAGACTGTGCAAGTCTCGCGCGTATTCGAACATTGGGATCCGTTAAAGCGCGTGAGTTTGTTTCTTTAACGCGTTAAAGCAATGTACGTGGGACCACAGTGGTCCCAAAAATGTTCGAATACGCGCGAGACTTGCACGGTCTATTGACACTGCCTTTCCAGACCGAATCAGTGATATTATGATCGACAATGATTATCCTCTTTTGCGTTGAATTGATAATCATAGGATTTTCCCAAAATTGAATTCCCATTTTCTTGTGAGGTTAAATCAATTTTGACAGTTGGTGTGGGTTTTCGAATCGATCGGACGGATTGATGCCAGTTGTAAATTATGTCTGTCTTGGGTCTGTTCATTGAACGATTTATATTAATTAATAGCTGTTCGTCGAATGCGTACACATCGTGCATTATTTCGGTGTAATTGTTTTCTGTTGCGTTTGTTCGCATCGAAACGAGTCACTTAATTAGGTGACCTGTCGAGCCAGGGGGCTCTCTTCCGTCCCCGGTAAAGTCACCGGGATTATTGGGGCTGTTTCTACGGCCAAAACCCCTGCCCCACGGCTGTGTTCATATCAGCAGGTCAAGTAGCATGACCAAGTTTGGCAGAATTGCGACCTAAATACTGTGACAGAATGGATTAGCGTACTCTGAAGCTTAGTGTTTTTTTTAAATCATCGCTAGTATTATAGACTGGCAATAATGGTGCAGAAGAAAAGGTTGTGCTTGGTTTTGCCTTTCAATTCCCATTTTTCGTTTTTATTTTCTGACAGTTAATTTAAGTATGTTAAAAAGCAAAGACCTTGCCTCAAGTGATAGAAAGTAAGAGAGAGAGAGACACAGAGAGAGAGAGAGAGGGGGGGGGGGAGAGAAACAAAACCATTATGTATTTTATTGTGTGGTTAAGCCAATTAAAATATCAGCCTTGAAAACTGTTGTGTTAAACCACCTTACGATGTAATAATTGATTAATTTCGCAGACATTAAAGTCAATCCGTTTGCATCCTTGTTTGATAGTTTTGTTTCAAAACGTCAAAATCAGCAGAATACACTGGACATATCGAATCAAAGTATTACCACTTCGGTCTTTATTGATGTTTACATACGTGATTTTTTACAGAGTGGTATTTTCATAATTTTAATTAAATGCGTCTAAGTGTTTGGCCTTCCGACTACATTACTTGACATTAAATGTTCAGGATTAGTGGCAAGCACGTCCTATTTGTGTACATCCAGCACCAATTTAGGATTCTCAAATAGAGCGAAGACAAAACGGTCATGTTGGTAAGGAGAGTATCAGTTGGTTTCGAATATAAGTTGTCTACCGTCTGCGAAACCTCTCACATTCGGTGGCTTATTAATGAAAGTGTCGGATGACGGAGGTTGATAACCAGTACATTTATATTGACTTCATCTTTGGATTGCACAGGTCCCCCCCCCCATTTTATAATGTATGATCGAATTATTTCAATTGCATTCGACATTGTATTTATTCCTTTGCATTTGTTTCTTTGTATTTTGTTTTTATTTGTACAGTTTTTAAACAATTATTTATTTATGGAGACCTATAGGCCTATATGCAATTTGTGTGTCAATAATGCGAGTTTTAAACGAGTTTGACTTTAATCTTTGCCGTATAAATATCCATGAAATGAAGTAGTTTGTGGCGGAAAACCACATGGACATATATAGATTTTGTGAGTTATATCTTGCTCACCTGTGACATATTATAATACAAAAAAGCAGACTACGGATTCGCTCAAACATGTAAGAATACATGCCAGCTTCCAGGGAAGCAGGAACATTTACGACTTACCATCTTAACATGAGACAACTAGAGCATCAGAAAAAAACCTGTGTAACAATTTACATTTTCCGATAATGCAACCATTCTGTGACGGGAAAGACCGACTCAATAATCAAATTCGACTAGCAGCCTCACACAAAAATGGACAATGCTCCCCCTTCTCCCTCTCTCTCTCTCCTAGCCACACCAACAACATAACTCTGTCAAATTAAATATTCATAGTTTTCGTTCCAGGCACTTGGAGCAACACAAAACCAGCAGACGAGGAAATGACTGAAATTGAATTGCAATGACATAGGAATTTTTCTATCGATCATAATCTAATGACGACAGCTCAGTCGGACACCTTGCCAACGCCTTGTTTTATAACCCCCTTTCAGATTTCATCATACACACACGTAACGCGCACGGGCCTTGCCGACACTTCGTTCAGGGTCCAATTTCACAGAGCTGCTTATAAGCACAAAAAAGTACCTCAGTAGCAAAATTATGCTACCAGTCAGAATACCAAACCACATGTACCACCTGTGACTGGTACCTTGCTTTTTTTTCGCTAAGCAGCTGAAAATTGGCCCCAGGTAGCTCGTAGTTCGACCAAAAAAAGAGAGATAACAAATAACATAAATAATAAACATTGTAAAACCAAGGTCGTCTCTTGCTTATTCCCTTCAAGCGGCTTGGTGCACTCTGTTTTTGATCAATGAATTTCTTTTTGCATTCGAGCCGCCCCTGTTCTCACCTGCCAGTACTAAACCTAGTTCTAAACCCCGGGCGCTTCAAACTGGAAGAATCAGGAGTCGTACAGACACGAATTATTCCTTTACCCAATAGTTTATCGGATATGCTGTACCACGACCCATGCATGTTTCTACGACACACCTGCGGGTAAGGGCTATCGACGTCTTTACAATCAGACAGCATCGCCGAGGAAGGCTCCGTGCGGGGAAGGCTCTTCCACGGGCCTTGTAAATTTGCCCCTTCTTTCTCTCCCTCTCTACTCATTATCTCAGCGGTTTTTGCCTTGACTGGTTGGGATATTAAATCAAATGAATGCACGAAGCTACGGTGCTGCAGACAACATATCGCGAAATGGCGACGTTGTGTGAATGTCGATATCGATCCAGAGTGTCACATATTCAGCTAGAAGTGTGCGGTACTCCACATATCCTAGTGTACATCATACACGATACTAGGGACTTGATATATAAGACAATATTGACGACAAATAAGATATTCAATATAAAGAGCTAAATTAAAATTATAAAGGTAGTTTCAAAATGCCAGTTTCATACTGCCCTTTATTAAAGAGATTGTAAATAGTTTGGTCAGAGTTGGTATCAAATCAAGGTTATGATTGGGAAAGAGATTGCATTCTAAGGGTTAGGTTTAGGATTGTTGTCGGTTTGAGGGGTAAAGTTGGATTGGAATGGTTTACCGTTTGGACGGGGATTTCAATAGGTGTTGTGTTGAATATAGGAACGTGTTATTCTGTTCAGATATTTAAAACTGAAGTTGGTGGCACGGTCACACCAATAGTAGGAACTTGCGAACAATCCAAAACGAAACATAAACTGCTACCCATATTCTCTACAGTAGGAAACCGCAACATTTTCTAAAATTAGTTGTTGTTTGTGTAATGTGCTAACTGAAAGCAAGTGGTTATCTTCAGAAAATCAAGTACGCATAATGCAAGTAGTCTTCCTTCCAGCCTGGCAGAGGGCGCTTTAAAAATGCATGTAAAATAGTATATTTTATGACCTCGCAGTAATGTCATCTCGCTATAGTGTAACAGTCGCAAAAAGTGGTCGATGAGTAAAAGTGCATGACAGACGCCCAGGTCTAGCCGCTAATTAGCATAATTATAACAGCAGGGAATTTTAATGGCCATTAACTATTACCACAATGACTCCCTAATTAATAGGCTATATTAAAGGAAATTACATGGGGTATTTGCCAATAATTTGTCAGGTGAAAGTGGCTGTATGACCGCGTAAAACTCAAGGCCGATGAGGGCTAGCTGATATGGGTGGATGTTGGTAATAGGCGGCGAAAGCAATTGTCAAATAAGTTCTTGGCTTGGTTGTTATCTCTGCGGGTCATATACATTGGTTTAAGACGTGTATCAGAGACGGAGTATTACAAAATTGCTCTGTTGAAAAGCCGACGACGGACGCTAAAAAAGACAAATAAATAATTAATTAGATAAAGTTGAAAAATGATCAACAAATAATAAAAAAACCTAACAACCATTAACATATTTTTAAGGTAGCTTTGTTCTGGAGACATTCAATTTTCACAGGTGCCATTTTCGGTCTCGTAAAATGGACGCTGGAATAAAATAGAAAACGCTTCCAGAATGCAACAAAATTCACGATTTTCAGAAGTGACAAATTAAAGCTGCCATAAAATGTGAGAGATTTCACGGCCAGACGAGTAGTTATACTAATATCACCAGTGTGTTCATACACGAGTCCGCTGCCAGACGTTCCAAAAGTAAATCGGAAACTTGAGACTCATGCATTACAGACGTGAGGCGTAAGACATTCGTTCTGTATGGAGAAAGGCAAGTGATGAAAAACCGACTCTTAATTCTAACATCAGCTTTTATATCGCGCAGAATATTCGATTGCTCTTTTTTACGCGAGGATTAAACTTATTCATACGGTATTTAAACAAGTAGTTATCTTACACGCCTAACCTACATGTGTACGGCTGTGAGTCCTTTCTCTTTATGACGTAGTTGGCAATATTTTTTCAAGCAGGCGGGAGAGTCCGGTATGCGGGCTTACAATATAAATAAACCGATTATTTCTTGAACGCACAGCTCTTCAACTCGAATGATTAAACAAACTTCAGTCATCTCTCCAGATTAACTGCAGCATGGCAGAACAGTGTGCAATGAATAAATTAGTTCTTTATGATGATACAAAACAAATAGTCATGACAATGCCTTAGCCATGCCTTTTTTGTGGAAAATTTAATTAGCTATACTGTATTACAATCCGTGGTATAAATGCAAAAAATAGTTAATGGGTTGACGTTTCGACCTATAGCACTAGTCTTTATTGAAGGCTAAATGAGTCTGCTAGGGTCAAAACGTCGGCCCATTAGCGTCTTTGTTTTTACAATGCTTTTTGATTGAGCAGGTTGAGAGGACTCGTTGAAGTAATGTAGAGTTCTCCTCTCATATCATCATAATAAGGCATATGCTACTATAAAATATCTTAAAAGGGGAAACCTAATGGACTCGTATCCTTGAGGTTATTTTGAATAAAAGTGTCTGAAGCTTTCAAATGGATATTGTATGTCGAGCCATTAATGTTGATTGGTCAATCCTTTTATGGTCCTGTATGGCCTCGTACGTACATTACCGTACAGCTATTACATTAACGGGAGAAACTTTATAACAGCATGATAACATTATTACATGCTGATGAGCCATCGTTTTCTGGAATGAAAACGTTCATGGTTGATGCTATCGGCATAAAGTATACCTCTATCATGGCGGCCATCTTATTTCTCTTTCATCCAAATAAGTGGAATCATACTGAGAATGAGAGGACAAAATAGACCGTAACTGTGCCACAATCTTTGTCTTGCTCTTTGTACCCAATAACAGGTATGGTATAATATTCAATATACAAGACTATTTCTCCTTCCAGCCTCGGTTTGGTTACATCGATTTGGATGGGGAAAAAGTCAAGAGCGCCGCCCCATGATAAGGGTCCATATTCAGTTCCCATCATTGCTGGTATTGTACAGAGGGAAGGTAACAGCGATGTCAATAGCCTCCATGTACATTATATGCCTCCATCGCATGCATAAACCTATAGTAGGATACCTTTCTCAATGGTAGTGCAAACGATGCCAAGCTAATAACGTGAATTCAATCACGTGGTTTCAAAGTTAGAATGTTCATTTAAAGAGAAAGAGAAATGTCAAATTCAATTTTGTGATGTACTCATTTTCCAATAAATAGTGAGCGGGGAAAAAAAGTAAAAAGTTTCTAACATCAAAATTTAAAATGGTGTGAATTGCCATTGTACTAAATACCCTTTCCAGTTCAAAATAAGTCAACATCCAAAACGTTTGATGACATCATTCTGTCAAATCAGAGCCTCTAATTTCAACCGGTCAACTCAGTCAATGGTAACAAATGAGATAATAAATGCTTTGTCCCATACATTCTTGGATGAATGGGCTGGTTTTGAGCCATGAACCCGAACGCAGTTTGTTCAGATACGCGTACATAACAGTATTCATGTGACCAATAATACATAAACATTGCTAGCAAACCAGTTGTTTGCCCAAGAAACAAAGCCTTTGTCCGCGACGAAGGGAGGCGTTTTTCCCCCTCAGTTGTTGTTTCTGAAACAAGTCTGAGTTTGCGATTTTCAACGAACCAAGCGCGACAGTTTTTTACGTACATAAACAATTAGCCACTATCCGAAACGGATCTTTTGGAAGTTGATTACGCGGAATCGAAACGATAGGGTTGCGCGGTCGAGTTTGATTTTTTCAATATTTTTTGTTTCTCATCACTTCACCCTAACGTAAGAATTGGGTAAGAGTCACTGCTGCACGGGAACACATTTTCCTTGACTTTGGATTGATCATGTGTTTCATTGTGAAAAAAAGATGAAGATATATCCCTGTAAAAGTTTGATTACTTTCAAACATCGTTGTTATTGTAAGTTGTTTGCGTTTTTTTGTTTAAAACGAGGTGTTCGCGCACTGGGTTCAATTTCATAGTCCCGCTTAAGCACAAAACATTGCTAAGAACATTACTAACAGCCAAATTACCATTCCACATGTACGGTTTGTGACTGGTATCCTGCTCATATATTCTGAGCAGAATGTTGTTAAGCAATTATGTACTGCCTGTAAGTATATGAAATTGTGCCCTGGGCCCAATTTCATAGAGCTGCTTAAGCAGAAAATAATGCTTAACAATTTCCTGCTCAGCAGAAATGAGCAGGATACCAGTCACAAATTGTACACGTGACATGGTAGTTTGGCTGGTAACCTTATTCTGGTAAGCAAAATTTTAATGTGCTTAGCAAATTTTTTCTGCTTAAGCATCTCTATGAAATTGGGCCCTGGTGTTAACCCCATGTCGTACGTGTATCCATATTAAATACATATTAGCGGCTTATGCATTTTTGTGTGTGGAATGGTACATTTTCTTTACGTATCATTCAAATAACCTTTGCTGAAGAGGATCAAAGACAAACCTCTACAAGTTTTAGTTGTATGACTATATTTTTTAGGACTTTTGAACTTTAATTGTTTTTTTTAAGGACTTGCGAACGTCAGTGTTCAAATAAGATATTTCAATTATGCAACCGCAAACTTCATTCACCTGGAATTGTGTTCACACCTAAACCAACCACACCCAACAAGCGACCTCTAGAAAAAAAATAAAGATTTTTAACTTCCGTATGTTTCTATGTTGCAGATGAATGGTTGATCTACAGACTGTTTTTTGTCAATAATGCTGCGAGTTTAAAAATAAAATGAAGATAGAGAGAGAAAAAAAAGTGAATTATGGGAATACAAGCAACGTCGTCAACGATACCTCTATTCAGCCAAGAGTCAAGGTCGTTCTGAGCTTGTCAGTTATGAATCATTCAATGCGTGGGACCAGTATTCCCCAGAACAAATACAACCAAAATGAAACGCGATTTCCGAACCCAGCCTCAAGTCAACCATCGAGCAGTGGAATAATAATTGACAGATGATCCCGTCAGAAATGTATTAAAATACCATTAACTCGGGTAGAGGCGGTCACCAGTGTGACTGACACTCCGAGTTATCTTAAATCATCAAATTGCCATTTTGAAGCTCCTTTTTATAGATATTAAAGGTGACATAAATAGTCATATAATTTCTTAACACATTCAAACGATTTTCCAAATATGAATAGTGGATTACTTTATGGACCTTGAAAAGTGTTCCTCCATTACCCAGACTTGATATAGACTTCCCACACGGTGAAGACATGCTGAAAAACTTTTCATGCTATTCGGAAATTTAACCACCTCGAAAAACCAATATTGTATTATTTTTTATAATGCATTAAAAATACGTATTATGAGTATGATTAAGATATTCTTAAAACATACTGAATTAGAATGCTGGCTTTTGAATTATCGTGACTATTTTATATAGGCCTACATTATTTATGTACGTTTATGATATCGATTTTGACACACGTTCCGTTCTTGAAGTTTTAGAATTATTTTAGGAAATAATAAAATAGGATCTGTCTTGACTTTTGCTCTTCAAACAAACTATCTATACAAGCATCATAGTCAGACAGATATAGAATAACCATAAAAGTGGCCCTTTTCCTGTGCTGCATGGATTTGAAATCGTTGATTCCGTATGTGGACCACTTAATTTTTGAGGGCAAAACTTAACAAAGCGCGCGCAATCACCTCCGATTGCGCGTTTGTGGTGACCTACGCCCGCCCTCCTTTATTTATATAGCTAAAAACGACAAGGCCACAGGTCAAAAATTATAGCTCAGAGAGTGAGGGAGAAATATGCTGCACCATTACGTAGCATTGAGTGGCAGCACATTGGAAGGACTATCAACCATCCAAAAAAACAAATTTGTACAAATTTGAAAATAATTTGTTAAAACACTAGACCCAATTCATTAAGGCATTTGTATGCAACCACACTTTCAACAATGAAGTTAATATGTTAATTAAACCCCAGATAAATCCCTATAGATATGTGTACAGGAATTTCATTCAATTCTGATCCACACGCAAAAATACCAGACAATAAAAGCTGTCTCCAGGGTGATTACCCGTGACATTTAAAGTTTCCTTCAGCTGCGGCCATTATACACAATCGAATTCTCAATGTTAATTGCAAGCTTATGCGTACAATTGTATTTTCAAGAGGACTGTTTAGCTGCAATTTATTCCACGTACAACAAAAGGCTGGAGTAATTTTCCTTGTTGCCTTGCATTAAAGTAAGATTTGCATGAAACATAATTGACAGCTTACATTGGTTTGTATGAACGCAGAATTTAAAACAGAATCTCCATTATGCAATCTGTATTCCCTTAATTTGTTCCCACAATATTAAATGCACGGAACACTTCAATATTAGCAGTGTGACTGATACAAACTGGTCTCTGTTTAGTCCCTATCTTCCCGTTTTGTTGTTTCCCCTTCTCTTTTTTGAGAAGATTTTGTAATATTTCAGAAGATTTTACATTTGCTAAAATCCCTTCATTATATGCGGAAGTTACACACGTAAACTATACTTGTAATGGTTCTTGCATATAATCTATCCTATGAAACTTTAGTTGTTATTAGTAGGCCTATTGTATGTTTATACAACCTGTATTCACTTATTTGTTCCCACAATAGTGAATGCACGGAGCACTTCAGTTTCAGCAGTGTGACTGATTACAAACTGGTCTAGGTGTTGTGTTAATTAATTAACATTGTAAATCATACAGTTACATTCCTTTGTTCATAATGAGTTGAAACAATTAATTACCTATTGGCTACCTTATTATGAATTATATTCTGTTTTTTTAAGTATCGAACTTCTCAGGCACCATTCCGTATTTGTCAAATTGACAAATCGTCACGTCAGTACAACTAAGTCGCAAACCTCACGTCAATGAGTGATTTCAAAATCCAGGTGAATGAAAAAAATAAATAAAAATAACTAGGACGCCTTAGCCGGGAAAGGGGCCCAAAAGAAACAAAGAAGAAGAAGAAGAAGAAGCTGATGAAATCAAATTCATGATCCAAAAAGGCGAAGACGAATCGAAGAGAAAGTTTAACAAAGTAAGCTTTGGTTGTATACCCTCGCACCCGCTTTTCATCAATAATGTCATAAGAGAGAACTGGCGGTTTAATCAACCGACAACAAAAACAGATTCCGTGCCTTACTTTGAGAAGAAAACTGCTCGAAATCTCATTTCTTGAGCAGCTGCAAGTCAAGATACGTATATGAAGTATATGATCAAGGGCTGGTTTGGTGTGTGTGTAGGGGGGGGGGAGGCTACGATCGATGCAGTTCTATAGCAGTGAAAGTGACATGACAGAAAGAGTGCCGCGATGCTTTTGGAGTTGTCGTTTGGTTGTCTACTCGGCATCCGTAACCCTTAGGGTGTCAGTGAAACTACCGTGTAATTTATTCTCCGTCTTGCCGGTTTTCTTTCGAGAAGATTTTGTAATATTTAAGAAGATTTTACATTTTGCTAAAAACCCTTTCATGAAATGCGGAAGTTACACGCGTTAACTAACTTGTAATGGTTCATGCTTAATCTTTCGAATGAAACTTATATTTTTACTAGTATTTTATGTTTTTACATGTGAAATTCTGTGGACAAGGGTGACCGCTATAACCAAAACTCTGGAGTAAAACCAATTTTTTTCTAAAAGATTCTTTCATTATATTCATTTTAACACCTTGTATATTGCAATTACTTAATCATGTTGTAATGTATGGACATTTAAACGCTCAATGGGTGTCACATTTATATGTTTTAACATGGAAAAATAAATAATAAACTTCATTTAGTTGAGTCATTGTCTATGTGAATGCACGTCACATCAGACAGAGCAACACGACCAACCACACCGGGGTTCGAACTCCCTGTGAACAATGTTGATAATTTTGAGAACGATGAGGATCACGACGCATGAATGCATTCTTTGCATTATAAACTGTTCCCTTTTCCCATTCTTTATCATTATCACCAACGTCAGGTATTTTCAGATCTTTCGTTATTTTTTTTTACTTTTAGATTTTTTTTTTTTTTTTTTTTATCATCAAACTAGCGGCTGGCATAAATATAGGCCTACCTGTAGTATTTACATTTTTTTTTTGTATCACCAAATTTAATTCAAGTGGGCTCCAGAAATATTTCAAGCAGCAAAACAACTTATTGAAATGGGAATTGAATTTCCTTCATGCCGAGTTAAAAATAACTTCAATCCAGTCGTTAAATCGGTCGATTTCAGCTGTTTTCAATTGTCATGTAACACTACCAACATTTCACCGAAGAAGTGGAGATATCCAGGGTCTATATTTTGGGTTAATAGGACATACAAAAACAACAAATGCAAACGTATTTCATGCGCAACGTATAGTAGGCTTCTTTGACAGGCTATATCCTTGTCCACGATGCCCCACTTTTCCATTTCAGTAATAAAATAAAACTACTATGGCGTGCGTCCGGCTGACCTTGTGAATAAATTTCTCAACTTAATTAGCATAGTACAAGAAAATGTCAAAGCTTTTATCTATGTGCATGGACTCATGAAAATGTAGCTTCAAGATGTTTAGTGTAGTATAAAACATACACTCATACCTTGTGTTTAAAGGTGTGTTTTTCTTATTTTGTTTGCAATCGAGTGGAACACAGTAACTCTGCCTTGTTATATTTGTTTTTGTTTTACCACATTCATAACTATCGACGTTTTTGTCTTTCTCTGTAGAGTCGCACGGTAACAACAAGAGAGTTTCATAAAAGTGATCATCCCTGTCGAACTGTTTGCAGGGTAAGTTCACAACAACTCCACATGAATTTTCTCAGCGTTGCATTTTTTACACAAGTGACGTCAGGTCACTGTTGTTTTTTTCAGCCGTCGCATGTACT
This sequence comes from Pisaster brevispinus, assembly GCA_023634235.1. NCBI lineage: Eukaryota > Metazoa > Echinodermata > Asteroidea > Forcipulatida > Asteriidae > Pisaster > Pisaster brevispinus. The sequence continues at coordinate 1,791,725 of JAMKCF010000002.1, forward strand.
ATTGTATATTTGGCGGTCAGAAACGCTCGTTTCAATTTCTTTCTCTTTTTCTCCTTTTAAAATAACGGTCAATGTACCGACACAACTGTGGTTTTGTTCCCAGTTGTCCGTTTTCAAATGTGCATCTTTTAATAATAGCCATCGGGTATTTATACCATAAAGGCTCAAAATCAATATAATTTTCATCATAAAAGCAGTAATATTAACTAGTGATATGTTTATAGTTTTTGCCGTAATCTTATAAAAGTACACATTATTGATATAAAAATACTCGTCGTAAGTTCGAGGAAACTCAAAACTTAACATACCCCAGTTGACTCCACACTGGCTGCATATCGAAGTCTCGGGAAAGTCATCACAAATCTCGCAATCTACACACATTCTCATGTCGACGTCATACACTGCTCCATCTGCGCAGACATCTGCAGAGGGTTCAATCGGAAGCAGCCCCCATGTTCTATAGTCGCCCATCAGGGCCAGGAAGACGAGCACAACCACGACTACAAAACTTTCCATGATTCTTTAGAGTGTGCTGTGTTTAAACCGTGCAGCACCCAAGGGCCCCCAACCGTTGAAACGCTTCAAAACTCGGGTCTACTCGTTGCAAACGAAAACCTGGCGTTCCAATAAGTTTGTCACAGTCCGTCAAACAGGAAGGAACATTTTCCATCAAATCCCTGAAGTTGTTATAGTCCTTTTCTTTGATATTATTTCTTTTTAGAGAAGTATCTACTCCAAGAAATGTTGTCCGACCGTCAACAGTTTGAAATTGAGACCACTTTGAGTCGAATGACAAGTGAGATCCAACGGCGAGTCACTAGAAATAACGACACCCCCCTAAAGGGGCAGTGTGGTGTTTTCTTATGCAAATCTCACTGATCGCAGCAGATCGATTCAGCGCGGCGTGTGGGGTACCGTTACGGCCAAGCCCCTGCAATGGGAGAGATAATCCGCTTAGCCGGGGATAACCCTGGCTGATGTCGCGGCGCTCAGCTGCTGCAATGGTTTGCTCGCCATCCTCTTCGCTGTGCCATCCATTCCATCACCCACCAACTGGAAAACCACTACTAATAACACGGGCAGTTGTACGGCATCGGCAGGCATAATATTATTGGCAATGCGAGGCTAATCATTGCGGGGGGTCCTTTCAACAACTCTCAAGAACGTATACGATGAGCGAGGTACGTACCCGCCGCGTGTATATACACTGCACATGCGGATGCGCTCTCAACCTCTCTCTGTAAAGCCTGCGCGGTAAGCTCACTGCGCATATTGTTTTGGAAATTGACGGGGTGTCTGAGCATACAGCTTGAGGGTTATCAAGCTAATCCCACAGCATCTTGTCCTGATCGTAGCCAATCAAAAAAGTCTTGATGAGGCAACTCCTCCACGATGCTTTGGAATGGTAAACAGAGCAATTTTTTCATCGCGGTCTGAGAGATGGTTTCCCAACGTGTGTCTGGTGTGGCTTTTGGATTGATGCACCGTACAGTATCGATTGTGCATGATGGGAGAGAGCGAGCAGAGAGTGGGAATGCGGGGAGAGCTGTCCACTGTGCATTATCAAGGTGTTAGCTTCGCTTCGCTGCCACATTCCTTTCAAGTTCAAGTCTACCGTGTCAACGGCACAGGCTTGTACGTCGTAGGAACAACCACCCAAGAACCCTCGCCTTTAGTACATACCGTATTATTATGAAGGCAGGCAGTATAAACGCTTTGACTATTATTACCAAACCCGAGGCATGTTTCTGATGTTCTCTCTGTTCGTTGGGCTATTCACGCATCACCTCCTTTATGTGCATAGTCGAACAGGCAGATTTTATTTTCAGCACGTTTATAATGGCATAATTATGTCAACTGCATATTCTCTGTGAGTTAATAACGGCCACTGTCTGCGGCAAGACCAAATAAAAGTGTACATTGATATTGCCCACGGCGTTCTCACATGGACATTTTGGTCGCGATGTAAATGTTTTCTTTATTTATTTGCGTGCGTCAGTGTCACAAGTGCCCTTCCACTCTTATACAAGCTCGATCAATACGCCGTACATGATACCCCTAAACAGTCACGTCCTCACGCATGAATGCGTGAGTGATGCCAGTGACGTCACGGCTACGTCACACCCAAACTTTTGGGGTGCATCTGCCGCGTGGATCAGTGATCGTTTCATGCTCTACCGTGAGGCTATAGAGAGTGGCTGCCTCAATATCACTACAGCCATTTTCGCGATGCTGGTGTTAAGAAATTGTCTTGTATTGCAGCATTGCAGTGTTAGCAAATACAATAACAGTTATAAAATTGTTTGTAAAAAAGTAGAAAAAAGTTTTTAAAAAGCAAAACAAACAAAAAACAAGAATAAAGTAATAATAATATTGCAACCAAAGATTAATTCGGTCTTACCAACATACATCTACAGGTGGGTGGACTTGGCCAAAATGGAACGCATATAATAAAATAGTAAACAGCAGTGACACTCAGACATCCCAATTAACAAACGAGAAAAACCACAAACGGACGAAAATAAGATATTAGTACGATTGACGTTTTAATTTGACAACTTAGTGCTGTGCAGTTTTAGCTTATGTCTCCCTTTAAACAGTATTTCGACTGTACGGACACTGAGTGGCAACCGTTTCCGCCCAGGTCACAGTAAACACTCTCCTTAAAAAATATCATTACTGAACATCCATATTTTATGAAGATCAAGTTATTGACTTTTGCCGAGGAGAGAGAGAGAGAGAAAAAAAAAATCCCGTGGATGTTTCCGCTCAATTGCTTCACATCGCGTTTCTGGTTCGTTTAAAATTGTTCACACTTGTCTGCGATGCGGACGTGCTTTGGCCACACTGTGTCGAGTTCCTGTAGTCAACACATGCTCGAGTGTTGGGCTTGTTTAAACTCCACTGCAGATATGTTGAAAATGTTGATACACGGGGTGAAAAGAGCAAACGTGTTCAGCAATTAACAGGCCAGGAACCACCAAGAAGCTACGGCCAATGTTGCCCTTGGTCTTGGTCTTGGTGGCCCTTGAAAAGTTTCTCATAAACTTCAAGATTTTTCAATGAAAGCGCCCTTTGAAAGTTGTCACAAAGATGCAAGCGCCCTCTCAAAGATGAAAAGTCCAGACCCGCAATAATGTTACAAAACTCGTATGAATTTATTTCAGGAGGGGAAAATAATAAAATAATATACCAAATTATTAAAATATGGTGGTGTCGACATGCGAAGTCATACGACGAGGCAAAAACTGCAGATGATATCCGTATTGCATAAAGAATTTGGTTAAATGTGATAATTTCAAGTGAATGACTACAGGTGTGGCAATGAAGTCTGAACAATGTTATCCGGAAACAAAACGACGGTTTAGAAGCCGTTAGTCCCATCGATTGCAAAAATCTACCGTCACATATGCATTACCTTAATCGCGAAAAAAACCTTTTGTTTTTCCACCGTGGACGATGTGATGACGTCATTGTCCTTTAGCAGCCAGACGATACTGTACTTTTAAAACCCGCTCTGTCGTATGTTGTTTTTCAGCAATCATCGTCGGTGGCGGTTACTTTGATGTGAAGGGGCAAATGATAGATAATAATAAAAATAATAATAAAATAAAAAAACACACCCGCGGCTCCCTTCAAATTACTCTGCCGATATTTTCAAGGTTAAATATAGCTTAAATGTTTCAACATGTTTTCTTTTCTCTATTGTTTAAAGGCACGTTCAACATAAAAAAACCACTAAAACCTCCAACAGTCTGCAACACTGTAGGAGTTTGAAGTTCCAAAGGTATATACCTTGTCAATTTAGTATAATCCTCTCATAGGCGTACGACTCAGGGGGCAAGGGGGTGGGGAAATTCGGGCAAAACAGTGGAGAAATTCCGGCACAGCAAGAAAGGACAAAAATGGACGGAGATAGCAAGAAGACTTTTACCCGGAATTAGAAATTGGTACTTATGTCTTTATCTGTGTAAACTTTCGGGCTAATCGACCCCTAACCGCCCCCATTAACCAAAGTGTTAATCGCCCATACACCTGCTTTAGAAAGTAAATTAAGTAGGCCTCTACCAATTTTGAACGGTTCAGTAATTGTCTTTATGTAATAGAGTAGCCATGAGTAAAAACTAGAGGAAGCAGTAAATCTTGGATAGCAACATCGGAGTAATTCCTCAATGAAAGAAAAGTAAACATGCAGAAATTAACAACAACATTAACTAACAACAGCAATATTGTGATTGAAGCCAGACCATATGTCGAATGTAATTGTATAGTAGGAAACTGAAACGAGCGTACGCAAGATGTGTGCACGATTCGTATCCAAATCATTGTTGAAATTAGCTGGAGAATACAATTTATCTGTCAGTTTCTCACTCGTGGTGGACTAGCCCTCGGAACATCATTTGTTATAAGGAAAAGGTTAGGCTATATGGGGAACAAGTTAGCATGTGCCCATACCTCAATATCACAATAACATGAAACGAGGCAATCAATTTTAACATTCCTTATTTATACCGTTACTTCCAGCTGGATGCATTTCCCCACGCATTTCAAGATAAAACATAAAAAGCCTCACCGACTCAACAATGTACGGTATCGAATTGTAATGGCGCCGGTTGACTGCGCATGCCTGAACAATTCTTTCAATTATGCACATTAGATATCATTGGAGGAGAAAGTTGATCTCATTTAGTATTTATACTGTAAGTAAGCTTATTGAATATTGCAACTGTCACTTTAAAGGGAAGTGGTGTACTTTTAGTTTGGGTGGTAAAGTTTGTCCAAGGGTGTAGTTTTGTAAATGCAATTATCTAATTATCCAGAAGGGACAACTTTAATGCAATTAAATTTAAATATATTTATATATACGTTTGGTTGGATTAAGAAATTTGAACACAATGTTGTACATGGTTTGTACCGTACTATTCTGCTGAAACTCGCCCCTTAATTTCGGTCATACCCTTTTAATACGAATGTCAATTAGACCTAATGTGTACACCCCGCCCTGGCATAGTTTGCCCATCAAGTGTTTCCCATTGGTAAATCTATTGACAAGCAGCTAAAAAAATACAAGGTAGAATGTCATTACATTCTAAGTGTTTCTCGTACAGAAATAACCGTTTGACAAAATAGTTCAGATTCACACTTTGAACATCTTAAAAAACCAACACAAACTTAAGTTGCGAGTAATGTACACCTTTCTAATGATCTAATGATCAAGTTGAATGTATACTCTCTTTTTTTAGTATACCCTTTTGGCAATAGTGCAATGACCATATAGCACTGCCTCAGCGAGGAGACCTTAACAGCAATTAGTTATTGCAAATTATAGCTTTGTACATTTGAAATGAATTTATAATGCGTCATGACTCTGTGACGTCGTTCATACACTCGCAACTCCATCGCTGATTTGAGCTAAAATAACAACTCGACCATGACGAGATGGGAACGGACAGCCTTCTGATAACAGTCTAGAGGTGAAATTATTTAGCGACGGCTTCTGTCCTGGAAGAAACAAAAAAAATGTTCTTTTCCCTCTCCCCCGTCTTAATTTCCCTTTACTGAATCTGTCCATTAGAACCGGTACGGTGCACCGTCAAGGCTATACATGGCATGGGTTTCCTATGGCAACGGTCTGCATCTTTCATACATGCCCTATGGGTGTTTGTGGCGCTCCCTCCACCACAATATAATGTGTTCATGCCTCAAGAGGGCGCTGTTGATTAATTCAACCCAGAGCCGTATAGTGGGAGAGTTGTGACAACTTGCGATTAGAAGCCATTTTGTGTCTAAACACATGGGCGAATGCGGGGTGCCAGACTAGTCTGCCCATTTGGTTGTGCTGCATTTGGACAGAAAATGGCGTCCGGCAACCACGTGACCAAATAAAACTGCTCCCTCTTTGTCGCAACTCTCCCAATATACGGCTCCGATACAACCACACAAATCGTAGCCCCGTCCGTGCTCTGACTAAAGAGTGATCGATATTTTAAGATAAATTTACGGACAATTCTGTTACAGAAGTTCCCCTCCCTGTATATTGCAGTTGTACGATAAAGCCTGGTTCATCAGACATGGTAAAGGAAACGATGCAACTCGGAACAAACTTCACACTTTAAATAACCTTCTATGTGCGATAATTTTACCCTTGTTTAAATGTTCCTTTCCGTCAGAATTGAAAAACAAATTACTATATTGCGAATGGTCGAATAGGAAGACAGTAATCCATTACTGTAATCAAAGTTTCACTCCCTCCCCAGATTTAAATTGCACAAAATATATATTGTTGTTCAACAAAATAAACACATGCTGTATGTACCAAACTGAATGGAAAACCAACCAGCTGTCCAAAACGTCAAACAACATTGTCATAATCGCACACTCTCTGTATTTTCAACAAAAACACATGTCTTGCCAGTGCGTGTGGAACAATGTTTACAAACATAACACCACCCAAATTGTAGTCGTCCTTCTAGCGCTCAGCTTGCACATCACTAATATTTCTCTAATCGTTTTTGAGCTGCGCTAAAACATTGTCCCGTCATATTTTCCACGGTGATGGTGATGGAAGGTAGGCTGCGGTCTCTCACTTTCGACCGGCGGAAATCACTTTCGGCCGGGAGGGCTTCAACGCCCGTGGATCGGTCGACCATGTGATCACATGTGATCACTATACACATGTTGCACAATTGAAACAAATCAATTTGGGGAAATAGCTATCATTTTTATATAAGAAAATATGCATAAAACAACAGTCATCTTTTCAACAATGGCGCATTGTTTTTCGTGCAAAGGAAAGCATAACTTTCTTGAATCATAACAAACTATTTAAAATTTGTAATCTTAATTTTCGGGCTGATTCGGCCAACAATCAGGTCTAGCATCTGATATGACCTAACCATGAATTGTTAAGAAATGATTATCAGATGCAAATTAATTATGATACTTATTTATTTATTTATTTATTTATTTATTTATTTTTTGTTTACGGTGGAGCGAACACAATAACAATTTAACAAGTTCTCGATCAAAATACATCCATTAATGTTTTAATTAAAGCGATACTATCTGTGAAACAGTTTGGGAACAATTAACCACGACTATATAAAGCGAGTAAACAAATGTCACTGCGTAGGGATTTGCGGTTAAACAATAAAAACAGACGCCTTGGGTGGGATTCGAACCAACGACTCCCCATAATCCAAAGCCCACTTCCCAAACCTGGCAGCGGGTACCGCATAAAAGTGCAGCGCTGCAACTTCCCCCGGGGCTCAATCAGTGGTAGTGTGTACAGATTGCTTTTTATCATGCATTAAATCTATGTTTACCCAGTCTGCACATTCAAACATTCTGTGTAAACGTAAAAATGCGGTCACACGGCGTTGTAATTATGTTCACCTTGTAAGCGACATTAGTGTTCGTCATCTGTATGCAATTCGCAATTCGGAGACACAGATATTAATTAAATTGGACGGCGAAGCGTGCGCCTGAACGAAGAGCAGTGCATTGTTCGTGTTGACACGAAGATGCGCATTTGCGCTTTGGGCACCGTCAGGCATTTCATTAGCGGAACGGAATGATCTCGTTTGACGTAGTTTGCTTTACAATTTGAATAACATTGTCTGTGTGAAAGGTAAATGTTAGCACTCATATGAATGAGATTACACCTAAAAAGGAAAACAAAGAAGAAGAAAAGTAATAATTGTAAAAAATAATGATAATAATACATATTAAGCAAAAAAATGAAAAAAATAAGGAAACAAAATAAATAAATAAGACAAACAAGTAAAGAAATAATTGTAAACAAATAAATAAATAAATAAATAAATAAACACATTTTTCTAGCATCACCCATTCTAGAGAATAGTTGAGCAGAGTCTTTGTTATTCCCAGCTGTTTTGGGGTCCAATAAGGTAAAGACCTATGAATATAACCATAGTCACAATCAGAGCCCTGGTATATGGGTCTGTCAGGCTATAACTGTACACCTGACCTTCAGCAACGCTACCTATGGTACCTAACAATCAAACAGAAAATGCCAGTGCCGGCGATTTCTCGTCAAGTATCCATTAGTCGAAATGAAATATTGACACCTGCATATGAGAACCGAAGCTCATGGCGATTTACAACCTTGTGATTTCACTTGCGGTGGGGGGGGGGGGATGGGGGGGGGGAACACTTGTGGGCATTTGAAACATTCCGTTTTAAGAGAGTGTGTTGTATTCCCCACTCGGTATAAGATCAATGCCCCATTCGCAATCGTCGAAATCGATGTTGTAGCTCAGAAGCGTTGGCCGGAGTAGGTGCTGCTTGGCATGGAGACGTTATTATATCAACCCTTCCCCAAGCACACACAGCTTTGTATTCCACGCACAGCTTTGTATTGCATACACTGTGGACGTTCCTTTGTAAAACATATTCTTCAACACTGTAAACAAAAACACTGTGTGGACGTGGGTCAGTCCACATTGTAGTGTTTCACGTCCCAACATTTTATGAATTCTTTTGGTCTCGGGTCCACATTTCTTTTTCTTTATGGAAATCGCCTAACATCCGCTAAGATGTTATCCCATTTATTTGATCTTACCTGTTTCGCGATGCCCTCGTTGTTTTCGCAAACAATACAGAATTGCTGTTTTTTAAGCCAACAATCAGTACACAAAAAACGGGTAAAAACTATCAAACGAACTTACAATGATATTAAACGACGCCATCCATAACATCTCTTAGTGCTTTTTCGTTTACAAATCTGCCAATTTTGAAAAAGCCCAATGCTACATCAACAGACGTTTCGTCGTTCAAATACGTCATCAGGTACTTGCGAAACTTATTATATAACAAGCCAATTCAACCTTCGGACAACCTGCCAAAACAAAAAGGTCAATATACAACACAGCGCCTTTTCCCTTGCACTTGTCACGCGCGTTAATTGATGCAAAGTGCACTGAACTCCTGACTCAATAGGACGAGGCTGGGAGCAATTAACTTCGAGAGAAAACCCCTTTGAAACAAGGGAAGCTTAGCACAATTAAAATCCATACTCACGACTGTAAACACCCCGTGATAATTGGACGAGTCTTAAACGTGACGATAGTGAATCTACAAGTTTAATATTTCCATGTGTTGTTTTAGACTCGCGGTTTGGTTTACGTCCACCGTTGTTCACTTTTGTAAGTCCCATTGTAATAGAGTACCGTAGTACAATTTCCTAAGTCTCATGGGTTTGCATTATTTACATGTAACAACTTTGACTTCTGACGTTTTATATATTATGGTGCTACCCCTACACATAGCTGCCAACTCTCCCAGATAGTTCCCTGACAATAAACCATGCTTTCCATATTCTGGGGAACAAATTTGAAAATCTGCCTGATTATGGTAACATTTCCCTATTATGTTGAATGTAATTCTAAGTATGTCCCTGATTGTTGAGCAGAATCTCCCTGGTTGCAAAATGCAAATGTTGGCAGCTCTACCTCAAGTAAAACGAGTGAGAGAGTAAAAGAAAAGCATCACACTCGCTGAACACTGTCTAAGAAATACAACTCAAAACGTACTAAATCTACTTCAGTATATATAATATATAATATATTTTAAAAGTATAGGTAAGTAACGACAATAGCTTCCTCAAACACGTTACTCTATTTATCTTTAAAGATAACAAGAGTTACCAGGCCTCGAAATAACCCTTGGCACCCACAGCAATTGCTGTGGTGCCCTGTGCTTTTGCTGTGGTGGCATTGGCAAAGTTCCAATACAAATTTACATTTTCCTCATAGAGTGCCCCTCACCAGAGGAAAATTGCTGTGCCCCTTGAAGAGCGAAGTTCAAGGCCTGAATTACTGTTAAAAATTGAGAGAGTCGAGGCAATGGTTTTTGTCTGTGTGTTACAGTACAGCCTGGATACGATTATACGGGCCTACCATGACAGAATATTAAGCTGAACACAATAACTCAACTAAGTTTAGGATAAGACCAACGATTTACTGCACCATAAGGCAGTTTGTACTATGTAAATTTGCAACACGGTTCGGGCTACATTATGGGTCACTTTCGTATTCCATAAAGAGCTACATGAACCCGTAATGAGTGACTGCTACGTGTTGTGATGAGCCTCACGAGGTACAGTTTTAAACCATCCGGTCACCATTTTGGAGGTTATTATAAGGTTATTTTGACAGTGTGCTTTCAGTTGCCTGAGATAGGCTTCATGCATAAAGCCTTTTTCAGAATCAATTTTAGGGGTGTAATTTATCTCTTTCTCTAAACTAAACTACTTCAAAGGGAGCCGTTTCTCATAATGTTTTATACTAACAACAGCTCTTCAGTGCTCTTTTCAAAGTAAGTTTTTATAGTCATTAACTTGTAGAGTAATTACCAAAAGCCCAGCCTTTAATGGTAAACTTTACACTTTGATTGTCAAATTTAGAACTTAATGAGTTGATATCTTTTTCTAAAATTCTAGAGATCCTTTCTTTTTAAAATTCCCAAAAGGTTCAAATAGTTTATGAAGCGAGTGGTTAGTTCCGATTGATACTTCTATAGATTGCATAGTGAACGAACACGAACAAGATATAGAAGTCATGACGACAAACCTTCCCGTGTTGTAATTTCATCTGGTCTGAACCCCTCTTTTATGGTTGATCGCAAGCTGTCGATCGGGTAAAATTCGATTGTGAAGGTTTCAATCTACGCCTTGGAACAATCCAATATTATCTCGGGTAGACCCTGGGTCGTATTAACCGAGTCCCTGATACACCGACGACTGTTTTAGGAATGACAAATAACTAATTTTACTCTTTGTGGTTCCCGTTCACCAGCACCAAGTCTTTGCAATCTTATGCTTTAATACCAATGTCTTCTTCACGTAAAGGGGCAGTGCAAAAATGACCTTTTGTGCCGTGAGGAAGCAGAGTTTGAAGCTTATTCTTATGTTGACTTTCTCGAAAATGTGAAGAGAAAAAAAAAATGATTCTGGCTATGTGAATATTAAGTTGTGTTTCTCCCGTCATGAACATGAATCAGTCATAAAACTGTTTGATGCGTAAGACCGTTTCAACAGAGATCAAAGCTGAAAAATGGCTCTAGCCATGCTTAAAATAAAATTGGTTTCTCGCTCATTATGTATTCGCCTTCACGATAAATGCACTAAGTGCTGTAGTCCAAGGAATAAAACCGTACCAAGGACAACAGCACGAAACCCATTATGGCTCATTTTGTGCTGACGCAATTCAATAGTATTGTTTGCCTACTTGTTGTTTTTTTAATTTTGTTAAAAAAAAAATATTAAAAAAACATGAACGGCAGCTGTAACACTTAGTGCTCGCCGCCATGACTAATGTAGATCGGTATCCTCCTGCACGTGTAATGAAGTTTGTAAACTGAATAATGCATGATTTACCAACTTTCTTCGTGAATCTATATTTTAACGATATTCTTCTCGTTGTTTGCTCGATTGGAAACATTCACGTTTTGCGCTCCCCTGAAATTGACTGTCGGAAATTTGCATTGTTTGGTTTCGTCAAATCGGCGTCAATTTAGCCGAACTCCGGTCAATACCTTTACGAAGGTTACAGTTTAGGTTTGAAGCATTGTTAACATTTAAAAGTGGTATACCAAGTAAACTGTATTACATTTCTGAAAGATATCGTTAAATTCCAACTGCTCTTTTCTTTCCTCTGTTTGTCCTGTTATGGCATGTCTTATTCAGTATTCATTTATATTTCACCACAAACCTTTCTTCTATTCAATTATACTCTGCCCCTTATATTGATTTTTTTTTCTCTCTTCAAAATGTTTCTCAAAAATAAAATTGATCGCTTCATTATTTCTTCCTCAATGTAAACACACTCCCTGAATCTGCCTGCTTTTGTTTAGCACCGTTACAAATGTTGAATTGAATTAAAATCAACACAATGCACGCTATCTGTGTTTGTCAATTAAAGCAAACACGTCACTGCTACTGTTTTAAGGTTTTTCAAGTGTTCGTCTCGATTAAGTAAGCCATTTAAAAGCATTTCACTGCACAGAATAAATATATTGTATACCGGCCTTGGCCAGTAAATGCATGTCTAACTGCAAGTTAAGATTTGGCCGATCTTGGCAAAAGACACTGGTTTTCCAAAGGGGTTTCTCTTACTCTTATAACCTCATTGTGTTTTTGTTTAAAAATACCAATCCTGCAAATAAAAATTGTATAACTCTGTATAATTTGGGACATAGCTTATGTTGTGATGTTGCTTTAGATTAAAAGCAAATAGAGACCAATACAAACGTGATCGTCTGCACACGAACGCTTATTTTTGATTTCTTAATTTAGAAATAATTTAATAAAGTAGCTCGTTTCATAAAGTGATTATGTACGAATAACAACTCTAAAGACCTCACATGTGTCCATCGACATTTTGTTATCAGATATTAAAGCTTTTGCTTGTTGTGATGAAGAAGGAAATTACCATAGTAAAGTTTTTTCCCCCAAAGTGTGATATCAATTATCTTCAGTCGGATGATAATGGTTTGAATTCATTCTTTTTTTTCTCCTTTGAGTGGCCCGTCACCTCGAGTGACCCTTCAACCTTGTGTCGGGCGATTTTTCATAATTTATTACTCAATGCTGATATGACGACTTCTTTAAGAACAATTTTTGTTATTGCAAAGGTTTTTGGTAATTGAGGAGGGGGGGGGGGCTTGTCAACTTTTAATCTGGAAGCTTACTCTGTACAAAGCTGCAGGTTCGCGTACCAATCGTGCTGAGATACACTTCCATCAGAAATGCAGTTATGTTTGATTGCTTTGTTGGTGTCATTTAAACTGCATCAGTGAGCTTACGTATTTCTGTACTTAACAAAACATCCAGTCACTTCAATTTGGGTTTTTCCCCCCTCAAAACTTGGAGTCCCTTCTTCATTTTCAAAGTTTTCTGACTCGCTTTTTGTGTGTGTTTGTCGATAAAATATACATACTCTCCTCTAAACGAATGCGGTACCTTTCCCAAACTGCTCGTGAAATGGTTGTCATACAATATTGACGTGATTTGTTACCAGAGCATCTTTTACACATAATTAATCATACATGTTTTACTGTTGGAAGCGACATTTCTGCGAGTTTAACAATGCAACAAATTAATTAAGAATTGAGCACCATGACTTACCGAACTCCTCCGCGAGATCCTCCGATTCCACTGGGGAAACTGGTAGTATCACCAGGGAGAGAAACGCGATCCACCCGCCCAAAATCATCCCGGCCGGCCGCTCACATGCAAAGACAGAAACTGCCTCCGAATACTCACACAATGTTAATTATCTGAAATTGACAATCAGAAAACCGAAGTCACATGCCATGCTCACATTCATTGAATAACAATTGAGGTGGCTGCTAGCTGTTATTTGTAGGAAGGGTTGGTGTTTTTGATGCTGAAAGCGTACGGAAACTACCAAGGGTGCAATGTCCCGTGCACGAATGACACCAGCTACACGTTGACGGCTCATTCTTTTGTGTGCAACGGCTTTAATTATTTCTTTTTATACCGTATTCATTTATCGCGCTCTCGCCTTCTTCGTAAGGTTCCATAGAAATTAGATGGAAAAATTGTCCTTGATTTTAGGTACCAGACTACATTTTTTGTATTGCCTTGATGCGGTTGTATTGAGCTAGTAGCGTGTTGTGGTCGATCAGTTAGAGCACCGGACTCAAGATCTGGTGTTTCTGATCAGCAGAGTATGGGTTCGAGTCCCGGTCCTAGCACTTTCGCCTGGAGCAAGATGCTTTACCATAACTGATTTGTCCTTCAGATGGGACAATAAGCCGTTGGTCCACATGTACTAGGATTGGTAGTGTACGTAAAGAACCCAGAACACTTATCGTGGAAGAGTAGGGGGTTAACCCCGGTGTTTCTGGTTCACATAGCAATCACCCTTTTTACAGGTTTCCTCAGGCTTGCGAGCTATAGCCTAGTGGTTAAGTTCACTTATGAGGCATCCTTGGTTACATTACCAGAAATATAATTATAAGTAAGTTAGCAAATGGCTTCTGTATGATTTTCCCAGTATTGGTAGGGCCTATACAATATGGAAGCATACAAGCATTTGCAGATAAATAGCTGTTCCGTTGAAACCCTACTCGGCATTGGTCAGGCATTTAACTGAGCCTGAAAAAGGGGGCATTTATACGTATCTCAACATTTTTAAACCCAAAAGTGAATTTCTTGCGAAGCCGAAGTAAAAGCAAGATAGTAAGGACTGCCAAATCAAACACTTTTCCGCTACTTTAGAAAATGCCCAAAAAGTGAATGACCTGACGTCTTTCTCAAGAGTCTTTCTCGATGCTAAAAAGAGAAAAAAGGGTCCACAACATCCACAAGATAATAATTTGTAGGAAGGAGGCGATATACTAGAAAACAATGTATGTTTATATCATGTTGTTTATCACAGAATTGTAGCCAATCCTCCGTTATTAACGCTGCCTAATACGGAGGGTCAGGCTATTGGCTACGGCAGTAGAGTCCGTTGAATATTGCATGAGGTTTGGTCAACTGTTATTAGCTTTTAAGGCATCGCAAAAGGCTCAATATTAAATTAAATGAACAAATAACGGTATGAATGGTCAAAGCCAACCATCTGCTCCTATGAAAATAACAATAAACGCTTCTGGTAAAAATGGAAGAACATTATTATTTTGTTCTGAGACAAGTCTTTGGTGCGGGGTAATAGGTGTTATCAAATCGCTTTATAAAGGGCCATGGAATATGAAATATTTAACCAACAGATACACACAAACAAAAATTGCATAGCTTTATTAATTAACTTTATATCGCACCTGTCCTTACAAATGTTATAACAGTCTTGCTCGTCGTCCAGTGGATATAATAAATCGGTAACATTGCACAAGGCCTACCGCTCACAGTGAACTGTAGGCCCGTGTTTAAACAATAAGCAATATCTTGACAGTACACTGTAAAAACTCCCGGGTCAGAGTATTGACCCGATTCTGGGTCCCAGGAGTACCTGACCCATTTCCGGGTCAGTGTGACCCGGAATCTGTGTCAAAATGACTCAGAAATGGGTCAAACTCACGCAGAATCCGAACTCCAATCCTAGTGTTAACCAGTTCCGGGTTAGCTTGACCCACATATTTGTCAGATCCTCTTTGAACCCGGAGTCCGGGTCAATTCTGAACCGGGAAAGTTTACAATAGAAACTGATTAATCGAGTATGAATGGGCCTCTAGTTTATGTTTACATTAAGACTTATTCTGTGAGCGGGTAAGCCTTAAATGTGTCTTTGATACTCGCCACATTGCGATACTTCCCTTTATAAACAAATCAGAACATACCTATTTAAAAAAATCCTGGCTCTTACATTGAAAAAGGGAATAGATTAAAGGGTAACATTGAAATAGTATGAGTAGCCGTCCTAAGTTGTTTTTTGTTTTGCCCGCGTATCTATTGACCTTCCCTGACACTTGTTCCCAAATTATGCAAAATTAATCGATACAAAACGCAGGTGTCCTTCAACTCTAGGAATGATTTGAACAGCAAGACTGAAAAGACCCTTTTTTCTGCTAGGGGAGACCTCGGTTGACTTTTAGCCATGCAGACGGTGGATAGTCGTGTACTTTCATCTGACATTTCCGGAATGGTAATTAACTGTGACGCAAAGCGATCAATGCTCAGGCCAATTTTCATATCAAGAAGACTAATTGATGCCGGTTCCTGCGTGTGCATTAGTTTGTCGCCACAGGTTTGCTAAAACTCAATACTGCAATTGAATCAAAGTCAAAAACGGCATTGTGTTTGCTAATTGGATATATAAGCTGACAGAAAATAGTGAGCGTACGAATATGTGCATTTCTTTAAATACACTACAGATGAACCACAAGTACATTAACATACTAGTACATTATCTGGAGGTACAGGCAGAGGAAATGGGTAATTAAGATCTACCCACGACCATATTAACGCAAACTATTGTTTTGGTCTTGAAACAAAGCCCTTGTTCACTTTGTTCATTGGTTAACGATAATCCCCTGGATCATCAGTACTGCTGCTAAAAGATATTCCTTATTTGAATTCATGAATACCTTTAGTACCAAATAATGTTCTTTATGTTCAAAACTAGCAGGCGTTCCAATGTCCCAGGGTGAGTGTTATCTCAAATCCCATAAGAACCAAGAAGAAGCAATTGTTCCGTTTACTATGATCAATGTGAGTAATTTATTGTAGTGCCCTTGTTTTGTGTTCAATGCCAGCCAAGCAATGTGCAGAGTAGGTCAATAAACGGGTAAACAATGCAAAACAGAAGGTTGTGGGTAAAATAAAAATCCTCAAATGCTGGGTTCAACCTCTTCATCTCGCGCTACTACAAAAAGTGAGACCAATGCGTTTTATTAATGATAGAATATACATTATAAAAAAGAATAAAACAAACATTAATGAACAAATTGATAAATTTATATACATAATTCAATAATAACGGAACTTACTTTTATATTGAAATAAATTGGTGTTTCAGGCTTCTGGTAAAAGAAGTTCTTCTTCTGGCAAAACAGTGCTCGTATTTCTTGATATACGAGAGACAGCAGCAAGTTCAACGTTTCACTTACTATGTTTATTATTAGAAAACTGCCACAAAATCTAGCTGCGCGAACATAAATTTAGACGAGTCGGTAGCCGTTCATGTTTCACCAGGTTGAAGAAGATCATCGCGAAACGTTTGTAATCGGAGGTCCCACATTTAATACACAGACAAAGTGACTTCAAAGTTGCATTTTGCCAAGAACTGGAAAAAGAGCTGATGGTGACGTCAATAGACGAAGCTTCCCCGTCTAAGAAAATAAAGGATTTTAGCTTCGACGCATTAACCACGAAGCTAAAACACACAACTATCATCCGCATTTACATAGATGTACACAGAACTCTCCAATGGCCGCTGGTGGTTTCAAGCTAATACTTGAATTAAGTTTACCTGTTGAAGAACAGAATCAGTAAACAGAATCAGCGACCACAACCCATACCTTCAAAATGAACGCAGGGCGGTGACGGTGAAAGCGTAGCTCGAACCAAAAGGTTCGAGCTTTGTAGTGTAGAACAAGGGTGATAAGTACTATTTGCAGTTTCACCCGAGTCTAAAAGTGCAACAAAGTCTTAATAGAAACTGCTGCACCTGTCAAACAGAGAATGTGGAAAGTCGTCCCCAAGCGAACCGGTGGGTGTCCATGGGGTAAATGTTGCTTTCAACAAGTCACAACACAAATCGCAGAATCCTCAAATAATGTTGAACTCAATTAATAGAGAGTAAAATGTGCACAGTCGACCCCAGGTGAACCGCTGGGGGTGTCGTGCATGCCCATGGGGGCAAAAGATACTTTCAATAAGTCACAACATAAATTGCTGAATCGTCAAATAAAATTGTACACGACAGAGAATAAAATTGTGCAAAGGCGACCCCAAACGAAACGGCGAGTGCCCACGGGGTTTATACGGCAGCTACACACCGCCGAAGCAGATGATGTTTCACACTGTATGCCGTCATGTCTTGACCATCTGACAGTTGGAGAAGTCGTGAGGACAATACATTGCAATTCGACGGTGCAAGCTTGCAAATGTGGGACTCTTATTTATATTGGTTTAAAGGGGAAGTCGGAT
This sequence comes from Pisaster brevispinus, assembly GCA_023634235.1. Taxonomy (NCBI): domain Eukaryota; kingdom Metazoa; phylum Echinodermata; class Asteroidea; order Forcipulatida; family Asteriidae; genus Pisaster; species Pisaster brevispinus. The sequence goes on from JAMKCF010000002.1 coordinate 1,809,363, forward strand.
TTGGCATTCTCAACAATCACACACAGAAAAGTAAGAGTGTTTGCTAAAAAATATGATGGTACCATTTTTAAAGTGGCGACATTTTGTTTGCAGCACCATGCCTCCTCTAGCATTTAGGTGCCTTGGCACCAAGGCACTTTTTTCTAATAAGCTTGGACGTAAACAATTGTGCATGCCAAAAGAACATTTTGTGGTACAACAATTTGTTTTCCTGAAAGTGTTCTTACTGAGTCACCAACAAACAGAAAATAACAAATTTAAATGCCAATTATTTTTCTTTTCGGTCATTTGGAACTGGTTGCCTGTATGTTGTCTCGTTTGCCATGCATGGCTTTATTAATCGGATGTTTTGAATGAGTTTAACTGGTATGGAAAAAAGAAGAAGTAGCTGTTGCAAACAGCTAATTGCTGACATGGTCACTTAATTTACTTGTACGTTGATTCAAACAAGGTGAAATAAAACACAAGCTTAGTTTGTTGTACCCCCTGTAACCAATGTCACACCTTTCCTTTAAAATGCAGCGACTGTTTTTGTGATGGAATTGCTGGCCGTACAAACACAAAGAGCGGCAAGCTGCAAAAGCGCGCCAAAAACCGAGCGTTGATGAAATGACACGTGCTGGGGCCGTCTCTGTGTCCACGCTCCACGGCACCGAGACGCGTGACTACAATACCTGCTTGTCTCCAAGGAGAAAGGTGATAGACGACGGGCAACGTGCATTTGGTACCGATTCGGCAGCGGCAAAGACATACCGTTTCCCCCTTGTGGTATACAGCAATAATTGAATGGGTTCAAACCGATCGCAAGAGGCATGCTTTATAAAGGGTGTTATGCTCAGCTATGAAAACATTGTCTCCCCGTTCTGGGGCATTCCTCGTAATATTTTGTTTTCATAGCAGAAATCTAATAAATATTTCACCTTCGTTGATATGGAAATTGTTATGGATTCACACAAAACCTTGCTCGCCTTGATTAAGTGTGATTCAACCAATTTAAAAATAACTGCATAGAATTCGTAAGGTAGAACAAAATAATAAATTCCTGCACGTCAAGACGCCTCTACAAGCATTTTGTAGTTATCTTGTGGATTGTCATAATATACCGTTAATAAGTAACTTAATGAGAACTTGGATGAATTTCGACGAATTGGTGATCACCACGGAAGAAAAAATAAGAACGTTAATTAAGCGCAGGTATCCACATAAAGACAGGCTTTCATGGCACTAAGGGCAGAGGCAAATCTCAGACTTTGGCAAGCTTGTGATTTCTCAGGAAGTTTCAGGATTTTCTCAAAATCTCCTAAAGCCTTCAAAGCAATTACCATGTATGAACAAGAGAAATGGTCCACGTCGTGTCCAAACATGCAGTGTTGTATTTCCGGTGATGCATCAGTCTGTAAACCTCTTGAATTGTAACATCTTGGAGGTACTGGGTTTAGAATATTTGGGGAATCCAGGTCAGCAGGCACTTTATCAGGAATTTTCACATTCATTGAATCTCATGACTGGCTTGCATTGTCTGAGTAACCTTAGTTGTACGTTTTGACGGTCAACTTTGACGGATGGTTCCACAATCAAGCTGATACAACAGTGATAGATGAGGACGATGTGACGGTCAATGGGAGTTGGTAACTTGGTTCCACACTCGGGCTGACACAACAGTGAAAAATCTGTCTCCTTAGAGGTCCTGTATGGGCTCAGGATATGTAAGAGGCCAGTGAGCGCACAAGGGTACGGACGGATGAGGATTGAGAGGTACTCTGTCGGCATTGCGATGAGGGAGCGATCTCGTTTAAGAATCAACGTTTTATATCTTTGGGATATTGGCAGCGATTGAAGATCTGGCATGGGACTGATGTAGTTATGTCTTTATAGGTTGGGTTAGCGATACCATACAGCCTCCTTTGCCTTCCCCCAATTAGAACTTGTTTCATACAAACTTGGACTTGCTTGTCCAGAGACAGTTCTACCCACCCTTAGACACACCTTACAGGCAAGGATGTCTGAGCATGTTTTGAAGATGTTTGTTGCGTGTGGTAGCCGAGCTGTTAAGAGCGTCGGACTCAAGCATGGTGTTTCTGATCAGCAAAGTTCGGGTTCGGGTCCCGTTCAAGGCACCTGTGTCCTTGAGCAAGATACTTTACCACAAGTGCTTTGTCCTTCGGATGGGACATTAAGCCGCATCTCCCGTTTTCCAGAATTGGTAGTGCACATAATACAAAAACCAAACACTTATCGTGGAAGAGTAAGGGTAAATTCTAGTGTTTCTGGCTCTCATTGCAAGCATCCTTGTTTACAGGTTTCCTCAGGCTTGCGAGCTACAGTGATTAAGTTCATATACTAGGCATCCTTGGTTACAATAACAGAAATATTTAATAAGTAATTATAGATATTAATAACAAATTGAAAAAACCCACGTAAATGCACTCAATTGCAACCCAACTCTCCAAAAACCTTGACAAGCTATTGCCGCTGTATGTTTTAATAAAGATGCGGAAGGATGATCATAATTTCTGAGCGCTGCATTAACCTTTTTGGGGCTTGACAGATTTCGTCATACAAACTAATTTCCCACAGGACAGTCTTATTAACCTTAGAAGGTAACTCAACATTGTCTGGTCATGTTTATCTGTAGATACGGCAGATATTTCAACGTCATGTTACGTCTCTGCTTGCAAAGTCATAAATGATAAATGCAGTTCATGTACCGTGCAAAAATCACCTTTATTCGCCAGTCAGCTCTTTATCTCTTTATTTATTTATAGAATGGTCTGAGAATGTCATCTTAAGACCTGTGAAGGCTTTACCTCGGCCTTGAGGATCTTCACATAACCACTGATTTATTTAAGCGTTTCACAACAACAGAGCTGCCAACTCTACATGATTCTGCAGAGAGTTCCCTGAAAATAAACCAATCTTTCCGTGTTCTGATGAAACTTTGAAATCTCCCTGATCATATGAACTTTCCACCTATTTTGTTCAAAATCTCCCTGATTGCTAGATGCAAATGTTGGCAGCTCCACAACAAGCAGATTTGGGCTGGCGTCGGTTAGCAAGACGCAGGTCAAAACAAATCAGACTAGTCAATAATCCTAAGGGTGGAAATATTTACAAGTGTTGTAACTAGTAACGCATTTTCAGGAAGTGTACAGCGTGTATTTCCAACCTTGAAGTGCACGAAGCCTCACCCGATAGCAGAGGATGTGAAACAAAAGACAATAATTAAATAACCTTTGTAAACGTTATCATGTTAGTTTCTAGTCATCCGGTCACTACAAACCCGCACACAAAATGCCTGCGTTAAAATAAACAAGATGTTAATTTGGCAGGTTTTTTCCCCAAAAAATCTCACTTCCTTGTTAATTTAAGACTCCTTGTATTTTGTGTACTTCTCATTAACTGGAGGGTTGAAACTGATGCACTTTCCTCAAGCAGATTTGCCTAACTGCCTTGTCTTTAACAAATGCCCAACAGCGTCAAACGGACTTTATTTTCATATAAAAGTATCCCCCATTGAAAATTTACTCTCGAAATGAGAGATAAAGGGAGACCGAGGGCTTCGGTGTTAGCGTTATGTTCTTCTCGTTATTAAAATCATTATCATGATTATTTATTAAGACCAAACCATAAAATAAACATAAGCAAGCAGTCTGATGCCGGGAAATACTTGATGAGAAATGTTCCCGTTTATTTTTTTGAGATTAAAAGTATTGGAATGCCGAGCGGGTTGATGGAATGGCGCCGTGGTAACCCATAGGGTATTGGTGTGTCGAGTGAGTACCAGTATTATAAAGGGAGGCCTTGTTTAAGAATGCAGGAACCGTTGTCACACCGTCCGCGGATACCAGCAGAGCATGAATAATGAATAATTGATAGTGCGCAGCATGCCTACTTTACATAATCATCAGCTGGTGAATAGAAAGTGGTTGCCCCCCCCTCTTATATATTCGGCAAGTGATTTATGATTTAATCACTGAGAGCTCAATTACTTTCCATTACAATCGAAGCTCCTCACTTACGCGGTAACGGTTGGGAACAACTATTGAATTTTGTTTCAATGAACAATTCAGGCAAGGTACCGGATACAGCAGGGAATTAATAAAAGGAATGAACAAATAAAATGAATATTATATGCCCATGAATTCCACTCATTGAGATTGCTGTTTACTCTAACATCATAACTACCATCAGATCCTTAGGTGCAAAGACTATAGTGTCAAAGTATTCCCCATCATGCTTCTTTGCATTAGGCAGTATAGACCTTTATCATGGTGCGGCCGTCTTGATTTTTTACAATTCAACTCAATGTAATCAAACCGAGGCTGGGATGAAAAGCAGTCTGGTTCCATTTTTGTACAATGAATTCATTTACTGTTACCGGATACAGGAAACACGGCCAAGTTGGTGGCAGCACGATAACCGGGTATATAGCGTCAACAGCTTAGTCTGCGACTCAAATTACCGCTATCCAATGTACTCGTCTAAAACCAAGTACACGTGTACATAGATTGCAGCTAGAACCACTGATAACTCCACCACCGAGTCGGCCAAACAACGAAGGCATTAAGACCTTTCAGACTTGGCCTCAAAATGACCGACGTAAACTTTGCAAACAAACCTTGTATTTATTATGTTAACAGTTTAGTGGCTACAGAGGGCGCTGCTATGCATAATATTTAACACCTTCCGTGAATGTTGACGCTATGTTGTATCCGGGTATCTCAACATTACTGCACTGATTTTCAAATCACTTGATGAAAGTCCAGCAATGTTTGTTATTCAAGCGTGTCTGAGAGCCCAATCAACTATGAGTAGTATACCCCCACGCCTTGCGTCATAATCCATGCAGGTGTTGGTTCAGAATTAAGAAATTGGACACCATGCATACGAAAGTGATTTTGAATTTTAATCAGAGTGTGACGTTGAGAATTTAAACGACGGGTTATGTTTTGTTAAACATATTTGTTTAAACAAGACAAAGAACTTGAAATCAGTGTCGGTCTGGAACTGTCAGTAAATTATTGGTTTGCAGCTATTTACCTGGATGTTTTTTCTCTTTCCTTTTATTTTGCGCAATGGGGCCTTATTACTGAGTTGTTATGGATGCATGGCGAGATAGACTCCATAAAAAAAGTGACAATATATTGCATAATTAATGGGTTCAGTGTTGTAAATAATAGATTTACTTTGGACACTTACACATGATGAACAAATCAGAGGTAAAAAAAAACCCAGTTCGTTTTCAACACTTACAACAGACAATTCGTAGGTGGTAATCCATGTTTTACTGTTCGTCTTGTCCAGTCTGCCCTAGATCTCTTGGAGTCTTTTCTGGTTACATTTTGTTTTTCTGTTGAGTTTCCTGGTTTGTTCTAGAGTCGTCACATCTGGTTTTCATGAGACCATCGAGGAACGGTGAACTGTTCCGGCAAGCTTCAAATGTAACATCTCCACAGCCCCCTCCCGTAATTGTTTGTTGTAAAATCATCAAAAGCTCATTGGAAAAAGGAATCCAAACCCCAACCCAACCACCCCAAAAATAGAAAGAGAAGAGAAAAAAAAAGCCAGATTGGTTGCATTCTCCTCTTTTAGAGAACTTAGTTTGCATTCTGGAAATCTGATTGCGCACTCGGATCGATCCTTTGGGGTTCACCCCTAGATAATAACCCCTTGGTACGCTCCGGTGATGATGAGGTGTCGTCTCGATAAGACGTGCTACAACTCACCTTTATACTGAGCCACCTGCGCCTAGGCTGTTCCCCCCTTGACTCTCCCCTTCATTGTAAGGAGCTTGAGTGGCTGTTTCTTCTCGTCCTTGTCTTTTGTTCTAGCGACAGATTTAAATCCATATAATATAGAGCACCGCATGGACTGTTCACTTCAAATATCACCTACCTTAAAGGGAAATAGTCTAATTTGATTGAGGCTGATAATATGTGAATCTTGTCCCTTTTCCCCCTAACTGTATCCAACGTAGTTTGGCTACAGCTACTGGTTAAATCACAGCTCCTACTTCAAGCCCAAATACACTTTGAACCTTTCCGGGTCAGAATTAACCCGGATCCGGGTCCCATGGGGGTCTGACCCTTTTCAGGGTCAGTGGTGACCCGGAATCTGTGTAAAAATGGGTCAGTGGTGAACCGGGCCAATGGTGAACCTGGTCAGCGGTGAACTGGGTCAGTGGTGAACCGGAATCTGTGTACAAATGGGTCAGTGGTGAACCGGGCCAATGGTGAACCTGGTCAGTGGTGAACTGGGTCAGTGGTGAACCGGAATCTGTGTACAAATGGGTCAGTGGTGAACCGGGCCAATGTTGAACCAGGTCAGTGGTGAACTGGGTCAGTGGTGAACCGGAATCTGTGTAAAAATGGGTCAGTGGTGAACCGGGCCAATGGTGAACCTGGTCAGTGGTGAACTGGGTCAGTGGTGAACCGGAATCTGTGTAAAAATGGGTCAGTGGTGAACCGGGCCAATGGTGAACCTGGTCAGTGGTGAACTGGGTCAGTGGTGAACCGGAATCTGTGTAAAAATGGGTCAGTGGTGAACCGGGCCAATGGTGAACCTGGTCAGCGGTGAACTGGGTCAGTGGTGAACCGGAATCTGTGTAAAAACGGGTCAGTGGTGAACCGGGCCAATGGTGAACCTGGTCAGTGGTGAACTGGGTCAGTGGTGAACCGGAATCTGTGTAAAAATGGGTCAGTAGTGAACCGGGCCAATGGTGAACCTGGTCAGTGGTGAACTGGGTCAGTGGTGAACCGGAGTCTGTGTACAAATGGGTCAGTGGTGAACCGGGCCAATGGTGAACCTGGTCAGTGGTGAACTGGGTCAGTGGTGAACCGGAGTCTGTGTACAAATGGGTCAGTGGTGAACCGGGCCAATGGTGAACCTGGTCAGTGGTGAACTGGGTCAGTGGTGAACCGGAGTCTGTGTACAAATGGGTCAGTGGTGAACCGGGCCAATGGTGAACCTGGTCAGTGGTGAACTGGGTCAGTGGTGAACCGGAATCTGTGTACAAATGGGTCAGTGGTGAACCGGGCCAATGGTGAACCTGGTCAGTGGTGAACTGGGTCAGTGGTGAACCGGAATCTGTGTAAAAATGGGTCAGTGGTGAACCGGGCCAATGGTGAACCTGGTCAGTGGTGAACTGGGTCAGTGGTGAACCGGAGTCTGTGTACAAATGGGTCAGTGGTGAACCGGGCCAATGGTGAACCTGGTCAGTGGTGAACTGGGTCAGTGGTGAACCGGAATCTGTGTAAAAATGGGTCAGTGGTGAACCGGGCCAATGGTGAACCTGGTCAGTGGTGAACTGGGTCAGTGGTGAACCGGAGTCTGTGTACAAATGGGTCAGTGGTGAACCGGGCCAATGGTGAACCTGGTCAGTGGTGAACTGGGTCAGTGGTGAACCGGAGTCTGTGTACAAATGGGTCAGTGGTGAACCGGGCCAATGGTGAACCAGGTCAGTGGTGAACTGGGTCAGTGGTGAACCGGAATCTGTGTAAAAATGGGTCAGTGGTGAACCGGGCCAATGGTGAACCTGGTCAGTGGTGAACTGGGTCAGTGGTGAACCGGAGTCTGTGTACAAATGGGTCAGTGGTGAACCGGGCCAATGGTGAACCTGGTCAGTGGTGAACTGGGTCAGTGGTGAACCGGAGTCTGTGTACAAATGGGTCAGTGGTGAACCGGGCCAATGGTGAACCAGGTCAGTGGTGAACTGGGTCAGTGGTGAACCGGAATCTGTGTAAAAATGGGTCAGTGGTGAACCGGGCCAATGGTGAACCTGGTCAGTGGTGAACTGGGTCAGTGGTGAACCGGAGTCTGTGTACAAATGGGTCAGTGGTGAACCGGGCCAATGGTGAACCTGGTCAGCGGTGAACTGGGTCAGTGGTGAACCGGAGTCTGTGTACAAATGGGTCAGTGGTGAACCGGGCCAATGGTGAACCAGGTCAGTGGTGAACTGGGTCAGTGGTGAACCGGGCTAGTGGTGAACCGGGTCAGTGGTGAATCGGAATCTGTGTAGAAATGGCTCAAACTGACACGGAATCCAAGTTAAAATCACATTTAAAAAAATTAAAAAATATAAGTTCAGGTTCAGCCTGACCCGGAAATCGGCAAGCCCCTAATGACCCTGAATCCGGGTCGATTCTGACCCAGGAGTTAGGTTTTAGGTTGTACTCCCATTCTTTTGACGGCTATACTTGGGAAACGATCGCATACAAGGGTTTATTGAACAAACTGACACAGCGCCCTCTGTCAATGAGTATATCAGAAAATCACGTGTATCATTAGTATATCACTAGTTTTAATTTGAATATTAATTTCATGTTCTAGAATTGCTACTCAGTATGTATGGCTACAATAAGTGACCAACAAGGGAGGATTATGGGAAGAAATATGCCAGTTTAAGTTCGTCCGAGCAGTGACTCGTGTGCAGAACCTCTGAATAGTATAAAATAATCAAAAAGGAGAAACGAAAATTTTTCATTTGACATTTGTTTTCTGGTAATGTCTCTTGAATTTTATTCACAAAAGATTCCACCACAAGTTTATGACAAATTCATGCATTTCATATGCGTATTAAACTAGGTACATATATAAACAAACCAAAATTACCATTAGCTCGTGTATGGGGCGATTATTTTCTCCGTTTTGTCAGTGGATGTGACATGCACAATAATCCCTCTTATGTTCTAACAAAATGTTTCTTATAATTCTAGTCTATGCTTAGAGTTGATATAAACCCCTATCCAATTTTATACTATTTTCCACTCATGTGTGTGCGTCATGTGTCTATGAAATTTATAGACACAATACCGGTATTATCTCTAAACTCATTTTACCAAAAGTGCACACTTACTGTAGCAAACTTACACATCTCTTGACAAGTAAAATTCATATTATAAAAAAGCAAACATTATCACGGTAAATGATATGCATATGTTTGAAATATTTAAGCGCTTTAGTTTTTTTTTATATGCACAAAGATACAGACTACACTACAATGCTTAACAGGCACCAAATTTCTTCACGACGTACACCAAAACAGTAATTTTTGTTTTTTAATAGAAAAACGTGATTAGTCGATTGCACAAAGCAACTATTGGGTCCAATGTGGAGAAACTTTGTTTCCATACATTGTAACTATTTGTTTTGTGTATATACATTGTGGGTAACAGTAAGCTCCTAATCCAGTCTAAGTTCATCATTTTGAAATTTCCACGTGGGCTTAACAAAATGGCCTATTCTTATCATTCATAACTGCAGCCCATTTTAGTTGGTATCCTTGAAACTTGATCTAGTTTGTTCAGAATTGACCCGGATTCTGGGTCCCAGTGGCTTGACCTGTTTCCAGGTCAGGCTGATCCGGAAAGTGGTTCCAAAATGGGATCCTAACTCTGCTTCTGCATCATTTTGACCTATTTATGGCTCATTTTGACACAGATTCCGGGTCATTTTGACACAGATTCCAGGTCATTTTGACACAGATTCCGGGTCATTTCGACACAGATTCCGGGTCATTTTGACACAGATTCCGTGTCAGTTTGACACAGATTCCGGGTCAGTTTGTCACACATTCCGAGTCATTTTGACACAGATTCCGGGTCATTTTGACACAGATTCCGGGTCATTTTGACACAGATTCCGGGTCATTTGACACAGATTCCGGGTCATTTTGACACAGATTCCGGGTCATTTTGACACAGATTCCGGGTCATTTTGTCACAGATTCCGGGTCAAGCCCCACGGGACCCGGATCCGGGTCAATTCTGACCCGGACCTTATTAGAGAGTAGCCAATACTGAGTATTAGTTAAGTGAACAAAATGTTGGCAACCAAATCCACTTGCCACCTTTGTTTTTGAAACTCATTCTTATAAACATAGCAAGCAGAGAATATCAAATGTGTATTAATATATTCAACAGTTTTATACACGACTATGGAACTGCAATCCGAATGTAGGTGACGTACAAACGTTTCCAAAAGGTTAAAGATACATATTGAAATATAAATTCTATTGTATAAGAAGTGACTTTATAAATGATTTAGCACTCACATTTTATTTACCATATCAATAGACACATTACCAATTTTTAAAATGATATTCAAAGAAAACGGAGAAAGAAAAACCTCAAACGTATAATAATATGTTTGCAAAACTGCTGCTACTGGTAGCCCTAAGCTAACACTGGCAAGATAATGTACGTAATGTTGCATGTAAACAACAGACAATGACATGTTCACATTCAACAAAAGGTGAAACCTTTGTTATTTTGGGCGAGCTGCTGCTATTGGTAATTGCTGTTCAAGAGGAATCAGAATTTGATATAATGTAGACCTAATGCACATGACGTCATTTGAGTTGGGCGCCTTCGGCTAGAGGCCCCTGGTTAGAGGTTAAACGAGTGTTGCTCATTGGCCAATCCTGCGCGCCTCGCGTACATAGATGTGCGTTTTTGATTGCTTCGTCATTGTTTACCTCTAAAATGGCGGCGTGATGACGTCAGTGCATAAGGCATGTAGGGCAATTTCTCCGGCAAACGTCTGCCTCTGATATGTTCACTCTATTTCTAATAAGACACGTTTTCAGCATTGGCAGTATTGGGAAGTTTCGCAGCTTAAAATGAAAATAAAGTATACAGCATTGATTATTTCGGCTAGACTGTTGGCATCTATGCTGTAATGTACTGGCAACAAAAGTTGTACCAGTACTGGTATTGAGCTTGTTCGTGTTGCTCACGTGATGCTGTGTACGATTACACGTACATAGGACCACAAACTAAATGTTTTAATCGGTTCAAATCTTAGAAACGTCAATATCCAGTGACATCCTCCTAATCGATGACAGCGTTACTGATGCCTATAATACTACAAATTAACGATTATAAGAAAAGCATACCTTTGGGTTTTGGAACTGTACGATTGTTTTAATCCCATACAAATGTATATACAATAAAACTAACCCGTGGAACTATAGCGTGCATTAGATGTGTATACGGTAACACCACTGCAAATCAACGACTGTCATTGTTAACTTCAGTTACAGCGCGATTACCCAAATCAACAAATTACAAGTAACTGAAAAACTGTCTCACACAAAGTTTGTTAAGTTTATGTACATGTCAGTGAAGTAAAAATTACATTTTACAGATGATTTACCAAAAAGACATTACTTCTATACTTTTAAATGTTTACTAAAAGTCTTGCTTTACTATTCATTAAAAATGACAGTCACGATTAAAATATATGAAAAATATGGACAATAACGAAACTCTCAACAACTTAGTAAAAGTGAGAACATATGTTCAGATAAAAAAAGGAAATAAATAAATAAACAAAACAGAGCGATTTCATTTTAAGGTTACAATTATTCAAGTTTGTATCTTTACATCAACGACTAAACGGGCATTAAAATTAAGAGCAACGTTCAATACATGACGTCATAATGACGTCAAACGATCGTCTATGATGTCTCTTGGGAGAAAAACCGGTTGGGGCTGGGGGCAAACATTTCTGTGAAACACTGAGTCCGCAAAACCGAGGTATATAAACATTATTTCTTGGCTCGCTCATCTTGTTTTGCAGGACTCCCTAAAACTTCTTGGTCAGAATTTACCCGGATCTCGGTCCAGTTGGGCCTGACCCATTTCTGAGTCAGTCTGACCCGAGGTGTGTCAAAATGACCCAGAAAAGGGTCGAAATGATGCAAGTTAAAATCCTCTTGTATTTTTACCAGTGTCCGGATCAGCCTGACCCGGAAATGGGTCAGGAACTCCGGAACCCGGAATCCGGGTCAATTCTGACTCGGGAGTTTTAGAGTCACATTACTCTACAAGAGATGTCCTCAAATGTGATCAAATCGAGGATGGTGGTGAAAATTGCTAGTCCATGTGCGTTTCTAGTGGATCTCACCACAGTTTGCACGGCTTATCCTGCACCATTGGAGACCCCTTTTTGCATTGGTAGGCTTCAGCGAAGTGCTCCGAGTTGGACAACGTCCCAACCACCCTGAGTTGAAGCAAACACATATATCAAATATCATAAGACAACGTTTTGTATATATAAGTTTAAATTTAAACACTCACCAGATTATTGGTTTTCTACCAATACCAATCCCCGCAAATGAGTTTTTGAATAGCTCATATGCATTTCCCAGTGCGCATAATCGGCGCGCAAAGGATTCTGGGTGAAATCTGAGTCCAAGCAACACCGGCAACCATCATTTCGCAAAGCGGTTAAGCCTTGCACAGTAACATGTAAACTACAACAAGGCATCCATATTTGCAGCTTTATTTAGTTTTAACTGTGCTCGGTTTCCCAAGATGCATCGCGGTAGAATTTTAAGATGGCGCGTGTGCATATTTTGGTAAACGACGCAAACTTGCACAACATCTCTTACAAAGCAAAAAACAATCTTTGTTTTCACCAAAACACGACCATCGAACTATACGCTACATTCACAGTTGGTTATTTGTGTTTGTTTGGGGAACTAGAGAATTGAAATGGATTTACTCTTTCATAAAAACCCCAAAACAAAACATTTCCATTTATGCGAAAAGTTAATCATGAACCGGAAACTTGGCCATGTGTACTGATCAGCAGAGGGTGGGTTCGAGTCCTGGTCTTGACACTTGTGTCCTTAAGTAAGGCACTTAACCATTACTGCGTGGTCCATCGGGGTGGGAAGTGAATCCATTGGTCCCGTATGTTGTAAAATGCATGTTAAAGAACCCGGTTAACACACTTATCACATAGGAGAAAGGGTTTGGCTCAGTGTTTCTGTCAGTGGCCTTGCGAGATGTTATGTTAAATGATAATTCAAAAACTCAAAAATCTGTAAATGACGATAAGCGCTTTGAGACGCTTGTAGATAAAGCACTATATATAACTTGTTTTTGTACTGTACCTCGAATGTTCAGGTGGATGCGAGTCTGTTGTTATTATGTACAGCAGTTCTTCTCGACGGTGTAAGCTACACCATATCTATGTAAAAATCAAATACACATTTCAGCTATAGGTTGAATAGCTTCTGACTGGCACCCCCGAACAAAGATATTGACTAATAGGGAGACCGCCAACATAGGGCTGTATAACTTAGTTGGTAGAGCACCGGTACGTTAATCCGGAGGTCGTTGGTCGTTGGTCGTTGGTTCCCGCTCCAGTCAATTTTTCTTTGTTCAAACCCAAATTCTTCAATATATCTAGGCCTATATCAATTGCTCAGCTCATCAGTTAATGTGTCAGTTACATTGTCAGGATATGTCACATATTGCGACAACTATAATAATGGATTTATAACGCACACATTCTAAAATACATTACTCATGGGGCTACAGCAATAGATGAAAATAGATGTACAGTGATTAAACGCTGTGAAGACCCAATGCTAAGAAACTAGACACAGTATGCTTGTATAAAGAACGGTGTCTTCAGCTCTGTTTTGAAAGTTTCCAGAGAAACAACGTTCTGGATAGAATCGGGTAGTTCATTCCAGAGAACAGGTCCAATGTGTTTGAAGGCCCGGTCACCATAGCGTACTGTTCTGAACCTGGGACCAAAAATGGACTGGTGAGGAGCCAGAACAAATAGAGTAGTTGCACTGTGATGACAAGGAAAAAAAAACTAAATAGAAACTCAAGAGCTTCACATGTTAATGAACAACAAAATACATTATTTTAATCACCAACACCAAGAAAGAAAACAAGACCAACATCCCCTCGTCATACACTCTAAAAACTACGTGCCAGAATTGACCCGGATTCCGGGACCCACGGTGCCCATTACCGAGTCAGGCTGACCCGTAAAGTTGTTACCGAATTGAATTTCAACTTGGATTCTGCGTCACTTTGACTCTTTTCTTCGTCATTTTGACTTTTTTTTGGCGTAATTTTGACTCTTCTGCGTCATTTTGACTCTTTTCTGCGTCATTTTGACTCTTTTCTGCGTCATTTTGACTCTTTTCTGTGCCATTTTGACACAGATTCCGGGTCATACTGGCCCAGGAATGGGTCAAGCTCAACGGGACCCGGATCTGGGTCAATTCTGACCCGAAAGTCATTTAGAGTGTACACCAAGCACCAACGCAGCATAATGGAATCACTAAAGCAATCCACATAAATGCCCATTCTAATGAGTCATACCTGAGCAAAATTTAGGTAGAAGAGTTGGTCATGTGTGAGGTCCAGCCCTGGTAAAGAAGCTCCTGGTCCACCGTGTCTCTTCTGCCACTTCTTGTATGCCTGGCAAAGAAATCAAACAAATCAAAACTGTAACATTGGATAAGAGAGTGTCAAAGTGTCTCAATTGCCTTAAAGTGTAGGTCCGAATCCCGGTCGAACCGGCTGTTGTCGGTTATTCGCTACCGGTATCGTATTTTGACTATGTCACTCTGAATTTGTACGCTTCAGTTAAAAACAAGATCGATTATCTTATAATCGAATAACAGGGGTACTGAATAACTACTGTGTTACTTACGAGAAATGCCTCTTTGATTCCGCCATTGTCAGCCAGAACCTCGCCCTGTGTTTTTTGACCGTTTATCTGAAAGAAAATAGTAATCTATAATTATTATTTTGTGGGAGAACCTACGACTGCCTAATATTTTGTGCCTGTTCACTGAGAGGCAAAGCAAAGTATATTGAAGCAATGCAACTGAAGCAATTACGGACCCCAGGGGTCAAACATGGGATTTTAAACTCGGATTTCGCGTCAGTTTGAACTATTTCTGGGTCCTTTTAACATAGATTTCCAGGTTATACTGGACCCAGAAATAGGTCAGACCCCACGGGACCTGCATCCAGGTCAATTCTATCCGAGAAGATCTTAGAGTGTAGAGATACACATTGGAATGGATAGTCACTTACATACTTGTCAACTTCAGGAACATAGTAATTTGAATATTGGTCAATGAAACATTCTTTCTTCTCGTTGTAGGCTTGCAGTGATGAATTGGAAAACCATTGATTTACATTCCCCTCGTCGTCAAAATGTCTTCCTAAAACGAAATACAACAATAATGATGTTAGTTGTTCTATCGGCAAAAAGGTTTTGGGGAGTTTGTTTGTTTGTTACTTTTTCTTTCTTTTTTCTTTTCTTTTTTGGCGTGTTGGGGCAATGTTTGTTTGTTTTTTGTTTGTTTGTTTTTTGTTTGTTTGTTTTTTGTCTGTCTGTCTGTCTGTCTGTCTGTCTGCCTGTCTGTTTGTTTTTTTGTTTTTTTGTTTGTTTGTCTGTTTGTTGGGGGTATTTCTTTGTTTGTCTGTTGGGGTGTTGGGGTGTTTGCGTGCTTGTTTGTATTGGGGTGTTGTTGGTGTTTTATTTTTTTGGAGGAGGGGTTTGTTTGTTGCTGTTCTCTTTTTTAACCAATGACGTGGTACACCTACAAAGTGTGATGACGTCATTACTCTAAGGGTGACCCTTCACCCCTTACCTTTATCGTCGAAGCCATGCATGAGCTCGTGTCCAATAACCATGCCAATGCCCCCGTAGTTCATTGCCCTGCAATTAATAGAAAGAGCCATCCAGTTAAATAAAGAAAGCAAACCCTTGGGAAAGTTTGATCATGTCAACGCGGAGCCAACTGTTCGGGCTTAATCTGATCGTGCCTTTCCACAACATTGTACTAATTTTCTCCTTCCCATCTCCTCCCCACTGAGCCACTGAGAGCACGTGATTTATCACGTGAACTTTATAATACATAATAATAATATACAGTTTTATATAGCTGACGTATCTACTGAAGGCGTTTGAAAAACAAAAACAGTTGAAGACAGGTTTTGATTTCTCTATTAGTTAATTATGAGACCAACTAATGTGGCACATTCTAATGGTTTACAAGGTGCTGCAGTGCATTCAGCAGCTACTAGTGATAAGTGTACACAGCATACGGAACATTTACGTTCAATCTAACATAAATGTAGTTGACTCATTATAGAGTTGTAAGTTTAAACTCTTCCATTATTCGATAAAGTTCATGTCTACATTTTGTCACAGAAGTACACACGAAAATTGTGTAGACATTTGTATTAACAAAAATGTGTGTGTGTGTGTGTATGGTATAGGCTATTTTAGTACATACATTGGGAAAGCGTTCGAGTAGAAAGGCGGTTGAAATATACCCGCTGGAAAACCTGTGTCATGTAAAATAAAAAAGAAGTTTTTGAAGGGAAAAACACAAACATTTATGGTACATTAAACCTTTTTAGTTTTTATTTATTTACTCGTTTTGTTGTCTTTCTTAGCTTACTTTGGTGGATAAAAATTTCAGAGCCTTGCTTGCCCCGCACAACAACTGTCTGTGAGTGTTCGTTACAATGGGAGACTTTGGAACGCTAGGTGGCAGCAGGCTAACCAGGTGAATTTCCATTGTTTACGTAGTTCTGAGTATGCGTACATTAACGAGAACAATGGAGTTTACCTGGTAAGTCTGCTGCCAATTAGCATCCCAAAAGTCCCCCATTGTGAACCAAATCACTGTCTATACGTGCCGATAGAGGGCACTATGACCGTCATCTAACGATACGTGACCGTTGTCGACCCTTTTAACAGTGTGCATCATAAATAGACAGACCATGTAACCTTTGTTTACAAAAATGGTGGACTTGATCATCCCAGGGCCTTTCTGGCAGGCAAGATACTACCCGGATCACATGAGAAGTTTGACATTTTGTGTCATAACTTCCACAAAAACTCAAGTGTTATTAAAATAAAAGTTTTACAAGTTTTGGGCTGTGCCCACTTTCTTCATATCAAATGTTGATAAAAATCAGACAGTGCAATTCACATAAAGTATAATATCAATGTTAACTTCCATTGAGCTGTGTACACATTGTGCCTGCAGGAAGTCCAGGTTGTGATGTCACAGGTTACACGTGATATGAACTCAAGATCCCCATTTGTTTGCTTATGAATCCCCAATATCGATTTATACTTACTAATTTCATTGTCCTGTGGAGTGTAATACGCATTGACGTCAATCGGTGATTTCTTCCATCTGTATAAACAATTTAAATATTAAAAACAAAAACAAAATCAAAAAAATTCAAGTAGGAACGGTACCTTTGATAACAAAGAACTATCATTATTTAATTTGTATAATATTGATAAACCGTCACGATCATAAACATTTTAAAAAGAAAAGCGTAAGAAATAGATTTCCTCTTCTTATAAAATAATGATCAAATGTTAACATTAACAGTTTTTAAGAAAAGAACATGTGAACATGTTTATCAACAATTTCAGGATTTCTAGACTTACACTCCTCGATAAACCGGTTTTCCATAATGGGATAAATGTTCAATTGCATCTGCCCTCCACATTTCCCGGACGTTCTCGAAGTATTCCGTGGAAGACATTACTATCTGTTGGAAAAAGTAGCATTGTTTGAAGAAAAAAAAAAAAACCTCCGTATGTTGTTGCTCCAATGGTATGAAATTATCTTCCATCCGACACTCGTCCATCCCGTAGCTATGGATCTTTAAGTCAGTCATTGGTGGAAACTCATTTGCTTCGTTCTTTTTTTTTGGTTGTCGTTGTTTACTCTATTCTCTTGTCTTTTTACCGTTTTTACAATTGTAACCTTTTTACTGGTACTGTTTTTAAAGAGAGCTCTTTACAAGTGTACTGAGAGAATTGTATATGGTGCACTTAAAACAATATTTAATTAGATATGCTTTAGATAAACTTCTGTTTGAGAACGCGGGTATGCGGGTTCGAATCCCACCCTAGTTCCCCGGGAGGGACTTGGAAATCATTATGTAATACTAAACTATTAAACTTTACGTTACAGTCTCGTGCAAGTCTCGCACATATTTGAACAGCGGGACCTGTTAAAGTGCGAGGGTTTGTTTCCTTCTCGCGTTTAAGCAATGTACCAAAAGTGGTCCCAGAAATGCTGGAACACGCGCGAGACTTTCACAGTCCATACGAGACTTTAAAGTAAAGTTTGGTGTATATAGGTTTTGCAGCACAGGTTTGCATGCGTTCTACAAAAGATTATCATACATGTAGCGTTGAAACATTCAGTAATTGGTAAAATACTACAGTTCGTGTTACCCTTTTAATACTATACTGGACTTACCGATTTGTAGGCGTCATTTACTGCCTCCTCGTCCTTCAGGATGTCACCATAGCCTATCCGCTCCTTAATTTTTGAAGCCTGCAAAATTTGTTTCATAAATATAAATAGGTGAGAATTTACCTGGATATCAGGGCCCAGGGAGGGCCTGACCTATTTCTGGGTCAGGCTGACCCAGAAACTAGTTAACAATTAGATTTTAGCTCGGAATCTGCGTAAGTTTGACCTATTTCTGGGTCACTTTGACTCGGATTCCGGGTCCCACTGACCCTAAAACGGGTCAAAGTTCCTGGGACCTGGTAATTCTGACCCGGGCGGTTTTTTTTAAGAGAATCAGCTTTGGGTGAGAGGTGATTGCAATAAATAAGGAATGATCGACTTGATTTAAAAAAAAAATTGAATTTGACCCACCTTTCTTAGAGCGAGTTCTTTGGTTTGGTCGTCCATCCATGGAACATCTTTAATGGTTTCAATCAGTGTTGCTCGGATATCGGCCACCATTTCTTGAGCCTGTGATGGACACATACAAATGATTTTCATGAAAAAAAAAAAAAATATTGGCACAAGTTTGTTGTTAGAAAATTTAAATACCAAAGCTTTTCTAATTTAAGTGTTAGGGGTCATTTTCTAAGGGAAGTCGGTTCAAAGTCCACCAGGCCAGGAATTTCATCTTTGAGAGGGCAAGGCCATTTTCATTTCGCAAAGGGCTCATTCATTGGAAAAATCTTTAAGTTAATGAGAATTTTTTTGAATAGGGCACCAAGGTCAAGACAAGGGGCAGGAGAGGCCACGGTCTCCCCGTGGGTCGTGTCCGGTCGAGTTCTAAGACGGTGTCTGGTTTGAGCAGTGGCTATGGCCGGATTATTGAAAACTCCTATTCCCCAACGCTGTCATTTCAGTCAACGGCCACAGCCGCTTGAATTTGGATGCAGCCTAAGTTCACATACCAGTGTGCTGATTTTGGACGTGACAAACGGAACAAAACTATCCATGACAATTGAGTGGAATCCATTCTCATTTCTTGAGGAACGGTGACTGTAGGTAATAAGAATAGACCTTTCCATTGTTGATAAACAAACAGCGCTGGTTGGCATGGACCGCCGAATTTTAGTAAAACATTCAATCGTGTTAACAGATGTTTTAACCAAATTCAACATTTTCGGCAAGCTTCTAATTAAATAAAATACCTCCCATGATCGGTTGCTTTGTTTCCAATAAATTCAACACTATTTTTGAATATTTGTGTAACGTTGTTACAAACTGTAGCTATCTGTTTTTGTTTTGCATTTGATGGCTTTCCATAGTTTTCCAACCTGGGTTGGCAAAAACTTGGACTGTGACGTTGCAAAATAAAGGTCTATAGGAAAAAACAGACTTGCCGTTGATCTACTCCTCTCGTCAAAATGTTTTTTGACGAACAGTGCCCCCACCGCCATACCGAAAAGGTTGTTGGTATTCTCGAAGCAGACCTTCCAGCGGGTACGTTCCCTTTTCTTGCCCTTCGTAATCCACAGGAATTGCTGCCTGATTTCCCGTAGTTCCGAGCCGAGGTATTCATTCATGTAGTCCACAACGCGCCACATGAGGTAGTTAGCTACTGTCCTGTTTTAAAACAGAGACATCTTCATCTAATGATTAACACTCTCAACTTTGTAGGATTTGAAACTTTGCATGGTGGAAGTATAACTAATTAAGGTTTACGGTAACACCATGTGAACATCTCTTTTGAGTAGTGGTTCTGAAAAGAACCGGTGGTTAACGACTCAACGTTTCGATCAGTATGATCTTCTCCTGAAGACGATCAGAGCATACTGATCAAAACGTTGAGTCGTTAAGAACCTACACTACTCAAAAGAGGTTTTCACGTGGTGTTACCGCAAACCTTACTTAGTTACTCTCAACTTTAAAATCTTCAGTGTCAGAAAAGACCAGGATTCCGGGTACCAGGTACGTGTGCCTGATCCATTTATGGGTCAGGTTGTCTCGGAAACTAGTAAAAATGGGATCTTGACCCAAACTCTGCGTCAATTTTGACCCATTTCTGGGTCATTTTGGCACATGTTCCAATTCATACTCTGACTGTAAGAAGTTGTAGATTAGAATTGACCCGTTTTTATTCATGGACTGTAGTCCACAACATGCCATTCAAGGGAGTTGGCTCTATTACCAAGTTATAAAACCATTCAAAGCCTTACCCATTTTTAGGTCAACAAGATCCGATGTTTTAATCTAAAACCACACATCAGCTTGACCCGCAAATGGGTCATACTAGCCCATAGTATCTGGCCCCTTGGGACGCTGATCCGGGTCAAAGCTCTGATCTGCGATTATTTTCAGTGTATATTTCTCGTTTTTTCGAAAAACGATTCTAAACATGCGTCTAATAACTCTAAATTTCAAAATCGGTCGGTTATTTCAATCGAGTTATTCCCCGCATCCAACCCTCGCTACTACAACCTTCCTCTGTATAATTCCCTCCTTCTGTTCCTACATCCCACACATACCTTTTTGGGGTTTCGTGTATAAATGACGTCATCCTTCCGAAATAGAGAGGAGAAAAGTTGAGCAGTTCTTCTTCGGGTAGAAAGTCCTCTTTGTGGACAAGCTGGAAGTACCTCAGCCAGTCTAGCTGTACATGGTGGGAATTGTTAGCAATTTCAAAATGGATTGTTACTTTGGTGTGTCCTTGACCACTTAATTTGTAGACTGTGTTTTAAGACTGTACATAGATTGACCCCTACCTTTTGACAATGAACACATTTGACAATCTTCCTGATTATGGAAACTTTGTCCATGATACTGAAAGTAACATTCTAAACAGCTCCCTGATTGTTGCACAAAGTTTCCCTGACTGTAAGAGGCAATTGTTGGCAGCTCTGCATTTGCTTTCAAATTGAAAAAAAAAAATAAATAAATAAAGTTTTTTTCTAAATACATGCCTGTTTCCAAATACTTAACGTATTGGAGTTGAACGTGTAATACAATAATTGACTCCGTGCAATGACGTCACACGCGTCTACTGTAAGTTAAAGTACACGTGAGCATGCAGGAGTGCGCACGTCGCCTAAAATGCGCACTTCTCAGGGAAACTGACCCCCGGAATGGCGCAGCAACCAATATTCAGTGTGGAGATGACGTCAGGGGAATTTTGTAAATAGTCAGTGCTACAGCTTGTCTCGAGCTGACAGTCGTCAAATATTGAATCCGCTGATCTTTATTTCAAAAGTAAGCAGTTCTGCAAATAATGGCGATTTAAAGATAATTGTTCAACAAACCTGAGGCATTTCGTCTTTTAATTTCTTCACTGTGTACCGGTTGTTAAATTTGGTGACGTCACGTCGCATTTCATTTGAAGCTGTAAACTAGAAACACAAATCAATCAATTAAGTTTTACCTTGAAGTTATCAATATTTATATGTTATTTTCTAAATCAAGCGTAAAGCGTGCAAGTAACTAATCCTTGTATGGTTGCTTGCCTTAAACAAACCCTGCATTTGATGTTTAAACCTGCTCATCCCTTTTAAAATAGAGAAAAAGCCCATGCGCAGCAGGGTAGGCGTTTATGTGTAAATCATTTTTGGGAGGAGTGTTGGCTTTGAATAGAGCCGGTGTGGTCTCGACGTTTCGAACAGTATACTCTGCTCGTATTCAGCTTGTAGTTTATTGACTGTAACCATGAAGAAAGGCAAAGGCTATGTCAACTTGTATTTCCAGTGGGCTGTGGTTGTTGGATTGAGTCAAGCTTTGGTATAAAGGTGGGCTCGATTTTATATAACGTGCAAGATGGGAGCAACTGGCGTTACTTACGTTTGCCAGTACTCGCTCGAACTCCAGGGCTTCATTCATCTGCCTCGTAGCCTCCTCTCTGTTGTGATCTGGCCGGAGTGCTGTGGCCATGTCCACCATGTACGTCTGGTATGCGTTGAAATGTGTCTGAATTGTAAAGAAAGGTAGCAGTAATCACCTAGTATCAAAAAGTTTATTCATAAATCGATCCAAAGAATCTACTTTTTAGTGCTTTGATTGCTGTAGAATTAACCCCTTGCTGTTTCTATCTAGTCGACGATCTTAGAGCATCCGGAACTTTTCAAAAATAATACTATTCAACCAGACTTTAAAATATATTTGTATATCTGTGCGGAAGGAACAATACTGGTTAAACGTACAGGAAGGAACATGTGTTTCATAGCTGTTTAGGTGAATAGTTTCCATTCAAAATTGTGGTTCTCTTTAACGCGCTTGCCCCCACTCTCTTTTACGCGCTTGTGTCAAAATCAATTTTCTGTGTAAGAATCTCAACAACAACAAAAAGCCCTCTTTATCAAAGACGTAGTCTATTTTGCCCGAAAGAATGACATTCTCTAAAACATTGATTTCTCAGTAATTGTTCCCGATTTCAGGATTTTCTCAAAATCTTCTGTAGCCTTCCAATTTTTTTATGTAAGAAGTAAAGCAGTCACCGAAGGGAGAAATAAATTGTCCACGTTGTGTTCAAATCTGTAATGTTGACTTTCTGGTGACACACAGTGTGAAAACCTCCTGAATTTTGACATCTGGTTCTGGGTCTAGGATAAGGAGGAATCCTGACCAACAAGCCATTTCCCGGGAATTTTTAGTTGCCAAATCTCATCACTGCTATTAACCTTAAACCTAAAATCTGTACTTCATCCATGCCTGTGGGTTACCATGGTAATTAATGTACCTTGTCTGTTTCATCCAGGTAAAATGTCCTCTCGTCGAGTCCAAGTATCGGCTGGTCAATCTGAAAGTAAAAACCCACAATTTCGACTAATTTAGGAACTGAAATATAGTTTGTGAAAAACACCGCCTTGGTTCAAGTAAGACTAACAGCTGCAGGCGTTTCCAACTTACAAAGTAATGTCTATGTTGTTACTTCAAGTAGAATTAGCCTCAAATGGGAAAGTACAGTCTAAACATTTCCGGATTAGAATTGACCTGGACCTTGGTCCCATGGCTCTTGACCCATTTATGGGTCATCATGACCCGGAATCTGTGTCAAAACGACCCAAGAAAAGGGTGAACATGACGCAGAATCCAAATTGAAGTCCCATTTTTAAAACATTCCGGGTTAGGCTGACCCGGAGTTTCTAGAGTGTATCCTCATATGACATTATTTCGTATATGTTTAATAAAGGGGGAATATAATTGTCAATTTGAGTTTTACCCCAAAATTTTCTATATCTGACGTTGGCGGCTTGGACAATGTGTTTATTTTTATTTTCATAAAGTATCCCACATTGGTTTCTTTAAATTCTTTGACCCTTGACCTGCTTCAGAAACGGCACAATTAAATAATAATAGGTTCTTGTAGTGCAACCTCGTGTATTCTCAGCGAAGAGATAGCATCTTGAGGTATGTTCTGGGGAGCAAAATATTTAGAATCTTTAACTTTGTCTAAGAACCAACGTACTGCCCTCTTCGGCAAAACACTTACATAAACTTGCATCATGTGATTGGGTACGCTGCAGTGCAGAATGTTGTCGATGGGGACATTTTGTTGACAATGTTTTAATGATTGGAAAAGTTTCAGCTGCACTTACCATCAGTATATTCCTGTCAGAATTGGTGATGTCTTGAATGATTTTATGCGCGAAAAGGAAATTATAGTCGAGCTCCAGTCGATTCTTGGAGAGGACATCGACCAGATCCCACGACTCCTCGTCCCAGCTATCGCCAGCAATCACGGGCCAACCGCCCAGGACATCGAGCAAGTCAAACAGGGGCTGGGCACCAAACTCATCAAGAAGCACTGCATTCGGAAGAATGGTCATTAAAACCCATAATTAAAAGCTGCTAATTAGAAAACATTTACAGTTTTAGTTGCTAAGCGAAAGGTTAGTGGTGTCGTGCCTCGCACCAAGTGCAATTAATACCGGTAATTATGAGAGTTTGACTGGTTTTCTGTTTCCATTTTGTTTGTTGCGCTGAGTATAAGCTGCGAGCTTATTCCAGGTTTGTGACTCTCCTGCACAGAAAGTTTTTTTTCGCTTTACATAGTGTTGGCTGTTGATCGAGACTTTCTGATTCTTGTGGTAACCAGCTCTTTGAGCTGAGAGCGTTCACCCAACTTGCCCTTACCTTCATCTATGCAAGATGCGTAAAAGTCTTTGGCTTTTGACACAGCCTCAGAGTCGTTCGTGGTCTTCTCTTTAAGTAGTCCTAAAACGAAAAATGAAATCATTTAATTGAACTACAGTGTGAAATATTGTTTCATAAACTTCAACAATCTCTTTTCTCGCAATTTTTCGTCCCTTGCTCGCAAAAACAACGCCCTCGCCTGATTATGCTTCGAGCGAATTATCTTACTTTGGAATACCAACGAGTTCTGGGAAATTCGGCATAAATCTCCGATTTTATTTTATTTTGTTGTTGTTTTGTTAGGTTTTATTTCTTGGTTTTGTTTTGTTTTTGGCGAGAATTTTTGTTTCGTCACCTCGACTCATGTCCATGAGTTGATTAAACAGCTCTTCGAAGACCGTGTATTTCGCGTCTTCATCCGGGATGAAGTTCGCCTGTGTCCATCCGCCGCAAGCGTACTGGTAGAAATCCTCACACGGGTCTGCCTCCATGTCCATGTTGCGTAATATGCCCCCAGCTGATGAAATAAAGTAAAGAAATAAATAAATAAATGAATGAAAAGTAACTAAGAACACCTAACTCAAGGTCTGGTGTTTCTGATCACCAGAGTGTGGGTTCAAGTCCCGGCTGTGGCACTTGTGTCCCTGAGCAAGATACTTTACCATAATTGCTGTGTCGTTCGGATGGGACATTCAGCCGTAGGTTATTGTGTACTAGGATTGGTAGTGCACGTAAAAGAACCCATAACACTTATCGTGGAGGAGTAGGGGTTAACCCTGGTGTTTTTGGTTCACATTATGAGCACCCTTGTTACAGGTTTCCTTAGGCTTGTGAGTTACAGTGATAAAGTTGACTTTTGAGGCATTCTTGGTTTTATTGACAGAAATAATAATATAATAATTAAAACGTTCAGCAAGATGTGACCCCATTGCAATTTGTGTGTGTGTACAAAAATGATAAGTCTACACTAAACAAGAAAAGTCAAAGAGCCTTGATTTAACGGTGATAGAAAGTGTACACAAAGACGAAGAAAGCATGCTATGCAGATGGTAGGGCACAATTTCTTTGTCAACTTCTGATGTGTTAAAAGATTGTTAATACGAACTCTCGTTTATCCCCTTTCAATGCTATTGTTTTAAATCAAATCATAAACCACGGAAACTGACTTGGTAAATTGTTAAATCATTTTGGTTGAACAAATACAAATTGACGAGAGGGGATTTGAACCCGCGACCTCCGGATTAACGTACCGGCGCTCTACCGACTGAGCTATCTAGCCCCAATGTTGGCGATCTCCCTACTTTGTCAAATTGTTCGGGGGTGCCAGTCAAAGGCCATTCAATCTGTAACTGACGTAAGGCCAATGATCACATCCAAGTTTACGACACAACTTATTGTTATTATTAAACAATGTTCAACATGGCGTCTTACCTGATATGACACACTCAGGCGTTGTACAGATGCCTCGTGTGCTCAGTCCAGAACTTGTTCCTCCGCCATCCATCGGGGAAGAAGATGCTGATGAACAAGGTGGAAAATCACATTTCAGTAAATTTACCAGATTCAACACAATATCAAAAATCGGTCGTAAAATGTTTCTGTTTGTTCCAGCGCATTGAGTACCTTTTTGGTCTAGTTTCTTGTACCATATCAGATTGTTAACTGTTTACCCTCAACGCATAATTTGAAATCTTCGTGGAGTTTTTCTCTTTAAATATTCACTTACCAATCAGAGCAGGCAGGGACATTGCAGACAACATTATTGACAAAGAAAAAGATTGATTCCCAATTTATTATTTATAACTACATATATTTTCCATTTAACTAGATTCTTATTTGTTTTCTTTGTAGATTATGCCAAATGTTTTCCCCAACATCCAAAACTTGAGACTTCCATAATCATCGGTCTAGGTTGTTCAGATCTGAGATTGTGTTTGTGCATTTACCAGCCGAGGGCTCATAAGAAGTTGGACAACTTAGGAGCCGTGCTGGTATGAGCTTACCGGGAAAATAAAAATTAAGACCAAATAATGAAAGAACAAAGAATAAGTCCTCGGTTTACGGTATCACAACAGAGGGAGAATATTTTGACGTATTCGATTGACGATAAGAACAATGGTGTGCGCGTTTTGGGTGGTGTGATATACTTTTGGTCAATAAAAACTGATACAGTGGGGACCTCAATAAATAATCAAAACATGTTACATTGATTATAAATGAAAGAATGTTGCGGTTTCATCCATTCCAAATAGTTGGTAGCTTGCTGGCCACAGTTTCATTTCATGCCTGAACGTCAACGAAACGTTAACCTGTATTCCATTGGAGCATTTTAATATTATATTTTACGTTCTTCCCGAGGCAAAAAATTCCATCACCAGAAAAATTGTTAAATGGAAAATGAAAATATCCGGCGTAAAGTTCCGCCTCGCCAGACATAGACGGTCAGAAATCAATGGCACTTCAGAGGCACGGAGAAAAACTGCAGACATCAAGTAACGTTTCCGGGTGGGGATCGAATGTACGAAGACCGGCCATCTTTCGATCACTGGTTGTCATTTCCGGTTAAACTTGTCTATTTTTCTTTGCTTTACCTTAGCGCAGTCGGAGGCTGGATGCCACGAGCAGCATTCGGACAGCCCTTCATCGTACTATACACGCACGGGACCACGTGCTGGGATATGAATATTACGGTGTGCTATTCTTGGATGTAGTAGATAGATCCATGGAATACTCTTGATGTTATTTTATTTGCTATTTAGCGATATAAAAATAACACGCAACTATGTCAACAAGAGCTGCGGTTGATTTCAACGTTACACATTGTGATGTATTGGGGAAGTTAAATCTAGGCTTTAGTTACGTTAACAAAACTCGACATTTTGTTTACGGTGCATTTGTCTATACAATGAATCAAAATAAAAAGACAGTTCGATATTGGACGTTGGGCATTCACATAATTTTGTGTAGTGAATGTATACTTTGCTAGTTCGATATATGGACACTAGACATTACACCTTTGTACAGCGAATGTCTTCTTGGTATTTTTGCTAATTAAACATGGACATTCACATTAGTGTGCACAGCGTATGTCTATTTTCTATTTTGATTTAGGACATTGGACATTCACGTAGGTTTGTGCAGCGAATGTCTACTCTGCTATTTCGATGTTAGACATTGGACATTCATATGGGTTTGTACAGCGAATGTCTACTTTCTATTTTGATTTTGGACATTGGACATTTATATACGTTTGTACAGCGAATGTCTACTTGCTATTAATTTGATAACGTCTTCACGTGTGGTAAAGCGAACTGTGTTGTTCAAAACCGGCGTGTTTCCAAAACTAAAGATTTTTGTATTTTACACTGTGAATTTGTCAAACATGTCTATCGTAAGAAACGAAACCAGCAACTTTGGAATGTGGCTGAAGGTATTGGGACACACGCTGTGATTGCTAAAAATACAGAAAAAGGTGGGAGTCGCCATAACATGTTTGCTTTGATTGCGCCAATACACCTGTTGGCATCACTGCTTGTGGTAGATAGCGTGTCTCGTTAACATTCAGGCATTTAAAATATATATAATAAAAACCCGGGTCCACTTTGGGTTTTTCTGGATTACGTCCATTAACACCACGAAGGTTGCGGTGATCTCTAAAGAAGTCTCGATGTGGAACTTTCAATCTAATACGAAATTAAAGATTTTATGACGGGGCGTCAAGTAGTTTCCCCTTTAAAGGGAATGTTTCATCTTTTCCAAAATCAAGTGAACTTGATTGGTTTTCAGTAGAACAAAATATCATCCAACCATTGAAATTGTATGTTTTAAATAAGAATTTTAAAAGTATACTGTTTCTATTGGTATTGTTCACATTCCACCCATGTCCCACATGCCAAATTACTGTAAGTAAGAATGCCACAACATCAAAACATTAAAAAGGTGCATTAAAAAAATACATGTACAATACTAAAACACAGTAACAATTCTTTAAAAGTGAGAAACCGAGAAAGTTATTTTTTAAAAAGAGGCAAGGTTTTTACAAAATGATTTCTCTGTCAAAAAAAGAAAGAAGATATAATGCTATAATATTTAACTAGCCTGATTTGGAAAATTCCTATCTTTCCAAATCGATGAGTCCCACTTTTCTGTTTGCTCAATATCATAATATTTTGAAGCGTCTGCATTCACTACATCCATCTCAGTTTTCATATCTACTTGTCCGGTCAATCCTCACAAGTTCACCAAAGAAAACACTACTGCATGGGAGACGGAAGCCTTTCCTCTATTATTCCACTAGAAAAGTAGCCACAAGTCCCAGTAGTGTTCGAGTAAGGACGGCTTTTATCATGGAAAAATAACGGAGTTTATGGTCCCTTGAAATTATTATTTTGCAATCGGTTGGCAGATGTCCACGCTCCTGGCAAACGGGCAGTAGTGTATAAACAAAAATATAAAAATCTTTTAAGACATTCGGGTATGATTCCTAGGGGTGTGAGTAAAGGATGGTCCACCAGAGTGTCGAAAAAATTGAATTAAATCTAAGGGCACCGGTAACTCTTTGCTTTGAAACCAATTGTCAAAGGAAATATGAGTGAACGCATGCGATTCCCTGAAGGTGCGTCACATGCGAATCCAGATATCTTAACGAAAGTATCCGAAAATGATATAGGCCAGTGAATTAACATGTACTTACTTTACGCGGGAGACTAGAGAATAGATCGGTTATTTATTCTAGATGTAAACACTTGAAAGTGTGTTAAACTTTATTTTAAAAATATTTTCTATAAATTATTTGTAGTGCTCTGAGCGATGCAATTCACAATGGTACAGATTCTGTAGTCTTCAGAATATGGGTACACTCTAAAAAAAATACCCCGGTCAGAATTGACCTGGATTCGGGGCTCTTAGGATCTGACCCATTTCTGGGTCAGTAAGATCAGAAATCAGTGTCAAAATGACCCAGAAATGGGTTAAACTGACGCCGGATACCAGTTGAAATCCTTCTTTTTTTTTCAAACCACTTTCCGGGTCAGTCTGACCTAGAAATAGGTCAAGCTCCCTGGGACCGGGAATCTGGTTCCATTCGGACCTTGGAGTTTTTACTGCGTAAAACCAGCGCTTTGTTGTAACGGAAACATCAAACTTGATTTCTATTTTAAACATTAATGCAGTATTTTAAATTTTGGTTTCTCCTTAAAATCATCAGCCAAAATGTTTTTCCCATTGACTCAAAACTTCCACAAAGGATACTTTGTTCATTGTTCTTCTTTAGAGTAACAAAATAAATTTCTGTTTTTAACTTACTAGTGCTGAACTATATCTTTAAAGGTATTATTGTACATTAGACTGAAAGCTTACTGATTATGAATTTTACACTAGAACAATTTTTTTCTGTGAAATATTTCCTCTGAAATACAGTTATTTTTGAAAAAAATGGATATGAGAACCTTAAAAAAAAACCGCAACAGCTGATTCAACCAAAATTAAGAACGATGTGTTGACATGCTGAAAATTGTGCAAGGGTTTTACACTATTTTTCTCCTGACTCACACAACGGATTAAGCCCAGATTTTCACAGGTTTGTTATTTGTTAATCACACACAAACATGAACACTATCTGCGACTGTTTTGTCACCTCTACCAGTCCTGTATAAATACCTTTAACACTGAGCCCATCTTTGAGGCAGTTTCTTGACCATCGTTGACCCTATTTTTACACCTGTTTCAAGAACCAGCACAATTTTGCGTACTGGCTTCTGAAAGGGGGAAATCATGTTCCCAGGAGTTCGGTCTAGCACCCAAGATCAGATCGCAAAATTAGATTAACGGCTCTCTATTGATTCAACGCGCCATGGGGCAATGAAATAACTAAGCTACCGCTGGGTCTCCAGTCCAAAGCCAAAATTTGGTATCATACATTGCTGACGCAGTCATTTTTCCCCGCAAACTTCAAGATCTTTAGATATTACCAACTTTAAAGGAGTGGTTGCCAAATAGTTAACTGAGAAGTAGCAAGACAAGGTTGTCCAAAAACTTATGTATTCGTAATTTTTGCATTGATTGTAACTAAACACAAATCCTGTTTTATAAAATCATGATTCTGAAAAATGTACCGTTTGTTAGGAGGCAAACGCTTATTAAGAGCATCTTTTCTGTCACTGTTGTTTTCGTCACCCCAATTTAAATGCACTTATCACAAATCATCATGATTACTACCTGAATATAGACCTAAGCGGTTTAAATTAGCTCACTGAAGCGTACCTAAGTGTAGACGAAAATTCGCGAGACACTGCGAGATTTTACTGAAGTAAAACGCACTACTGAAGATGATTGATTCAATATCGTTATCAAACGACGTTCCAACGAGGGTCACTTTGTTAACAAATTGGACAATTATACTTGCTATTAATGCCTACTGACCGTAGCCATCTACTGAGGCCACATGTCTCATTACACCGTCATCGGCCGTCAGTCATTTCGGTACACTCTCGGTGGCCATTTTGTTAAGTTTACGCACGGCAGCCCGATTTTTCCTCAAGGAACGAAGATGGCTGCCTTACGGTCCGCCTTGTGTTAAAAGGGGCAGATAACATAAAGCACACATATCCCACCAAGCTTAAAGTAAATAGGCCCTCAGGCGACATTTTGAACAAAGAAAAGAACCAAAAAACGAAGAACGAGCAGCTTAGCGAAAACATTAACACTAAATAAAGAGACTTGTAAGCAACTTTCATGAGGTGAGTTTTGAGGGCACGTTTAAATATATCTAATGGGCCCAATTTCATAGCACCGCTTAAGCACAAAAACTAGCTAAGCACAACAAAATTATGCTAAATAGAAAAAGTTTACCAGCCATAATACCATTTCACATGTAGCATCTGTGACTGGTGTCCTGCTTAATGTTGCTTAGCGAATATTTTTCAGCAATATTTTCTGCAGAAGCAGCCGTTTGAAATTGGGCCCTGGTCCTACTTACACTACTGAATGTGAATCAGGACAAATGTGAAACCACTAACCAGTCACTCCCCGATCTAAGTGTGCTACGGTTTTTAAATCTGGACATTTGATCACTGGTTCTCATTTTTCAAAAAGGGTTACTTTCAGTAAACAAAAAGGATTTATAAATAAGGTCAATCGGATAACGTATTGGAAAACACCAATCAGTTTATCTGTAATTGTTGAGAAAAATTCACAAAAGTACAGAGACTACAACTGGGTTTTCGATTGCAACCAACCAGTACCACATTGTTTACCATTACATCACAGACACTGCTAGCTTAAAAAAACCAACAGAAGTTTGACAAGTGATTATTGGAAAGGAAATTTAAACGGGTTCACCCAAGCAAAGATACTGCCATTAGTTTTTTTTTCTCCAAATATTGCAACATGGCTGCCATTGTTGCAGGCGAGACACGACTTGTCAACACAAACGCAGCTGAGCCTACCGAATTCACAACCTTCTAACCCCCACTTGTCCACTAGTTAAATCCGCGATGTAATAGCTCCGGGTGTAATCACGGACGTGTACAGGTGAGCCACGTTCCGAGAGGACAAGCAAAGGTTTTGAGGGGGACCATGGACCCGCGAGCGATGATGTGATCGATTGGAGGTAATCGTAGTCTCAAAGGCAGTAATGCAAATGGACTTGAACATACATTTCTCTTCTTGTTCAACATGAGACATGTTCAGAAACCACTCTCGAATGTTACACATTTTGCTAATGCTCTGTACTCGTACCGATCGAGCTATACACTCTGTGTGTGTACACTCTCCATAAACAACGCACTGGGACCATAATTACGGTGACTTTTTAAAAGCATCTTCTGACTGATTTTCTCTGAAGCAGATTCCACAGCTGCGTAACAATTGAGCACTTTCATGGCATTTCCGATTATTGTTTCTTCACATTTCCTAAATATTTAGGGCAGACTTTTATGTTGCTGGTCGTGGGTACTGATTCTTTCTGATCAAAATGTCTGGCTCATAACGATTCTCCTTTGAATCAGGCTCTAAATTAAATTGTTTTCTTAGGATTAAAGTTGGCTTGACGGACTCTCGTCTTATGCTTTTCCGAAATGATTCTAAGCTTCTCGCATCTCAACGAGATTTTGGGGAGCATTTTCTACTACCAGTGTGTCAGTTATTCTTGTTCTCCCCTATTTATTACCTGGAACCGACTGGTTCTTCCCGAACCATTCTTTCTCCTTCTCTCTTTCACTCTCTCTTTCCTTTTGACCCAGTTTCGAGATTGCTACAGTTGCACTGTGGCGGTCTATTTCGGGTACCATGTAACCATGTCCAACATTCTGTTGAACCTTTTTTCCTCAAACTTAAATATTTAAGGCTGAATGATACGATGTAGTACAGACCGGTCTGGTTCTGTTTACAGTGTGGAAGTTATTCTGGTTCTCTCCTATCGAGTATCCGGAGCTGTCTGGTTCTCTTTGAATCCCCTTTTCCTTGTTTATTTATTTATTCATTTATTTATTTATTTATTTATTTATTTGTTTATTTATTTATTTATTTATTTGGTCAGCTTCCAGAATGTTAGGTTACAGTGGCGGTCTTTTTGGGGGCACCGTGTAACACGTCCAACCTAGTGGTCCCTTGTGGCGTATTACTTTGTATTGTTAATCATTTTGTTAAATCTCTTTTCTCAAACTTCGAAGATTTAAGGTTGAATGATGTGATTAAGGTTGAATGATTATGATATAGTCTGGTGCCCAGTCCTTATCTTTGAGTAATGACGTTCATGTGGGAGTCAGTACAGAAACGATTGAAAAGGCCAACGGCTGTGACACTGCAATCACACGTAGTGGTGCGAGGACTCGTTAGCAATCACCCATACATGACGCTCGTCCGGCAGGCAGTAATTTCTGTCCAAACACCCCTACTCCCTTGGAAAGAGAAAGAGAGGAAAAAAAAGGAAGAACAAACTAATCGGTCCTTTTTGTCTTCATGGAAGGACCGTGTCGTAAATTGTCAATCTTAGGGCGAGGGAAAATTGTCATAATAATCATCTATTTCCTATTACTTGTTGTTCTTAGGAGACGATGATGAGGTGTAAACCCGGATTGTGTGTTTATTTTATGCATGATGCCGCGAGTGTTTACGAGGTTTTGTTTTATGAGGGGAAACGAGAAGCACTTTATGTACTGATAACTGCGGGGACTGTACTTGGGTGGGCAGCTAGATTTATTATTAAAGGTGATGGAGACGACGGCCATGGGTTTTTTTCTGATTAGGATGATTGTAAACAGTGGTTAAAGAGGCCAAGAATATGGTGAAAAGGTATCATGCAGAAAGTACGGTATAGCTTAAAAATATTTATAAATATGTTTTGTTGAGTGTTCCAAAACTAGCTGTATTTGCTATTTTGGTTAGTGTACGACTCAACTTATATAGAGGAAAACTGCCCTACGTGTATAAATAGTAGAACTAGCTGTGTGTGTGTGTGTGTTTTTTTTTTACGATTTGATCAATAATATTTCTTTCGTCTCGATCCTTTTTAGACTGAACCTATAGTGAATTTGATTCCATCTTTGAGGGTGGTTCTGCATTACATTAGTTCAAAGCTAATGACTGCATTACTCAACTATAGACCTCTTGCTCAAAGCGAACCGCTGCCGATACGCTGAGTTTACGCGACGTGTTTTACGCACCATGGTCCAATGAGCTACCTCCTTTTGCCTCAGTGGGGGCGCTGTTTGAGAGTGTGACGTCATATGCAAGGCGTGTGTACAAATTCAAAAGCAACTCGGGCAACCAGTGCAAGAAACGAACAGCAATTTAAAGTACTGTCTCTTTGTCAAATGAAAATGATGCCTGCTAACTAACTTTTAATATTTTAAGCGACCACTTTTCAAAATATATTTTATAAATTATTTATTCGTGTGATTCCTTTTTAAATATACACCCTTATGACTCGTTTAATGGGAACCAATCTTTTGGAACTAGTGAGACATTCCACATGATTTTCCTCCTTTTAATATTACCGTCTCCTGGACTTGGTTTGACTTGTTCGACAATCAGCCCAGGTAACATTATTAATGCCCATATCGATCTATGTTTACACAGCAGAACCTCTTCATTGATATGATTTTTTTTTATTATGAGTTTACCACCACGGGGCTAACAGTGTCCACTTTGGCCTTCTCTGTCAGCACAGCTGCTCCCCACGGGGCCTTCATCAATGAGGTCTATTCTGATATCGCCTTCATCTGAACAACGTGACTGTAAGACCGTATCATCACCGACGAAAGATATCTTACTACCCGTCTCAGTCTCATTCCCGTCTTTTTCCCCTCTTTTTCTTCATCTTCGGGGCTTTTTTATAGCGAAATATCATCTCTCTGTAACTATACAGCTTTGGTTTTTTCGCAGTCGAAGAAGACTAATATAGATTTAGATGTATTGATTACCATAACACATGCGAGCAATAAACCACCATTTCCTTTACCATTCTGTGTTCTTGACTTGGGGCTGTTCCGGGTACAAGTGCAGTAATTTTAAGAATTTAGTTTAAAGAAGTGCATAGCCATATTAAGTGTTATTTTACACATATGTCTTTGAATTATTAATTGCGTTATGGTTCGAGTTCGAGTCTCATGGTGAAATATTTCTCGTGATTAACGGTACAAGCACACGCCAAATACCAAGTAGACAGTTTAGGTATACAATTTACAATTTGTGTGGATAAACCCAGTAATTGTGCTTTAAAAATATCCATGAAATGATGTAAAGTCAAATATTCCAAAATTTCTTGAGGCATCACCCACTTATCAAGATCGTAATGAGTGGTCGAATATTGTTGGATATAACCAAAGCCAGGGCATCATATCTGGGACAAACCTGCACATGAATGCAATTAAGAAGTGACTCGTGAGGTCGTTGTGCCAAGAGCAATCGGTCATGAAAATTTCAATAAACTGAGGAAGATCCAGCGAATCTTGTTGCACCTAGGGTAAAGTTTGGGTGCATTTTAAAGAAAAGTAACTATGACGCTCCAATCACATTTTCGCATCACACCTGCTCATCAGGCAAAATAAATTGAATAATGATAATGAACTAGAATTGTTTTTGAATATTGATATAGTGGACATGCATCTGATGTGACGACTTTATGCATATTGTCTTCCGTCTTTACATATTATAGACAAACTGAAGCGTGCTACTTGATAACCGGTCCTAAGAAAGTGTACAAGACTCCTTGAGTATGAAACTGCATTCACCAGACCCAGAAGCCTGACTGTATTAAGCGATTTGCTCTGGGGGTAAAAGAAATCAATGAAAACGATGTCCAACCGTGACTACATTTGGCACATTTTTTTGACGCCGTCAAATTGTCGAGTCACCCCCGAGGTTACAGTTAACCCCTAACAAGTAGACTTTTTTCAGGGGCCGTTTTTTTGAAAGCGCAGGCAGACAACAGCCGCTTATTTCCCGCGCAAAATGTGAAACATATCGACTGGATACGGCACCGTGTTGAATGGGGAAAGGGAGATTGGCTTCGGTCGTGCTTGACGTCATCATTGATTTCAAATTCCGAGCACGTCCCTGTGTCGAGTACGTAGATGGTGCTTGACTGAATTTCTGTATTATATCCCTGCGGTACCGAACCCTTTGCTATTAGTCCGTGAGCAAAGGGGCCATCATGCAGCCCGAATCCCCCACCCCCATCTCTACCTTCATGATTAATTGGATTTGTTTCCTTAGGATCTTCTCAGCATAATGTTTGGGGGGGGAATCTTTACACATTTATTTATCGTGTATACAATGTGCACAATTTAACTTTCCTTGGAATCGGGACGGAAGAATATCAACAGTCCTTCATATGAGAGATGTTTGAAGCTTTGCAGGTGTGGAAAACAAGAAGTAACTATAACTGGTAAACTTGCGGGTATAGCCTTGTGTAAATCTCTTTTGGGAGGAGTGTTGTCTCTGAAAAGACGCTTTGGTCGCGACGTTTCGAACAGTATACT
Source organism: Pisaster brevispinus (assembly GCA_023634235.1). Classification (NCBI taxonomy): domain Eukaryota; kingdom Metazoa; phylum Echinodermata; class Asteroidea; order Forcipulatida; family Asteriidae; genus Pisaster; species Pisaster brevispinus. The sequence continues at coordinate 1,845,510 of JAMKCF010000002.1, forward strand.
TCAGGAGAGTGACTCCATGTTACTTTGACCTTTGACTAATGTTAACGTTACTTGTAACCATTGTTGCTAAGTAACAGTACACTGTACTCAAAAATTAATCAGTGTATGTTTCAACTTTCCATGTAAGACTTGTTTGTTTCATACGTCATACCTGAAGAGGATGTACAAGTTTGGGGCTACATTTAGGTACAAGCTTAGGGCTAAATAAGCTAGGGCTACATTTAGGGCTCGGGCTACATTTGGGGCTGCACAGTTGACCCATTTCACATGATGTAGCACCAATGACAAACCTTGATTGCCTCATTTTAAGAGAGTAAGGTTCTGCGTATGTTACTGTGCAGTGCGCATTTAGGGCGACTCGTGCTCTGTTAGATGCACCATTGTCTGTATATGGAATTTGACCCCCGACCTAATTGTATACCAGTGGCAGACAGTATAACTGCATGTGACGTCATTTCAAAGGGGTGTTCACTCACCCCAACCCAGAACAGATGTTATCTATTGCTATTTATAAGTTTTTAGTTTCCTAAGACCGTTATTCGATATCCTTGGTAGCGAGAACACTAAGTTGGGATCGGTTTGAGTACACGATGCTTTATGTTTCTACGACGAGTTTAGCAGGAAATCCTCATTCCGTAGATGACGTTTAAATACGCGATGTGACGGCTTTTTCTTGAATCGCACGAATACGAGTGTACAAAAGTACAGGAGTGCGGTATATCGTGTCATCCACACCAGCCACGGGTCGCGTCACCCCTAGCAGGTGTGCATGATTGGTCGCCCGGAGTGCCGGCAAGAGAACCTAAAACCACGGGTTCTTTTCCTTTTATTGACACCTCGGTAATTTCCTCTCCAGATCTCGAGGATGGAGCCTCTCCTTTGATCACACTCATGTTTTAATCACGCACACGGTATACTGCTTCTCTCGCGAGACGAGCTTAAATTTCTATTTGGATGTTGTTCCTATTTATTTTGGTGTATGTGTATTTTATTATGAGAAGGGTGGATGTATACATGCTCAAGGCGCTCTGTTACCAGCTCACGGCCAAGACTGCAACAATGATATGGGTTCATCAAGAGATAGGTGAAGATTAACACATGATACTGTAAAGACATGATTCATCGTGGTTTATGGGGAAGACTACGTGCATTATGATCATCAAGTTTAATACAAACACGATCTACTAAGGAAAGTATCATCCAAAAACTCCAAAAGCTTCCGCGTCAGAATTGAGCTGGATTCCGGAACTCAGAGAGCCTGACCCATAACTGGATCAAGCTGACCCGGAAAGAGTTTAAAAAGTGGGATTTAACTCCGTTTCTGCGGGTCTTTTAAAACCAATTTCTGGGTTATTTTTACACAGATTCCGGGCTATACTGAATCAGAAAGTGGTCAGGCACCACGGGACCCAGATTGGGTCGATTCTGATTCGTCAGTTGTTTATAGATTGCAGAGGTCATTGGGAAAAACTGAATAATAGTTATGTTACATAGGATTGTGTGTAAATCCTTTCACTATTTGTGTGTGTGTGTGTTTGTTTTTTTAATTCGGCATATGTAAGTGTTGGGATCTGTTTATAGTCTTGCGCATACAGTTTTGCAGTCGGACATGTATGGTATTAAGTATGGTATAAGTATCAGTATGGTATTAAGTCTATAGAAAATAGCTTTCAGATAAACAGCAAACTTGTTTTACATTTTTACTAAACACATCATGTACCGATTAAAGATACAAACCTCAGGACATTTCAACGCTTGTAGTCTTACAAAAGAAGCATAAATCAGCATGTAATGATGTGCAGGTGGTTTGTTAACCAATTAACTAAACGGTTTTGAGGTACAATCAAAACGTTAAGTACAAACAGTCCGTAAAACGTGTATTTCGTGCTACGAAAAGCAAACACGCCAGTGGAATGCGGCAACATCGGGGCTTCAATTCCAGGCTTAATCCTAAGCAATTGACTCCCAAGCCCTTCAGAAAGTCCTATGATCCTCACAGTTCAGGAGAAAATGTTACATTGCAATCAACAGCGTTGGTGAGCTAAAAACCGCCGGAGCAGATACCGAGGGATTAGGGCCACTTTACATGTGACGACCGTTCTAGGAAATCGTATATATTCTTAAATATGGCTCTTTTTGGAGTTCGCCATCAATGCCCGCCGTTTTAAAGGTATCAGAATTCAATTTGAAGCCTCCATAGTTTGCACATGGTACCTTACGTGAAGTTTAAACTTAACAGTGGCCTCTCAACGTTGGTGTCGTTATTTACAATAAATAACTACCCGTTTGACAAAGTGAGATCTGGACAAACGTCTGGGACTATAAAGTTCTGCACTCTTACAATATCGGGTCACAATTGCCCAGATCCTGGTCAGTGGTGCCTGACTCATTTTTGGGTCAGTGTGACCCATAATCTGTGTCAAAATGACCCAGAGATTGGTAAAAATGACGCAGAGATTGGTCAAAATGACCCAGAGATTGGTCAAAATGACGCAGAATCCGAAATACAATCTCCTTTTTAAGAACTTCCCGGGTCAGATCCGGAAACGGGTCAGGCCCCCTTGGACTCGCTATCCGGCTCAATTCTGACACGTGAGTTGTTAGAGTGTGATAGTCCTACAGAAGTTGTATTGGAAGTTCGCACTCAGAAAAATCAAAGTTGGATGCAAATTAAGCTGTTTGAGATGTAGCGAATCATCACAGTTGATTTGAGAGTAAGGCTTCAAAAAAAAAAAATGATTTTTTAATTAAAACAAATTTGAAAAATTTCTGCAGCTGACTCGCTGCATGTACAAAGAAAAAAGATCAGCAACAATCTGTATTTTTTAAACAACACCATTTCATTCATGACATAGAAAAAAGAGACACTTCTGCAGCTCTTACTTTTAATTCACCCAAAACATCTACATTTTCAGAGCGAGGAATTCCTCTGCAAGAAGCCAAAATAGTCTGGTGATGAGGTAGAAATTAGTGAATGATTTTCGTGATAAGCATTGCATGCTTACAAAACCCCTGTGTACAGGGAATAAGACTCAATGTGGCAAACTGAAATAAATGAGATGTGAATTTTGAAGATGTGCCTTCTGACTTTGTCAAACTAGGTATTTTATTATTAAAATAATATGCAAAATAATCAATCTTTAAGTATTCTCTTGTAAACGTTTTGTGCACATGCTTTTATTGCCAGTAGTTGGTTGAAAGGCTGATGTACTTGAACTCAAGACTACTCATTTTTTAAATTCCCGTTTCCAAGGTAACCAAGTGTTTCTGCGATTCACAAACACTCTACAAAATCTCTCTTTGAAAGGACCTCAGTTCTTTTCTGCGAGGAGCTGTATGAAACTAAGGCTTTCATATTTGGTACTTATAGATTAATAATTCAACAATGAACATTTCAACTCCGTACGTTGAGCCGTAAAGCGGAAAGGGGTATCGCAAACGTGTGGCTGTGTGTAGCACCTTTACACTCGGTCATGAATCCCGGTCAAAGGGAGTCAGATATCTGAAAACTTCCGGGTCACAATGCACCCGGATCCGTGTGGCCTGACCCATTTATGGGTCATCATGACCCGGAATGTTTCAAAATGACACAACAAAGGTCAAAATGACGCAGAATTTGAGTTAAAATCACATTTTAAAACCACTTTCTGGGTCAACCTTTCCCAGAAATGGGTCAGTCTCCCTTGAACTTTGACCCTAATCTGAGTCTTAAGCTGGACCAGTCTCATTCACAGGTTCGTTTGTGCATGTCGTATCAGGAAGTCTCTTAGCCTCAGCTTCACAGTCATTAGTTTGACCCAATTTGAGTCAAAATGATCCTGGAATTGGTGTGCTCGCAATAGATCAAATCCCCAGTCAGTTCTGGGTCTTCTAGAACTATTCACTAGTTAGATCTCTGTTCTTATGGCTCTGGGAAACCTACGGATCGACCGGATGCAGTCTTGTTCCTCAAGAACCAATTGTGTACCGTATAATTTAAAAGATGTGTAACGATCCGTATGTTTTTTTAATGTCCGAAACCATTTTGAAATTGATCTGTGTATCATTAAGTACTTGCCCGGGTAAATTACCTGCGGACATCACACCGTAAAAGTAATTATGTTGGGGGAAATTTCCCACCCTCTCCAAAAGGATAAATTAATGATATAATTTGATAAGGCTGTTGTACAGTCTGATGATGTAACGTGTAAATTGTGATGATAATTCAATTATAGTTAACGGGCAGTAGGCCCTAATTCTTACTTCTTGTAGTAATTTACTTACGTGTTTGGCAGATATCACTAATGTTTGTATTTTCACGTGATGAGTTTCGTTTTGATTTTTTTCTTTTCATTTAGCTTTTTAAACTCATTAGTGTCAATCAGGAAGACAAGTGATTCCAATTAAGTAACCCTTATATAGCTGCAATTTTTTTCTCTCCAACTTGAAAAACTAAGGCAAGATCGTTCTAAAAACACGGTAGCTCTATCCACCTCGATCAAAACCAACTTTAATGTGAGAGTTTGTTAACACATTGACGTGCACGAAGTGCGCGAACACATTAAAACGGTAGGATTTGATGCACGGTCCTTTAATACGACAATTGGAGACTTCATCTTGTCCCCCGGAGTCACAATTAAGTTTCAAAAGTGTACAAATAATAAACCCCAAAGGCACCTGACCGAGTTCACAAGAGGTCGACGACACCGAGACACCAAGTGGAGAGAAATTTAAATAATAAATGCAAAGAAAAGGTTGTCGAATCTGCCCCGGATTTTCCCGCGTACAATACTTGCCTGAAAGTCAAACATGCCAATATGTTGTCGTACACGCGCTAGCTTTTTGCATAATTTATGTTACATGCATTATGCATAATTTATGCATTCATAATTTTATCTGTGTTGTCTGCAGCTGCGATATAATTTCTTTTCAATATAATTTCAGTGAAAGTAATTCTACTCTCATACGTGGTATTGAATATCCATTTTGACATGGATACTTTATTTTATAGTGGTAAATTCTGCTTATTCGTAATAAGTATTGAATCGATAGGCATGCGCTTAAACTAATTTTACTTTATATTCAAACACTAAAATCACAATAAAAACCATTAACTTTCTTGTTGGAAGTTGCTCTTTGATAATTTACTATTTGTTTTATTTGCAGATAGGTGGTCCTTTTTGACGATATTCATTTGAACGCACACTATAGTTCATCTTTAGCTTCTAGTTGTTCAGAAACTAAATCATTGACATTTCACGGGATGGGGCCATAATTGCCAATGGTTTTTTTAATACTACATATTATATTCTGATGGCATTTCCGGACAACTCTTAACCAGATCCTTTACTCAGCTTGATGGTAGTTTTTAATATTACAGTACAATGTACATATCGAAAGGGAGATGATTGAAAACGTAAAATTTGACTACTAATAAAAGAAGGTATCTTTCGCTATTTAAAATTAATTGAGTATTATTGAAACAATATTCTGGATGCATGCTATTCAGAGTCTACTACAGGTGTGTTCCAAAGCAGCAGGGTGGGGTGAACACGCACTTTTTTCCCCGAGTGACGTTAATTTGCAGGTGTATCACATTTTATATATTGCGCTGTGTTGGTATTGTTTTAACGTCCAGAAAGTGTTGGTTTTAATTGAGTTGTTGAATTGTTGAATAGTTTATTTGGATATAGCACAGTTTGTAAATTGAACAAAACAACAGTTGCATTATTATTTGGTTTTACCTTTACACCGATGTGTATAAAGCACTGTATATTACTTTCCCGAGTCCTGTGAAAACAAAATCCATAGACATGTTCCTCGGGTGGGATTCGAACCCACGACCTTTGCCATTCTAGAGCAGATATTTTACCTCATCTGGACCACAGCGATACAGGCAGTTCGAATGTAATACGGGTAAAACCGAATAAAATTCTTTATCGCCGATGCACATTTAACATTTACAGATAAGTGATGCAATGGGGGTGGATATGTACCCCGAAAGTTCACAATTTAAAGGTGTACCCAGCAAAGAGGGTGTGTGTGTGTAGGGGGGGGGGCAGTGAGATTAACATAAATCTTAATTATGATAATACTCCATTTGAATACAAGTTGTGACATTCTCAAAATATTCTCAATAATTTACAAGTAATACAGAAACGTTTCTGTATTTAAAACTATTGAGTACCAAACAAGAGTTTTAAAATGTCGACAAATAGTGTAATCATTTGAAATAACCCTCATCAGGCTGTACAAATACACAGACACGTAGCATTTCGATCTCTCCCTCCCATAAAACAAAAGTAAATCTTCAAGCTAATCATCTTTAAAGATATAGAGGTGTTTCTTTAGGGAAAACACTCTGCCAGCCAGTCAGGCGTGACGGCGACTTCGCCCCGTAAACTCCACGGGGCGATCGATCCCTAGCTGCGGCGATTCAACGAAGTCTTAACACCCACGCATTTGATCCCCGGATGGTGATGATGCTTACCAAGAGCTTAGTATTTTCCCCCTTTCTCTCTCTCTCTCTCTACTTCTCTCCATCATTCGGAATCGGGAAATACTTCACGGGGAGCCCTCGATCACAGTGTGCATATATCAACTCGAGAAGACCAATTTGGAACTTTCTAAAAAAAAAAAAATTAAAAAAAAGAACAGCGTCCTGGGGGAGCAGTGCGTCATAGCAGTACGACAAGAATTCCTGCCACTATTTTCATTTGTTGTAATCAAGCGACATATGGTGTAAATCATATATGCCAAATAACGGACACTGTGTATTGGCTAGATCTCGTTAAATTCAATTGAGTTAGCGTCTTTCTGCTTAGGTTGTCTGCAATGGTTTATAATCACCTATAACCAAAATCACATTTTAGGTGAATCTTTAAGTCAACGGCTAAACAGACAATTCCTATGAAATCATCTGAAAACCCCAAATCATTCCTGATATATGGAATTAATACGGATACTGTGACTGGTATCCTGCTTATTTTTGCTTAGCAGAAGGTAGCATAATTACATTGCTTAGCACAATTATGCTTTTGTTGCGTGCATACAGCCTTTTGTGTTCGAGGCATGAGATTTATACATATTTTATAATATCATAAGAAGGGTTAGTAACATAATATAAAGTGACTCTTTCGTAAACGCAGTTGCAGCTACGGCTTGTTTGAGAAGTATATGCCTATAGGAACTTCATACTGGCTAATGAAGCCTAAGCCATAAGTATTTGGTATTTGGTAGTCTCGATGCTGTCGAAGGCGAATACACCGATGTTCGCTGTGTATGGCAACTCAACGATAAATGAATAACCATGGTGATGAAAGAAATAGAGGTCAGACTTGTTTTGCTTTTCAGCCTCGGTTTGGCTATATTGAATCGAATTGAGGGTAACTACATTAAATTTAGTGCAATGCTCAATCACGCTTATTATTGGTGTACTGATGATGTACGGTGCGTCTTGCCACCTGACCACTTACGGCATGAATGGACTCAACTTGAGAAAATAATTAAGTTTCAACATTTTTATTGTATCTAATATCGTTGATTAAACGTCATTAATGTACATGATACACCTGGGTCCCCGTCTAGTCAGCTGGTAGAGCAGAATATATATACCCATTATTACATTCAGCCTTAACAGAGTTAGAATTCAGGCATAGTAGCATTTTGAGGAAAGTTGCATTGTTTTTAAAGTTGTTCTTGTGAATTTTTCTTCTTCAGTCGTACCCCATTGTAGCCCTCTACTTATTTGTGCATTCCAGTCCTTTTATTAAACGTTTGTTCATGGTTATGTGTGCATCGCAGTCCTTTATAAACGTTTATTTCTCCATTACAGCCCTTTATAAACGTTTCTCCATTGCAGCCCTTTTATTAAACGTTTATATTTAATTGTTTGTGCGTTACAACCCTTTTAAAACGTGTATTTCTCCATTGCAGTGCATTCTTTAAACGTTTGTGTTAATTTGTTCACTGCAGATATTCGAATTCTCCTCTTCCCCGATAACACAATTACGAGACACATCAATTGAGTTTCGTCTGGTATTGATTCCAAAAATAAATATGGACCATCGATTCGGTAAGTGAATGAATCAATTTACAATCATTTCAACAATTGGAAATAATGTGTTTAAATGTACTCTTTGGGCGCAAAATGAGCGAGGAATATCCATGCATTACGGGTTGATTCGAGATTTCAAATCAGTGTTAGTATTAATATGAATCAAAGACGAGTTCGAAGGATGTTTTAATCCTTTGGTTGAAGACTCTTTAAGGCAACTGGAAATCAATGAGCAAATATTGACGTGTTCTCAAATTGGCGTCAAGGTAAACGGTGCCCATATAAGGTTGATGGCAGACACCCATGAATTAATGGTTAATTATATTATTAAACGTGCATTATATAATATAATATAATCGAAAGATACCGGTATAGCCTTAAAATCATTTTCAAATTAATTGAATTTTTTTTTTTCCTTTTTGGTTTTCTTTCTTTTTTGACTTAATTTAATAATAATTTTGATAATTTGTTTGGTAATGATATACTTCATTTGCACAACATCAATATGCTTTCACCTGGGATGACGTATGGTGCAGTGGCATTCATTTGTTGAAATAGCTTTATATCAAAATTTGACCAGAAGTTAACAGCCGATCTTGTGCATGACCTTGAGACTAGCGGGAGAGAATGAGCTCCCCGTTTGGCAAGGTGTTTTGTCATTGTGTCTTTGGTCGGGCTGAGTGTGCACTATTCTTGAATGGCTGTAGTTGTTTATTTTATTTTAATTCTTTGAGCACTACAATACACGTCCAGGGAAGTGGATGGGTTCAGTAACAAGAGATCAAATGGAGGTCCCTAATTTACACCGAGGAAATCTTGACATTATCCGTCAAAAAAAAATGTTACTAGAGGAACAGTTCACCTATGGTCAGGGTTTCACTCTTACAAACTCACAACCCTCACCCTGAACCTAACGGCAAAAACTCAAAACGTGTCTCTCACGAGACTGGAGACCCATGGATTCATTAAGATTCACCCACACCCGCAACTGAAGACTGCCCGAAATTAAGGCATGAAAACATGTTATTGCTAAGAAGAGGATCTGAAAAAAATATCCTCGCTGTCTCCCCCTACCACTCAAACTTCTAATGACGCAATCGTCAAAACGGCCCCTTGGGTCACCCCCAACATATTCGCCAACCACATTCCCCTGTCACAATGACAAACATGGCGGATATAATATATACTGACACGGACCCTACCCATAAAACTTTTCAAGTCAACAGTCATAAAGTTACACTGAATTGGGCAGCGCCGTCAATTATTTACCAAGTACGAACAATTTAGATGCTACGTTTTTCGTGTATGATGAGAACAAGTGTAATTTCTATTTACATTTGTTGACGTGTTTTTATTATCGGAGTTGTGTACTTTACTTGCTGTGCCGGCTCTAAGGATTTGATATTTTAAAACTAAATGGACTTCAAGTTTCTTCTGAATGTTCCATAAATAGAGATCCTCTGTCTTCGTCTAAAGGTTGCACTTTTTTATGTGTGCAGCATTCACCCTGCGTTTTGCAAACCTCCTAAATGACCAATGTGCGTCAAGATATTTTCTGCGTTCTTTAATTGTAACGGCTTAAGGAAGGGACTTCGGTACAAGAAAGATAATTAAAGAAATGGGGATGCAGCCTGCATCTTTAGTACGGATGAGTCAAGCCAAAGGTTGACCTAAGACCTAATGAACACACGCAATCTTCCGATCTTACAGTACTTTGTTTTCAAATCGCCTCCGGCCAACATGTAGGCGTATCAACGCGTGGGCCTGACTTCGCAAGATGAAAGAGAAGAAGAAGGAGAAGAAGGAAAAAAAATCACTTTCCTCTTACCCACTGTGACGATCAGGCAGATGAGCAGCACCACGCAGATGATGATGAGCACGAGAAGGAAGAAGAGTAAGAACTTCTCGAGGCTGGATCTCTGCCGGAACCAGCTTCTACGTCCCCCGGACCTGGGCGGCTTCTTCCCCCTCCCCTCCTCGTAGTCTTTGCCTTTCACCATGACCTCCTGGGACTCCTCCATGGAGAGATACTCAAGATTCTTCCCGTTCTTTTCCGTGTTCATCTTTGCTCATCTGCGGTGTCTCTACTTTTTTTTTTTCACTTTCTACCTTCTCCAAAAGAAATCAACCCGTGCATGGGATCCTGGCAGCACACATACAAATGGCGAGTATGGGATACTCAGTCCAACACGCGCATCTCCGAAGAACTCAAGAAACCTGTGTCCGTTTGCAAAGAGCTGCACGGGCTGATGGTGAACTCAAAACAACCACGGTCTATTGACAACTGGAGAGGGGCTGAAATTCCAGTCCTCCGAGCCGACCGGATGTGTTTTTACGCTCCTGCCCCGTTTGTTTTTATTTCAGATTTGTTCTTCTTAATATCTCATTCGTCCCCTGTGCTGAGAGTATGTCAGACGGCGGCTTGCAAGTCTGCATGCCAGAGTCAGTCAGGGGTGATTACGGAGCGGTTGAAGTCGTGCTGCGACGGATGTCCATAAAAACTGCACACACACACGAGGGGAAAAAACACCATATTATATACGCGCATACTGGAGCTTCCTCCAAACAAGCGGGATTGACTCGAGTACGCATGTGCACTAAATTGGCGGGATTTTATCAACGATTTCCTTGAGATGCATATATTTAGAATCTTTATTTAAAGTATGAAGTTTTGTTTTCATATATCTGGTTTGCCGACAGAGTAGATAATTTGATACCATTGTTGAAGTTCAACATTCTTGGAGGGAATTTAAACAGCGATATCTGGACTGACCTATGGCGGACACCATGATTATTACGTCACATTATTTAGGTTTGCCCAGTAAGAATTTCTCAGAGGTGGCATAATTTGTTAGTTTTCCCAACACTTGAAGCTGTGACCAAACCGAGGCTGGAAGGCAAGTATTCAGGCCCCTTTTTATGTCACGCTAATTTGAGTAACTTTGCCCGCGGGTACCGGTGAACACGATAGTCCCGGTGTTATCGCGACAGACTTTCCTACCAGTGTGTGTACCACTAAGGACAAGGAGAGAGGCTCGGAACTATAAGACAGAGCTGCCAACTCTCCCTGATTCTGCAGACATTTTCCTGAAAATAAAACACTCTTACCACATTCTGGTGAACAAATATGAACATCTCCCTGATTATGAAAGCTCTTTCCCTGTGCTGAATGTGATTCTAAATATCTTCCCGATTGTTGTACAAAACCTCCCTGATTGCAAGATCAGCTCTGACAAGACAGATTGTTGCATCAATTTAATTCAAAGTTAGCCCAATAAAAAAAATGGCACCATTTATTAATAACCCTTGCTCGGTCTACAACGTTTTGTTTGACAGTGGAGTCCGTGCACCACGGACTAGAAATAACAGCAACGAACGATGTCAAACAACGAAAGCAGCAACGTGGTATATCAATCAGTTATAAATACGCATCGAGTGCGTTTGTTTGTCTAACATTTTATTTTGCTGTTCTTGCTAGGAAGGCATTCCATTGTTCAAGGCTGTGTGACTTAAAGTGAATCTCAAAATGTACTTCACTGCAAATACTCTGGTGTTACAACGATTCTCTGTGCATCTATGTGATAAAACCAATACGGTGTTGTTATTTCACAAACGATACAGTAACGGGGATAACTATTACACGATGACAGTGATAGTGTTACGTATAGATTTCAGAAATAATCAATTTAACACACCCATTTTTTTTAAAGCAATGTCAGCTAAATAGGAGTGTTTCTGTTATGTTACTTTTTGAATGTATCTTCGGCTGTTAAGTCAAAGGTCAAAGTCAAATTTCGGATATGATGTACATTTATTTTATATTTTTTTCGGAAAACGGCATGACAAGGTAACGCGAAATAGCTTTTCCGTTTATATCTAAATAATAATAATACAGATGATAAAATAACTATGCAATGGAATTGTGGGCTGAAGTTTGCATTTTGATTTGCATAGAAGTGTTCTGTTTGTACCCGAAGGCTCACTCTCACTGTATCTTGTATATCTTAACTTAACCTGATATCGCCAATATAGGTAGTTTCGAAGTGTTAGAGTACCAACATATGCAGTAAGCACCATCATTACATATAGGATGGCATAATGCTACACATTAAATACACGTGTGACATCAACTTGACCTCTTCTCTTTACGGGGAAGCTCCATTATGGAAAGAGGCTCAAATGAAACATCTTTTTCGTCTGACAGCTCACAACTGTTATCTCCATAGAATTGCTTTTCCAAACAGTGGACTTAAATGGATCATGCTCCAACCAGTAGGGCTGCTGACTGCCCCAGGCAGATTATAACTGCTCATCCGTTAAGTTTAATGACCCAAGTTATTCAATGTTAACACACCTAATTGGTGAAAAGGACGAATAGTTTCCGCGTTTTTGTGGCCCAAACTCGGAAACTCTTTAATGGAGCTTTCCCGTAATGTTTTGGTTATAGTCAGTGTAAACTGAACTAAACAAACAAATGCCCTCTATTAAACGTGAGTTTAGCGAAAAGCCAATAACATTAGCTCGTGCTTGTAGTGAGTATGTGGTATAGAGCTTTAACGAAAAAAATTGAATTGGTCTAAGATACATGGACACTTATTGGACAGTAATAAGCTGCAGTTACCCTGTCCATTGAGGCAGGTATCATTGTTTATTTTAAAGACACGAAGATTTATTATTGGGCCTCCAGCGCCGCGCATTGACCATATTTTATTCAGTTGCAAAAGCAAATCTGCTTTTATGTCTGGCACACTGGGTGAGTTAAATCTGTTGCCCAAAGCAATTTCGACGCCGCGATTTCGAGGCAGGCGTTTGGAGGGGGAAAAAAAACCTTCCCCGTCAGCAGTTAAAGGTGGTCTTCTTTTAAAGCATAACTCTTAGTAGGGGTGGTATCAAATATTAAAATAAAATAATTAATGTAAACTAGTTTTGGAAACTAAGATTGAATCATAGCAAAAACGTCGATTTGAATAGTTTCAGAGTACCTTCCCATGGTTGAATCTGTGTTAAATTACCCAGTCAAACGATGCATCATCCGGGTAAAAATTGTTTTTTTTTTTTTTTTTACACTTTCCAGGTCATGGGTCAAGCCCCCTGGGACCCGGTAGCTCTTGGTCAGTTCTGACCCGTTTTGACCAAGAGTGTACATCGTTATTGTGTCTTGTCATACATTAATAAAAGTAGCGGTACAATTTCCTGGGAAAGCAGATTAGTGTGACGAAAGTTTAAAATGTTGCTCTTTTAAAGTCATGTGAAAAGTCTTGTCGAGGGGAGCAATTATGAACACAAGTTTAGTCAAGAAATGTATAATAGTGGTCACTTGATATATATAGTTCAGAGTACTGTGACAATGTAGCAAGGTTTGCGGTAACACGGTATGTGAAATACACATATTGAGTTGTGGGGGTTCTGAAAAGAAGCAATGGTAAATACTCGACGTTTCGATCAGATCGCTGTGTTCTTCAGGAGAGAGTACGTGGATAATCTGCAATTTTGGAATGAATGAATAACTGTACATGAACATGAAGCTTGGGTTTTTCCATCAGAGGCAATACTGCGTTGTTTAATCTGCATTTTAATCCAAGGGTACCGGTACGTCGCTTTTAACAGGCTGCAATTTTGGAATGAATGAATAACTGTACATGAACATGAAGCTTGGGTTTGTCAATCAGAGGCAATACTGCGTTGTTTAATCTGCATTTTAATCCAAGGGTACTGGTACGTCGCTTTTAACAGGCTTGAAAATCCCCATTATACTCCCCCAATCTCCAATCCACACTCCCTCAATCTCCAGACCCCAATCTCGCTGCAAAACAGTATTTTATAACAAAGAAATTAACCATTTAACTAGCCATCAGAATTTGACTCGAACAATCGGAGAAGCAGTTTCAAGATCTTACCTTTAAGCTGTGGGCATTCGATGGTAGTCGAGTTTGTTGGAAAGTCGGCTCGCAGGGGGCTTTTCATCTTCCTTAAGGCGTGCAGAAGGGGATAGATATTGATCACACAGGCCCCAAGTCTCTTAAAGACCTTTCGACTGGAAGTTAACTGCAACTAATCAGATTCCTGTACAGTCGATCCATTTGGATTTCGAGACAAACCTTTTTTATCTGCATTATTTAGTCTTGTACATGTAAATTTCTGCCTTTTTTCGGCTGGGGGAGGTCGATTTGGAATAAAAAAGTTGCCTCTTTCGTTTTATGACACACCTTTCGCCCGTTTCTGCCCACAGTCCTTAGCGATGCTATTGTAATCAAGCGTTGTGAAAATAATTTTAGGTGGAACAAAATTTACCAGAGCGGAACTTGGTTCTGAACCTGTGACCACTGGATTAACGTGCCGGTGCTCTACCAACTGAGCAATCTATTGATCTCTATGTTGGCGGTCTCCCTCCCTATTTTGTAATTTTTTTTGTTCTGAGTTGTGAAGTTACCTTTCTCTGAATTTATTCAGCCTAAGATGTTATTCCTTACGAGGAAATTATGAAAGGAAGGTCGTCGAGACACTCGTCTATTTCAAAAGAAAACCGTGAAATTCACTGAATTTCTTCAAAGCTGTAAATTGTGCTGAACCACTGAACCCTAAACTTGGTGCATTTTTTTCCAAACCTCGGCTTTGTCTCCGTCTCCGGCTCCAGGCTCCATTTGATGCTGGAAACACCGTAAAAATGTACACTGCTTCGAAAATAATGACGGAGCCCAAGCCAGAGCCGGAGTCCAAGCCGAGGTTTGGGATTCGGCCCTGGCCTGTGTGTAAGGGCTACACTGGTGGTTCCCAATTCCTAAATGCAACACCTTTTAAAAAGGGTGAGTACAAAACTTGTTTATCATGCTCCTCGTTTTGCTTTTAGAACCTCCTCGTGTTGTATTGCTCGTCAGTCCTTAAAAGTCCATTGTTTTTCTATGATGTCATTCATTGGGTTTGGTTACAAAAGCCATGCTTCATACAAACCCAACTATGTACAGCTATACTGACCGAATGTATCATAGCATCATCAAAAACTTTCTATAAATGCATTTTCTGTGTGGTGTTTTTTTTTTTTTTTTTTTTTTTTTTTTGGGGGGGGTTAAAACCTGCAGCGAGAGAACTGTTTGGTTGAAACGCCCCTGTGGTTCGCTGCCAGCACATGCCAACAAGTTTTTTCCATAGGTTGTTTTGCTTTTTGTTGTCAACGATTGTTTTATATAATTTAAATGTGTTGTTTACATGTCTACGTTTTGGCTTGGTTCTGGGTTAATTTAAGTGTATCTCATTGCTTAAGTTGGCCTAATTAAGTTTCATAATTTGGTTTCGTGTACCATTGACAATTGACATTGATTTTGTACACAAAGAATGCAGGCAGAGTTTTGTCCTGCCCCCTTCTAACCAAATCACTGACCCCTGTTGGTTGACACCCCTCTAGGACATGTGGCATGGTCCAGCTTAGGATATCAAGGCATATGAGTTGACCAGTGTGTATGATATGGTTATTAAGACAATGAACATAATAACAGCGGTAGACACTGCAGGGTTTGAAGTAATGTATTATCAACTACACAATGACAACTTTAAAATGACTGTGTGTTCAATCAAACTATGAGGAGATTGTCTCCGAGGTAACCGACTAGTCTTAGCCCAAGTTACCCAACAATGAAGCCTACTCCAAATAAAGGTTCCCTGACGTTTCCTACGCTAATATAGGCTGCTCCTTAGATTCAAAATAACGCTGCTTCTGAATTTCATAGGAATCTCTTCTCTTACAAGTAAAAATCTGTCATCTTATGGAGGTGGAAAGATCGCCTCTTTTTCTTCTCTCTAAGGTGCAGTCCAATCTACACTCGAGAGCTCATCCTTGGTTGCCTTGAAACGGACGATGATGTGACGGCAATTTTGGATGGCCCTAAGCAGGAGAAACAACAAGACACTACGCAGTCACATTCTAATTACTCCCGGGGCGCTAATGTTGGGGGCTGTAAACGTAATTGGGCGGAGAGCATTATCAGGATAAACCGTTTTTAATAACGGTGGTGGGGGAAGAGAGAAAGAGTCTGGCCGGACCGTCTTGACTGATTAAAGTG
Source organism: Pisaster brevispinus (assembly GCA_023634235.1). NCBI lineage: Eukaryota > Metazoa > Echinodermata > Asteroidea > Forcipulatida > Asteriidae > Pisaster > Pisaster brevispinus. Next base: position 1,861,599 of record JAMKCF010000002.1, read on the forward strand.
TCTGTGCATTATTTGTAACTACTTGAAACATTTGTCTCGATCTAAACACTTAAAGGTGTCATACATGATTGGAGGGTAGAAAATGTTGTCTTATTATAGTCTAAAAGCTTACTAATTATGAAGTTCATACTAGAACCATTTTTTTTTCTGTGAATTTATTTCCTCTGAAATGAAGTTATAGATTCGATATAATTGTATTTGAAAACCTAAACAACTGCAAGAGCTGATTTCAGGACAGTGTATTTACATGCTGAAATTTGTGCATAGTTTTTTACTAGTTTCTCCTTACTCACACAACGGATTAAGCCCAAATTTTCACAGTTTTTTTTTTATGTATATGGTTGGTCTCACAAATCATAAACACTATTAGCTGCAACTAGTTTTTATCTCTACCAATCCCGAATAATACCTTTATTAAATGCTGTATATTAAAGATAGAATCCAACAACCATACCATTCCCGCTTCAGTCCATCGTCATGGTGTATTCATAAGGCCCTAACAGGTTGTAACACTACAGTAAACGTTGCTGATGTTCCTCTAAAAATGGTTAATGTTGTATTGCACATGGTGAAAGAGAATAAAATTAATCTTCTCGTTGCGACATGGAGGAGGGGGGGGGGGAGTTCGAGTTTCGATGAAACCGACAGACACGCCTGAGAGCGTTTGATAAATGACCCAGTATGCAGTGCACGATGGTAGTTATTGATGCAAGATATTAAGGGGTCAAATACCAATATTTTCATAACCATATACATTGGACTTTAAAATGACGGTCGGCATGTGCACTGAGCTCTGAGGCCGGAACGGCGGCGGGACATTTTCTACCTTCATCTTTATAATGTAACTAAGCCGTATTGTATACCGTAACACGCCAAAAACTGTGTTCAACACTCACCCAACCGAAACAAATATGATAGAATAAAGAAGAAATTTAATGAATTAAGCGAAAAATAAATGGTTAATAAAATAAATAAAAAAATAAATAAACAGTCAAATTAATAAAAATGAAACGAAAAAAGTGATTATGTTTTATAAATACACAAACAACAACAACGACAACAACAACAAGAACAACAACAACAACAACAACAACAACAACAACAACAACAACAACAACAACAATAATAACAATAACAACAACAACAATAACCAACAACAACAACAACAACAACAACAAATAAAATAAATAAAAAGCTGATTAATGAATTTAAACCAATCAATTCAACACACCAATAATCGACCAATCTGTCACTGGTTTCACGAAGGGACGGGCATGTAAAAAAACAAACACGTTTTCTACATTTTCTTGTTCACTTCTTGCCTTTAAATATGTTTTTTAAAGCCATACTGAATTACTGCTGAATAAAAATTATGCTTAATTTTGTAATTACATAAATTGGTAAGTGGGCATTCATCTAAGTAATTGCATTTTGCGTTTCCACGTAGAGACGAGCACCCCCAAACATTGATCACTCAATATTTAAAAAAAAGATACGAACGGAGAGGGGTAAAAAAAGAAGAGAAGAATCGGGAGTTGATTGTCCCTCGGCCGCGAGGGTTCACTACTCTTTCCATGAGGAGACGAAGCCAAGTCTAACCCGATTGACCTGATTGTTATCCAGACCATAAGGAGACCGATGGGATGACAGTCATCGCAAGCATAGCTTCATGTTATCTTGTGTCGTGTGTTATTAGTCTCAAAGTCGATACCCCTGCCGTACGGCTCATGTTATGGACCGCCACACATGCGGCGCTGTTACACAGGGCTCTATGATTGGGCTACGACTTTAAGCTCCGTACAGTTGATACTGATGTATCCAGTGGGATGGCAAACAGAGGGAAGCCCACGCCAAGCTCGGAACCTTTGCCCCCCCCCACCCCGCCCCTTCTGTATCCCTTGACCCCTCCTGGTCAAGATGTTTTTATTGTCTGAAGATTTGAAACAAATAAAATAAATTAATAGATCCGGAAAATGCGAAATTGGGTGGTAAGATTTTAAAAAGCTTGAAAAAGCTTGAAGAGCTACACCCCAATACTGTAGTTTTTAGGAAGCTCGACCTTGTGTTTCAGACGGAAATGTGTCCCAGTCGGACAGGTACTGATAAACTCATGACCCGGAATCTGTGTCAAAATGACGCAGAAATTGATCAAAGTGACGCAGAAATTGATCAAAGTGACGCAGAAATTGATCAAAGTGACGCAAAATCTGAGTTAAATCCCAATTTTTAACTACTTCCCGGGTCAGCCTGACTCTGATTTGGGTCAGGTCACGTTGGAACCGGAATCCGGGTCAGTTCTGACCCGGAATGTTTTAGCGTGTACGGTATGTGTATTGTAACATTGTGTACAACTTGCTAGATCCCCATCTGAGTTTATTTCATTGATGAAAGGGCATCCATATCTTGACTGACCGTCACTCTACACCCCGCCCTCTCCCACACCTTCTTTCCATCCACGATTGCGGCTCCTTCACCTTAAAATGGGTTCACTAAAATGAGGCAAATCTTTGACATATTTCCGTAAACGATAGATATTCTTCCTGCTTTAATCTGATTTTTGATTTATTTGCCCTCAGAAAAATCAGTTGTTTTTAAAAAGCACGAAAAGTCTACTACAAGCATATACCATGTGTACATGTAGGTCAGCCCTTGTATGTACTCAATTCAATTTTCAAAAAAATAAATTCTAACATTTGATTTTCAACCAACACCACTGCGTCGTTTATACGTCGGGCAGAGTGTTCCGATTGCTTTTTGTTGGATTCAATACACTGTAAATCACTGGACAATTGTTTGAGTTCGTTTTAGGTGACGATTCAACACCAATAAGGTCAGTGCAAACCGCGTATCAATTGGAGTAGACTAACACAAATCACACCATACATCACTATTTCGCGCGGGAACTTGATTATACTTTATGCTTCAAATCGGTTTCTTAAGCAAGACAAGTATAATTATCACTGTTAAGATAAATTCACATGTAGAGTTTAACAGAAAATTCTTATATACGGTAATAATATATCCAGTAGAAAAAGACATACAATTACATATATAATGTGAGTAAATGTTGATAAAGCTTCTCGTATAAAACACACTTACAGATTCTGTACACTTAGCTATATCTATACATTATTACTTGATATATCTTATAGTTTGTTTACCTGTAAACACTGATACAACGATGTACATTTTATTTACATTGGGGATGACAACAAAAATTGTTTTAGTTTTGCCTCACACCGGTGTATGATTAAAAAGCACTTGAAATACTACGTAATTTCAGAGTCCTGTGGTGGGCATCGTACCCTCGCCCTTCTGCATTCTAATGCACAGTTGTTAACCAAATGGGCAAGCTCGGTACAGTTTAGCGGTTAAGACATCTGCTGGAGAATATGGTCTTGGGTTCGATTCCACATAAGGAGCACGTGGACTCCGGGAGCTTATCGTAAACGGTGCTTTAATAGCAATGTTTTGGTGAGTGGAAAACTTAAAGCCATTTTGTATTATTCTATAATTACAGTTGTGCATAATTTGAATGACTTATGAAACTTGTTATTTACATTACCGAACAGTAAGAGCAAATGACCATTGTGAGATTTTAAAGCCAAACATTTGTTTTCAAATTGTAGGACCAGGAACAATATGTTCAGGAAATGGTAACTTGATATTAGATACAAACTGGGGTCTAATGTCGTGTATGTTGGAATTTTTTTCTCAGGAGGTTTGTTGATACAGGATCAAATATTACGTAATATGAATTATAAATACATGCTGAGAAAACCTCGGTAATCTCTTGAAGACACATGACTTACAATGGTCGAAACGTCTTTTTTCATGCTACCATTTCTTTTCAGCTGAACAAAGTTCCGTTGGTAATACTTTAAAAATTCCTTAAACAGAAACGGTATTGGAAAAAAAAAGATTTTTCAAACTTGTACCTTGTAATGGTATTTCTGTATGTCAGTAAGACACATTGTCAGAACAGTTACACTGCAGTAGAGGTCCATTCTCAGTTGGGTAACCGTATACCGCCGACCCTGAGTACTCAATGCCCTGAAACATATTCTCCATGAAGCGAAAGTAAAAATTATACAATATTTTCCCTGTCTGGGTTTTCAAACACCAACAATACTTCTATAATTCCATAACTTGATTACCTCGCATTGATGTAAAACCATAGACTGAAGCCCGTGATCGTGACTCCCCGTCATATTTACATTGTTCAGAATAAACCTATTCAACGCTGCAGCCATTCAAAGTCACGTAAGAACTTCACCAAGCGCGTGCCCTAACTCGCTCCTTTAACAATTAAAGGCTGGCTTCTTTTATCGCCCGGCCATGTTGGTTAGATATTTATCTTTCTACAAGAGAAACAATTAAATATTTGACACGATGTACAGAAATGACATGAATATAACAGACAACCCCCAAGGATAGTTGCCCTCTCCTTCTGTCTAAGTCCAATGAGGTTATTATAAAATACACTCTTACGGTTGTTTTCTCTCAAGAAAAATACAATTTACGTTCTAAGAATACACAGAAAAGTAGTAACAAAACATTCTGATAGAAAAACTGATCTTGTAAAAAGTTACTAAGTAGATCTAAACAGAACACGTTTATTATTATTTTTTTAATGACATTGGCTCATGTGGCGTGCACTTTCGTCTGGCTCCCTTTATGTGTGTCCATTGTAGCAACAATTTTAAATTGAAGGTACCTGACCAATAGACTGTCCAGGTCTCGTTCGTATTCGAACATTGGGAGCCGTTTTAGGACATGGGTTTGTTTCCTTCACGCGTTAATACGTGGGATCAAAGCGCGAGACTTGCACGGTCTACACCCAGTCTAGACTCTGTGGCTCTTTCCGAAACCACGGCTTCGGTTTTGGCTTTGGCTCACAGGCTCCTTGAGCTTTTTTGAAAACGCGCACTTTTCTGTACAGTGCTTCGAATAGGCAGACGGAGCCTAATCCGGAGCCCAAGCTAATACCATGATTTCGAAAAGGCCTCTTCGTTTCGTACGAGCTCGAACTTTAGATGTGGTGTTAATCTTAATAGTTACAGTATCTCGACACGCGTCCGTTTTTGTTCAGAATTTTTGTTTAAATGATGTCTGTCCGTGAGTTTTTTATTCTTATTTTTCAAAATCCTTGTAGTAAGAATAAGTAAGTCGAGCATGTTAACATTCGTGTGATAGTTGACACTTTTCCTCATTTGTTTTGTTAGATGGCACTGAACAAACTAAAACTTGATATTTCTCTTTTCAAATACTTGTTCATCAACCAAATAACATTCTTTATCCCAGATGCAACATCCATTAACTTGTTCTCCCTTTGCATTTTTTTCTGAAAAAAGGGACAGCACAAAAACATAAATGCAAATTCCAGATGACTATAGAAAAAGTACTGTCGTCTAGTTACTGAACACAATCTACTGCTTTGTGCAAATCATAATCAGACGTTAAACCAATGTTTGTACGAGAGAGATTGGCTGTTGCCAGCTTGGTGTTTATATCCCCTTGTGGGAGTGTGCCGAGTTCCCTTGATGGGAAGGATCATCTAAACAAACAAACAAGAACAAACAAACAAGTATACCTCTCTACAGATTAAAAGTTATGTTGATACGTGTTCCATGAAAATCGTCTCGTCAGCATCACTGTTCATTAGTTGTACTGTGCGGTCGAAATTGTCAGAGTTCCCAACCCGCTCCCGTCGTCAAATCCATTTCTGGTCACATTTTGTCAAGGGTCATTGTCAATCGGTATCTATTGCAGATTGTTCTGACGTCATGGTTGCAAATGCAAACAATAAATAGTCAATACAAGATCAATTTATGAAATTGTTTTGGGCAAGCAACATCGTTTTCTGCTTATGGGCGCAGGGTGCAAGCGCAGCCTTTTACATCCTATGTATCTCTTGATGTAATAATTTTGGTCTTCGAGAAAGACTCAGTCCACTAACTAATTCTTTGCATTTATACCATAGGTCATTTTGGTTGGTAAGCAGTTTGAAAATGTACAATTTTGTCAAATCAACATGGATATTGATAGTTATGTATCTTTTGATGTGACTCGGGACCGTCCTGCCACGAGACTCTCTTCTGATCCCTTTATGTTATCTGTTCCTCTTTGTGAAACAGAATCGCAAAAGTCTTTTTATTTTCAGCCGATAGTCCCAATCTGGAATCAATTTCCCAATAGCCGGGTCTTAAATTTGTTAGATTTGTGTACATGGGTGTCGCACTGCTGTTTCCCCCTGTCGTCGAATGCGATTGTCTCTTCTGCCGTTCCTGTGACAATGTTGACATTATTGGAAACCTAACCATGTCAGATGACATTTTTTGTTTATAACTCTTCCTTTGGTACTGTACGGTAGTAATTTCCTGCTCTGTATTTGTTTGCTGGAGATAGAATCAATATTTAGAAAAACCTCGTAATAGTATCTTTTTCAATGAAAACCATGAAGCAATGTAAAGTATATGCAAACGCAAAACAGTGTTGCAGCACCTCTTTATGTCATAAACAGGGTGTTTTATGGCGGGGCTAAAAGTAAGTCATCAGCGGTCGGTCGCCATCAGTCAGTGTCCCGTCTGATGTTTAACGCGTATCGCTCGTATCCTGGTAACAGGCGTTCTGACATCTGAATGAAGTAGGGAGAGGTATATTTGATTCACCCCTGGGAATGTAACGATGTTGGTAAACACTCTCCGTGGATGAAAGTGGAACGCTTTTATTAAAGTGTGTAGAGGACTTTTTACAGGGATAGTGCAGTACAGGTTTTCCTGAAGGCCAGACTGCGTTTCCGTAAACCCTTTGAGCTGTCTTTGTTTACGGAGGCAAGAGTGAAATCATATGTGTGACTGTATGAATGCGAGTCAGGAGAGGAGACCATAGTGCGACCACAGCAAACATTTTGATTGGATAATGCTTAAATGCATCATAGACAGTTTCTTTAAAAAGGGCAAGCAAAGAAAGGTTATGGGTCCGGAAAGTGCTTAGTTATGTCAGGGGGGAAACGGTAGCAGTCGGCCAAGATGAACGAAGTAAACTCAAGCATTACCAGGGCAGCGTTTCCCCTTCATTAGCAATGCTCTACCTTGTTCTGATTAATGATGGCAGGAATAAAGGTTTCAGCATTTCCTCTTCACGTCAATGTTGTACTTTGTCTTGATTCAAAGAGAGTGAGCAACCAGTAGCAGCATTATTGCAAACATGTACTAGTGTACTTGTTTTTTCTTGATTCAAAGAGACAATGCAAAAAGTTAAACATGTGTCCGTTTTGCCTGCATTGGCATTGTTGTACCCTATCTTTATTCAAATAGAGAGAGAGAGAGAGTAGCCACGTCCTGACCATTAAACATGTGTCCGTTTTGCCTCCATTCGCATTGTTGTACCCTATCTTTATTCAAATAGAGAGAGAGTAGCCACGTCCTGACCATTAAACATGTGTCCGTTTTGCCTGCATTGGCATTGTTGTACCCTACCTTTATTCAAATAGAGAGAGAGTAGCCACGTCCTGACCATTAAACATGTGTCCGTTTTGCCTCCATTGGCATTGTTGTACCCTATCTTTATTCAAATAGAGAGAGAGAGTAGCCACGTCCTGACCATTAAACATGTGTCCGTTTTGCCTCCATTGGCATTGTTGTACCCTATCTTTATTCAAATAGAGAGAGAGTAGCCACGTCCTGACTATTTTGCCGATACAGCATATGACACACCTTAACTTGATTCAAAAACAGCACATCATTTAACATGAATCACTAATGCCATGATTAACACTTAAAGCTTGGCCTTACCTCACATAAGCTCATGATAGAGAAAGTTGCTATATTTTTAGACACGGTTACAGAGCATCGTTGAACTGTTTACTACGTCATCGTCTTCGTCACTGTCCTTTATTTTCTTTGTCCACGGCTCAGATCTTGAGCGATTCACTAGCATACAAAGCAAGCTGTTTATGGAGTCATAAACCAAGCGCGGCCCGGTGCGCTCCTATTTGGGTTAAGCATCTCTACTCGCCGGTACGCACTCAATTCGAAACATGCCTAAGTGGTAATGTCCGGGTACCCCGAGAACCCCTTCCAGCCCATTTAAGCCAAGTACCGTGTCTTCGAAAGGCCAAGGGCTTTCAGGAAGAACATGCCTTGGATCAAAGCAAAAAGGAGTTCTCACTAGCTGATTCTTTATTCCAACCCATACACGCAAGAGGCTCTATTTGAAATTCAGCTTGTGCCTTAGCGGCAGTATGACGTTGACCTGGCGGTACCGGTGGCCATTTTGCCTCAATAAGTACATGCAGCTGGGCTGATGGGGCAATAAGGTGGCGCTTTTTAATGGATTGAATGTATCGAGATAATGTTGTATTGCCATGTGGGGAGCCAGACTTAGATTTACCATAATTTCAGCCAGAAGAATAATAATAGAAATGATTAAAACTAGACATGTATTTTATTTTGTAACGAGGTCAGGTATGAGCAAACCATGAAAACCACTCAGTAATTAACGTCCATCCTACTGCAACCTTAGTTAAGTTTTTGATTTCTATCTGTGTTGTTTCAAAAATAAGTCAAAATTATACCAATAATACATGACATGAATAATAACAAATTGAAAAACTGAAATGATTTGAATACATCCGAAAAGGAACTGCGTAACCAAGGCATCAAATCCTTTTCAATATCCGCAGAGGTGAGGTAAGGAGTTGACTCAGCCTGCCGAATGGTGGCGCTCTAGACAATTATACTAGACATTGGTCCCGAAATAGTTATACAAAAAACAAAAGTCGCCGTTGATGGTTAGTAGACGGAGCACTTTTCCTCTGGGTTCATCGGGGAATTTGACTTGCACTGGAAAGCTTCCGCAAATTCATGCGAATTCATGAGAGACCCTAATACTCTACAGACAGAACAAAGAAAAAGAGCATCACTTATTATTATTGTAATGTAATTATTTTTGTAAAAACAAATTAAAGGCGAGCATTTCATGTTCCACATTCCTTTCATCCAAGTTAAGGCCGTGTTTGGATTGGCTGCTGTGGCTATGGATACGGCTGTAGGATGCTGCTATGGCTATCATATGTTTCTAGGCATGTTCACGTGACCATCAAGCCACAGTCTCAGCCACTGATTCAGCTGACACAGCCTAAGAAATCAGACAAAACAATTGACCAACTTCTGGATGATGTTGAAAACCTGAATTTTCATAGACACAGATTATTGTTTGGATTTACCCATGCACCGATGTGTGTTTTTAACAATGTATACCCAGCACTGGGTACACAGTGCTTTACACACATCAGTGTACGGGGAAAAACCAAATAAAAACCTTTATCCACGATGCAATTTTTGTTGTGATGCCTGTGTGGCAGGAGATTCTGTCGTCACACCCCCCCCTCCCCCTACGGCAAACTGTGCACAAACGTATTCTGATAGCGCCCTCTTTTGAATCATTCTCCTCCAGCCCATGTACATTTCCCATATAGGGGACAGAATCTCTGGTGGACAGATTTCCCTATGACACTCGCTGCTATAAAACATAGGATTCAAACTGCCTCTAGTTACCGGTCAGCCTCGGTGGTCTAAAGACTTCTGCTCTAGAACTGCAAAAGTTGGTGGGTTCGAATCCCACCGATTCATTATGACTGCGGGTTGTTTTCACAAGAATCGTGAAAGTACTGAGTATACAGTGCTTAATACTGTATGAGTAACAAAATAATTACCTAAATTTTGGTGGGGAGTGTGTATTTGACTGTAACGTGTGAATAAGGAACTGGTCCCGATGCATTGAACAATAGATCTGTAATGGAAAGAAAACATTTAGTATAGTTTTTGAAAGGTTTTCATAGTTTGAACAAACACTACAATTAAAAGAAAAATGTATTTACATACTCACATGCAAAAATGTCACGAGTCAAAAAAGAGAGTAAAATAACCAATTATTAATCAATTTAAGCAGTACATTAGAAAGAGGTGTATAAAAATTGTAGAAACCAGGCCTAGGACTAGACAGACGGCTAAAGAGACAAAAGACGAGACAGACAGTGGCCTAGACAGACAAGTATGATTACATGAGGGAAATTAATAACATTCATATTTCAGACAACAAGATAAAACTATATTTCTAAACAATTGTAGTGTAGACAGTGAGAACAATTAGAGGCAGCTTACGGAGAGAAAGCCATGGCACTTAGTGACTGAGAAGGACTATTTAGTCGGAGGATTTGAAAATGGGCTACCGACGGCTGAGACTCGGGTTCTCCACCAATGGCAATCCACATGCTAGAACCATAAGGTGTTCATGGAATAGCAAGGTGATGATCACATCGAAGTCTTTGAGTAAAAAAATACATTTTACTTCTTTGAGTTTTGATCCTCCCTGAAAGCCGTCTCGTGAAATATGTTTACAAATAAGTACACCGTTTAGTCAAATTAATCTAGGTTCCCAAACTGCCTCTGTCGTCACATCCTTTTCTGGTCCCAGACAAAAAAAGTACCATAAATGCTTCCGCGATTGGTGAAGGAAGTAAGTTTCTTTATTGTCTGTAACTGTGTGGGAAGGAGGAGTGATTGGTAATTCTGTTCTTACCTGGCCAAAGTTGAGGAAGAATAGCTGATTGTGAGTTAGGTTTATTCCTGGAAGTGGGGCTTCCTCGGCCCTGTTGCGGGCCACCCATCTACGGTATGCCTGAAATGATTCAACATTGTATTTTGACTTTATACTTTGGATGATGGAAACAGTTTTAGTGGGGCTTGCGATAAAACCATCAAGTTATCTTAGCTTTTGTTGAGTTGTGGGGGTTCTTAAAAGAACTGATGGTTTCACGATTTGACGTTTCGATCAGTTGGCTCTGATGGTCTTCAGGAGAAGTGATTGATTCTGGAGCTCCATGCTGCAATTAATCCACTACAGTACTGAGCGTTGTTTCTTTGTTTACACAAGACTTCACCTCAAATAGCCTTCTTAGGGTCTTCTTCATAGTGCCTTCTTAGGGTCTTCTTAAAGTTATTCAACATTAATGTTTTATTCATCAGATTCATAAAAACAAATTGGGGAAAAAACTGATTTGGATGTTACATAAGTTTGAAACTAACTCCTGTCCTGTTACGTCTTACCAGAAAGGCTTGCCTGAGACCACTGTTATCGGCGATGTTTTCACCCAACGTCTGTTTCCCATTCACCTGAAAAAGGCAAGGATCCCAATCATTTAGGGGAAATCTTGCACCGCTGTCAAGTTATGAATCAAGGTAAGCCATTTGAATATTAATTGGTAAAACCATACTCAGGTGATCAGATCGGAAACACCAGAGCTTGAGCCTGGTGCTCGTAACCGCTCGGCCACGACGCGCCATATGAAGGACTAAGACAATGAACAGCGTTTCTTACGGTGGAAAAATCTTTTAAAAAATACCCGCAGAGCCTGAATGTTTTCTTAAATTACATACCATTAATCTTCGCTAACCAGTGCACTAAAATACACTAAAATGTATAACACGATTACTACAGTGGATTTATTTTGAGAAGTACCTAATGTTTTTAATGGGTCACTTTTAATGGAATGATATGAATGCAGACCCACAAAAAAAAACAGAAAAGAACAAGAACAAGTAACGGGCAGTGTTTGAACTTTGTTGATAAAAGATTTCAATTCACCTTAATTCCAACTTGGTCCACTGAGAAGTTTGAATACTGCTCAACGAGACAGCTCGTCTTTTCACGGAACGCCTGGATTGAACCGTCTGACCACATCTTCTCGAGGTTGCCGCTTTTATCAAACGACCGACCTTGAAATTCAATTCAAACAAGATTTACAGTAAGCAACTGATGGACATCAGTTTACAAATAATTCAACAGTAGCCTCATTTTGTTAGGCATCAGCGGGATGCATGTCCTTCCCTATTCAGAGGTCCATACATGTACGATTTAATATACCTCAACTTAAATGGCAAAACACAAAACAAAGACAAAACAACCATTCCCCAGTTTTGTTTCAAAGTCCAGGGTTTTGACTCACCTCTATTGTCAAATCCGTGCATGAGTTCATGACCAATAACAAATCCAATGCCTCCATAATTCATTGATCTGAAACAAAAATAAATTACCTTAACTATTCAAAGTAAAAAGGAAAGTACACTATTATTATTTTTTGAAGAGTGAAGTTAACTCCCTTGCTCTAATTTCCAATAAACACACAATACAGCGAACACAATTAATGGCGATTTTACGGGGTCTTCAAAGTTTTTTGTTTTTTTTCAACTTGAGTAGAAATATTTCTACTTGTTGTATGAACTTTCTAATCAGTGATTCTTCAGGTGTGTTGAAACTAAATGAAGCAATTTTTTGCTTTAAACGGCTGTTTGACATAAAATAGTCTTGGACGTCAGAAAAGTGTTACAAAATAACTGGTTAGCTTGGTTTTTCTTATAAAATCAGCAAGAATCTGTTTGCCGCTTTATCAGTGCTGGCAAGTTGCTAGTCTTTTGTTTGTTTGTTTGTTTAGCATTGGGGGTTATGTGTGTGCTCGGTTTGCTGTGTTTTGCCCCGTTTGGTCGTTTGTTTGATGTTGTTATTTCTCCCTTTTTAGCTGTTTATTAAATGAATGTTGACAAAAACTGATTCCGATTTATTTTTTCCGAATTCCGCTAACAATGAAGGCAGTTTTTGTTCACACTATAAAAAGAATGTTGAACAACCTCTCGAAAACACACTTTGGGATATAAATGCTGGAGGGCTACGTTGATCTAGTTCAATTTAGTTCCTGTCATCGGTAAATGTCTTTTATGTTCTTTGTTTTGTATTTGTATGTGAATGATGACAAATAAATATAATTTGAAAACTTACCTAGGATTTTTGCTATTGAAAAACGGATGCTGAATAATCCCTGCCGAAAATGCTGAAAACATTGAAAGAAATCAATATGAGCTAGAATAATTATTCAAAACTGGAAAAAAAAGTTTGCGTTTTTGCTTGGAACCTATTTTTCTTAGGAACTATGGAATGATCCTCAAAAGAAGTTTGAAATAAATGTTGATTTGAATTTAATTGAATTAATCTACATCAGCCTGTTGTGACCTACACTATTCTTTCGAAGAAAAGAAACACCCAGCGGGTTCTTAATGAAGACTGTGTCGAAAGATTTTTCTTCAAGGGTGTTTTAAGAAGCCAATGTTCAGAGAAGCCAACATGGCAACCGAAATTTACTCTTCTTCAGACAGTTCCCGAATCTCAGACTGGGGGAACTTTCTTTTGTGTATTTCTTGATGGAATACAACTATGTGAATAAGAGGCTGTTTTTTGGATAGAGTTTTGGCTCTGATGTGGGAAGAGCCCATTGTTTTCATCTAGTCGTTTGGACTAGTCTACTGCAGTCGCCATATTTTTTTTTGGATAACTCAAAATGAAGTGATATGACTTACTTATTCTATTCAATGCATACTCGTACAAAGCGCCGGCGTGGAATGTTGTGGATTTATCTGGCCATCTGCGGAGAAGATAACGTCAATTTGGGATATACTTACATGAATCTAACTGTAAGAATTGTTATTGACGGGCTTGTTAGCATGGTCCAAGTTTTCCTTGTGTACAATCGAAACAGCGCCCTCTTTTGGTGAAGCATAAAGTACAGTGCAGTCAAAGAGTTCGTGCTAACAGTCCACTTGTTTTTACTTCGTAACTAGTAATTGGTTGTTTACATTGAAACACTGTAATTTTAACATTTTACAAGCAATGTATAATTCATTTTCACGGACAGCCATGAAGTAAATGTACTTGATATTAAATAAACAAACAAGTAGAAATAAACAAGTCTTCAGCACATCTTACTATTAAACGTACCTTGAAAAATCAACTGGCCTTCTAAATGATCCAAACGAAATTGTGACGTAATTCCTCATAGCCTCAAAAACGTTTTCAAAATGACTATCCGGTGTAATTTTCATCTGTGAAAAGTAAATGATGAAAAAAATAGGTGTGTCGTTTTTCTGTAAACAACATCTGAAACAAAATTTTCGTAAATCTACTTTTAATTATCTCAAAACATCCATAGCTTACGTTTTCGTATTCCAAATCAAGGAGTGTCAGATTCTTTACGTTGCTGGCAAAGCCGATTAGCTCCCGAACTGCAAGTGCCTGTTACAATGAAAGAAGCCGTGGTTAACAGACTTATTTAAGCTGTATAGTATGCCTATGTGTGTGTTGTTGTAGTGACAATCAAACCGAGAAGTCTTATAACAAAGGGGAAATATGTCCACGATTGCTATCACTAAGGAAAACAGTTGGGTCCTCGTTTGTCAGGACAAATAGTTGAAAAAAGGAGGGTACACAATTGGAGGGTCATTACACGCTTATGTGAGGGGGCTGCCTCCCCTTCGATACCGATAGCTTTTAAAAGGGATCTGTGTATTTTTACTGGGTTTTTTTTTAGTAAGGACGTCCTCGCTTCGCTTTCGTGTACAAAACCATTGGTGACGTCGCTGAAAAATAACACTAAACAATGGGAAAACAAATGGAAGTCCTCGATTTACAGGGTTGACAGACGTGTGTGTGTGTGGGGGGGGGGGGGGCACTAATTTGGTTGCTTGGAACTGTTTTCCTTTTCCAAAAATCAAGTATCTTATTGGTTTTCCACTCTTAAAAAAACCTCACAAATTTTCACACCATTCAGTTGAGCATAACATGATCATTCTTTGAAAGCTCTTCCCCTAAAGAAACTATGGGTGCGAAGCTTAGGTAGGGTCTGAGTGCTTCAGTCCCCTAGTCCACATCAACACCCCCCCCCCCTGCCTCCGGTAAAAACCCACGCCTACTGTTAAAGATTCCCCTTATTTTAAATGTGCGATGAACCTAAACCTTAAAAGTTCTTACCTTTTCAATGGATTTAGCTTTTGTAGTTTCGTCCATCCAATCTGTCTGGTTCAAAGTTTCTAGTTGAATCTCCCGTATGTCGACAAGCATATCAGCCATCTGTAAAAACAACAACGTATTTAATTTAACAATGTGACCAGGCCTTGAGTTACACGGAGGCCAAAGAGTGTTGCCCCTTGGTCTTGGCCTTAGTACCCCCTTCTAAAGTCTCCAATGGAAGTGCCCTTTGCAAAATTAAAATGGCCCTGCCCTCTCAAATATGGAATTCCAGGGGTGGAGTTCACAAAGAGTTAAGACTAGTCTTATCTCGAGTTAACACGAGTTACTCGTCCTAACTTAGGACTAGCTTTAAGTTTTTAATAGCTCCTAGGACTAGTCCTAAGTTAGGACTATCTTTGTGAAATCGACCCCAGGCCTGTGTGGCTGATAGGGTGGTCAGTGTTTACAAAAACAAACAAAAACACTTTTTCCCCGCAACTTTCAACTGACCATAAACTTGCTTTGTTCATCGAAGTATTCCTCCACGAAGAGTGCAGACATGACACTCTTCATGTAGTGGCTGACCGTGGAGAAGCACTGTTTCCACCGGGCCCCCTCGGCTTGCTCCCCGATGACCAGATAGTCAAACTCCTCGCCCAGCTTCCGTGGTTTCCTCCCAAGAAGTCCCATACTGTCCTTAACCAGCCTCCACATTAAGAAGTTCGCTATTGTTCTGATTAATAATAAGAAAACAGCCTCAATATAGTCAACAAGTTTTAAGAGTAATTTCAAATAAAAGCCCATTACACAAACCATGAATGGGAAATTAAAATTAATCGTGTTTACCCTATTGTGCCCGCTCATCAGGAATAGTCAATTGGTTTCTCTGGTGCTGCTGAAAATTATGTCAACTTCAACTGTACTGTGTGAATACAAACTGCATTGAGATTCTTCGAATCACAATTTTAAAACATTTCCATTCCTGTATAACCATTACCGGGCCCAGAAATCGCTGATTTTGTTCTCTTTTGAAACGCAACATTTATTACGAAATTATAATTTTTGATTAGTTTTAGAAATGTGGATAGTTTTATAACACGGGAAAGATTGGCAAAATAATACTTTAGGACATAACACTTTCGTTGACCTTTTTGATTGAATGAAATTAGGTCAAATCTTGCACCCGTTTGCAGCCACTATGGGAATGTTGGTACTGCGTATCAACAGAGTTGCGACATGTATGGATCTGTTTTCTTTGTTCACGTGGTTGGTTTTCGATCCAACAATACGACCAAACACAATGTGCAGTCTAGTTTGGCATCCTTTTTTCCGACCGAAAATGGCTTCTCACAGGTTGTTGCACAACTCTCTCAATAAGCAGCTCTGGTACTAGTCGCCTGCGGCCGCCACCAATGGTACAACATACTATGGTTTGATTCCTACCTTGTAGGCGTGACCTTCAGGAGGGGTCCTAATCTCTTCAAGTAGTCCAGGGTGAACATTCCAACTAATTCCGTGTCTTTGAGGTTTGGGTTGACGATATTGCCGAAATATCTCTCCCAATCGATCTGGTTTAAGATTGTTTTAAATTCATAATTTCCCTTTTTATGTTCATATAGGCCTACTACCGTTTAAAGTACAAATTTAATCAAGCTAACACATGGGTTCAACTTTCTTCATAGACTATAAATAAAAAGGGACAAAATGGTCTTAGAACTAAATGCAAAGTGGTCGAAGATTCCACTTGTAAGATGATTGGGCTGTGAGTTAATTTATTTCATAAAAAAAATCGTCCGTGGCTTGAGTTTTGTACTGTGCACAAGAATGGCCAAAATGAAAGTAAATGAAAAGGGTTTATACGAACGCAAAATTCCATCAAAAAATTGCTTTGAATTCTTTCAAAAAAACAGACAGGGTTTTCCCATATTCCATGTAGTGTTTTGATGTGGTCGCTATAACGTTGAGTTTGTGCCCTTCTCCGTCGTGGTCGTCGTCGCCGTCATATTCGTCGTAAAAAGTTGTCGTTGTTGCGACTTGCATTGCATTAAGACTCACCTCAGGAACTTCGCGTGTTAAGTTTTTGATTGACAACCTTCGGTACATCGTAGCAACGTCAATCGTATTCACTGGTATCAGTATCTGAAGTTCAAGATAATTACACATGAAAACAATTGACAAATAACTCACGTTTCTGAACTGAAGTACAAGGAGATGTTGACACTGTTGCTACACTTCCGGGTCAGACATGACCCGGATACGGGCCTGATCCATTTCTGGATCAGTTTGACCCGGAATCTGTGTCAAATTACTCAAAAAAGGTCAGCTTGACGCAGAAACCCAGAAAAAAATCAAATTTTTAAACAAATTTCCGGGTCAACCTGACCCTAAAATGGGTCAGGGCCTCTGGGACACGGCATCTGGGTCAGTTATGACCCGACAATGTTTGCAGTGTACAATGGTCATTCTCAATCCCTGTCCTATCTCATCTCCTTAGGTTTATGCAGCACCGGTAGCCCACAATCAGCACGTATGCAGTAATTATTACTTATTTTACAACCATACTGACTGGCAAACCTTATCAACGCAGATACCCTTCTACTCCTGCGTGTTGGGAAGCAAATAATTTAGGTGTCTTTCACAAGAACATAGTGTCATAACCGCGATTCGAACCGACATTATGATGCCTCAGCCACTTAAAGGGGAGTCCGGTGCGCTGAACAGCTCGGACACCCTAAAGTTTGACTTCTAATTAAGTATTATGATCTATTTCACTTTCGAACATTAAACAAACTCGTACTCGTACTGTGGGTTTTTGTGTGGGTCATTTTTACTCACCCATTCCACCGTTGTCGCAATATTTACACGTATAAGCTTACCCTTGATAACTCTGCCTCGAAGTGAAGGAGTTCATCCACTTGGTGGCGCACTTCATCATCACTGGCTGAGCTCAGTTCTATGGCAACGGCCTCTATATATTCTCGATACGCTACAACATTCTGTAACGAGGAGTGGTTGGATATCACCGTAATAAAAACAAACAAACAAACACCCCAACAAACAAACAAACAAAAACATGAGAATGGCAGAACTTTATAAATGGCATCATTTCCATAAGAGATGACATTTCCCATGAATATTAAAAGAAGACGATGAGTGATTCCTATTGCTTCATTAAAGGCTCCAAAATGCCTTCACTTTCAGAAAAGGCTAACATGGTCTGAGCTGACGTTGGCGTCACCGTATCTGAAGTTTCAGACATGAATTATTTGAGAGGCATTACATCTACTCAGCTCCTAGTAGGCAGCGCGAATGAATTATTCTGTCCCTGACTGCACATGTTACTTTTTGTGCATGTTTTGACCGGGGCGATTGATCATCTTCGCTCTGAATGCTTTGTGGTGATGTCACATTGAGCAATGTCGTTTAGTAGCATTATTGTTATCATGGACACAAGATTGATATAAATGAAGTACTCACTCTGTGGGTGAAGTTGGCGACCGTATAATCATCCCTGTCTAATACCGATGTCGGCTGACTAATCTGTAAGAACAAAATACTCAGTAAGACCTGGAATTTATCATTCAGATTGCTTTATTGCACAGCCTGCTTTTGGCTACGGTTGTGGCTTATTATTGTATGTACGCTCGCACCATTCCAGTTTTACGTTACCAGCCAAAAGTCACACTGCACCATGCAAAGCTTCAAATTTCATAATACTGGCTAGCAGGGCTTTACTCTGTACAACAGACCATTTGATGTAGGCAGTGACGCGCCTATCATGTTGTCCGCCGTTTTGGGGAGTTAAAAATAAACGCAAAGGAATTGACTCCCAAAATGGCGGAAGTGAAAGACGCGCGTTGTGCGGAGGTGCGTTTCGCGTCGTGCAAGGAGCCAATAGAAATATTTACATGATTACATTTCAGTAGGGCGCCCTCGCCTAGAGGTCAAAAGGAGGCTGTTCATTGGCCAATCATGTGCGCCGCGCGTATACATCTGTGCGTTTCGATTGTTTTGTCATCGTTTTACCTATAAGATGGCGGGCGTATGGCGTCAATGTATGTAAGGTCCATTGATCTCTATTATATAATAGAGATCAATGATAAGGTCTATATAATGTTGCACTTGGTGATATTCTCTTTGAAGATATTTGCATGCTGAAGCCTTACCTAGAGGTTTGCGCATTATTCAAATTTCACATCTTCCCTCCCCACCCCGGCTATAAGCTAAGGGTAGGGCCTACTTACGGTCATTATATACTCATCGGAGTTCTGAGGATCAACGCTGATGTATGTACGGATAAGATAATTCCCGCCGGTCTCCATCAAAATCTTTGCGATGAAGTCTTCCAAATTCCACGTGGATTCGTCGAAGGACGAATCATTCATCAGCGGCCAACCGCCCCACATTTTGATCTTAGCTCGGAGCGGTTCGTACCCTCTTTCGTTTATCTTATCTGGGGGAAAAACATGTTCTTTTTGTTGTGATCATCAATGGAAATGGTTATGTTGGAGATAACATCACTCTACTGGGACAACGAGATGCCTGATATTCATTGATTATTAATTTAGTTGTGGAAAAGATTAAAATCCTATTAAATGATTTAGAAAAATGTTTTTTTAAATGAGATCACATCACAAGACCGGACAGCCACTTCAAGGTGAGGGCTACACTTAAATGATTTGGGCTGTCTACACAAATCAACTGTCACCAGTGGCACATTGCCACCTACTCCTGGGGCTGAAACAGGGTTAACCCCTTCACAGTCCGTAATGATGTAGACATGGGTATCATCCACTAGGAGCTTCGCTGGTAAGGCAGAATGCACTACCATCCCAGCTTTTCACGAAGCAATTATGGTTAAATTCCTTGCTCAAGGGCACAATTGTCATGATGGGATTCGAACCCACACTATGCATGCTATTGACAACACCAGAGCTTCGGTCCGGTGAACTAGAGCGCTCGGCCACGAAGACACGCCACGAGTAAATTTGTTTATACCGAAGCGAATTCCTTATCACTTCATGGACTCCTGTCTGTTTTCTTTCTTTTTTAGCCAAGTGGGCTGAGAGCTGAGGTGCATCAGACTTTCAGATGAATTCAAACATCGACTGCCGCATGGACCTTTTTCGAAGCAACAGCTTGGGCCCAGGATAGGGCTTGGGCTCCGTCAATAATTTTAAAAGTGTATACTTTTGGAACGGGACTTGGAACAGGTGGACGGTGCGAAAGCCGGAGCCCAAGACCAGACCTCTTCGTACAAATTCCCTTTGCGATTGTTTGTTACCTTCGTTCATACAGGCCTGGTACAGGTGTTTTGCTTTTACATTCGTAGGTGGATCATCCTTCTTTACGGCACTCGAAATAAGACCTGCATTTTGTAGGGAAAGCACAGAAGTTAACTCAGATTTGAAAAACAAGAAAGACTCTCATCTGGTTTTTTGTTTACTCTGAATAATGAATGAATATTACCTCTGCATTCTAATTCTAGCCTGTTCGTGAGCTCCATCAAAACGGTCAGCCTGTTATCTTCCTCTGGAATGACTCTACTCGCGACCCAGCCGCCACATGCGTATTCATAGAAGTCCTCACATGGGTCAGCATTTGTGTTCATGTTGACGAGCAAACCAGCGGCTGGAATGAAGACCACAGGCAAGTTATAATATTACAGTCTGCTTTTATATTTTGTAGATGTTTGAATACTTTACCTGTAACCCTTATAGGGCGTTATCGAAACCACGGCTTGGGCTCCGTGTACTGTACTTACTGGGTTTCAAACAGGTGGGAGAAGCAAAGCCTGATCCCAACACCGAGCCGTCATGGTTTCGAAACTACCATAGACCTATAGCAATCACAAAAGCCATAGTCTAGTATCTTTTTGTGAATGAGTGTTAGGACTATCATTTACACATAGTGTATGCATAGGACGCTTGACAAAGTTCAATATAACAAGTTCAATTTAACAACCAAGGGCTAAAATGTAATGTAACGTCTTTATCAAGACGCAGGTGAAACATCTTAGGAAGTTACATTCATGGACAAAAGTTCACTCTTGGCTGACAACAAACACCTACTGAGGAGTCCTGTAGTCAAACAACATATGTTTAGTATGAAAGAGTACATGGAGTTTATCTAGTTGAAAAGTGAGCTAAAATTTTTAGAAGTGTTCTCTTGTGGGCAACGATAAAGCGAGGTTTTAACATGTTTTTCACTGTAAACATCTCAGCGTGCTTTGTGATAACTCTTCGCTGCCTTCTTTGACCAAAAATCTCTCCGGCGTAAACTCTTGGTGGCGCACTGTATTGCGAATCCCATTGTATTAAGGGGCCTTAGTTAGCGAAGACCTACCTGCTTCGACGCAGCCTTCCGTTAGACACACCTCCTGCCGATCAGCACACTGTGCGGATACGTCTGGAATAATAACTCTTTCTGAAACTGGGACACAAAATACACAAACAAATTAGTTTCCAGTTATAACATGACCAGGAAACTTTTAACCAATGAGACGCCTGTATTATTGTTACGTCACCTAGGGTATTGTGAGAGCAAGGGGATAATTTGAGTCGCCAGCGATGGCTTCTCTCGCATGGCTCGGAACTGGGTGTGCACCATTGTTATGACACCCTTATGGAAATGCACACAGAACTAAAAAAAAACAAATCCAACAAAACAAAAAAAGTATAAACAAACAAACAAACACCCTAACAATTACACCAAACACACACACACACACACACAGTCTTGTTTTGCAGTCGTTGTGTGGACATTCCTTTGTTCTGTACACTTAAGGAAAATCCTATTCCTCAACACTGCAAATAACGTTGTGTGGACGTGTGTAAGTCCACATAGTGCTTCAGATCCCTACATTATGTGGACCTCTTTTGTTCTCAAGTCCACACTGCGTATGTAGCGCTTGCCCACACACACAGCCGTATGGATCCGGTTTGTGGTGTACTGCTATTGTTGTTCTATTATTCTCTTTTCTAAAGAATTCACTTGTGGGGCCCAATTGTTCCTATTGAAATTACCTTGTGGGGTCCATTGTTCCATTGTTGTCAGGACCCCACAAACGCCCTTCCTTGTGCCCACACACAAACACACACACACACACACACACGCAAAAAAAAACAACAACAACCCAATACAAACAAACACCTCATATCATATCAAACAAGCAAACAAACAAACAAACAAACTCACCAACAAACAAGCACAGATGTATGTAGATATTGTAGAAAAGTACGTTGTGTACGAATCATGTTTATACTGAATGTTCAGCTGCATCGCTCGTTACATGGACTTACCTGGAAGAGCTGCCAACTCTCCCAGACTAAGCAAAACAATTCTTTAATTAAATAAACAAATTTGTCCATGTTCTGATGAAGACATTTAGAAAACTCCCTGATTATGGAAACAATGTTGAATGTAATTCTAAATATATCGCAAGATGCAAATGTTGGCAGTTGTGAACTGAGTTTGTTGACGTCAGATTATTGATCGCAAGATATGTGTCGAAATCTACAAAACAATGAGCACTAGCTATTGCACCGAGGAAAAATATTTTACAAACAATTTGATATTAAACAGAAGTTATAATTCCGTACCCACGAAAAGGTTGTCCGTAATGGGCTGAGCTCTTCATCATGCACGCGAAAAAAGAAATGACTGGCTCTAACATGAATGCATCCATCACTGTCCTGACTTCCAATCGACGATGTCATGTGTACAACATTCCAAGAGACTGGGGAGCATGGTGTGTATTTGGACAGTGGTATTCTTGTCATGTTAAGGGCCAGGTGGATGTTTTGGGACGGCTGACGTACGAGGAAGTCTGCTGCTTAAAGTACGGTGATGATGTTAAAACTTGTATTGAACATTTCTACTGGTCGAATCGTCTTTTGAATCAAGGCATTGATAACGCAGTGGTATAATGATGAAATCAATGGAAGTGATTTTACAGCTAGTTGCTGTATGCATCTTTATTTTTAAACTGGAAGTACAACTAATAAAATCTTGTCCCCATTATTGAGGCGGTTTTCGTTCTTACGAATCTACACTCTGAAGCTCTCCGTCTAGAATTGTAGTCATTTATATATTTTTTATAAATACATGGTTGTAGTGGATTAAACATAGTGTAAAGTTATTTTATCTACCGTTTCTACGCATCTTCTTTCAAATAACGATCGTAAACGTAATCGGCTTTGTGGTAATTCCGTCTGAATGTGGAAGTTTCAATACTAGATAAAGTGCCAAATTACAATAAATTTTAAGCTGTACCGTTTTTGGCCAAAACCATCAACACGGTGTTCACGATTTTCATCCTGTAGCTGTTGGAATAGAGCAGTGACTGGAAATCCATCCCTTGAACGCAACGCCCGGGAAGACGATTTTTCTGTTCCTGCTTTATATTCAGAGAAGACTGTACGAGTAAATCATTGAGACTCCATTTCACAAAGGTTTAGGATTCATCTTAAGATGAGTTGTCAGTACCACAGTAATTTATACTGAGACATCTCACTTTGATTGATAATTAAGATAGATTTGCACTTAGGATAAGTATTAACCCTTTTGTGGAATCGAGCCCAAGATTGATTTTAACTTTTGGTGAAATACCCTTTAAAACTGAAACATTCTTTTGGAGTCAGTCTGGGGGGAAAAAGTCATAGAATAACAATTGTCAAGTTGCCAATTACTACATTGCAGTTCACACATAAACTGATATGATAGGCGAATGTGATTAATGATTTCAACGAAGAAGAAAATGTGTCATTCGGAAAATGTCTCCCTAGCTTGTAGTGTAGATTGATCAATGTAAAGCTATGTTGAAACACGTAAATGAAATGACCCTATTTCTATTTATTTAATTTATATTAATTTATTTATTTATTTATTTATTTTACAACAAAAACTTCCTGGCAGTATCAATCTCAGCTGTAAATACATCGTGATTTACATGAGTTTTCGGTCAGGACTTTTTAAAAAGTCAACAAACTGTAAGTCAGACGTCCGTTCTTTCTCGTGAAATGAACAAAACGAAAATACAAACGTTCACCGGTTGGTATCATTTTAGTTAAGTTTATCTAAACGCAAAAGGGGAAATCACATGGCGCAACAGCAGCTTTTTATTAATATCACAAATGGTGTACCTTGTCTTGATTCAAAGACAGTAAACACTCCAGTAGCAGCAGTTTTTGTTTCAAAGAGAATATCATACTGTATAGTAATAATGAGGCAGCATTATTTCCCCAATGTTACCGATGATATGTGTACCTTATCTTGACTCAACGACAGTAGCGTATTAGAAACTAGGACCATTATGTGTAAAATTGTCTCCCTGTAGATGTACCTCATCTTGATTCAAAGACAGTAGCGTACTAGTATCTAGGGCCCATTGTGTATCATTCTCTACACTACAATAAATATGCCCCTTGTTTAAACAGCACGACTGTACTTGAAACATGAGACACACAATTAAATAGGTCATTACATAATCCGTGAAAAAAAATACAAATTGTATTATGAGGATTAAACTAGAAGAACCGGAAATCGTAGCGTTCGACGCCATCTATTGCCAACAATGCCCACAGAAGAAGAAAGTACAGAGAAATGCAGTAATTGTCACGCACGTCGAATCCCCATAAGACGTAATGGCAGAGTATCCACTGTTTACCAATGGTATCGTATGACAGTCGTACTTTGATTTTCCTGAATGAAGCCTGGACAGTTTGACATGCTGGGATTAGAAAATGGGGTAGTCTGCAAGAAAGATACTCGTGTGGTTTAAGAAGACTTACCTATACTGAAGTAAATTGAGGAAGACAGTTCACCAGTTTCTTAGTGGGAGATGTCTGAGACCAACGCTGAAGGGTTTTTGGATATTGGATACTTTCTTAAAGGCAGGGTACAAAGTTTGGTTATCTTGGCAACAGTGCACACCGATTAGGACTGGTTTGGGAGAATGAACGAATTCGCGTATTACAGTTTAAGGGCGTGTATTGTAGACTTTGAGATCTTCACTTTTTCAGATGAACGCCACGAGCAAACGAAAGGGTGAACAGAAAGTAAACGTTATGCATCTTTCTGCACTCTCCTAGAATGTAATGGCTATTTATGGCCGGACCGATGAGAAAGACCTCTCGTCAGCACTGTAGCTGCAGCCAACATACAAAGCCGTACCCAAGGTTGCTTGGTTTGGAAACGGCGTTATCCACTTTAAAGCAAGTTTAGGGCTACGGTTCAAATATCAATGTTGATTGCTCTTTTGCCAGACAATTATTACCAAATATGTAGACCAAGGGGGTATAAACACAAAGTACCCTACTTTATTGACAGGTTTCAATTTCAGTTTTGACAAATATGAAAACGGTATCTCTCTCCGCATCTAATCCCCCCAAGAAATTCATAATAATCTCAGCCACCGGTCAACCTCCATGCACCCCCCCCCCCATTTTGTTTTATACAGCTGACCAATAATGACGCAAAGGTATAAACTGGGTCAAGATGGATCACGAGGGTGGATGGGCGGATTCCATTATGTCGAGACCATGACAGGTTGTTTCTTGGAGGACTCTCCAAGAAGCTTCAAGGGTCTTCTTCCGATGGAGAGAAAATACAGCGGCGGTCTTAAAGGGGATCACTACGGGAGCCCAGCTGATATATCACGGCAGAGAATTTATGGCTTGTCACTGAAGAACCTTTCACAATTTAGCCGAATGAGGGGGTCATCAGCATGACTCAAGTGCAGCGGCAGCCAAACTACTGAGAGCTGTTGTTTCAGCTTCTTTGAAATGATCCGCGAGCCACAACTGTGTGAACTGTGTTTGGGAATTGCTACCCCAAAGGTTATTTGCATGAACTTATTATTTGTGAGAAACTGCTATAGGCGTTATTGCGTATGAAATTTAAACTTGTTGAACAAATCAAATTAATATTATATTGCTGCCATATATGAATATACAAAATGCTTGGTTTGGTTTAGTTCACATGAGGTATAGTGCCGGTAGCCGGGTTTGCTCCTTAACTTTTTCAGTGACTAGCCAGTAGTACCAGTTAACTTGTCATTTTACTAGTCACCAAGCTTTTACACTTTGCCATACTTCATATTAAGCAGTGATGCTTTTCAAAACCGAACTAGCCAACCGAAACACTCGGAGGGAATTGTCTACTGGTCCTTGGGTGTTTGTACTAGCAATTGGCCGCCAGCGGACCATTGTTAAGGGAGAAATTGGCAGGAGTACACACCGTTAGGCACTGTAAGCAAGATTTTCATAAGTAGGAGTATTATTGTTGGTAAATTATTGCAAATGTATGCAAATGCACTAAAAGAAAAAAAAACACCAAAATATTGTCCATGATCTACAAAATGCATTATACTGCAATGTGTGTGCAACCAGAACAACCAGTCAGGGCAAATCAGTTTTACTCGGCGGCCATTTTGATTCATCTCTACACGCAAGTCAAAACTAAAACGTTCAGTGCGTGGCATGAAGTGCCCGGCCTGTACTTTACAGCATGCACTACCAGCCAGTGAACTTGAACACAATTAATTACGGCGTAATCAATGCAGTTACATACATAAACATTATCATCTGTCACAGTCTATTACAGTACTTGTAATACAGCGTGCCAAGGTTTGCAGTCGCATGAAATTTCTGTGGGCCGTAGACCCCTCGAAGCGCGGTTACGTCACCAGTCACAATATAAGTACGTCACCATGTATACCAGCTGTATCTTCTTCCTCTGCCGCAAACGCCATGTCAAGACATAATGCTCGTTTCGCGCATGAAATCAAGTTCAACGAGCAGGGAGGTTTGGCTTCCAAGCACAGGTGTTCACGGAGCGAGTGCTTGGTAGCCAGAGCTTCCCGTTGAGCTCTTAACTCTCGTAGCCACAACGCCGGCATATTAAGTATCGGTAACCCGGGATGAAAGCCATGGGTGTCAACTCACCGATCATCCCCGCAACGCTTTTTTCTAAATTGGCTGTAGCCACTAAAGCGAAACCAATAGTCTCCCGTTACAAAAAAAAATGTATTTCCATATATAGACCTATAGAGTTGTGACTGTTCCCCACTGTTTAGGAATTAAGCCGTGCGATTCTAGGCGGAAACACTCACTGTGAGTGAAATACAACCAACTATAAATATCATCTTTAAGTGCATCTTTCTACGACAATCAGCTGACATTATCGTGATAACATTTCGTTTGCCTGTTTTTCATACGGGGTCCAAACCAATAAACTCTGATAGCAGCGGTACCAGCTCCCTGACAAAAAGTTGGCTCTTTGGAGGAAATGGCTGCTGGGACTAGCTTCATTTAAAGGCAAAGTACACCTGTGGTTTTTGGAACCGTTTGATTGTTTTAATTCTATATAAATGTAGATATATACAATACAACGAACCTGTGAAAATTTCATTTCAAAAGGTCGTAGTGTTTTTAAGATATCACCGAAAAACTGGAGCGGTTATGTCCACGCAGGAAGAATAGACCCTATAATAGAGATATACAATTTGAGAAACGTATCTGTCAGTAACGTTTCTCAGATTCAAATTTCCGGACATTACAACTGAAAGTAAAATGTTATTCAAAAGGCTTTATACTATCAAAAGCTGCTGTCAAAAGGCTTCTGACCAAATATTGCCATTAATTTTCAGAGTGATTAACATACGTAAACCTTCCATGTAATAGTCATTGGTCACGTGATATTAATACCGGACGACAATGTATCAGTCTATGAGAGTAGGTTAACGCAAGAAAGAAATGGTATCTAGTTTTTTTTTGTATCAATGTTTTTAACTCTGTACATTGAATCGTGTCATGATCGCTTGATAATTTGTTCGTCATTTCGTTTGTAATGCCGTGAGTTGACAAACCTTTCTCAAATCTGGCAACATTAGTTCTTCTCCCCAATATAAATAGTAAGTGGTCTTTCGCGTTAAAAATTGTCATTCTATATCTTGGTAGGGGGTCTTGTAAATACGTTTTGTTTTCAAACATATAGGCCTACTTATGCGTTGTTTTTCACACTGGTTATGTTGCGAGCATGAGTGCACACTCGTTGCTTCGTCTTGGCAGTGTAAACGTATAATTCTCATTATTTACAGGGTCGATAAATTGCAGGACTCAATGCAGATTGGAGTGGCTATCATTACAACGCTGTAATTTGTGTTCTCAGCCCCCCGTCACTTACTAAACAATTCCCGGGAGGTAAACAACCATAATTAGTCCACTCTTTGCCCGGGGGCAAACGACGTTTCGATCGGCTCGGTTTGACAATCCCACGCCGGTGATCAAATTCAATTGAACAAAACTGTTATCGTTCTGTCATTTTGTGAGTTGATGGGTAGGGGCCTCGCTACAGATGAACATATTTGCCCAACTAATAATGCGGGCCGATCGTTTACACTGCGCACCAGTGTCACCTAGGGTATGTTTGAGTTGCCACGGCTAAATTGGTTTAGAAAGTAATTTGGGCCAAATTCGTGAAACGTATGGAAGCTTGTAGCTGCTCCAAGTGTGTGATGAACAAATTGAATTTCAGTCGTTGCTGCTGTCTCTAAACGTCACGGTGGTCACGTCGTTGTTCCGTCATGATCTATGAAAAGGTAATTCCACTTACTGGGAAAAAAGGAGTAGCGAAGCTTGACAAAAAGACCGTCACTGCACAATGCAAAGAGAATAGTTTGTATGTAAGGCAACCATTATTGCAGATGGAATTTACGGGATGTAAATGATCACTGAGTGTTTTAAGTATTATGCATTCATGGGCAGCATCTGATGTAAGATAACAGCTAGTAAGAAAATGACAAGTATAGTCTGGTTGTAAAACAAATCCGTCCCATGGGTTGAATTGATAACAATGACAACTGATGTGAATTTTATGATGCATTGTTCGGGTAACTATATACAGCTTCTCGTCAAACCGGTTACTCGAACTGCAAATAATAACAACAATTATCGTAGACCTATACGTTTATTTGTTATTTAAACGAAGAAACAATGACACACTCAACATATTCTGGGTCCGAACTTGACCCAGATTTTGGTCCTTTGGGGCCTGACCTATTTCTGGATCAGTATGACGCGGAATAGGTGTCGAAATGACCCCAAAAGAGGTCAAACTGACGCAGAATCTGAGTTAAAATCCCATTTTGTTCAATCTCTTCCCGGGTCACCCTGACCCTGCAATGGGTCAGGGGCCCTCCGACCCAGAATCTGGGTCAAATCTAGCCCGAGCATCTGACGTCACACTTCGAGGCTCGTGAATAACGCCAGATACCTGCCAGACCGGATGTTGGCAGATGTACCTTTGACCTCGCATCCCATTCACACGGACGACAGAACAACATTACATACACTGCGTGTCTGTCCAATAAAAGCACTGGATTAATAGACCGGTGCCTGTCCTTATCCTTGTGGATAAGGACAGGGAAACAGTCTAGGTCAATTCTGACCCGGGAGGTGTTTTTTTTTTAGAACTGCAGTAACCCTGATACCATGCGACCTGAAGTTTGAAAAAAAAATCACAAATCGAAATGTAATGATTCCTAATGTAACCGATCAAAACACGCGGTTGTAGTAATGGAGTTCACTGGCCATGCCTACAGTTCAAACCACAATTACCTCATGCAGTTTTGAGACCTATCATCGTCCGCAATTAAACCTCGCAAGGGACCATTAAAAAGGGTCATTGAGACCCATTGAACAATTCAACCGTGGAAAATGTGACTATTACACGCGAATCAATTTCAATGATCAATCATGTTTCCTTCCTTATAAATCATTCGCGAAACTCGCGGTGAGCGTTTCGAAACTGGTGTACAAGCCCTTTTTCTGGGGGAGCTTTTGGCTTCACTGAGCTGAACCTGCACAGGAAACCTCACAACTCTTTTCAAAATGGCGTGGCCGAAAGCTTTCCAAGCCTCGTTTCTGCAGTGCTCTCTTTCTGTCTTGTAGACCAGGCAGGGATGCCTATATAGTCAAGGTTTTAAAACAAATTCAAGTTGGTTTCATAGTTAGGGATGAACCCTTAGTCTTGAGTTCAGAAGAAGAAACAAATCATGATACTCTAAAACAACAGTTTATAAAAAGTAATAAGAGAAGTTAATTACATACATCGCTGTTGTTTTGGATGGTAAACTTACCTGTCTTTATGTCACTACTAATTAACTTTGCAATGTTTGATGTACGCTCAGGGCCACCATAATTTCAATATCGACATCCGCAAATATTGATGCAATTGATCCATATATAATATAAAAGGAGTCCTATACGATGAGGTTAACGTCTGACAACTCTTGTGCAATTATTTCATCGAAGGACAATCTTTCAGTGTCAGAATTAATAAATGGCAGATGCAATGAGGCGTAGCGACGGTAGCGCCACCGAGGGAATATCTGTGATTACGACAGAATAATTAAAGAAAATAACCGATCTGTCTGATGACAGAAGGTTGGAACCAAACTACAGGGAAGTGTTTTGATACAGTCTTTTTTCTATAAGGCGCACTCCCAGTAGACTTGTAAACGGTCTTTCACTGATATCGTATACAGATTTGAACTGAAGTCCATTCACAACTCCCTTAAGAGCACACGTGATATCGAGCTGTATTCTCTAAACACTTCCAGGTCAGAATTATTGACCCGGATTCCGGGTTCGAGGGGCCCTGACTCATTTGGGGTCAGACTGACCCGGAAAGTGGTTAAAAAATTTCATTTTTAACTCGAATTCTGCGTCAGCTTGACCCATTTCTGGGTCATACTGACACTGACTCCGGGTAATACTGACCCAGAAATGAGTCAGACCTGCCGGGACCCAGATCTGGGTCAATTTTGGCAAGGACATTTTTAGAGTGTATTTTAGTCTGCATGCGAAAAGAGCAAACTTTAAAGCAGGGCTTTGTTCCGCCCTTCGCAAAAAAAACACCCCAAAACATTCCAGATAGAAAAAATAATATCTCAGTGTTCACACAAATCAGGATCACTGCCAAACACTGCTAAATGGTTGGTGTAAAAATCGTGGAGACTCGCCTTTAGGAAAATTGAATATCTTGCTTTTTTTTTTGTAATTTACTAAAACAACAATATTTCTTCCAAAGACGCGCAAAATAAATGATGAATAAACTTCTCCATTTTTAGTATCGCCAGCGACTGGCATTAATATCTTAAAATGACTGTAGAAGAAAATTTTGAATAAATTATGAATGAACGGCTCCGTACAAGAGGCACACGAAAAGGATATTAAACTACTTCAAAAAATATCTCTGCCCACGGGTCACCGAAAAATAAGCAGCTCTCGTGGACCAACATGACTATCCTCTCATAACATTGCTTTAAATTATGAATGGCTGACTGTTTGGCATACAATGCTGAAGTGAAACGATACTCCACTTCCTCCGTCTGTCCAGTCACCGAAAAATAAGCAAGGAATAGACCCACCACTGCCCGGGGTAACCGTTCGATACCCTACGCCGTACTTGACGGAATGGCCCTCCGCGTCGGTCTCTTCCCAGCCACCCCGCTTGACTCCTCAAGAAGTCCCCGCTCCGCTCCCAGACAATATTTATTTCAATTTTGGAAGAGGCTTCGGGGTTGACTTTAATCAGTTGCTTGGGTGGTGATATCACAATTCCAGAGACAATTTTGTTTTTAATAAAGGGGATCCTTCCAATGAGATGTTATTTATATAGTTACGGAAACATGGCGTGGCTATAAAGTTTGGCAAACCGTGTAAACAGGGCCAGGTTTATAATAAACTGTCTTGATGAACGCCCGGGCTCATCGTTTGCTCAGGATGGAAACCAGCGAAAGGGTTTATAAATGTGCCCGAAGGAATTTTCCAATACCGTCTAGATTGTTTTAGTGTCATTTTGGTGGTTGACTGCAGGAATTCTGCTGTCATAATTTAGGATGTGTTACTTCCAAACCGTATTGATATCCTCACCATCGATTGTTTGCTAGAGTTGTTACTCACAAAATTACACTTTCGTTCAGAAACTGTACCAGCCTTTTCTTTATCTTTTACAGAAAGGGCTGTTCTTCCCCCAGATTGTCTAACTGTGAGGAAAAATAGACGGCAATGTTTCTGAAATCATTGCAGTGGTAAGGGGTTCTTGGGGAGGTAAACACTTAACTTGTGTATAAATGTTTCTGTTTGTTCAAGAGCCTTGAGTATTAGTAGATACATGTGCTATAAATGACTATATTATAATATTGTATTATATATTAAAAGCAACACAAACCATATTTTGTCAGGAATTTTTTGCAGGTAGATCATATCAGGCTTATTTTAGTAGTGGCAATCTAAATAAGCAGCGGTGATTTGGTGGACTTCAAATGCTGTTTCCTCGATTTTGACAGTCGTTTTAGACAGGAGGAAATCCCCTGGAGATTTGTACAGGTGTGAACTGGTATTCGAACCGCTCAAATTTTGTCACAGAGTTTGTGTACTTTGAAGTTGCACAGCATGCAACCGATCACATAACACAACCATGCTTGAGTAACAAGCAATTTCACGACGATCGTTCACCCTTCAAGGTCAGCGATGTACTTAACCTTAACTTGAACTGTGGTGCCCTATTCGAGAACACATTGTTTAAAGATCTGCTAAGAACAAACAAGCGACCGTTGGAATGCAGATGGGAGTTTTGTAGAGATCATTCAGAGGGTATTGATTAATGTTGGAACCAAACCTTGACAAATCCGCATCGAACGTCTCTTAGGCCGTGTCCGAAACGGCGACTTCGGCTACAGCTACGGCTAGATCGCGCGCGTCTGCCTATTCTTTAACACTGACAGACGCGCTGATCTAGCCGTAGCTGTAGCCGAAGTCGCCGTTTCGGACACAGCCTTAGCTTTACGGATCGGACCAAACCGTAAATAGCCGATATTTCTATATAACAACCGTTTCAAGGTTCTCCCAACAAAATTTCAAAACTGTCGAGCATTCTGGACTCAAGGTCTGGTATTTCTGATCAGCAGAGTGTGAGTTCGAGCCCCGGTCGTGACACTTGTGTCCTTGAGCATTTACCATTATTGCTTCGTCCTTCGGATGGACGTAAGTGTTGTGTAATGCAGGTAAAAGAATCCATTTACACCCATCGTAAAGAGCAGGGGTTTTCCCCAGGTGTTTCTGGCAGTGGCTGCTGAATGCACTGCAGCACTTTTTAAAACATTACAAGGTACTACATAAATGGGTCTCATAATTTAAAACAGAGGTCTGCTTATCATGTTGAAAGACAGATAATGAACGCTTTGATACACCCCTGGGGGTGTGATAAAGCGCTATATAATAAGACACCAATATTACTGGTGTTTATAGAGCTCCAATCAGCCGTATGAGCTAACAAGATGTCCTCTCTAAGCCTCCGTATCAATTATGACATCACTAACCTTATTGCGCTGTCAGCGAGAGGTTAATGAGAGGTTACACCGATCGGGAAGGTGATTGTCTCCCAAGAGGGAAGCGGCAGTTAGTTGGGAAGTCCTTCGGGGGGCTAAGTGAGGCAATCAGTGTCCTCTTGGGGGCCGTGATTGATGGCCTTTATTTGAACGCTTGGTCGTGTGCCATTAGGCAACAGCGGGTCGTGAGATATTATTTATTGAACCATAAAAAATCCATGTTACATTTATTGGTGTTATAAATTTTAGTGGGTGGTTCGGTCGGAGGATATCAGAGAGTGAGCTCACACACGCTATCATCTGGAAAAATACGGATTTTAAAATACAACCACGTGTTAATTTTGATGCCGTCAATGGGTGTTTAGGGCTTACACTCCTGCTGCAGAATTTGCCGCGGTCCCATAAAGAGAGGGAAATGCTTTGCACGCGTCCTTTAATCGTTTTGGTGAGTAATTAAACAAGAGTAACAGTATAATACAAAATTAG
Source organism: Pisaster brevispinus (assembly GCA_023634235.1). Lineage (NCBI taxonomy): Eukaryota > Metazoa > Echinodermata > Asteroidea > Forcipulatida > Asteriidae > Pisaster > Pisaster brevispinus. The sequence goes on from JAMKCF010000002.1 coordinate 1,895,317, forward strand.
AAGCCGGGTAAAACAGTAATTGGTTCAGGCGTGGAGTTACACGTAGGCCATGGGTTCTGCTGCCCCACTACTTGACCGATGGTGGCCTTCAAAAGTTTCCAGTAGATTTCAAGATTTCAGAATGGAAGTGCCCCGTTTGCAAAATGAATTGCCCAAATTGTAGCGGTCTCCCTCAGAAAATTCTGACTACATTAATGTGCTCCTCTTCCTGCGTGTTGTGAACCTTTGACGAAAAGCACAGTTCCACAAAAAAATGTAAATAAATCACGCACAATATACACAAGCGTCGGCCTGTATTGCAAATCGTAAACAACAAAATTGAAAACAGGATTACAACCAAATAATGTGCATAGATTGACGACCACGCACGGAACACCTGGTTTGTTTCGTTCTTGTGTACTGCAGACTTTTGTTTACTTTTCTACACTTCGATAATATTGTGTCCGTGAACAGGATGCGACACCATATATATTCAATGACGAAGATGTGAATACCCTGATGTGAGAGAGCAGACCGTCAGGAGATGGAAATTATTGATTTATTCCCCATGATCTTTATCATTGGAAGTGTTTCAGGGTCTATTTCATCAAATTGACGCAGGCAGTTCATAGAGTGTCCTCACCCCCCTCGTGGCGCAAGAAAGTAGGTCATGTTGTAGCTCGAGTTCGTCAGCTATCTTGCGCAAAATATATAATAGTTATCGGCCTGACGTTTCGACCCTAGCAGAGGGGTACATTAATGCATTCAGGGTCGAATTGTCAGGCCACTCTTTTTTTGCATTTATACCATAGGTCATTTTAGCTGGCAAGTAGCTTGCAACAGCTAATACAATTTTTTTTAAATAAATTTATTATATGGTTTACTTGTTTTGGTGGAATAAGCCAACTTGTTCACAGATTCACCTATATATATATTGATTCACGAACTGGTAATATCTTAGGTCTAACTTAAATCAAGTAATAAACCATGCATGGGAAACTGACTGGGTACATTTTGATAAATTGATTTAGGCATAACAAAATGCGGAGGTCGCGGGTTCAAGTCCTGCTCTGGTAAATGTTTCTTGTTCAACACAAAATTGTTTACTTCACATCGAAAATGTTCATTAATTTGTAGTTCTATACTGACATCTCTAAAACACACACAAAGAGACATCAAAAGAAAAATAACTATTTTATCACAATTATTTAGTGGGTAAGGGGGTTGGTTCTGGGTAAACAACCCGACGTTTCGATTATGAAGTATTTCTCTTTTATTGTCTACATTCCAAGAAGCTTTTGAATTAAAACTCAGCAGTTTCGTTGGGAGTTCGAGATAAACTACCGGTATTTCGCTACAATTAAGCTGAATCCTTGATTATATTCCTTTAAATTAACCCCCGCTTTATTATATACTTTTTAATACATAACATTTTTAACAGTAATAAAGAATTGTTGTTTTGATCATTTTCAAAGTACGAACCACACAGCTTTTTGTATCACATTGAGATACCGTAATAAAGATTTTCGGTACCTAATAATTTTGCATCACTTTAACTAGTCACTAAAACCCACACCAGTAATTGCAGGACTAACCCCCCGTGGTAAATCAGAGCTAGCCTCAGCACCACATATGTTCGGTTCACACCATGCTGGGCCGGTCACGCGCCCTCCATTCCCTTTTATCTCGACCCGTCTCGCGAAGCACGCATCAAGAGGGCCACTCGAAAAAAGATATGGAAATACTATCCCGTTAAACATCGTTAAACGAAGGTATTACTTCGTCTTGGCGAATCGTAAATGAGCTGTCATTCTGGGACGGCGGGAAGTTCCTCGTGATCCAGGGACGAGGAAATTGTAAATTTCCGGAACACATTTCATACAATTCTTTTTCCTTCAAACTCTTACTATAGGCTATCCTACACAGGATTGATAGAGCTGACAAAGGAGTCACAGACAGTCACTGTTGTGTGTGATCAACTCTATAATACATGAAATTACAAACCATTGAAAATGTTGGCTTAATCTGCTGTGTAAGGAGAAAATAGTGAAAAGCTATGCACAATTTTCAGCGTGCAAACACATGTCCTTAACTTTATGTATTTATTTATATATTTAAAAAAAAGGGTTTTCAGATATAATTTTCTCGAGGGCGATAGTTAAGAGGGAAATAGTTCACCGAAAAACGGTTCTAGAGTGTGATCTTCATAATCAGTCATTTTTCAGACTAGATTTAGACAGTTATGTTTTGACCCTTACCCGTCATGTATAGATACCTTTTTTGGTAGGCACTACGTCGGTGTGTTTCCCTCAACTACTCAGTACGAGGATTTTCCACCCTGTTTTTATTTTTTCAGGCACTTTGCTTCAAAATAGGCTGCTTCAGTTGAAGCTTATGCGGCAGTACCAGGCAAAGCATGTCCTCTCCCTTGATTTGTTGTTGGGCTCTTAGTGATTTCAGGCCTTGTAAAGGCATGAACGCTCGTAGTACCCTTTAGTCAAATTATTTCTCAAACGGCTTGTTCCGTCTTTAAGCATGGACAAAAATATCTGCACATAAAGTCAAAGGCAACCTTTGTATAAGCATTATAGACAAGAAAAACTCAAATTCACGAATCCTACAGGCAAAATTACCCGTCTCCTTCAGTACACCCATGTAGCCTATCGTATACGACTGGATTCTAAAGTTTCCTTCGAGGGCCTAATTGATTTTTCCCCCATATGGTTCCGCCTCAATCCGACACTTAGCGTAGCCGTTTTACACAGAAATACACCACCAAAACAGGCAAGAAACACCAAGTCAAGTGTCAGGAGGGTCTGCCGTGCCGCCAGGACCCGAGTATGGTGCGTGCTAACAACTTCCGACACGCGCTGAACCGGAAACCAGCAGCACCCGTAGGTTTTCTGCTTTCTCCTTATTATTGCGTTGTCCACCCAGAGATAGTTCATCTGCTATCTACTAGAGTAGAAAGCACAGTCGCAGCGGACGCTAACGTACAATGAGCATACACTTTTGTGGTAGGATTGTTTTCTTTCGACCAAATGCATTGATCACTTGCATATAATACATGATGTTATCATTTGCATGTTAGACATGATAGTATCATTTTCATATTATACGTAATAGTATATCATTTGCATATTACATGCATAATTATCCTCATCTGAAAGATTGCGCTGCAAACTGAGACCGATGCTCAGGTCTGGTGTTCGTTATTTTAGTAGTTGCTACATGTTCACTATGATGTGTCGACAGCGGGGGAAACCATTATGTAAATTTATTGAAATTTTTGCTAATTATGCAACATTTGAAGTAAGTGCTGAATACATTTTTGCTCCATACTGGACACAAAAGACCAATATTCCGTCAGCTGATTTACAACTTGAGTTGTGCAAAATACTCCAAGAACGCTGTCCTCAGAAAAATGAGGTACGACCGAGTTAAACACACGTTCCAATCGAACAGTGTATCAACAATCACACGAGCGTGTTTGTTGAAAATCCACCAGCTCAACACTTGGTAACAAAGGAACTCAACTAATAAGGTCAAACAGATTTGTTAATGTCCAACTACTGGATGTGATGTTTAATACCCACCGCATTATGAAGAAATAACAAGTTCACCATTGATAGTTCGTTTTTCTGTTTTTGAGAGAAGCTTCTCTGTGGCCCTTTTTCGAAACCACGATTTGGGTTTGGTTCCGTCAAATTATTTGAAAAACCTGTGCTTTCCTTACGGGGCTTCCAGCAGATAGACGGGGTTGAAGCCGGAGTGAGCCCAAGACATGGTTTCGAAAACGGCCTGTGTTTTATTCATGTATTTTCAGAGCTGCCAACTCTCCCTGATTCTGCAGAAGGTTCACTTAAAATAAGCCAATCTTTCCATGTTCTGATGAACAAATTTGAAAATCTCCCTGATTATGGACAATTTCCGTATTATGTTGAATGTAACTCCAACTGTCTTCCTGACAAAATCTTCCTGATTGCAACATGCAAATGTTAGCAGCTCTGTATAGCTCTACATGATTTGCCAGCTGCTTGTATCATCTTCTTTGTCCCCATCCCCACACCCTTACCCCAAAGCACCCATCCATCTACTATAAACAAGCCACAGGAATACATCCATAGTAATGGGAAAGGTCTTGTGCTCTTTTGCCTTTTACAAGTGTATAGCGAACGTGGAATTCAAAATGTTTCGTCATCAGCAATTATACTCCTGGCAGCGTCACTGTTAAACCACTAATCAAATAAGGGCGCCAAGATGTCTGATAACAAACATAGGTATCTATACAAAGGCATACAATTTAACCACAGCCAGTGTTATAGCTGTTAGAGCAGTAATGGATCTTGACAGCAAATTAGGCAAAACCTAATTGGTGCCTTTATAAAGATGCACTGTTATATGAATAATAATCTGTAGGTGTATAAGTGTGGGGGATACTCATGTGCAAGTACACACATTCCACTACAGTGGACCAACATTGAACATAAAATGTAAGGAAGGAGTCTGGAATTGGTGTATGTAATGCATGCAGTGTTATGATTTGAGTCATGTTTTTCAAGTCCATCAAAATCACAAAGTCGCTGTGGTAAATCATGATGGTCGTATATAATGAATATGCTAAGGACTGCAAACCTTGGATTTCATTTTCTTTGAGAGGGCAAAGCCATTTTCATTTTGCAAAGGGAACTTCCATTGCAAAATCCTAAAGTCTATGGGGAACTCTTGAAGGGGCATCAAGGTCAAGACCGGGGCAACAAGAGACCATGGCCTCCGTGTAAGTCAAGCCCTGGGCTACCGTTCAGCAAAAGTGGGGTTGCAGATTTTGCGGTAGATTGACCGTTTGACACTCAAAAACCTCCGGGGCCAGAATTGACCCAGATTCCGGGTCATGCATTGGGCCTGAACCATTTCCGGGACAAACTGGACCGGAAATAGTTTTTAAAATGGATTTTACCTTGGATTCTGCGTCAGTCTGAGCCATTCCGGGTCATACTGACCCGGAAGTTTTTAGAGTGAATTGGGGGCTGCGGCTGTCGGCTGCAGCTGTTGCTGAAGGTGTTCCTATAATTGAGAGCTGCCAATTTGGACACGGCCATCAAAATGTGCGAGTGATACCGCTAAGTTTGTAGGACTTCCGTCAGGGATGAGCGAATAATATGTGAAACGGTATGAAACTGTCATAATAACATTGTCAAGGCTATTATTGATTCCAACTGTTATTTCTATGTTATTTCTATGTTATTTCTACCAACCTGTACCTTATCTTCATTCAAGAATGAGCTTATATATCACTGACATCAGTGTACAACCAATTTATCCAGCTATGTATACACAAAGATGGTAAAGTTATAAAAACAATTTGACATCATAAATGCTGTACCAGTGTACCTTATCTTGACTCAAAGACAGTAAACAGAAGCAATATTTAATTGAATTTTCAAATGGTGTACCTTGATCACAGGGAGTAACCAAACAGCTACATTAACATAACCATTCAATGCTCAATCAAATTCTCCTAATGATGCTATACAATTGTCAATGCTGTACCTTTTCCGTGGTTCAAAGACGGTAAGCCTGTACATGTTTGGTCAACACTACCATGCTGTACCTTCTCTTGAATAAAAGAAAGCAACCGTACCGATTACAGCATGATTTATCAGTAAAATTCATTTCCTAAATTTGACTCAGGGAAAGTAAACCTACCAACATAGGCAGCTGTTTTTCCCACATTACTATTAATGTACCTTCTCTTGATTCAACGACAGTAAGCCTACTTGGTAACTGCCAATAATGTACCCTCTCTTGATTCAGAGTAAGCAACCATACCGACGACATTAGGATAGTTGTAGATTAGTACCAATTATTTCCATACAGAGTCAGTTTTAACAACATTCCAAATAAATGTACTTTTGACTCGAGTGCAATGTAAGCAATGGTCGGAGGCAGGCTTACTAAAGTCACCAAAGCCGGGGGTTTTCTTTCACTGGTACATGTACTTATCTAACTTAAGGGCATGCCCTCCGGGTGTCAAACTGTGAAACGAAAGTTGAACCGCCCACAGTTGGTATTTGTAATTCCACTTTAATGCCAAATCTGTGCACCACATAAGGCAAAATGACTTGGGAGTGAAACGCGGCGAGAAAAGGAGCTTGTCTGGGGATTAAGTCTTTGAATGGCAGTAAAAGGCCATGTCCTACAAAAGCAACACCGCACGGCATATTGTGAGATTGATTCATAGAATTTGTACCCCCAATACAGTACAACTGCATCGCAGGAAAGGGTTTTTAAGCGAGTATAAAAACGACCGAAGGCCGTTTGCATTTACCAAGTATGGATGGGAATTTCGAGCGCCTGTTGCGAAATGTTTGTGTGTTTTAAAACTTAGAAACATGTTAACGCTGCACCAAACCCCAAAGAAGTAAATAAAAAGTTGTTTTTCCTTTTTGAAACTGCCTTGAAAAATTGGAAGAAAACCCCCGATAAGACATGAAATTTATAATCATAGTTTTAGGTTTTGCCCAATGTTTTTTTTATGAATGTTTCTCACCTGTGTCTTCTAGTTTACCACTAATAGAACCCCGAGACCATAGTTGTGCATTAATGTAGCTTGCATAAAATGCTATTATGCTAAATACAAACACCACGGTGGCAAAGTGAAAAACTGTAAATTTATGTAAATAAGTGCGAGTGTCGGCAGAAACCTTCAACTGGGATTCGTTGTACCTGTCATTGCTGTCACGTCTTCATTGGAATTACAATCAGCATTTGAATTAATTTGCATTAACTAAGCACAGTGTTCGAACGTACAGGCTTCCTGCCCTTTCGGTAGATGAAAAGAACATTCGTAAAAATAGTATGCTCATTAAACGTATAGGCTTAAACGTATAACACATTCTATTTTTTACATCCCTGTGTAGCAACTTATGTTCTTTCCTTTGATCCTGTACTTTACATCCTCCAAAATACTTTGTACACAAATTTCCTCTTGGAGCACCCCAGTCTTTAGAATTTCCCTGCGTAGACCTTTTGTTTCCCCCCCCTTTTTTTCCCTCGGTCTCCATAAGGTCGCAAATATTGAGACAATTGAACTCTATGAGATCTTACTGATGACGGGCCAAGACTTTTCTTCATACTAGCGTGGCCTAGCGGATAAGAGCACCGAACTCAAGCTCTGGTGCTTCTGTTCAGCAGAGTGTGGGTTCGAATCCCGGTCGTGACACTTGTGTCCCTGAGCAAGACACTTAACTATAATTACTTCTCTCCACCCAGGGGTAAATATGGGTACCTGTGAGGGCAGAGATGGTTCTTGTGATTGATTTAGCCGAGTAGCGCATTATTTGTTGCACAGGCTGTATACTCCCCAGGGAGCTGAGATGGTTTAAGGAATAAATTAAGGCCCAGTGACCAGGGGTAATAATGTTGGAAGCGCTTTGAGACACCCTTCGGGTGTGAAAAGCGCTATATAAAAACTGGTTATATTATTGGCATTCCTCTTTGTGGTGCACTTGAAAACTATAAGACAGCTCCTCTCTAGCCTATTTCACTCCACTGCAGGAGGAAATCCTCTTCACCAATTCTCCATTTCACTCCATCCTGAGCTGTCTGTTGCCAAGCAATGCCACTACTTAGTTCATCTCTCAATCTTCCGTTTTGTCGCTCAATTTGTCTGTACACTGTGTGTATACATGCCCATAAAAGTATCACACCGCAACACCAGCAGTGAAGTAAACCATGTAGTATTTTGATGAACGGGTCAAGCCTAAGATTCTGTGCTATATAAACTATACGACAGTTCTGAGATAGCGAATTAACCCTGCATTGTGGCGTCGTACACTCCGTGACTGTACCGTTGTAAACAAATTGTGTTTAGTCATTAACGGTACACTCAAAAATCGCGAAATTTCGCAAGATCCCTAATGGAACATAGCCGGATAACACTAATACCAGTGGAATTAGCTTGGGGTGAGTCTTCGACCTACAGTCACCTTTAACTTCGAAGCCCCTTAGAGAATACATTGACTATTGATACACTCTAAGGTCAAAGATCTTAGCCTCTGTTACCGCAGTACCACTAAACAACCAATCATTCTGTCACTGGCTTTGCTATTGCAGACATCATGCAGACCCCAGCTGTTTACTGTATGGCGACCAAGCTGTGGTTTCAGGGTAGGCCAAGTAAATAATATAGCTTGTTTCTCAAAAGACTGGTAAGCAGTGCAGTCAAATGGTAAAAAAAGTTGGATTTGAGTAACATTTTTTTTCTTTTTGAAGCGACTGTGTGTGCTCACCCATATGAACACACAGCAAAATTTTATTTGAGTTCACTCTATCACGATGGCTTTATCGAGCAGGATGTCAGCTGCTGATGTTTTGGAAGGATTTTGACCCATGGAGGAAGAAAATAGACTCCATGGTTCGCCTAAACAAAGTTATATAACACGCTATTCACATGCACAGTAAGAAACAGCGCAATCAAGTGACCGCCTGTGTATATTGGCATGATGCACACATTGAATTTTTTTTTTTGCCTTTTGTGGGTTCTTTCGATTTAGTGAACCTGTGTAAGTCTATTGATACCATGTTAGAAGAATTGGAAGAGCTTGTGAGCAGCCAAAATCAGTTTTGCACGTAATTTGTAAACGGTACAGTCGACGGATGTACGACCATGGTGCGTAGTCTGAAACTGTATCATACTGCAGCGCAGGGTTAATAGCAAATAAATTGATACACTTTGGTGCCTGCCAGTATAGCGCGCATCATACCTCACTCCAGCAATGAAGTCAACCATGTAGTATTTTGATCAACGGATGAATCTGCGCCTATATAAACTATAGAGAGCCTGATGACTATTTTGATAGTGTTCTATATTTAAGAATCCACACACCGTCGGACCACTGCAGAGTTTGCTTCGGCGCCCCCCCCCCCCCCCCAGTCCTTGACCGCCAATTGCGCGTGCAAACTGTTTAGACTTCAACTGTCTACGCTTGGGGCGACTTGAAGAAAGATTCTTGGGCATGATCTCTGGCATTGTGTATCGACCAATGTGAAGACACGTGTGTTAAAGGGGCTGTACAACATCGTTTTTTTATAACTTTCATTCGAACCCTTCGATAACTTCAACACATTATCGTGAAACTATAAACCAACCAGTATGTCTAAAGTTGACAGTTAAAGCAATCGGTATAATTTGTACTTCAAGTGCCGTTTTTTAAATACACGTCTGATGCTCTTGAAATTAATTATGCCACATTGTTTTTTCTCAAGCCGAATCTTATAAACGAAATATAGAGTTTAGTTCCTTCTTTATATCTTATTGAAAATGTTTATTTATTTATTTATTTATACATGTATTTATTTGTTTGTGTATGTATTTATTTATTAAGGGGCCTATTTATATATGTAAAGTTTAGTTGGTTTATTTTCGTTATACGGGAAGGAGACAGGTAGCGTGATAAATGTCCTCAAATTGCCAAATTGAAGTGCCTAAGTCACTGATGCGCGGCATTGCATTGAATTGATGTCATCTTACTTTACTCTCATGAATATTGGTATATATTAACAGCGTAACACAGCGACTTAACGATAGTCTGTCAGTTTCGTGTTCTGTTCTGTTGTGTGTTCTGTTCTGTTACGTGTTATGTTCTGCTCCGTTCTGTTCTGTTCTTTTCTGTGTGTTATGTTCTATTCTGTGTGTTCTGTTCTTTTCTGTTCTGTTCTGTTCTGTTCTTTTCTGTTCTGTTCTATTCTGTTCTGTTCTGTTCTGTTCTGTTCTTTTCTGTTCTGTTCTGTTCTGTTCTGTTCTGTTCTGCTCTGCTCTGCTCTGTTCTGTTCTGTTCTGTTCTGTTCTGTTCTGTTCTGTTCTGTTCTGTTCTGTTCTGTTCTGTTCCGTTCTGTTCTGTTCTAATATCTTCTCGTCTGTTCGCTTCTCTTCTCTTCTATTATGTGTGTTCTGTTCTCTTCTCTTCTCTTCTGTTTTGCTCTGTTCTATTCTGTGTGTTCTATCATGTGTTCTGTGGTGTTTTTCTGTTTAAGGGTCCGATTTCATGGCACTGCTTCAATATCGCGGAATCTTCGCTTGCAGCGCACTGTACATCACATTTCCACGGGCTGTAGGCCCAGTATTCCTCGTTAAGCAGAGACATGCTGGGACGGCCCCGGTGTAACGAAAGCTCGAGGCAGGTTGGAGTGAGGAACATGGAGTAATAACAACTTGAACAAAGTAAAGGGTTAACGTTTTTTTGTGAAAGATGAGTTAAAGTTTTACAGTTTGATTTAAGGTTGCTGGACCGATATGGACAGTTAGGAACTAAAATTAGGGGAAATCTTCATAATCCTTTGGATCTGAGAAGTATAAACCCCCTTTTTAAAATGCGTATGTCAACACTGAATGCCTTTAACACGCTGACGAATTTGTCAAGTCCCCTGTGTTCAATACTAAGAACATAATGACTATTCAACCAAGGGACAAGACTACAGTTGCCCTCCCAGCCTCGGTTTGGATACATTGATTTAAATGGGAGTACAAGATGGATGCTCCATGGTAAAGGTCTACTATATATCCTGCATTTTAGTCTAAAATATATCACATTTTAAATTTTTCCTGAAAATATACAAAACTGTAAGAATTGTATCACTATTTCCAACGATGTTAGTGTGTAAATAAACGTGAACAGCTCTAAATAGAACACATCCCGCTAAATTCAGGTAGCTTCGTGCTAATTACCTGGACTTATTTATTCAAGTTCTCCTGGAACCAAATCCTCCAGGAAACGAACCCGCTGTTTTGACTAGCCACATTTCCACACACGTTTATCCTGCTCCGGCGCAGTGTTACGTACGTCCTGAGAAACGACAGCTCGGACAACTCCGCCCATCGTGGGTGCAATAATAGGAAATCACCAAGGTCCCTCCCTGCTCCAGATACGGCCATAGGGCTGACAATTAACTCAATCCTGCCTGAGTTTGCCTCGAGGAAGGGGTGCAATATTGCTCTGCACGCACACGCAAAAAGAAAAACACCTCAAAAACAAACGCTATCAAATTTGCATAATCTGCAATTGGAGATCCACGCTGATTTCATATGGCCCCAATTTTACAACGGGCGGTGGAAGGAGACAATTTCGGGGTAGTTCAGCTGTTTACCACCTAGGATTGGGATGGGTATTGATTGAGAATGGTTCAACCGTTGAAGCAGATCAATTTTGCAAGAAAAATGTATTGAGATGACCCTGAATCCAGCTTTGGAAATTATTATCCAACGTGACTCTGTTCGGTATAGCGGGAAGCTCGGTTTTCGTTCTCGTTACAGCGGCGTTCTACGGTTATTATAATAAGCTTTTGACCACCAAAAGCGGCTATTTACGACTGAATATCAAAGTGCTGTACGAAAACAGCACAAACAGAAAAAAATCGAAAGATTCATCTGTGCCCATGATGTGGGGATACGATTATTTTGTGTAGGCTATTAATAATTCAGTGCTAACTATATAAAATTCTCGTTTCATGTATGCAAGAACCATGCTAACACTTTGAGTCTCACTTTGGCATTCAATGGTGCTGGTGGCATGGTCCTTATGTGTGCTTAGAATCTCAGGAATTCTTGTCAGGATTTTAAGGTGGGGGTACGTCTGTACAAGAGGAAAAGATTCCGTTAAGTAGTATGTTATATGGGAACGTTGGGGGCATCCTCTGCACACCTTGGGTTACATTCGAATGAATGCGGGACAAACAAAATGGTTGCGCGATAATGAAGTTTAATTAACTTTGGCACATTGCTGTGCCACTATTCATTACTCAGATACAGGATGTTCATCGGGGTCAATTGTAAATTGACCCTGAGTCCGGGTCAAGATATCACGCGTGTTTGATGAGATGCGAGTCACTTTGACCTGTGTTTCAGGTCATTCTTACTAATCCGAATTCAACCAAAATTAAGGGATCTCTGAGTCGGCTCATGTACCCGAATTTTTGACCCATGTTTCAAAATGAGTTGAAGCAAGATTTGAAAGTATACTGCCCCCGCAACGACTCCAATGAAAATGTGAGACCTCCTCGGTTGTTTACTAAAAACTAATGAGTGAAATCCCTTGGTTGTTTCCCTTGGTGTTTACGGGTTACGTACAGGTGCGTGTTTTTTTAGATGCATGCCGGCTCACAGGCAAGTAATTACAGAGCCCACTTGTCCCGCTCTTTTTTTCTCTCCTTAGAAAGGGTGTTTATTCAGGGCGCCTACGTGAACTTTATATGGCTTCCCACTTTTGACTTTACACGTTGGGTTTTTGTTGCGGGGCGAAGTAGCGTGTTGTACCCACAGCATGGGTTCACAATGGGGCAGCCAAGCTCAATTCAACTCAACTTTACAGTTTGGTGCTGGTGCGTTGTAATGATTTGAGACTCCCAAAAGTTGGAAACTGACTTTCTTAATTGGAAAGGTAATGGAAAAGATGCCGAATTCGTCGCTTTATAATCAAAACAGACCAAACCCAGATATATTGTAGTTGTTGTTGTTTGTCATAATGATTGAAAAGTGGAAGGCATATGTTTCAATGTCAATGAGTATAATTAAATTGACAAAACTCCCTTGCTAACCTTATATAAAGCAACTAATAATATCATCGTGCTGTGGCCATTTTGTCGCATTCCCTGTACACCGGGTATACAAACGATAGCGCTTTAGCATGAGGGGAACAGACTACCGGTGTGTCGTCCAGACTTTCCTTGGTTACACTGAGGGGGAAAAGGGGGAAAACCAATGCAGCTCCGGTGCTAAAAATGGGTAGCATGTACTGCTTTTCCAGAACTGAAATGTTTTTTAGGTGAACCACTGGAACCTGCAATGTATGTACACTTCTGAAGAATATCGTGCAGCACATTCCTTTAGCTGACAGCAGGATACTTTGGGCGGTGGGACACTACACGATACCAGTTCGTAGTAAAGTCACATAGCTTTATCGCCCTAGATCTGTTTTGATACCTCTGGTATGTTTACCCTTAAACTAGATCAACACATATTTACGATAAGTTTACTCAAGAAGACAAAACGATTTATTATCGAAAGCTATGAGTGCTTGTTGACACAATTCTTGTTTTGTAAAACCCGGCTCGCACGCGCCCCTTCGCCAAATCCATATACAATCGCGGGGTCGTCCCAACTTGTCACATTCCTTGGACTTTATCCCACGCTTGAAATTATTGGCAAACGATTATAGAAAAAGTAGTTGTAAAAAATTGCACCATAAATGACAACTTACCTTTCCTGTCCGTCATCAACTCGTTCATGAGAACGGCGACGAGAGACACCGCGACGAATCCCAGCAAAACCGACAGGCAGAGTAAACGGCGCTCCAGACCCGTTCGTCTTCGGTACCAGGACGGTCGCTTCCAGTGGACGCTGTTCGGCTTGGTGACGATTCCATCCATGACGAAGTAATGTTTTTAAGCTTTCTCCTGGTATTTATTACGTAGCCTCCTCTCCGCTCCAAACGATGTCAATCAGGTTTTTATTCCGGCTATCGGATCATCGGCATCGGTTTTGATCGGTTCGTGCACCGATGGTTTGTGCAAGCACTCAAATTCCAACACTGCTGTCGTGGAGTTTCTTCACAACCAAACTGCTAGGTGGCTCTCTCCACGCGGTGCGCCGCTGGACTGTTTAGAAGCGGACTAACAAAAGCCTGTTCGATACCTGATATAAAACCCTCCGTGTTTTGATACCGTGGAAACCCGCACGACAATAATCTCCCTTTATCGAAAAGGAATACCCGTGGAATGTGGTGTTTGTCGGCCGCCCAGCACCGGCGGTGAGAGAGAAGGTAAACGGACCCCCTTCATGTGACAGATGATCAACCCCGGAAAGAAAAAGGCCACGCAATCCAACACTCGGGTGATTATGATGAAGACGGTAACAAAAATAAGACTGGGGGGGGGGGGTAGTCTTCCGGGAAGTAGCGAAGCCAAGGAGTTAAAATGAAACGCTCGACTAAGCAAGTCAATGTGAAGTCGTCGGTGCACCTCTGCAGATGGATGACCCCAACATCAGACAAATCAAAAGTGAGAGTCTGGTTCCGGCAATCAGAGTGGTTTCCACACCCCACCGAGGACTCGTCTCCATTCAGTCACTGTACGACCGTGATCTATAAGTAGACCCTTAAAAATGCTACAAAGCTGCACTGATGGTAGGAGCAAGTGACGTACGTCTGTGTGTGGATACGCGCCGGCAGTGACTGCCCAATAAAATAAACCAGCGCCCGTGTGGTTGAATCAATCTACTATAAAGCTACTGTCAACTCAGTTATGCCATGACTGTAGGGTACACGCATTCACCCTCGCTGAGATTACGTTATTGTCCATTTGCCATCCATCCATCCATCTTTTACGTTTTTATAAGTTATTGACGTAAAGGCCGAAATGAATGGTCCCGTTGAGGACAGTAAAGTCAATTGAATTGAACTGCACCAATGCGTAATCATTTTGCAAGCGTGGTATGAGAGTTGTTATGGTTTGATAGTCATGCGAAAATGCACTCTATAGTAAAGTGATTGACCTTTCTAAGAGACTGTTTCGTTGATTGTTTATTGCACCTGTAACTTTCCCAACCTACACGTTTCTCCGTGGAGGTCACTTTCTCCCCCTTCTTGGTAACTCATAGTTAAACCAACGAAGGTAAAATGATTGTTAACTTAATCTCCGGTTTTATGAAATGTGTTAACAGTTCACCGATAACTCAGAGAAAGGGTATGTTTCGATTTTAAAAATAATAAATGATCCGGGTCAATTGACCCGGATCTGGCTCTCGTGGGGCCTGACTCGTTTCTGGGTCAGTATGATCCAGGATCAATGTTCAAATGACCCAGAATTGGGTCAAAATGACACAGAATCCGGGTTACAAAAAATGTTGTAACCTTTTTCCCAGGTCAGCCTGACCCGGAAATGGGTCAGGCCCCCCCCCCCGGAACCCGAACATCCGAACCAACTCTGACCCTGGATTTCTTAGAGTGTGGACCTATCACCTGGAAGATCTGTTTTCTGTACCGATGCTTTACATCTCACGTCATAACTAAGCTGTATGCTGTTGTGAAAATCTACTCCGTCGCTGATCTTTTGGTGTTTTTTTTTAGGATTTAACCGGAACCATGTTACAAGATAAAACGATCATACCTGTGAAATGGCGTTTGAAATGGCCATGATTTCAAAACAATGGTCACCGTGGTCAAGTGGTTAGGCTGCAGGACTTGCAATCACATGGTCGTGGGTTCGAATTCTATCAAGCTAACCGCTGATTTCACAACGACTAGAATAAGTGTTGTCGTCTTAGTTACTGAATCACAATTTATTGTTTTGTGCAACTCATAATCATAGACTAATGTCTGTATGAGAGAGACTGGCTGTTGCCAGCTTTGTGTTTATTTCCCCTTGTGTGAGTTTGCCGAGTTCTTGACGGGACGATCATATAAACAATCAAACAAATAAACACCCCAACAAACCAACAAACAAACAAACAAAAAGGGGCAACTATAAGATACAGATTGCTCAATTTCCCCCTTGGCTATGTTTCTTCAAAACTTACTTAATTACCATGAAAGAGTTCTCAACATTACCTCTTGTAGGAAAGGTCAAAAAAGAAGGTGACCTTTGGGTAACAGTTTTTTTTTCTTTTCATTTTCTATTTGTGTAAGCCCATGATACTTCAAATACTTAACCCTTTCCTTACCATAGGCGACTTTAGTCGACTGCACTCATACCCCCTCTTCCTTACCATTGGCGACTTTAGTCGACCAAGCTTGCACACAAAAAAGCACTACCGTAAAGCCTGAGCACAAAGGCCATTTGTAATAAAGTTGTAGTTTTGTCCATGTTTACCCTCCATAGCCAAGCTTACCATCATTGGAAAGAGAGAGATCGGATCTTTCCAATGGTGGTAAAATAAAATAAGGTTGCTATTATGCAATCTCTTCAAATTGGAATAGAAAGATCCGAAATGCCAAACACCTACGGAACGCCATATGGTTGTGTACAAAAAAGTGTTTGAGATTACAGATTGCACTGAGGAAAGAAAGACCAAAAACTTTGACATTTATTGGACCAATCTCAATGAGTTTTAGATTATATGAAAGGGAATTCAATAAGGAAAAACTTTTTTATTACTTATTTTGCTGTAAAACAATATCTTCAAGGAGATAATGGAGTTTGTAAAAAATGGCCTTTGAACGAAAGCTTTCTGTTGTGTAAGAATGTGTGCTTCACGCTTGAGTGGTCAAACAATGCGGTCACCAGTGGTTGTTCATGTCCAAACAATTCGGTAACGAAAGGGTTAAACAAAGAACCTCACGATGATTAACAAATAAACGTTAACGACCACGTGTGCTGGTGTGTGTGTTGAAAGTGTTACCGTGCGTTAGGTGTCAGTATTCGAAACTTAGGTAACCAATCATTCGTTTGTTTTGTTTTGAAATCACGAAGAAACTTAACCCTAATCGGGAAAGATTTGACAAGAGACGTCACAAGTCATCGTCCTGTGTAAAAACTACACTATACAAAGAGCCGAATTCATGAGGCTTCATTAGAAAATAAAACGTTGTTGACATTTTTTCCCGGTAGTCAGCAATAGTATTTGTAAGTAAACCCGGTCGGCCCCGCCTAGCTTTGGCAAATTTTTCCAACTGATTAAGCTTGCGTTTACCTCCAGGCTCTAAAGCGCCAGTGGTGATTGTTCACAATCATTTAGGACTCGTTAAGGCACCTTATTCTGAGTTATTGTAATTGAAGACGTGGGCGGGGCCCTCTAAGACCGGTAACAAGATCACTGTTACCTTGCCGTTAACGTTACTCATACGCGCTGGCTCTAGCAGCGTCTTTGACGGTCACCATGCACATTCTATTAGGGTTTTAGGACCCCAGGCTAAAACTGTTTCCAAAGATGAACATAACAACTTTCGACACGAGTTGTGTCAAGGTTGTACGGGGCAAACATAAAACACACTTTGTTATTGTGGAAACTATTATGTTTTCTTTATTTATTTAATTATTATTTTTTTTTAAGAGAGACAGAAACTCAATAATACGAAATCGAGGCTGTAAGGAAAGCAGTATGGTTCCTTGGTGACGTGAATTGCGTAACTGGGTAACAACAACGCAGGGAATCAGACTCCGGGGGTGACAGTAGTGTCCCCAAACTCTCCCGGAACTGTCGATTGATTCAGTACTGTGGTCGAAACGTGACGTTATTTTCAAGTCCCGGCTTGTTGTGGGTGCTGATCTGACACGACTGTCATGGCTGGTGACTGGCCCTGTAGCACCCCCCACCAATTTCCACCGTGTTCCCGTTTGTTGCTGGGCACAGCATGCGCTAACTTGAAGAGTGATTCTTTACAAATGCCTTGACTATAGTCGGGGCTTTGATCTATATAATAAGTAACTAGCCTTGTTTCAAGATTTCTGTTAAAGAGGGCGCTATAGTATAATCCATGGGATTTTGAACTTTGCAGTCTACTATCGGATGAAACACGTCTTTATTGACAGTTAAATTTGATTGAAACTAACTTGATTAGTAATTCTTGCCTTGAATATTTGGGGCTTTGATCTGTACGTGATTAGCCTAATATTGTTTCAAGATTTGTGTTAAAGAGGGCGCTAGTATAGTCCATGGGATTTTGAACTTTGCAGTCTACTATCGGATGAAACACGTCTTTATTGATAGTTAAGATGAATTAAAACTAACTTGAGGAGTGATTCTTTTAGAAATGCCTTGACTATTCTGGGCTTTGATCTATATGTAACTAGCCTCGTTTCAAGATCTGTGTTAAAGAGGGCGCTATATAATTCATTGGATTTGGAACTTTGCAGTGTACTACTAAATGAACAGACATGATAAGTTAGATGAAACACGTCTATACAGGTACAACTATAAGATAAGCGAAACTGAGCCCCTTTTCGGTGGGCAACTCGATACTTCGATTCGAGCCAAGACTACCCACACGAAACGCAAGTGAAAGTGGCGACGGTAATGTTTCGCTGACATGTTGAAAGAGAGATAGAGCGGGGCATAAGTTCACAAACATGTTTTTTCGATGGTTTGGATAAATCGTTTCTCGATTTTGAAGAAGGTCGTTGGTCGAGTGGCAACAAACCATATACAAAAACTACGCCTGGAAGTTCCCCATAGCAACGTCACCAACACACAACACCTGCTAAGAAAAGAGGGCGCAATTTATTTGTCAAAAGATGTGCGTAATATTGATAGACGGGTTTGCGGACAGATAAGAAGGGTTGGTTTGGGGAATAATTCCAGTGACCTGTATACAGTTTGAGGTTATCTAAATCAATATTTTCCATTTATTTATAAGCAGCAGAAAAGATCTGGTAAACAGTTTTCTTGAGAACGCAGGTGTTTCAAAAATAATGTTCTCATCACTGAAGAGGAAGAACATTTTAGTGGGGAAGTTAGTGGTGAAAGTGCTGCGAATTTAGGCCAACTGCTGATGGTCATCTCAAACTACGGAGCGGAAGAGTCTTCTTGATGCACCCACATTATTAAGATCCCCTCATTTAGTAATGCTAAACAAATTAGAAAACCATCTAATTGTAATTGTAAAACCACGCTGACAAACTGACATAGATTTTCTTTTTTTCTAAATTGAATGTGTTGTTTACATGTCTAGGTAGTGCTTGGGTTAATCTAAGCTTATTTGTTTGTATGTAATTACATTGTATTTGGTTTCATTTACCATTGACAGTTGGCAATGGGTAGGCAAAGGCCTACCCATTTTGTAAACAAAGGACACTGGCAGAGTTTTGTCCTGCCCCCCCCCCCCTAAGACAGACAACCTAATCCGCCACAACATCCCTGAGTCTAATGATGAGGATGTAAAGGATAGAGAAGGCTAACCCCCCTCTCCTTCTAACAAAAATCACTGATCCCCAGACCCCTGTTAATTGAAAGTTGACACCCCTTTAGGACGTGCGGCATGAACCAGCTTATGATATCGTGACATCTGAGCTGACCCGTATGTACGTTGACGGTTAAGAGACAATGAAAATATTTTAAAATGCATGTGCTGACAGCGGCCGTTGCTGCAGGGTTTTAAAAACTATACTCAACTAAGATTTGACAGTCTAGTCTCTCAGCCTCTTGAGATAAATCGACCAAAACCTCTTTTTATTCAGTTTTTGTCAGATTAACCGTACAAGTTTTCAGCTCTATCCGTTCAAAATAGAACCACCCCTGGTGAACGGCGAGTAACTAACCAGACTTAATCTTAAAATATATTATGGGCCTTCTTGTTACTAAAGGCCTTTCTTGGGGACTTTTATCAAACATGACATGGAGGTTCAAAGCAGCCCCAGCGGACACTATAGTTGACAATTTGTTGTGAACAATCCCGAAAGCCATGACCTTCACATCTTTGATTTACAGAAAAAGTTGTTGTTAAAAAAATTATTCGTTAGTAATTTTGAGATTTGGTGGAAACACCATGCCATGGCAGTATTCAAATTAGGTTTGTCTGTATACACCCAAACCAAAGTGTACGTCTGAAGCACTGATCTCTATTATACTGACAATAGAGATCAGTGGTCTGAAGTTGTACACCCTGTCAAAAAGGCTTGCGCGTGGAATTCTCTAATAATTTAGTATCAAAAGAGGGCGCTGTGATAGCAATCGCTTGGCATCATTGAGGAGCGTGACTGTGACACACGAGTTGCAAGACATCATGCGGTTTTTGATCATTTCCTGGAGAGAAACAGCAGAACAATTCAGACAACGCAAAGTGCTGTTTCATTCTTACATGCTCAACAATTCAATGTTGAAATTTTATTCCTCCAAATGAAGCAAAGTGTAAAGTTAATAACAAAACCGTAGTTCAGCATTATCACTAAAAACAAATCAACATTTGGTTAGTTGGTGTTGTTGGGGTTTTTTTTGCAACATTGAAGCCGTTTAATCATGCAATTATTCCAATAATCAATCCATGTAAAAGGGAACTTCCGTAAATAAATAAAACAATTTCAGCAAACATATCCTTTTCGAAACATCATCCGGTCTTGAGGATATTTTATTCTTAAAAAGATAAGGTAAACAGCTTTATGTCTGTATATATCATCTAGGTTTCACTGATAAACAAAACATTTTAAACTTGTTTTAATTTTACTTCAGGCAATTTTAAGTGTTCAACTTTTAAAAACCAACAAAGGGCGAGTTATTAGAAAGCAAACTGCTACATGCTTTTGTATGTGTATGCATATTTATTCACACCAACTTTTATAGACTTAAAATAAATCTAAAAATAGTTCCACTTGACATCGCACACTGGTAAGTCGGCCATCTTTACGAGAAAATCCAATCATTTCTTGAACGCACAACTGTGTACATTTTGCGTATAAACCCCGTGCGGCACACAGGAATTTTATGAAATTTTGTGCATGAGTGGTCAGTGAAGGTTAGAACGCATGACTCAGCTCAAAGCCAAACCCCAAGTTGATTGTAATGATGGCGTCTATGTGGGGACTATCTACTGGGTAAACTATAGATTTTGGGTTATTTGGAACACTGTTCTCCTACTCAATAATTGTAATGATAATACAGCTTAACACCCATCTCCGTTTTTCTGAGCTGACAAATTTGTCTGCTAAAAGCTGTCTGCAATCACATTTGAATAAGATAAAGTTAACCATTTATCACCAAAAGTTGCATGTTACAAAACTGTAGATCATCTACAGCGCCTAAGATGCTTCATACCAAAACTTTGTTTAAGGTCAGCACAACACACATCTCAGCTCTCAACAATTCCAACAATAAAACAACAAACAGAAATAGTTGAATACTAGCAATTTTTTCAGAATTTGCATAAAAACCCTACATTATATACAGTTTTCTTATGATTTAGGTGCCTCCTCTGTTCTGATTATCGTTACTTCTTCTGTTGGGCTGGACTCCTTCGGCTTTGCTTTGAGCACCTGAAAAACAATTTTATGAAATGAAATATGATTAAAAAAATTAAGTACACACAGCAAATAATGAACACAAAAAATACACAAAGCAATCTTCAGACAGACAAAAACTTCAAAGCTCTGCAAGTTACTTGTTTCTGGCTGAACTATGCGTGCAACTCTGTCTCAGCATAGTGTTGGCCAGAGGGGTGTCTGGGTGTCTTTTGGACACCCTGTTTTCGATCTGTCATTTACATGAAAATGTATTGTACATGAACAATTTGGACACCCAGATTTGAAATATCCAGCAAATTTGGATACCCTTTATCAAATCCTGGCTTAAATCTTGTGTCTCAACACTGTTCAATCAAACAGTGTCTAACAATCTGTGACTGGTTGTTAAAACACAAAAAGCCAAGCACTTATTGTTTCATTGAAATCATGAGTTACATGTTGTGGCCAAATGGTCAGGAGCACAAGACTCTGGTGTTTCTGATCAGCAGAGTGTGGGTTCCAGTCTCTGGTGTTTCTGATCAGCAGAGTGTGGGTTCGAGTCCCGGTCGTGACACTTGTGTCCTTGAGCAAGATGCCTCTACCATAATTGCCTTGTCCTTCAGATGGGACATTAAGCCGTAGGTCCCAGGTACTAGGATCCAGGTAGTGCACATACTTTCACAATCAGGGCCCAATTTCATAGAGCTGCTAAGCACAAAAATTTGCTTAGCATGAAATTTCTTCCTTGATAAAAACAGGATTACCAACCAAATTTCCACATGATTTTCAGGATAAGCAAACAACAGCTGACTACCAGTAACAAGCAATATGCAACACATGGAAATTTGGTTGGTAATCTTGTTTTTATCAAGGAAGAAATTTCATGCTAAGCAAATTTTTTGTGCTTAGCAGCTCTATGAAATTGGGCCCTGGCTACAACAATCAAACAAGAGTCCACAAAAAGGTTAGATTGGGGGCTGAAATATAAAAGTTTAAGGAGACTCTTACCTTTGCTATCGTTCCTTGCACATTGTATGGATCCCGGAAGGTATGACTGCAGTTGGCAAGACCCATACCCAGTCCTATACCTCCACCCATGTGGATTGGCCATAGTTTTCCTTCAAACAATTGCAAAAGCATTTTTAAAAATAGTTCCATTTATTTGAAGTGCATGTATGATGATCCATTTTAAACTGCAAAGGTTTTGTCTATCAAATAAGTGCGGCTTTCTTTCTTTAACTTTAACTCTTTCAGTGCCAAGGTCTTACATGTACGATCTATTTTATGTATTCCGAAAGCACCATTATCGTACAAGTACGATCTTTTTTGTGTACTCAAAAAGTGTCATCAATCCTACATGTGTTGCCCATAATATACATGTTGTCACGAGAGGGCATTACCACTCGGGAAATACTATTGACTTTGGGATGTACCAAGGCAACACAAATCAGCAAGATACATTTTGTTTGTTGAGAAAGACTTTTTTTCCCCTAAAATACAGAATTTCGAAAAAGCTCCAAAAGCTGGGCATTTTAGGTTCAAAAAATAAAAAATAGCAGGCACTGAAAGAAATAAAGGAAAAGCAAAATATCAATTTGTACTATTTTGTTTATGGTAAAATCATTCCTGGTCTCCCGTCTTTAGTAAACATAACATACAACCGACTGAAATCTGTAGTCATGCTCCAGTACATGAAACAGGCATTCAGTGCCCATTCAAACCAAGCTTAGGCCTATTTCAATTGTGGCAACTGAAACAAGCGACAGTGATTTGTTCAATTTGGGCATTCAAAAGCTATTTCATGAGATGAGATTTCAGTCTTTTCAGACTTTATTTGAAACTAATTAACCCCCCCCCCCACCCCCAATCCACCCAACTTTGTCTTTAAGAATGCAGCAGAATCGACTGTTGTTCTTATACATTTTATTTTGAAATTATCAGTTTATATAGTACTACATGTACATGTATCTTTCTTTTACTTTGGGTTGATTCTTGTCTCTAAATCAATTGAATAGGCCCATGTAAGTGTCAAACATCATCAATCTTGGTAAAATGCCACAAAAAATAAGAAAAATAATAACTAGTTCTTATTTAGCGCATTTTACAATAAACATATCAATGCACTTTACATTCGTGCCCTGGTCATTGGGCCAATAACAATTCCTGTAATCTTTCTCAGCTTCCTGGGGAGTGTACAGCCCTGGGCTGCCGTGGCACTCCAAAGGTTTTTCAAATCACAAAATCAACCTCTACCCTCGCAGCAGGTACCCATTCATACCCCTGGGTGAAGAGAAGCATTTATAGTCAAGCATCTTCCTCAAGGACACACGTGTCATGACCGGGATTCGAACCCACACCCCGATGACTTAACCACCAGAACTGAGTTCCATGCTCTAAACCACTCGGCCATGACACACAAAATAACATCAACGTTTATCCAGAACAACTTACTTTTGAATAGAAAAACTGAAAAAACTATTCCTACTCCCAGACCACCACCTGAAAAGAAACAAAGTTTTCACCGTTTTAAAATGTTGGCAAAAACTGCGGTTTGAAACTGGAAAAATGTTGCACTTTCAATTTTTTACAATGGATCTGGTTTAGCGATTAAAAAACATTAAATACAATAAAGGAAAAAAGCATTTCCTAGAAAACAGAAAGAGTCGGTCAGGTTGGCGTCATGGTATCTTGCCTTGCCTTCCACCTCTGCGACCCTGGTTTGAATCCCACCGGGGGCACTATGGACTGGGTTTCCAGTTGCCTGATTGCGTGGGTTTTCCCTGGAATAATTCTCTTCGCTTTTCTGAGAGTCCTTGGCTTCACAACTAGAATTTTAATAATTAAATGAAATGAAATGAAACTGTGGCAATTGTTTTGTCAATATTAATATTCCCCACTATCATTTTCATATGATAATTTGCCCTCTTTTTGAGGGAGTCCGCAAGACCGGACAGGCTCGAGTCTTGCTTTTTGGCACTAACAACAGTAACAATGGTTTTTGCATGGGCTGTAGTTGGGTACGACAATTATTAGTATTAGGCCTAGTATACACATCATCATTATGGCGACATTTGCATGATAAATCATGACAGGATCTTTGCCATTCCATCCATTATTATTATTTAATTTTAAATATTAGGTTTGTACAGCTTGGGTTTGTACAGTCACGACAGTTGGAGTTGTAGTGGTAAGTAGCCCCACATTTCCTTGGGACATGGTATGTGGCTAGCGTTTGTGTACAGAACAGCGAGTTCAGTTACCCTCTTTCTTTGTAAATGTCACTGTACTGTAGTACGTGTTGGGCACATGTAACTCTGCTGAATTTAGTCCAGTTTCAATTTCATGGTCCATTCCAGAAAGAACCATCATGTTTTCTGTACAATCGTACAGAGTAAACAGTCCCAAAGAAGTGCTGTTAGTAAGACAAGACCACACATGGCACTCGAGCAACTCACCAACTTTCAGTAACGTATCAGAGATGCACTGATCCCACTTTTCTCCCAAGACAGTTTCACTTCCAGAGGTAGGCTGCGCCATTTTGAACCAGTGCATGCATGGATCGGATCACTGATCTCTACACTAATCGGATGCGGGCTTCCTGTCACGCATGCAACCTTTAACCTCATTTTGACCTTTGAGCGTAAAGTCCCATCCCGAAGTTCAAAGTATTATTTATTAGTCGAAAGAAATTAATCAGATCACAAACAGATACATGTATCGTTTGATGCTTGACGAGTCTTCCCTTTGCCAGACTTATATATACAGTTATTGAACCATATTTGATTAATATCAGAGCCGAAAATGAAACAAAAAGTCACGTGAATGTTGTCTAGAACCTGGACTCCATTTCGCTAACCTTTACACAAGCCATAGGCCTAATTGAAAGTCGCCAGACTTGTTGAGCTATTGTAAACAGTTTAGTAGCAGTAGACGCTTGAGTTTGGGGGTTTTACCAACACAATAAATAGAATAGTGCCACCACCCAGCGTCCATGGGCGGAAGTTTGCCATGAACACTGCTCCTCAAAAAGACTACGGTAGGTACTGGACCGGATGAAGTTTAGCTCGTGTTTTTTTCCTTGAATTCGGTGTGTTTCGGTGCACCAATTGATGCACACTTGTTTGCGTTGGCTTCAGTT
Source organism: Pisaster brevispinus (assembly GCA_023634235.1). Taxonomy (NCBI): domain Eukaryota; kingdom Metazoa; phylum Echinodermata; class Asteroidea; order Forcipulatida; family Asteriidae; genus Pisaster; species Pisaster brevispinus. Next base: position 1,920,353 of record JAMKCF010000002.1, read on the forward strand.
TTTCTTTAAATGTAAAATTTGCGTCAGCAAGTGTCGAATGTGTCTATCTCTCAATCATTCTATCTATTCTTGTGAATCGTTGATTTATTTTGTATTTTCTATGATATCTACTGCTAGTGCTACATACAGTTGCAATACAAACACTAACGTAACTTATTAATAATATTAATATTAATATGTAGTACTAAAGGTAAAGTTGAAGTTGCCCAGACATTTTTTTTATTATTAATTCCAACTCCTGTCAGTCTCACAGTCTCACTCTCAATTCACTGAATTTAGTCGTAGGCAGGGTAGGGGCAATTGTCTCATTAAGCTGTTTTTATAAACATATACTATTATTACTAATAATCACGATAACAACAATGGGGCCTAATTAAATTCTTGTTATATTTTTAATTAGTACTTTAATCATGCAACAGCAAGTGATTTTTTGCGGGTACAACCATGTTTTTTATACATGGTTGTACCCGCAAGTTTACTATTTAGTATTTATAGTTACTTCTTATTTTTCACACCATGCAAAGCTTTAAACACCATTTAAGTGATTTTTTTATATATAAATGTGAGTGATGGGATCATGGGCCAGTACTTTGGCGAAATTCTGTAACTGCCAGAGTGGCAACTACTTAATTAAGGTCAAATTCTAGCCTTGCTCTGTCCAGAAAGGTTGGCAGAATGTATACAGCCAGAAACAGGCAGGTTGAACCATCCTTAAGGCTTAAAAAGGTGATCCGTTACTTTAAACATTTATTACACACTACAGTGACGTATTATTATCAATTGAGAATTGCAAGACCACCACCGGACTTGTCCTGTCATAAGTTTACTGCACTGGCCCAACTCTTAAATTACTGGCTTCTGGCCAGCGATCTAGTGGTAATTTCAAGCTCTGTATTGAAGTGCAGTGTACTGAGTGATTGGATAAACACTAGAAGTTTTAACTCCATGGCATTCATTCAGTTTGATTCAATCTGGTGATGAAGCCAATGATGCCTCATATTATGACCTTAATCACTGTAGCTCGCAAGCCTGAGGAAACCTGTAAACAAGGGTGCTCGCTATGTGAACCAGAAACACCGAGGTTAACCCCCTACTATTCCATGCTAAGTATTCTAGGTATTTTTACGGGCACTACTGGAATCCTGGTACACTGGGTCAACGGCTTAATGTCCCATCCGAAAGACAAAGCGCTTATGGTACATTATCGTGCTCAAGGACACAAGTGCCACGACCAGGACTCGAACCCACACTCTGCTGATCAGAAACACCAGAGCTTGGGGCCGGTGTTCCAGCTCAGCCATGACACACTGAGTCTTATTGTTAAAGACTTTTTACAAATATGTTTCCCATTGTTTGTTTTTTTACAGGCACCATGATTTCTGCCTCCGAGCAAGCAGGCCGCCACTGGTCAGACTCAGAGCCTATAAATGACCCACCAACAACCTTTGCTGATCTGGGTGTAACCAGGGAAGCTGCAACGGTTCAAACATTTTTCGGAAAGGTGATTAAAAATCTTGCTGCTTTTCATCTTTGAAAAATAATTTCATAGTGTTATAGATATACTTTTAGGGTAATAGAAATCAAGAGACTGTCAAAGGTGACTGTAGCGAAGGTCTGAAGATACTTATGTAGAGAAAACAACGACCAAATGTCAGTTTTAGATGGGGGAGGAAAACCCCAAATGGGGAAAAACCACGCAGTTTGGTAGGGATTGGAAACCCCATCCACATCCACACGGCTCTGGTCTGGGATTCCAACTGGGGTCCAGAGATGAAAGGCAGGGAAGAAACCACTGAGCAAACCTGGATGCCTCTGAATTGGGTTGAGAATGTTGGCATGTATAACTCAACACCACGCCCCCTTCCCCAATGTCCCTGTTGAGTTTCAGGGGAGCAATCTCTATAGACAGTTCCAAATAGACGCCATCTTTACGGGCAAGTTGCATTTTGGCTTGCAGGCGCGTCAAGCGCTCAAATTATTAACGCAGCTGCACTGTTTACTAACCAATCGTGCGATGAATTGTGAAATGTGCGCGAGATGCACGCCGTTCTCACGTGAGACGCTTGACTGTTTGTTCCAAATTGCCCGTAAAGATGGCCGATTTACGTCGTATTGCAACCTATCTATAGAAAAAGAGACGACGGCCCACATTATTTGGGCTATGTGTCCACACTCCAACGGTTTCCTGGTGGGATTACTGTCACTCCTTACTCCGAATGATTCCGTTGTATTCTTCATTTCAGAGACGTCCGTTGTCGAGTCTGACGCCCAAGGAATTGGCCTTTGCGGTCATCTCCATCCTCAGTATCCTTGGGGCTGCTGGTCTGACCATCGAGAGAATCGTCACTGTGGATAAGATGTCTTCTGATGTCACCTTTGCCATTGTGTTGTTGCTCACAATCGGTAAGCAAGGCCCAATTTCATCGACATGTTAGTTTAAACCGGATTAAAGATTCGCTTTCCTTAACATTTGCCAGCAGGAGATGTTTGAAACTTTACATTGTGTGGATCATAAGAAGAAACTGTAACTATAATGCTGCAGTGACGTTAATAACCAGTTATTACCAAAAGTACACCCTGCCTTTTAAGGCAAAGCACACCTTTGGTTTTTGGAACCTTTCGATTGTTTTAATCCTATATAAATGTAGATACACACAATAAAACTAACCTGGGAAAAATTTCATATCAAAAGGTGGTCGCATTTTTGACCTATTGCCGAAAGTCCGGAGCGAATATGCCCACGCAGAAATACACGTATCTGACAGTAACGCTTCTCAGATTCAAGTTTTGGGGCATAAAAACTAATATTTTTTTGCATTACCACATTACTTCGAAGTGTAGTGTTTTTCAAAATGCTTTAATAATAATAATTGGTTCTTATATAGCGCATTTTGCAATAACGTATCAATGCGCTTCACATTAATGCCCTGGTCATTGGGCCAATAACAATTCTTTAATCTTTCTCAGCTCCCTGGGGAGTATACAGCCCTGGGCTGCTGTGGCACTCCGAAGGCTTTTTCAAACACAATATTAACCTCTACCCTCGCAGGTAGCCATTTATACCCCTGGCTGAAGAGCTGCAATTATAGTAAAGCATCTTGCTCAAGGACACAAGTGTCATGACCGGGATTCGAACCCACACCCTGATGACTTAACCATCAGAACTTGAATTTGATGCTCTAAACTGCTTGGCCCTGAGACACCCTTGTACTACCGAAAGCTGATGTACTTCTGACCAATAAGTATTTATTGCCATTAATTTTAAGAGTGATTACCAAACGTATACCTACCCTTTAAGTTATTGTAAAATGTTTACTTGATGTTGTAGGATTTTGTCTGCTGTACGTTGTGAACGGTTTGTTTGGTGAACGCCCCTATGAGTTGCTAATCTTCATCATAGGCACTGTGCTTCTGATGGTCTACAGTATCAGCAACTACATTCAAACAGTTGGTGATACCAAACCGTACGACAAAAAGATCAAGATGGTAAGAAAACCAACATGACTGGTATTGATTTTGGGTTAAACAAAGAAACATTTACCAGAGCAGGACCTCTGACCTCCAGATTAACGTGCCGGCGCTCTACCAACTGAGCTATCTAGCCCTATTGTTGGCGAGCTTCTTATTATGCCAATATCAATTCCTGTAAAAAAAAAAATCACTGTCATATTACTCGAGTGGAATTCAAACCCAAGACATTTGCCATTCTAGAGCAGATGTCTTATCTCTAGACCCCCGAGATTGCCCAGTAGCTAGAGGCAGTTCAAACCCTCTACTTTAGCAGTGGGTACCGCAACAATTTAATAAATGTTAAATTTGCATCAATGTTAAATTTGCATCAGGTATTATTTTGTTTTACCCTTACACCAATCTGTGTAAAGCACTGTATACTGAGTACTTTCCCTGAGCCCAATGTTGGTTTTAAATCATAATTTATTTCATTTTAAATGATTTATTTCAGAACAAGGACCAGCAAAGCTTGAAATGTAAAAATAGAAATTTCATAATAAAAAAGAGCCTAACTTGACAAAACACTTGAGAGAAAGCAAAACCAGAAAGCACAGAAGTGTACAAGACTATTATTAAAACCTTGCATCAAACAGGCGTGCAATTTTTCAACTAATCAGTTGATTTTCTTGTTTTTAGTTTCTCTGCTGTTACACTGAAAATTGGAAGAAGAAAAAAAACCAGAAGAAAGTCTGTGCTTGGAACTGTCCTCTTTGTTTTACAAACAGCAACTGCATGCCTGATTAAAAGGCAAACTGAAAGTTAACCAAGTGGTTTTACAAAACAAAAACAATAAACTATGCTAAAATATAAGACATTGATAACAGATCACAATTTGGAAAAAAAAAGTTGTATACTTAACCCACAGGTCTCTGGAAGCACTAAGTAATTAATATTGCTTGTCACACGTCGCTGAAGGATGAATAACATACACAAATAACATGGTTCGAGAATGGACAGTTGATATTAGCTCCCGAGGTATTGGAAATTGATGAACTAGTTCCTGAGGTGAAGCTGATGGGAATAGATTCTCAACTTCCTATACTAGGGTTCAACCTTTTGGGGAAATAGCCACAAGACTGCAGGGCTTGTAGCTCCAGATTTTTACTGGACCAGAATTTATTTTACAAGACCAGAATCAAAATGAGTTGAACAAGCACTAAGAGAAAATCTATCTCATTTGTCTTATGTGTAAGTGTGATACTCAACAGAATTGAAAGATATATATATATATATACATGTATCCAATGAAATCGTCTTCTATCACAATTCACAGTGCTCGATACATCTCTGTAGAGCTATAACATGTAATAAATTCAGAATATGAGTTAAACAAACTCTGGCATATCTCTCTTCTGGACAGACTGTTTCGTACCATAAGGCACTCATCAGCAGAATTACCACAAAAAAAACCAAAAAAAAACCACACAATTCTGCTGATGAGTGCCTTATGGTACGAAACAGTCTGTCCAGATGAGAGATATGCCAAAGTTTGTTTAACTCATATTCAGAATTTATTACATTTATATACATGTATATATTTTTTTAGGGAATGGGAACAGATAAATTCTGTACACAACCTGTACATTCAGTTTGTGGTAACACCATGTAATAATAATAATAATATATTGTATTTGTATAGCGCCTACTGCAGGCCAGCCTCTAAGCGCTTAACATTCAGTATTTCCTGCAAGGTATTTGGGGCTACGTTTTGAAGTATGAGACCTACTCCTTTACATAGCACCTTGTAATGGTTTACAAGGTGCTGTGGCGCAATATGCAGCCGATCAAACCAGGAACACCGGGGCGGACCCCTTCTCTTTTCGATAAGTGCACTGGGTTCTTTTACGTGCGTTACACAACACACGGGACCAACGTCTTTACGTCCCATCCGAAGGACGAAGCAATCATGGTTAAGTGTCTTGCTTAAGGACACAGGTGTCACGACCGGGGCTCGAACCCACACTCTGCTGATCAGAAACACCAGAGCTTGAGTCCAGTGATCTTATCACTCGGCCACGACACGCCACATGTACATATCTACTTTGCTGTGTAGATTTGTTCTTGAGAACTTGTCTTGCTTTTTATTCTACTGCTGCAGAGTAAATTTCAGAATTCGGTAGACTGCAACTGTCCTGCTTCAAATTATGTACTACCTGAATTCTACCCCCCAAAAAAATTCACCGACGAACTCCATTCAAAACTCTGATGTATTTAAAAGCACTTTTTCTGTATGTGTTTTCTCCTGATTTGACAGGCGAGGTTGATCTTGATTGTAGCTGCCGGACCAGTCAATATCATTCTAGGGGCAATGATTGCAAGAGAGTACTACATCTCCAGGAATCTCATCTTCCGAACAGTCGGAGCTAACTTAGATCTTCAGAGTAAGTCACTCTGGGTTTTTGGGTGCAACCTCCTCCAAAAATAGGAGTCTTATATAGCGCACATATCCACCAATATGGTACTCAAGGACCATGAACAAACAGAAAACTTGTTAAGACATGTTAATAATAATAATAATAATAATAATAATAATGCAATTATAATGCGCCATCTATCTAGTGTACAAGACCCTATTCCGAGGCGCAGAACAAAAAACAAAACAAATAAGCAACAAAAGAGAAATATAGAATACAAAGACAATTATACAATGAATAATCTAAGACATGTTACAAGCTAAGTGCATGTGGAGTTAAAACAATGAGTTTTCAGCAAGTTTTTAAACAATGGAAGAGAACTACAGCATCTAATGTTATTAGGTAAAGTGTTCCAAAGTTTAGGAGCACAAGCAGAAAAAGCACGATCGCCATATGATGAGGAAGTTCCAGGAATAGTTAAAAGGGTCTTAGCAGAATGTTTTTAACTGTTTTTTACCAATTTATGTTGCATAAGGTTTTACAGGGTGCTGCAGCGCATTCAGCAGCCACTGCCAGAAAACAGCCAGGCAAACCCCAACTCTTAGGGATAAGTGTAACCTGGTTCTTTTACATGCATTTTACAACATATGGGACCTACCTATTAACGCCCCATCCGAAGGACGAAGCAATAATGGGTGATTGTCTTGCTTAAGGACACAAGTGTCAAGGGCGTGACTTGAACCCACATTCTACTGATCAGACACACCAGAGCTTGAGTCAGGTGCTCGTAACCGCTCAGCAATGAAATTTCATGTGCTCCTCTCGGTTCAAGATCTGTAAATTGTTTGTAAATTGCATCCTGGCCAATTGACCATATTTTTGACCGCATGAGGGCGCTGTCATCAGGGAATGTCTTGCATCACAATAGCAGTTTGAGCTTATTATAATTGCCTGTTTGTAGTTTTCTTGCACCAACGAAGAAATACATAAAAAATAGCGATAACAAATGAAAAACCCCTGTTTGTTTACTTGTATTTCATCATGTGAAATTTATCCACATACGCCCTCACGTGGTCAAAAATACGGCGAATTTGTCTTGAGTCTTGGACTTGGATTTGAGTCACTGAATCTGAGGTCATGTCCGCACTGGCAGCTGCAGCTATGATGACTGATATGTTTCCATCAGCTCTGGCATACCATCATCCTAAAAAGTCAATCACCAACTATTTTTGTTTCATTGCAAGGTCGTCCTGAGTGCGGCTTAAGGTTCTGAAGTCAGCAAAGAAGTCTTTTACATGTTTTTATGAACCTTTGTGAATCTTGATGAATTGTATTTTACTCTTTTGTTTCAGACTTGTGCAGTAAGATATTCTTCACAGAGAGCTTATTCAAGATTGACTTGCAACTGGAGGTACGTGTCAATAGGGTTGAAGTATTTGCGTTAGTTTGTTGTAAAAAGATCGTGTTCAGTCTTGCTGTGTTTTTTTGGTTAGTTTGTTTGTTTTGGGTTTTTTTGGAGGGGGGGTGGGGCTATTGCCTGATCTAAGTGATTTGTTCATAGTGCTGTGATTTTCCTAGCATAGCTTTGTCATATAATTGTCCTTGCATAATTAATTTGTCACCATTTCCACTGGCAAAATTGGCGGTTGACGGAAGGCGCCCAACAGTCTGACACTTTGAAATTAATGTACAAAATGTAAACAAGCTGTTGCCCATTTGTGCTAAGCAAAAATAAGCAGGATACCGGTCACAGACGGTACATATGACATGGTGTTTTGGCTGGTAACCGTATGCTGGTAAGCAAAATTGGTTTGTGCTCAGTTACTTTTTATGCTTTAAAAAAGAAGCTCTATGAAATTGGGTCCAGATGTCAAACTATAAGATCTGTTTCCTTCCTGCTTACAGCTTTCCCTGGTAATCTTAGTTTTGAAGGAGGGCTTCAATGATTTGGACACCCTGGAGATCATAGTATTAGCAGCTGGTACCCTATATGCACTGGTCTGGTTCACTATTGGACTTCTCGCTGTAAGTTTGAAATCTTACTTCAAAGATAACATATCTTTTGCTTAGGTGATGTTAACAGACCTGTTTAACTGATAGAAAGCTTCTTCACTGTTATTCAAGATTATTAGGTACAGCATTTTGAAAAATAGTATTAGCTGTTGCAAATTGCTTACCAACCAAAATGACCTATGGTATCGATGCGAAAACAAATAGTTAGTGGTCTGACGTTTCGACCCTAGCAGAGTCTTTCTCGAGAGGCTACAAACATAAACAGGTATACTGATGTAACAAAAGCAGTCGAGTGGAAACAGCATTTTGAGTGGTAACAAAACTGTTACAACTGTTTTGTGATACCATAAATTTCTTTCCTCCATGGTTTTACTCTCTTTGAATCAAGATAAAGTATGAGGTTTCAGACTAAAGACAAAACTGGTTGTCCAGTTAAAGTTCAGATCGGGTACAGGTTTTGTTTGTTTGCTTTTTTTGTTCAATTAAGATCATGTACAGCATTTGTAATGGTAACATCCACATTGATTTGTCCAAAGAAAAAAAGAAAACCCTGAAAACTAAAAGAATATCAGAAACATAGAATTTTTTTTTTTTAAATACTGACCCAAGGTGTTTACAAGACATCAATGTTTCCATTTATGCGGGAGAAACTTCTTGTCGACAAGATTTAGACCCTTTTTAGAAACCACAGCTTGGGCTTGGGCTTTTGCTTGAACTCCATCCACCTGATTGAAGGAAAGCGATCCTTTTCTAATTAACTGACAGAGCCCAAGCTGTGGTTCCGAAAAGGGCCTTAAGTTTTTTCCCTTAAAATAAAAATCCACTTGGTCACTATGAAATGGAAGTTAAGGTATTGTGTTTAATGGTTTCAAAAATCTCGCATGATAATTCAGATTTCCTTATGTAAAGGATAAAAATGAAATTGTATTAATATTTTTAGATCACATTTGAAAATGATTTTTCTTCTCTTAATTACCACCTAATTTTTTTTCTTTTTTTCTAGATGCGGCTCGAAAACACAGCCCTGATGTATCTCCTATGGATCTTCAGTGTTTTGGAACCAGCCTACATAGTCTATAAAATTGTTGATGTGAGCAAGTTTCTGGAATTGTTTTCAATCCATCTTTAAACCATCAGAAGCAGGAATGTCTGACAATTAGGCTTCAGTTTTCACAGCAGGGTTGCCCCGTGAGCAATATCGAACATAACTAACAAATAATAACATTTATAATGTGGCGTGTCGTGTCGTGGCCGAGCGGATAGGAGCACCGGACTCAAGCTCTGGTGTTTCCGACTCAGCAGAGTGTGGGTTCGAGTCCCGGTCGTGAGACTTGAAACACTTGTGTCCTTAAGCAAGACACTTAACCATTATTGCTTTGTCCTTCGGATGGGACGTAAAGCCGTTGGCCCCGTGTGTTGTGTAATGCACGTAAAAGAACCCAGTACACTTATCGAAAAGAGAAGGGGTTCGCCCCGGTGTTCCTGGTTTGATTGGCTGCATATTGCGCCACAGCACCTTGTAAACCATTACATGGTGCTATGTAAAGGAGTAGGTCTCATACTTCAAACGAAGCACAACATACCTTGCAGGAAATTAATGTTGAAGCGCCTTGAGCCTCACTGAGTGACGGATATGAGCGCTATATAAGAAGCCATTATTATTATTATTATTATTATTATTATTATTATTATTATTATTATTATTATTATAATAATGTCTGGCGTTCGATTTCTCCAGATTTTTTTCTGATTTCAGGATTTTCCCCAAAAACTCCTTGAGCTTTCATAGTTTCTTGAAAGAAGTAAAACAGTCACCAAAAGGATACCCCACATTTTGCTCCAAACCTGTAGTTGTGTATTTCTGGTGATGCACAGAGTCTGTAAACCTCCTGAACTGTAACATCTGGAAAGGTTGTGGGTCCTAGAGTCAAGGAGGAACCCAGACCCGCAAGACATTTTCAGAAATTTTCTCATTTCACAGATCTCACCCCATGTAATGTGTTTTTATTATGTGCTTTTCAAGCACAGTAGGCCCCTCAAAGTGCCTGGCAATATGATGACACCTGTTCGTCTGGCTCTAAGCACTTTAAGCTCCTTAGCATTATGGGAAAACTCCACTAAAGATTTTCCGAGTTTTGCCATAAAAACTTGGAAACTATGCATCCTTTTTTACCAGTGGGTGTGTTTACATTGAATTACTTGGGTCGATCATTAAACTTCATGGATGAGTAGTTAATCTGCTTGGGGCAGTCAGCAGCCCTACTGGTCTTTGCATGATCCAAGTCCACTGTTGGGAAAATGAATTACATGGAGATAACAGGTGCTAGTGGTCAGATGAAAAGGATGTTTTATTCTAGCCTCTTTCTTTAGTGGAGCTTTCCCGTAATGGGAGTATGCAGTACTGTCAGCCAAATGGGTGCACATGTGGCTTGCCATTCACATCAACAATCTCTACCCCCTGCTCTGCAGTTACCTATTTACTCCTGGGTGATGAGAAGCAATTCTAGTTCAATGTCCTGCTCAAGGTTACAAGTTTCACTACTGGGATTCGAACCCACACTCCGTCCGACGACTCGATCAATAGAACTTTGAGTTCAGTGCACTAGATCACTCAGCCACGACACTCAAGCCCAAACCAACTTTTTGTCTCACATTTTTGAAAACAATGATTTTATGAAAACACGATTGCAAAGTATTTGTTTCACTCCTCCCATTTTTGGTTTATTTTAGTTGGGAATGGAGTGGAAATCCCATGACTACTACCAGAACATTCGAGCGGCCATTATCCTAGCTGGTGCAGGTGGTTTGGTGGTCAGGTGCATTCTGGTTGGATACACCGGCTATGTGTATCGTAACTTCGGCAAAGGAATGAAGGAAAAAGGTACAGGAAAATAAATACTGATTAAAAAGTAATATTTATGTTAATTTTGCACCCTTTCATGCTTCCCGCATTGTAATGCCTGCATTGGGGTACCACCTTCATGGTCCAGTGATCCACCCTTTCACACTGACCATCCTTTGTCCTCACTTCTTTACTCTGATTGGTTCTTAGCCACCCCATTGTTTGTAAATTTATAACTCTGATTGGCTATATTTTCCTGCTTTTTTCTGGATACTCTCCCTTAATCCTTCGCTCCTCTTTTTGCTATAAATGGATATGTTTGTGTTTGTTCTTGTTTATGCCTCTAATTTTATATGAACCGTGATGATACATAGTCTGTAATCGTGGCAGTCTTCTAGTTTGCGTTTCAGTTTGAATACTTGACTAGTTCTTATGCATGTATATGCCATGTACTTGTTTTAATGCACAATTGCGCAATCTCCCTGTAATAAAGTGGGAGGATCAGATGGCTGCAAGGGGGGGGAGGTGTGGCCGTGCAGGCCATCTTATTAGTTTGTTTAATATTAGGGTCTTGTGTAGCGTGCGAACCCCTTCACTTAATGATAAGTGCTCCAGGATTTTTACGTGCATTACACAACAGACGGGACTAATGGCTTTAGATCCCATCCAAAGTACAATAATGGTGTAAGTCTCTTAAAATTGGGAAGTGGGGAAGGGGGGCAAGGAAAGTAACGAGGCATATGCCCCCCCCCCTGCCTCCCTGTGCCCCTCATAGTGCTGCCATTGTCTGCGATGCATAACTAATAAGCCCAAAACTAGTTAACTGAGCCCTGCTAAAGGTTGATTTTCAACAATCATGGTGTTTGCTCGTTGTGCAGGAAACATTGACGACATGCAGCGTCTAGTAAACTGAGCTACCGAAGAAAGCCAGTGTTTAAACCTTGCCTTTAAAAAAAAAGTGAAATGAAAGAATTGATAACAAGTTTTAAAACAATTAACCTAAAGGAGCTTGTTAAATAATAGCATTATTTCTTTTGTTCTCAGCATATGGAGAATTTATTTGTAAGCCAGAAGATACTCATTCAACAACGGTGGAAACCTGAAATAGCCGACAGAAAGAAATGGTGGCAGCCCCCCCCCCTCAAAAAATAGGAAGTAAGGCTTCTGTGTTTGTTTGTTTCATGTAGTGTTCTTAAAATTCCTTTTCAAAATACCACATGAAATATTACTTGTTTTATGATTATTTCTGAAACTTGCCTTGACAAAACCAAAGAGACTTAGGGTACAAGACAGACAGTGTTACCTCTTTACAAAGCAGTTCGACAGAGTCGGAGAAAAACTTGAACTACACAATTAGGAAAATGACACTGAGTCTGTTCCAGGCCCAACAAAATGTTTTGTAAACGCCTTGTTTTGTTAAATCTTTCAGAAAGATTGATTAGCCAAAACTTGCATCAAGTACTGATACTGATATGACTCTAAATTCTATACGGGGCTTGATAGGGGTGCAGAGAGAGAGAGAGAGAGAGAGAGAGTGCCATTTTTATATTTGCTTGAGCTGTATAGTCAAACCTTGTGTATTTTCGTTTATTATGCGCGAAGTAGCCAAAAGAAACTAATTTCAGAAGCTTTAAAAAAAATGTAACAATTAAATTATGGATTTAATCTTTCATTTTTTTTTAAAGAGTACTGTAAATTTTACTTCAATGCTTTAATCGCCGCTATTCACAAGAGCAACAAGACAGTTCAGTTGGACCCAACAAAGCTGATGATATATATATGTGGTCAGTCAGGCTTATAACCGCTGTTTAAGAAGGTTTGATGGTGTTTTTTAGTGCTATGGGAGTCTAGGGACCTGACCTTTTAGCATCGATGAAAAAGCCACTTGTCAGAGAGTAGCATTTACTTCTCTAGAATTTGTTTCTCTCGGTCTTTTAATGTTGGTCCATAGTTTTCATCACTTTTTCAGGAATGAACCAAAACACCCCCGTACTAAAATGTAAAGACCCATTTTTCTCAGAATGATGTTATCAGATGTTTTGGATGTTAACAAATTTTGCACTGGAAGGGTATCAAGTACAATAGCAATTTACACCATTTTAGCGTGAAGTTAGAGACTTTTGACTTTTTCCCTCACTCATATGAAGACTTTATCTATTTGAAAATGAGTACACCACAAAATTGAATTTGACATTTCCAAATATTTATCCCCGATGCAAATTCAACATTTATTATGTTGAAAAGAAAAATGTTTTTCAATTTTAAAAATAATGATTTTCTGCAATAAGTGTGGGTAACTTTAAACATGAAAACCCTGCACAGCTAAAGTTGATTTGTTACTGCGTGTTTAAGTTTAAAATGTATATGGTATTGCCTTTATTTTTTGCATTCATGAAATGGTACTTAAGCTAGCTTCTGCATGACTTCAAAGTCTTCAATTCAAGATGGTGCGGTAATAATGTCACTCTGGTGTTAAAAAGTACAGGGGAAATACATTAAAACGTGTCCTTTCTTCTCGTTTTCAAATCGTATTTGAAAGCTGTATGTCTGTCTGAATAGTCTCACACAAATAATAGCAGTACACTCACTTGAGAAAGTTGGTACTCTTAGTTTTGGTACATGTACAGTGTAAATATCCAAGTGTTTTCATAGGGCAAGATAGCTCAGTTGGTAGAGCGCCGGCACGTTGATCCGGAGGTCGCAGTTTTAAAGTCCCGCTCTCGCTTTTTCTTCGTTCAACACAAAAGTATTTAAAAGACAGTACAGCATTGGTTATTAACACAGTACACTCGTCATCCGTATCTTCGTCCTTGGTCATGACACATGACAGTATGTTTTGTTTCGCTTTTGGATTAAATCTCTAAAGAAATGAAGTAAATAGATGTATATAAATATATGTATTGATTTTAAAAGTAGCCTCTGTGCAGTGATGCTCACATCTGTATTTTCATAATTACTATGTAAAACAAAACTCAGAAGGTAACTGTAAAGTTCACTCTAATCTTTTCTAAAATAAAATTACTATTTTGATACTTTTTGTACGAACTATTCCCTCTGCTGCGAAAAAATTATGTTGAAGTATACAACAATAAAAGTTATTGGGAAGGCGATTACTAGTATCTGTGACTTATAGAAAGCGTTGGAAGATATTAAGTAGGATTTGAAACTTTGCATGGTGGAAGTATAATTAAGTAAGGTTTGCGGTAACACCATGTGGAAATCTTTTTTGAGTAGTGTAGGTTCTGAAAAGGAACCGTTAGGAGTCGTTAACCACCGGTTCTTTTCAGAACCTACACTACTCAAAATAGACTTTCACATGGTGTTACCGCAAACCTTACTTAGTTGGAAGATATTGTTAGCGCCTCTGAAATACAAAACCTTACAAGTGCTCGGTCCCAGAATGTTCCACCTTAAATATACTTTCTTTCTATTTATGTCCTTGTTTCCTCTGAGGGCGTATCACTTTCTAGGATCTGGGTCTCAAAGAGCTGCTTAAGTGTACAGAACTAAGCTAAATACAATACAGTTCTGCCTGTCGTGGCAGGGTTACCAGCCAAAATACCATGTGACTGATATCCTGCTTATCATGTTTAGCAGGGCCCAATTTCATAGAGCTGCTTAAGCAGATCATAATGCTTAACAATATCCTGCTAAGCAGAAGCGAGCAGGATACCAGTCACAAATTGTACACGTGACATGGTAGTTTGGCTGGTAACCTTGTACTGGTAAGCAAAGTTTTATTGTGTTTAGCAAATTTTTGTGCTTAAGCAGCTCTATGAAATTGGGTCCAGATGACATAATATGTAGTTAGAGCTTATGACAATCCTTGTGGCAGCACCCCCGCCCGATCTCACCTCCCTCCCCCGCCCCATCCCAACCCCCTCATCCCAACCCCCTCATAACACCCCCCCCCCGTACCACCCAAGAATGTGTACGAGTTGGCACCAGTTACTAAAGCTGGATGACGGATACATTAAGCAGGGTACCAGTCATAGATTGTACATGTGTTATGCTATTTTGGCTGTTAACCATATTCTTGTTAGCAAAATGTTGTCGTGCTTAGCTGTTTTTGGTGCCGAAGCAGCTCTGTGAAATTGTTGTCCTGAGAGGGTTATACCTTTGGACATGTTGGAGCGACTTTCTCAGCTGAGTTTGAAGTACCCGTTCGTAAACTTACAAAAGAAACCGTTACAGAAGCTATCAGAACCGGCTCTGTCGTCAACTTTGACATGCTGGTTTTCCGGCTTTTATCATGAGTTAATGAACTGTATGTCATGCCCCTAACCCACTGATACGATCCAATTCAGGGTGGAATGATAGCCAGTCTAGTTTATTTCACACCTCCTAAGGTACTGTCTATATTGAGACGCACGCTCCGCCCCGTCATCCTCCCATTAATTTATCTACTTACCGTCCGCCGTCTGGAGTACCTTAATAAGCTTTCGTGAAGGACTGATGACCAGTCTAATGCGATATGCAGTCACAACTTTCTTTCTTTTATGACCGAGGGATAGGCCCGGCCGTCTAGATTTAGTAAAACCGTCGTAATTGTACAGTCATACCGTCCGAGTGTCTTCTTCGGGGAATAGAGCCATCGAGTCTTAGTGGGAAGACAAAATGATGGGTTACTTGTGCATGCTTTTTTGTATTAACTTGGCGAGAAAGGCAACACCCAATGATCTGATAGTGTACATTGTTTTATCATTTGATTGAGCTACCCACTATGGTCGTGTGTGTGTATAAGAACATCTTAGCAACATCCTCTGTTATTATGAACAAATACTCTGAAGATGTGACAGAGGTTTAATGTCAGGAGAAAAGGCCGAGCATTGTGCGGTCGGCGGACGCCTTATTAAGCCGACAAAAGTGGAACATCTTCATATGGACAAGTTGCACGTACGGCAGAAGCCAGCAGGGCGTTCTCAACTTCCTGAGCGCCCGGCGACATTTGCGGAGTTTGGCCTGGACCTCAAGCCATACTTCACGCTGTATAAGGACCAGGATCGACCGGCTACCTTCGCGCACTTTGGGGTCGATGTGGAACGGGAAAGACCCGTTGTCAATACAGTTGTTGGTCCGGTAAGTCCACCGAACTATTGGTACATATTTTGCAAGTTGTTGTTATCAAACCATTGACATTAGTGTGTGCATTGCAAGTATTTTGTACTGTATTTCAGAGCTTTATTTGCTTTATTTGTTGGTAGTGATATACTCAGTTATTGAGAAACAAATAGTTGTGGTTTAAGTTATCGAACAACGCTCTTTGTCTAAAAATGTTTTCACTGAGTAAATTTGCGAGACATAATTTAATACGGCATCTCAATGAATAGAAATGCCTGTGTGAGCTAGAGTCCATTTTTCAATGTTCAGACAGGTGTTTTGAATATGACAGGGAAATATTTCTCAATTATTACCTTACGCTGTCAGAGAATGGCAATCATAAATGTGAACTTATAAGTTCATTGCCTCGTGCCAGTTTTCGCCAGTATTGCAGCGACGTGGGTACACGTCACACGAAATTTACCTGCCCACAATGAGCGGCCGCAGCTTGCGAGAGACATCAATTTGTGCTACTCTTATTTAGTCATCAATATCCGCTGAATTAAGTGAAGTCATGGGGCGCTGAAGTATAGGTCCAACCCAAACCAAAACACAGACGGGTGTACTTTGTGCAACACTCGTGCCGCCATTTTGTTTGGTTTCCCCGTATAGCCAGTAGACTAAACCGCCCAGACCTCCGTTTTGTTGCGTATAATGGACGTCACTAAAAGGTCCGTTGTATACAGTCAACTCTCGTTATAAAGAGCACTGTTACAAAGAGTTTCTGCTTATAAAGAGTATATTTTGAAGTCCCGAATCTCATTTGTGCTTTGTGTATCTTTCTTTTGCTGTCCTCTTATAACAACGTTCCTGTTTAGAAGAGGTATTTGGCTAGTCCAGCGATCTTGTTATAACGAGAGTTGGCATGTCCTTGCGCCTGTTTTGTCTTTGGAAAAAAATACATATGGTGTTCTTATGACATTATCAATTCTTGTACTTATTTTTTGTTGGAAAAATATCATATTCTCTTTGAAATTCCACTTTCAAGAACCAAAGGTTGCTTTATGTTAATTTTGTTGATTCATTATAAAAACAACACGCGATAATCTAACATGTCAATTTGAAGTTCTCTTGAAACAGTGCCAGCTGTTGTGTGAAACTGAAACAGTGGTTGTTCCACGTTAAAGGATTATATCTTGAAAATTAGAGATTAGAATTAGTGTCCTCTACTGAAGTCCCTTAATTCGGTTTTAGTGATGTCGTAACACAAGTGTTTAAAGTACCTATGAAAGTTGTATTGTGGTGGTTCTTAAAGGTTACCTGAATGGGTTTTAAAAACGCAAAGGCAAGGTACGTGATTTGTTTGTGGAAAGCACATTTATTGTTTTATATCAATTATAAGTTGAAGGGGAAGAGCTACTGCTTTATTTTGACGAGGAAACATCGTATGCACGTATAATTATTTAGTTGGCACAACTGCCTGAACTTGTAAAATTGTGTTCCTCTTTAATACCAAAGCGTATCGCCCAAGACGCCATATATAGCTCCATGCTTATTGCTAAACATTGTAAGCGACATACAAACATATTGAAACAGGTTGCATTCACAATGTAGGTATGGAGATCCGTTGATGTTGCGTTTAAAAACGGGAAAGATAAGTTTAAAAATAGGGAACAGGATATCGCCTAGAAATTCTAAGGAAGTGCGGCAGTGCGTGGGATGAAAACGAGTGAACGGGTTCCGCAATGTTTCATTTTGGGACCATTAAAGTTATGCTGAATACTAAATATCCTTCATGTTCTCTATGACTGGGCCAAATTTCATAAAGCATTTTTTAAGCACAAACATTTGCTAAGCACAGACTAATCTCGCTTAGTGTAGAAGGGTAACCAGTCAATGTAATGTACTTAAAACTGGTTCCCGGTGAATTGTTACTTAGCAACTACACTTTTCTTCTCACATGGATGCAGAGTCGGATAACTTTGTCATCTAAATTGCTTTCATGTACTTTGGTTATTTACCGCAGGTTTCTATACCTCCCCTTTAAGTTGAAGTTCCGGGCCGGTTGTGAATCATGTGTGATTACTAAGTTGATGGAACCCGATGGGGCACCCAGGCACCGCGGCTACAAAACCTTGTCGGTTAATCTCAGCCAAATGTCACTCCTCTGTGTTTAACGGGATTGGAATGATGCCCCATTAAAGAGGCATATTTAAACATTGATTTGACACTCTGTTTTTGGCTGCCGTTTATCTGTGAAAAGTATTTAGGGCGTGAGATTTCCTCCTTTTTCCCCCTTCATTTGTTGTACTAGATGGTCATTCTATTAAATGTCATCGTTTCCAGTGAACCATGATTCCTGTTTCTGATTACTATACCTCAGCGGGGGCGGTTGCCGGTGGGGGACATCACTTGAAAATGCCAAAAGAAACACGAGTGTTTGGAACCCCTTATTTTCATAAGTTAAATCTGTCGTCATGTTGAAAATACACGGTTCTTTCTTTTCCCCCTGGACCATTATTGGTTTACAAATCGAACCGTGGCGGAGTTGGGAGATTGCATAGACACTTTAGCCACCATCTTGGTCATGTTCCTTGTATCCAACAGCAGTAATGGATGCTAGTATGCATTGTACAAAAATGGAACCAGACTGTTGGCCCTTCCAGCCTCGGTTAAAGGTACATTAATTTGAATGGGAGAAATTACCATAAATCTCAGCCGCATTCTTTTGTTTACTTCTTTCTCAGTACCGCAAGTGGTCCAACATCAGTCTGCGTGAGAAGCTGTTCCTGGGCACGGTCGCTGTGAGTCTCCTCGTGACCCTCGGGTTGACTATAGACCGGCTCGCGGTCTCCGACAAAGCCTCTGCAGATTTCACTTTTGCTCTTTTACTTGTTGTTAATATAGGTTGGTATACTTCACTCTATATTTTGTTTTAACTTTTGGGACGCTAGGGGCAAGTTCGGGTGGGGAACTAGAGTGACAACCGGTAGACTAACCACTGACAGTGTGTGACGTAGCTCTCGAATTGACTAGATCGACCATGCTTCAGTGCATGGTCGATCTAGTCAATCTCCCAATGCTCTATGGTTTAGTGTTAATTCTAGTCACTCTAGTTACCCACCCGAACTTGCTCGAGGTGGCAGCCGACTTACCAGGTGAATCCATTGTTCTGGGTTATGTGCGCATGCTCAGAACTACGTAAACAATGGAAATCTGGTAAGTCTGCTGCCACCTAGCGTTCTAAAGTCTTCCGTTGATCCGGATTCCGGGTCCCAGGTCAGCCTGACCCATTTCCGGGTCAGGCTGACCTGGAGAGAGGTCAAAATGTGATTTTGCTTAAAGCCCGGATTCTGCTTTAGCGTGTCCCATCTCTAGGAAATGTTGACACATGTTACGGGTCGAGTTGACCCAGACATGGTTCAGTCCCCACGGGTTTTTAGTTCCTACCTGACTGCGTGGGTTTTCCCCTGGAATAATTCTCTAGGGTTTTTCTTTCCACATCTAAAACTCAAACTTCCTTCTTTGTCTTCTCTTCATTGTGATTTTTGCTAGTAGAGTGATTAAGTTTGCTTCTTTGAGAGTCCTTATATCTTCACAACCAGAATAAATTGAATGAAAAGTCTTCCGATGGTACATTTACCAATCATCTATTCTAGATATCTTCAAAATGTTTTTGTTGTTGTTGTCATAATTGCTCTGATAACCATAAAGCAAAATGAAATACGTTTGAAAAAGTAAATAAACATAAGCAGATGAATTTATAGCAGGCCGTTATCTTATTGTGCGTAAAATGTAGACATGAATATACATCACATACAAAGCGTTGAGTCACTTTTTGTTTTTGCGTGACTCATCTGTTTTTGCTTTCCTAGGACGGTAATGCCCTTGGGAGGGTATCACCTCCTTTTAAATCTACCCGTGTCTGACACATGCATCCGAGTGTCAAACCATTGGATTGGAATAAGACAGAACAAAGAATAGGGCGGGGGCAGAGGGATATATTTCCCCGAAATTCTACCCAGTAATACGAGATTTTTTTATTTTTTTGGGGGGGGGTTTGCTTTCTGCGGTCAATTTGTTTTTCTTCTTGCCGTGCTCAAATTTTCCCAATTGGTTGCCCAAATTTGGAGGGCAGTTGTCCCATGCTCGCCTTGGGCGTACGCCTGTATGAGAAAGGTCCCTAATACTTAGTTTGTGTACTCATTTTGCAGTGTTTTGCCTGTTCTACGTCATCCATGGAATTCTGCGAGAGCACCCGCACGAACTCTTCGTGTTCGCCTTCAGCGTCATGGTGCTGCTCATCTACTGTATCTCAAACTTCGCCGAGACGTTTGAAGAAGGCCTCGATGTCGTCAAATTGGCGAGTAAAGTTCATTCAAATGAACGATTTGCTTGAGTCGGAGTGAAGTGGTTGTATCAATGGTTTTCTGAAAGTGTTTAGTTGTCATGATCTGCAGGACATTTCCACAGCAGCTGTGCAGCCAGGGTTTTTTTCGATTGGGGAGGGGGCCATTGGGTACTGCTTTCCAGTTTGGGACAGGCACTACATTGTATCTGGGGGAGGGGTTCGTGGAGGGGGTGGGCACCTAGCATACGGCACAGGAAAATCGTGGGGAGAGGACGTGCACCAGCCTCTCTCCGTGGCTACGCCATTGTATTTTTAATACAGGTGCATTATTAAAAAGGTATTGTTAAAAAAGGGCCCTGTATACACGGGATGCAATATCAAGGACATTTATTGACGCTGCCATGTTGTCAATCACCTAATCATGGGGCTTCATATCGAGGCTGGTAGGGATTATTATCTGACCTAATAATGCTATCACAAAATGAAAACAGTGTTAAAGGATTCTAAGAGGTCAAACCCAGACGAAGTTAAGTCAATGGAGTAAACTGACTGATTGTGGATATTGACGATATTTCCTTCTGTAGGTTCGCCTGGTAGTAGTTGGTCTTGCTGGTCCGTTTGTAATGGCGTGTGGATTATACCTCGGAGTTAGCTATTATCGACAGAGACAACTGATCTTCAGAACTGTGGGTGCTAACATTAACCTCCAAGGTAAAACGCACTGACAAAGAAGCAAATGTTCCTACCAATGTTCTGCCATTTTTGACTTCTTTTTACGTGCCATGACGAAATTCAAACAAGCTTACAAAGTTGTGTGTGCTATGGTAATTTCATTGTCTTAACAACAAAGTTTCATTTCTGTTTTATGACTCAGCTTTGTGCGGAAATATGTACCTGTTTACGGATCTTCTGAAGTTCAACATCCAGCTTGAGGTAAGGATACATGCATATTAATGTTTGTTGCTGTTGCTGTTGTTGTTGTTATTGTTGTTGTTGATGTTGTTGTTGTTGTTGTTGTTGTGTTTGTTGGTGTTGTGGTGATTGTTTGTTGTTGATGTAGTACGGTTTGTTGTTGTTGATGTTGTTTGTGTTGTTGCTGTTGTATTTGCTATTGTTGATGTATACTTTTTGTGGTTGTTGTTGGTTGTTTGTTTTTATTGACGTTGCTACCGTGGTCATCGATATCATCATCGACGTCGACCACGCTAGTGGAGTTGCGGCTCTGTCAATGTCCGAAGTTTGTTGTTTGTGGTCCATTGTCTGTTTTCTTGTTTGATTTTTGCTGTCTGGTGTTTTTTGTCTGTTGTCAACTGTTTGTTTCTACGTTTATTTGTTGTCTGCTGTTTGTTATCAATGTTGTATGTTGTTTGATGTTAATTGTGCTGTTCTTATTGTTGTTGAATTCGTCATATCACGTGGAGTGTTGACTATTGAATAATTTCAACAAACAAACCAAATCTTTGAGTGCTGTCATTACAGACCAGTATGGTGATTCTAGTCCTTGATGACGGTATCTATCTCAACACAGACATGGAGAAAATCGTCTTAGGTCTCGGTCTCCCTGTCACCATCATCTGGAACATCCTGGGCTTCCTGGCGGTAAGAAACTAACAAACTATCATCCCCTGTCTGTTCTCGCAAGACTACTGTGCTGCTGCAAGACGTTTAAATATAAGGCACATTCACCAAAAACACATAAGTATAAATCAAAGAGCAACATCATAGATTCTACTTCTTGATTTAGTTTTGTATTTTTTATTTGTAACTGGCAAACGTGAGTTGGACTTTAACTGACGACCCTTGAAGACAAGATCAAATTCGTTCTTTGATGCAGATTTCGTGTTACGCTCATTTTTAGATTCGATTTGAGAGCAAGGTACTCGTGGGGCTATTCCTTCTGACGTGTTGGATCCTGCCTGTCTACACAACGTACAAGTTTATCGACGTAAGTACCTTGCGAGTAAACTGGTAACCACTTTTAGTTGGCTTGATCACACTTGTATTCCAAAACTAAAGCAATTTCCAGATTGATGAGCATTAAACATTTAACTCCAACATTTTGCAGACTCTTAAAACATTACGGGAAAGATCCATTAGAGAAAGAGGCTAGAACAAAACATCATTTTCATCTGACAACTACACCTGTTATATTCATGTAATTCATTTTCCAAACAGTGGACTTAATTGGATCATGCACAAACCGGGCTGATCAACTGCTCATCCATTAAGTTTAATGACCCAAGTAATTCAATGTAAACACACCCACTGGTGAAAAGGATGCATAGTTTCCTAGTTTTTGTGGCAAAACTTGGAAAATTGTCATCTTTATCCCCGATGCAAAATTAACATCTATTAAAGACTTTGGGATAAGCTCTTTCATGCTACAATAACTTTTCATGCATCGTTTTCTACACACATTCAATCCAGTTGCTAAAGAAAAAAGGGAAGATTGCGTTATTGACTGTAATTCAAGCGGAAAGTAATAATTTTTTCAAATAATTTCGTCACCCCTGGTCTCGGTGCAGATCTCTTTCATGTGGCACACTTTGAAGGATTCCTCCCAGAAGGTACTCCCATCATGCGTCATGGTGTGCGGAATTCTGGGTATCCTCGTCCGGGTATTCCTGGTCGTCACCGTCTCACATCTGTCACAGAACTTCGGTCATGGACTTGGAGAAAAAGGTAGGACTTTAAGGTGCGTGTCTAATGGATCATTAGCACACTGCCACCATCTTGGTCATGTTCCTTGTATCAAATAACAGTAATGAATGCTGAAATTCATTGTTACAAAAAGGAACCAGACTATTTCTCCTTCCAGCCTCGGTTTGGCTGCCTTGATTTCAGTAGGAGTAAAAGACGGCCGCACCATGATAAAGGTTCATGGAACATACCACAAGTGGAAACCACGTTCAATAAGGAATAGAGGAAACCTAGCCTCCCGTGTCTTTACTTTCATGTATATAAGACACTTCCACTATACATCCAGAGAAATGCAAAATAGTAGGTTACTGAAGTACACTGTTATTGTTCCTTTTTTAAAGTGAAGTACTTTCTGTGGGTTTGGTTTTTTTAGTGTTCGGTGGCAAGAAGGTGAAGCGACAGAAGCTGATCCGACATTATGACCGGAGACCGATGAGCTGGCCCAGGACGGCCTTCCCGAAGAACCGCTGGACAATAACCCATAAACGGTTCGAGAGATCCGCCACATTGACACCCCGGAAATGAGGTCAGCTCTAACTTGGGATGAAACCCGGACTCTTGTTTGACTAAGGTTGGAAAAGTATCTAATTTTAAACCAAACATTGGTTGTGATAACGGGCAAAACAATAACAATATAAAATTGTTTTCGGCCGAGCTTCGGATCGATTTAAAAACGCGTTCCTCGAAGTCATCTTAGCGTTTCAGACGGAAGAACTGTCACTCAGGTTATCGGGGACAAGTCCAAAGTTTACAGCAAATTAGCTATTAGTGAGCACCGGTGCAAATCTTCCTTCCCTCCCTTAAGACCATATGATGTCCTTATTTGATTGAAAAGTCTCGATTGTGTAAATACCAAAGAAAGTATTCCGTTCTACGCGTAAGTTTTGAAGAACACCAATAGAGTACCCTTGTTAACATGCTGCAATCATCTTGTTCATAATCTCATGCAATCACTATGTTTCAGTTAGACCTAAAAGGTACCAGACTTTTTCTGTCGTTCTAGCCTCGGTTTGGATACGTTGGCTTGAATGGGGAAAAAACAAGATGGTTGCAGTATTATTTAAAGGTCTGTTGCAGATGGAACATATGTGCGGAAAGAATACATCAGCCATTACAAACCAAACTCTTAAAGAAATAATGTAAGAAATGTATTGGTTTATCGCCAGACAATGATCGGCAACAAAGTGTAAGATATTTGCGATAAACTACAGGATTTATTCGAATACGTTGGCTACGTGTGCAAACATCTTAATTCAATTTACTCAAGATGTTGATCGGTTATTTAAAAATACTAGAATTTTGGTAAGCATAATATTGTACTAATTTGGGGGTAAAATGCGTACATTAAATGTATATACAACGCAAGTTTATGTCGTCATCATAGACGTTTTTATCTGTATTGGATGTGTAAGCTATGGCGGGATTGGCGCAACGGTTCCTATGGAATCTGCCGTTCCTTGATTCACCCTGTCCTGGAACACCCCGCTGGCAGTATACAATATAATGATCTCTCATAGTGGTATCCACAGAGATAAAGGCAAGTGTAGATCCAAGGCAGCGTGCCAAAGATCACCAAATGGACCTTAACCATTATATATACACGGTCAAATTAATTGTATTAATTACCACAAAAAGACGGTGTTGTAGGTTTCAAGAGCACTCCCCCTCCCCCTCCCCCTCCCCTACGGACCTCCCAGTCGTAGTGTTAGTCTAAGTCCTGGAAAGTGAGCCGTACACGTAAGATGTTTTGTAAGAATTACAATCATCCCAAAACCGTACAGTTTTGAAACAAAATCTATCATAATTGTTTTTAATCTACGATTTGAGAGCAACTTTTGCGCTCATGGTCAAAAACCCTAATATACAATCACGTATGACATAGATATGTTTAAAAGTTTTATATACATTTACTACAGCAATGCAAGGTTAATCCAGCCACAGCCAAACTCTATTTATAATTATGCATAACATGACGTCAGCTGAGTAGGACACCTTCGCCTAGAGGTCAAAAGGAGGTTGTTCATTGGCCAGTCCTGTGCGCCGTGCGTACAAATCTGCGCGTTTCCGTCGTTCCATCATCGGTTTACCTCTAAGATGGCGGCTGGATGACGTCAATGCATAAAAGGCCTATCCTAATACCATTGATATATTTTAAACTCTGCCCCACCATAATCACTTCCATTGGCGCTCCTCATGTTGGCCTGGGCCAGGTAAGTCTCCCCGTTCCTCTCGAAGACGCCCCAGTCCATCGTGGCGTGTCCCTCGATAGACCAGTACTGGACAAATATGCTTCCCTCCATGATGTAGATTCTGTTCTGCACGGTGTAGTCGTCGTTGCTGGACACTGTATGTTGGGTCCGAGACGCACCGGTGATCATGAACACCCGTCCATTTGCCTGTGTAGGAGAAAAATCAGTGATTCAGTAGTTGGATTAATATTACCTGTGATGTGTCTCCGTATTTCTTTTTCTTCCTACATTAGGTTGGTCACATTTTAATGTAGCATGTATTCATCGGTAGGAACAAATATGTATGTACTAATGGGCTAGGGCCGGCCACCAGGTACGGTTATGCCGGTAAAATGCCTCAGAGCATTGTGTTGAGCCAGTACTGGCCAGACGATGGCATGGTACTGTCCATTGTGCTTGTCAGAATTACCAACCTAGCTAGTATAGGCCAGTGCCGACAAGGGGTCAATACTGGACGGACGATACACAACATCAACTTTGCATTGTGCTGGGGTGGATTTCACAAAGAGTTAAGACTAGTCTTATCTCGAGTTAGGACGAGTTACTCGTCCTAACTTAGGACTAGCCTTAAGTTTTTAATAATTCCTAGGACTGGTCCTAAGTTAGGACTATCTTTGTGAAATCGACCCTTGGTGTGTGACAGGAGTTTCTGTCGTCCCCGAATATTGTGTTGTCCCCCTGGCCCTACGGTGAAGTGTGAAGAACTTTCCTTTGATACTGTCCTCTTTTGAATTAACTGCCTTTAGCCATGTACATGTG
Source organism: Pisaster brevispinus (assembly GCA_023634235.1). Taxonomy (NCBI): domain Eukaryota; kingdom Metazoa; phylum Echinodermata; class Asteroidea; order Forcipulatida; family Asteriidae; genus Pisaster; species Pisaster brevispinus. Next base: position 1,946,171 of record JAMKCF010000002.1, read on the forward strand.
TAGGGGACACACACACCGGGGGACTTAATTTCCTATGACACCGGCCAGACGCCGGGCATGTTCGAGTGATTTGAACTTTAACTATGCTTAAAGATGACGTCCGAAGGCCGTGCAAAGAGCGCACACACATACCTTGAAAACCTCTACGTCCACAATGCACTGCGTTTCTGAAATCTTCTGGTGGGTCTGGAACTCTTCGCTCTCTCCGTTCCACACGTAGATCACCAGGTCCTGGTCGCAACTCGAGCCGTCTGTCTCCGGTGTCAGCACGAGGTAGTCCGATCCGGCGTGGTGGACATGAGTCGCTGCGACGGTGGCCGTGGCGTCCGGGAGCGTCTGGAGCAACGTCCATGAGTTTTCTGTTCAGGGCCCAAACGGAATACAACATTTTAAGTACAGATCGATCACCCTTGGGAACGAGTTTGATTTCATGATGTTCCTTCGCTCAGTCCCAGCGCCTCTTTCAAGGCGCGGAGATGGGGCTGACACATGCGCATTGGGCCATTCCGCCTGACCTAATAACTCGTCACCTCTTCCTGTTTACGAAAAATTCGACTTTTAATAATTGTATGTAAATCCCATCGCAAATAACTTATTGTCATTTTCGCCTTGCACTAAAAGTTGAGCTCGATCGCAACATTTTCCATAAGTTTAAATATAATGTACTTTTTTCATGGAGCTTCCATGTTTTATCATAATTATCTCATTCAAAATGCGTATATGTTGTGACTGTGTGCATTGCGCCGACTGTAGTACTACCGTTCCCATCATGCATCACTACATCATGAACAAGATTGTGTTCAAGCTCATCATCAGCCCATTCCAGGCGTCTGGGATGAGACCGGTGGTGCCGAGCAAAATGATGTTTCAGGCTTGGCACTGAAGTAGTCTGGCCCCTTTTAATGGTTGATTACCAGCGATATGACCTTATTGACAACACCGGGAAGCAAACAAAAAGGTCAAAGTTTAATATACCAGTAAGATACACGGAGTTCCTCCAAGAGCCGCCGCATATCTCGTTACTGTTGCCGTTGCAGCTGGAGCTGCACTCCCCGTCGCTTCGTAGTCCGTAGACGTCGTAGTTCTCGTCTCCGCAGAAGCAATGGGATCCAGCTTGCAGGCCTGCGTACGGGTGGCCGCGGAGGCGGCAGTAGTTCACGCAGGTCTCTATATCCATACTGCCAGGTACGTACGCGTCCTCCGCCGTCATTGCACGAGTTGCGTCATCCAGGAAGCAACCCATGTAAACATCTGCGTGGAGCATTGATAGAATTTGAGTTATCGTGAATCAAATATAGACCCCCTGCATTGGCCGCCATCGTTGATGAAACGTGCACGCGTGAAAGGCTATGATTGGCTGAGAGTAGCGCGCAGCGCGTACACGCCTGCACTTTTCCATTGTTTGTCATCGAAAATGGCGGCCACTGACGTCATGTGCAATCCATCTATTAGGGTTCTTTGGAAGTGCCAACCGAATTTTTTTTTTGTCAGATCTTGATACAGTCACGTATTGATGACATCATGAGCTCGATTTCACAAAGCACTAAGATTCATCTTAAGATGAGTTGTCATTATAACCATATGGTGATTCATAATGTGATATACATTTTGATTAAAGATTAAAGATTTATTCGCACTTAAGATCAATCTTCAGCTCTTTAGGAAGTCGGCCCCTGGATGTAGAATGTCACTCTACTCTGAGACGACGAATCCAAAAATGGCGACATTTTTATCCTAATATAAATTTATTTCAGAAAGTTTTTATTCTATTTTGTCATGCTGATGACATTCTGATGTAAATATCTCAAAATCTAGCTCGACACATCGAATAGCACCTCATCTCATCAAAAACATAGACTTGTGGACAAGTCGTGAATTGTCGCGGTGATAGTGTATAGCCTAATGGCACTTTTCGTGACTCTCGCAATACTGCTGCTGTTCTCGCGAGACGCTCAAGACTGCTGGCAGCTACGAGATTTCAGCTCTTGCGACTAAAGCCCCACAGGGCCGTAGTCTGGAGCCAGAAGTCTCGCGAGAGAGCAGCGTATCGCGAGAGTCGCGTGAGAGCCGTTATACGCTATTGCCGCGACAGACATTTTAACGACTTGTCCACAAGGCTAAAAGATACCACGCTTTATGAATGAAGAGGGATATCATATCTTATAAGAAATATGCAACCAAAAAATAGTAAGTGGCCTGACGTTTCGACCCTAGTAGAGTCTTTCTCGATGTCTTTCACTTTTAAGCCATCGAGAAAGACTCTGCTAGGGTCAAAACGTCAGGCCACTAACTATTTTTTTGCATTTATACCATAGGTCCTTTTGGTTGATAGCATTTTGCATTAGCTAATACTATTTTTCAGAAAAATATAATACTCACAACTCGTTTGTGATTGCTGCCACAGCTCTGGCTGTGCGTTGTAGCCGACACTGTCTCCATAGGTAAATGGCACCACCAAATACGACACCCCTGCGATGTCGAACAAAACGGGTGTTCCCGCCCCTTTGGTCCCAACACTTTGCACGTGGAAAAACTTGCTGTACTCGCTGTACCACTTGTAAATGGGGGAGTCCATGTTGTAGTTGTCACCTCTGAAGTTTGAAATGAACATGTAGCGTGGGCCGGTAGTGGAAGATAAGAAGGCACTTGCCCAGGCTCCGTAAGTAGTCATCGTTTGGAAGGAGTCAAAGGTGCCTGTATGCGGGTATAAGAATTATTGTTAGCGGCAAAAGTGTAATGGGAAATGCAGTGGTCATCGGTAACCTTTCGTTTGTGACACGTATTTATTGTGGAGACTAAACAGCATTCACTGTCAGTTTAATTTACTAACCGTTCTCTGAGTAGAGGTACACGATTGAATCGACGGTCCGCGACCCGCCAAATGACTGGAAATTGGCGCCAAATACAAACAGTTGTTCACCAATAACCATGGGCGTTATTTGTTTGGCCATGCTCAATCCAATCAGATCCTGGTCGTACTCGTACGCGGCCGTTGATTCGTTGAATTTAAACACTCTGGTCGTGGCCTCAATTTCTGAACCGTTGACGCTGCTGATACTGCAAAGAGAAGATATAGTTTCTTGTTTCTGTAAATGCCGAATATACCAGATTAAAGTGGTTACATTAGGATGACTGTCAAAGTTTCTACAAAATTTTGAGTCAACACGTTCAAAAATCAGTTGGTCAACAAAAGTCCAGAATAAAGTTGTCTTCGTAATGTCCAAAGGTCGAATTTTCGATTGACCGGGGTCAAACTTTCACAGTTTGTTTTCTTCATACAGGCCTAGACCTAGTTTCCAATACGACAAAGTATATATGTATTAATATTTATCTACATAATGATCAGAGTATACAAACTTACTAGCCACCAACGATGAGAAAGTGCTCATTGTTGAAGGTAAAGCCCGTACTACCGTGAGAAGGAGACTCTGCAAGCGTTTGAATTAGTACAGGTTCGTCCTCACGAGCTGTGAAAAAGGCGGGAAACAAAATTACAAATTAATGTACATGTAAATAATATACAACAAAGAACCCATTCCCTGTCTCCTCTTTAGAGGAGCATGTCAGACCTGAACAATGAGGTAAATGTTGACGTCAACAATTTTGTGACTCTACCCCAATCGCAAATATTGACACCAATTTCATGATAAATGTCCGTGTCCAGTGTCCCAACAAGATGCAAGAGTAGACGTCAGTCTCTTCGACCACAAGCTAGTACAACCGTAGGATCAAAAAAGCACAGCCGAGGGCCCAATTTCATGGCTCTGCTTACTGTAGGCCTAAGCAAAGAATCTTCACTTACGGAAGCATGGAATTGCTTACTTTACGTCAAGCGTATTTCACGGGTTAGCAGAGAATTTGTGTTTGTGCGCGTGCGTACTCCACGTTACTAGGCATTTTTCGCTTACATAGCTAGCGCAGAAATTCGGCGATTGCACAGTGAGCGGAGAATGTTGATCGCAAGCGCAGAATTCGGCGGTAAGCAGAGCCATGAAATCGGGCCAATTTTGGGTTTAAACGTACCAAACTGGCAGCGGTCTCCGCGGTAGTTTTCCGTACATGCGCAGTAGAACCCTTCAGCCGAGCAATCGGATTTGCACGATCCGCCATTTTGGCATTTGCCCTTGTAGTTGTTGACACATCCCCCGAAATAGCCCTAGTGTGCAAGAAAAAATACGGATTTCATTTTACGCATTAGGTTTAGGGTAATAATAAAGAGGTAAAACAAAACTGTATTGGTCGATGAAATACATAATTTGTACGAATGATTCATGTTTGACGTCAACAACACTTTTAATTTGTTTAGTTTATTTGAGTCCGAAATATTCCTTGTTGATTATTTTAACGGAAGTTCAACTCCTTATAAGGCCTTAGTTCTGAACAAATTATTACACTACAATTTGTTTACATTTTTCAGCTCAAAGTTTCGGAAATGTTCAGCAAAAACTTACGGTTCTATCGATGTTCTTGTCGACCACCTCGTAAAACAAGGCATCCGCATCTGCTGCATGCTGAAACTCGAGACCGGTGGAGCTGTCGTGAGGATGTAGCGAACAGTACTCGGACATCTTCGAATACTGAAATAAACACAGAATAATGACATCAACATCTCTCTTAAGAAACCCTTGTGTATTCATTGCAAAACTGAAAGCTTACCTTATCCAATTGGACTGCCTTTAACAGCACACTTTACAAAAAAACTCCGGGTCAGAATTGACCCGACTTCCGGGTCAGAATTGACCCGACTTCCGGGTCAAAATTGACCCGACTTCCGGGTCAGAATTGACCCGACTTCCGGGTCAGAATTGACCCGACTTCCGGGTCAGAATTGACCCGGTTTCCGAGGGCCTGACCCATTTCTGAGTCAAGCGGATCTAGAAACTGGTTAAAATAATGGGATTTGAACTCGGATTCTGCGTCAGTTTGACCCATTTCTGTGTAATTTCGACTCAGACCCGGAATCTGGCTCAATTTAATTGTGGCCCGGGAGTTTTTAGAATGTAGTTCTTTGTTTTGAACAATATTTAAGGTTTATCTTGATTATTATGGAGGATAATGCCGTACTTGAAAAAGCACGGGCAGCGGGCATGTCCAGCATAAAACCAACACCAGCGGCAGAATTATCAGAGCGTCTCCCGACAAAGATAAATATTTATGATCTACCAATTTGTTTTAAAAATATTTTTTTTTCAACATTTGGTATTTGGAAGACTTTATTCCTTTCGACCCTCTTCCTTATTCTCCTTTGATAATGATACCAATAATAGACTTGGTCTTACTGTGAACGACAAACAGCCATCGCTTCGTCGACACAATCGAGCGCAGTCGGCAACAGAGGAATTGGTGACGTCTTGTCCGTCGGTCAAGAATAGCGACATCGACACACCTGGAGTGCCGAAGAATTCCATCGATTGCTCGTAGCAAACTACCCCCGCAAACGAGGGAGGTACGAGGTGGATAACTATGGCTAGGAGGACAAGAAGCGAGGTGGCTCCCCCTCTGGAAAAGTGTCCATCAGCCATGCCGATTGTCTGCGCTGGAAACGAAACAGCCAGAAAATGAGATACAATATTGTGTGTTTCTTTATAATACATTCTGATGTAATAGGTACAGGGGGTTATTTTGATGAAGAGTTGTGGCCTCCAATCAGACATGGACCTGTTGATCACTTTTTATATTGTTTCTAGACTGTGGAACATTCCTTGCCACTTTTTGCATTCCGATTGTTATTAATCTATTTGTAGGCCTACCTCATTGATAATTTATTCTATTAATCAAAACACTGGGCATGCATTTGTGTAAGTATTGCGCCTGTTCAATCATATTTCATGATCAATAGTATATTTGTTTAATTGGTTAATTAATAAGCAGCCTGAAACAGCCGTTGTTTACACTGACGGTACATTTTAAGATGGCGGCCTCCTGCAGACGTTAGAACGTGCGAAAACTTAGAAGCAAAGCAAGTGTTATGTCTTTGGAATGCCAACGGAAAAAGTGAGAGTGGCACTAATTGTGGTTGGGAATACACTGTGAGTTATGAATGTGAAAATACAGTAATTTCCGTGTAAGAAGTGAGGACAGCGAGACCTCAAAATCTGAAACCGAGGTCCTGAGTAAGACAGCAGCGACAGCTCATCATGCCAAGCAGCTCGCCGATGAATGCTTCTATCTCCCCCTAGTTGAAGCTCAAGACACCCACAACGACGTATGTAAGTAAATCAAGCTAAAAGTTTTAAATAAACAAATATTTTCTGGTATATTCGGTTTGCGTTAACACCATGTGTATCTACTTTACTGTGTAGATTTGTTCTTTGGGAACCAACTAGGTCTTGCTTTATTCTACTGCCGCGGAGTAGATTTCGGACATTCGGGAGATTCTAGTAGAGCAAATATTTTCTTAATTAGTTTTAAGTTGTTCAACCTTTTGTAGGTTATTTAGAGGCTGTACATTGTTTCTACATCCATGTGTTGTTTGTGCGTGGAGGTGGGGATGATAAGTAGAAAGTACTTTGTTCATAACTAATGTGAGGTATTTTTTGTATACGTTTGTTGACGAGTATGGTTGTGTGTGGTAGCTAGTAACCGTAAAAGAACATTTTCCAAATGCTGCAAGTGGTGTGCATACATGCAGACACGTGCACCGTTGCATGTCTAAATAACATGCACATGTCACATTGCACAATTTTGAGAAAACAAACCCCATATCATTGAAACCCTCAAGTGGCTGGTGCAGGTTGAATTCAGTCAAATTAGATTGAAGGCTGGCATGCCATTTTTCTACCAGTAAGCAAACTTATATAGGCACGTGAGGCACGTAAATCAATATGCAAATCCGGTATCCGATATTGCCAAGCTCTGTGTATACTGGTCCCAGTTTCATAAAGCCTGTAAGCACAAAAACTTGCTTAGCACAGAAAAATCTTGCTTAGAAGAAACAGGTTACCAACCAACCATCATGGCCAAAACTTAAGGTCTATACAGCGATGGAATTCATTCATTCATTCATTCATTCACTCACTCATTCATGTAAGTTTATTATTCAACTTAAAAATTACACGACAGAATTTGATAGGCTTATGTCTAAAATTGACGTGTTTACATAATTTAAAAACTACAACAAATTGTCAAATAAAATAGAAAAACATGTAAAGCGATAAAACCTAAAAATATAAACAATAACAACTTGCTCATAATTTCTTACTTGTAATCAATATTACATCGCTTGTGTATTGACGGCAGTGGTAAGGCATTCTACCGTTGGTGACTGAATTAACAGACTATAATCACAACCTAATTTATAATATTGATAAAATGGCGTTCGTTAATTTTTGGAAAGTATCATCCTGACCGACACCGGATTTTGTGATTGGTGCATTTGCGGCATTTCAATGTTCTGTCTTGAGGAGTCCTTGCTTTTGCAAGAGTGACTTGAGAATGGTTTTGCAGTTTAAACTATATGGTTTTAGTGGCAGGGATGCGGGAAATGCACGTTATTTAGCTTGACTCTTCTTCGAATTCAGGTATAAACTTTAGGTGATAATACATCAGACCAAGAACTGGCTGAACTTTGAAAATACACGTGAGACTGCATCTGGTCTTGTGACTAGCGCTTTATCGCTCTCACACAAAAATGGTGTCTGCTGCGAGTGGGTGGTGGGTGGTTATTTGGGCCGGAGGATGGGTGTCGACACTTTCAATAGTGCGAGTATCTGCCTATAGCTTCCGTGCCACCATATTGCATTTTTGTGTTTTTACAACGCAATGTACCAACGTCGAAATTCAAGACAAACCCCCTTATTGACAACCATACTGTTTCTGCCAATCGATCACAGCAATTTTCTTTGGTAAACTGCACAAAAAGGTTACTTACCGAAAGAATGGTCCAATCTACCTTCCCTTAGCGTAGAAATTGAGAAGTTTTACAGATGTACAAGACACATTATGGCCTAGGCCTATATTTGTTCAACAACGACATGTATTATTCATGTTGTACTAGCAAATAAATGGAAATATCTTCGGGCCGCAACATAGCCTATTTCTTGTGCAACTTGTACTGCAATGACATTGTACGAGGTATTGACCAGGCTATGGGCAAAGGGTTTTGTAATCGATTTTGTGTCCAGTTTGCATGATATCGATTAGAAATTAGAAGTGCTGCCTGCAGTCCCCGAACACTACAAAAGAAGGCGTTCGAAAACATATGCCCGTACGTCACTTGCAGAATAGTCTTTTAAATTCATATACCAGTAACCGCGTTAGAAGAAGACAAAAAACTGCTAAAACTCCGTCTGTATTGTGACAACACCGACGCGGTGTTAATTTTACCCACGTATTTAAGCATGGTAATGGTCAGTCTATAAAGGCAAAGTGTCCTTTGGTTTTTGGACGGTTCGATTTTTTTAATATCAGGCCTATATACATTCAAACTAACCCGTGAAAATGCCATTTCAAAACGTGGTAGCGTTTTTGAGATTTGCCGAAAATCCCGAGCGGTTATGTCCACGCAGAAAGAATCATCTGTAATTAGAATACACAATCTGAGAAACGTCCCCTGACAGTAACGTTTCTCAGATTCAAATTTGGGGGAAGAAACTTACATCTTTTTTCCATAACCACATTACTTCGTAGTGACATGATTCTCAAAATGATATACTATCGAAAGCTTTTCCTTTTTTATTGCCATTAATTTTAAGAGCGATTACCAAACGTACACCTTCGCTTCAGGGATGTGAAGCCCATTATCAATTCTCTCCTTTATTGTCGTAAATCATTGTCCTTTTAGTTTCAGTTTAATTAAACCAGTTAATGATAAAATGAATAGGACCTAATCGGTAGGGCTTGTTTGGTGGATGGGGACAACTAGCGCACGTTCCCATTACTCTAGAACTTGTCGCTATTGCAGAGTAAAGTTGATAATGTGGGCGAGTAGTGTCGATGTCACAAGTTCAACAGATAATTCCTACAGAAATACCGTCCGGTGTCATGGGCTAGCGAAGTTGATTCAAAAGAGGGCGCTATCGGACGAATTTTTCAACACAATTCGCCGTATGGGGATGGGGCGGGGGACACACCGGCACGTCAGAGGTTTATTAGGCGAACCATGGCCATGGTGTTTGAACTTACGCCGACCTAATTCTCTAAAATTTGATTGTAAAACAAGTCAGCAGTTTCATCCTCCACCCATATAAAACAGAAACCAACAATATTAAACTGTTCTTGCGAGCAAAAAACAAAATACAAATGGCTATGTTTTCTGTTTCTGATCAGGTCCAAACGTCAGCGGTTTGCAATGCTGAAAAACTGAACTAGTCCCTAAGTTATAATAAATCTTCGGGGATTTGAAGCCCAAGTAAGTTTAGATCACAGTACATCCCTTTATGTCATAAACCTTACTATTTTATAATGTCAATCCATTAAGTAAACCAGTGATTAAGTTCCATGCATTATAGGGGACCTTCGAGACAGTTAACAAAAACAAACTACCGTTTTTAATTTCCAGATGAACACCATAAAGGTAATTTATAAACCACAAACATAAATTATAACATACTGACAATGATAAGCCCATTGATAATGCTGAACCTTTTCCCTCGAAAAACGTGTCATTGTTTGAGTCCAAACTTAGATAAGACATAAACTTGGAGTGAACTTGAAATTAAATACTTGTGCCCTAAAGAGGGAGTCTCTGCACAGGACCATAGGCAAAATGGACGTTATGTAAACAAAAGCAAAGTTTAAGTGTGTTGTTGTTTAACCATTACGTTGGAACCATTGAGCACTGAGGAGTACAGACTGTTTTAGTTCTTCATTGTCAAATCAATTTGATTTAAGCATGGAGGTAGATATTAAATTGTCTACCTCTACGATTTAAGCCATCATTCCTCACACATTATTCAACTTGGGCCTTAATACACACAAATATTAAAACTAAACTTTGACCACTGCTAATTGAAAACTTGAAAAGGCCATAAATAACAGATTAATATTAAAAACCATATAATTGCATTGAATCTGACACATTTTTTCCCTGCTTATTTATAAATGAATGTTTACTAATTTTTGCTACTATGAGCCAGGCACTGTGTGATTTGTGTCAGGCTCTTTCACGACGCCCAATTGCGGATTCCGAATTCGTTAACCAAATCCACCGTTAGTGTTTGTTGAGTGTAAATTGTAGCCCATCTGAGAAACAGCTGTCCAGTTTTAGACGCTAACTAGGTGCTGTTTAATAAACAATCTTCGACATTCTGTGGCCTTGTGAACGGACACGTGGTTGTCTGGCAAGGCCTTGCCACACGGGGCAATTTTCACAGGCAACTTGGAGGCAACTAACTGCAATGTATGTATGCACAAGGAACACTTCAGCAGCACAAGAGACACTCTTCCAGGTGTAACTCACTTTCCCCAGGACAATAAGGAGAAAACTGAAATGTGAGAGAGTTTCTTTCTTGGAGCTGGTTGCCTGTAAATTACTCCGTGTGACAATTGGCTGTAAGGCCCCAGCAGTATATTCTTGCTCTCCTTTAACCTCTGTCATTCTCATGGCCATCTTCGTCAGGTACCCTGATTGCATAGTGATAATGCCTGTTCAAAGTTTCATTTCATAGACACCATAGACTATTTTCCTTTCCCACCTTGGATGGGTCACCGTGTGCAAAAACAAAATGGCTGGACAGTGTTTCGACCATTGATCTCTAGTATATAATATAATAGAGAATGGTTTCGACCAATAGTACTGAGCTACAACCTGTCAACTAAATACTTGTTTATATACATTACTTTTTAAAAAATAATTTTTTATATTCTGAACACCCTCAAAAAGCAAGTTTTTTTCACTTGCATATCTTTTCCAGCACCTATAAAATGCAAATCACACACAATTATTATAGATAAATATAAATAACCATAACTAAACAATAAAAGAAAACTAACTTCCATATGTTGCAGTTCGTTGCATTCAGTGAAACCTTAGATGGGCAACTTCTTTCTACTTAATTTGTGAAACCTGTCAAAAGAACAGGGCCCAAACTACATAGAGGTGTTTAAACCCCAAAAGAAGCTAAGCACACACAATTATGGTTACCAGAAACAAGTTACCAGCCAAACCATCATTTCACCTGAACAATTTAGTAATGGGTTCCTGCTAAATTTGAGAAGCATTCTGCTTAAGCAGCTCCACTTTTTTTTTTGTCCAAAGATTTAGATGCCAGCCTGAGGAATCCCTACTTGATAAACCATCACCGAATGAGAAATTACCGGCACAAAAAGGCTTTTATATTTTTGGTAGGACTAGAAATCAGTGTCACCTACATATTTACACATTTCAGCTACATTTTATGCTATTGTCAATGACTAATGAACAAACATATATTTTTATAATTTATAGTAGGTTTAAATTAACAATAATAAAATTAAAACAATAGAAACCCTTAATATTGGTTAAAACAATTGGCTTCTTTGTACGACTCTAACCTAAATTGCATCAAATTCGTTGTTTCTAATTTGTGCTGTGTGACCACACCATAGCTTAAAATAACCCAGTGCCCAATTTCATTGAACTGCTTACCAGAAACTATTGCTTAGCAACAATTACATGAGCACCAGTCAAAAGCAATACACATCACCTGGCTGGTAGCGTGTCTTGTTAAGGAAGTGTGTTTTTGCTAAACAAACTCATGGGATCAAAAGGCACTTAGGAAAAGAGCTCTGGGTCCAAATTCATAGAGCTGCTTAAGCAGAAAATAATTCGCTTTAACAATTTCTGCTAAGCAGAAATGAGCAGGACAACAGTCACACATGGTACACGTGACTTGGCGTTTTGTCTAGTAACCTAAATCTGGTAAGCATACTTTTTGTGCTTTAAGCAACTCTATGAAATTGGGACCTAGTCAGTGTAAAGCTAAGGGCAGCAAATGGTAGTCTTCACAATTATTTCAGTTTTTGTAATCGTATTGAAACCTTTAACAAAAATTACTTCAGGCTACGGAAACAGTTTTCTTTTCAACTTTCAGCTCTTTCAAGTTCTTCATGTCAAGCCAAAAAGCAATTCTACTGGTTAGTAGCAATCAAACTTAACAGTGGCTTATAACAAACTTTAACTGCAATCTCAAACTTGGCATCTACATTCAGTGTGTGGCAAAAAGGGGAGAAAATTTAGTTGTTTTGTCCTCACATTAAATTGCACACTAAACTTGAGATGTTGAGGTAAATTTTCATACTTTTTAGATTATTTGGAGGTTCAAAGACAAATAAGTAAGTTCTTGTATACTTTTAGCAAAATGTGTTGCCGCAGTGTAAGTTACTACAAGTATAGGGGACTACAGCCCAAGTGTGACATAATTCCACTGTAAGTCACTTCAAAAACAAACTGGATCTAACGATTACTGGAAGTCCACAGGAAATGCATAGAGCTAGTTTGTCTCTGGAGATTCGTGTACAAAAAAAATCCCCAAAGTTGATGGTCTTGCTTTTCAGTGTTTTGCCGTGTTGCAAGGCCTTATCAAAATTATTGGTTTCTGTCATAAGAAATGCCTTTGAATGATGACATTGGTGATTTTCGGTCAATTTCATACACAGAGGTATGTCAGCTTTGGTCAGCCGGTGTAATAGGGGACTTTGTCCTTCACTGTGAGTGTGTGTCCCCAATACGGTACAACAAAATGGGCTGAAGGAAGTGGATTCAAAAGAGGGCGCTACCAGATGACATTTCTTTACTATTTGCCATATGATTGGGGGGGGGAATGAATCTCAGAGAAGACAGAATTTCCTGCCACACCGGAAGTAGCCATAACCTTGTGCATACAGCAGATGTGTACACATCTATTGTAACATGATAACTTTACCAACAAGATTGAGGAGGGGGGGGGGGAATATCTTGTAGAAAACTGGCCGCTTTAAAAAAAGGCTCTCAACTGCAGCTCTGCAGCATCCACACTGTCAGTGACTTTACTTTGTCTTCTCGGTCTCTTTTCCATTATCTCTGCAAGTGAAAAGTAATTAAGATAACTTAAAAACGAAAATGCTCTCACGCCTTTAAGTGATGTTGCTTTTGCATCGGGGATAAAGAACATTATTTGGGTTTTGGTTCTTCGAATCCCACCTGAGTGATATGCCTGTTGATTTTTTCCTGCAGAAATCGGGAAAGTACCGAGCATACAGTGCTTAATACACATGGATGAAAGGGCAAAAACCTAATAATTATTACACACCTGTCCGAGTCTAGACCTATATACCATGCCTGAAATGTAGCAGTGGGTATCACCCCCCCCCCATCACCCCAAAGAAATGTTCCCAAACTTTAACACACTGTTTTTCTTCTGTACAGAAGTACCCCCTCCCCCTTAAGAATTCCTAAGATTCCAAGCACACAATGAACACACAATAAGGGAGGGTGGGGCGGGGTTCCACCATGTTCCATATGAGCACCAAATGTCTGGACCCACCAATGGTGAACAGTCAAGAACCACGGAAAGCAAAATGTGTCCTCTCTCTCTCTTTCCTAGGAAAGAATCGACCGTTGCAAGTCCTACACGGCATGTTCTACTTACTTGTTTGACTCGGTCTGGGTTTTGTAGAGTTTTTTGAGTTGAGGTAAGATGACCATGGAGTAGAGGAGAGGGAAGGACGTGTAGAATAGGACTGGCATGTAGTACATGGCACTGTACACCTACATAGGTACAAACAGAAGATTTGTAAAGTATGAAAAACATGTAAAAAAAGTGAAAATAATAATATGATAATAATATTAATTAAGCATGTGTAAAATTACACAAGCAAACTGAAAATTATGTTGCTTGAGCCCCCTCTTGCCAACCCCTTCTTACCCTTCTTAAAAAAAACGACAACTATATGATCTGTTTGGTTTTCACATTTTAAATAATTTGTGCACAAAATGTCTAAGCTAATTATGACAATGCATAAGTACACAGTTTGGTACATGACTAATTCATGTATGTCAGGGCTCGAAATTAACACTGGACCACAGGCCCGAAGGCCAGTGATTTTGGCATCGGGCCAGTAAACTTACAATCATACAAGTCCGGCGGTCTTGTGTTTTTTCAATAATAACACCTCACTGCATTTTTTATTCAAACTGATAAATACAAATATCTGTCATTTCCGTTGAGTAATGAAGTTATTACCCATTTAAGGAAAATGAGATTTAAATCTTTTCTTAAGGTAATGCTTGTTCCCAAAACAGCTCAAATGTGAAACTGTGTAGATAGTGTTCTTCTCATTTTGATTCTGGTCTTGTAAAAAAAAATCTGGTCCAGTAAAGATTTTGAGCTACAACCCCTGCAGTCTTGTGGATTGTTTCCCCAAATTTGAGCCCTGTATGTATGTATGCACATGTCTTACTCTTGCAAAGGATTTCTCTTGGTAAAGTCTAAAGCCCCCCTTATGTTTTGTCCCTGCCCCCCCCAAAAAAAAAAAAAAAAAGAGAGAGAAAAAAGGAGAGAAAAAGAAAAAGAAAGTGGAACTTGTTATAAAACTTCTTTTGCAATCCTGCTTGTGCCACACATTCAAATGGAAGTTGTGTGCGTGTGTTTGCCGCCTGTGTGTAATTATGCAAATGCTATAAATAACCCTGTGACAGCAACCTATATTCATTATCAACAATGCAAATGATATATTTTTTTTTTAAAGTCTCTGTAAAAATTTTCAAAATTAGACACACGTACAGACACCCCTCTCTCTAAAACCATGCCAGTAAACAACCTTCAGTTTCTGAGAGTTGTTGTTGCACTCACCACATGTATTCTGCTCCAGCGCAGTAGAACCAGGGCGGCCAGGGCGTGACCGCAGACGAATTTATTCCACATGAGCTTGACGGCAAACAGTGGGAAATCAAAAGCAGGAGTACTGACTAACTTGCTCAGGGCAGGAATCCTTTTAGTTGCATCTGTAATCTAGTCAATTCAAAGAATTTATGAGTTTTATAGAGGGGTGATCTTTTGGTTTTAAATTTTCACTGTTTTGCGTCAAGTTATAATGCTAGTCAGTTCATTGTATAGGCCTAGTTCTTTCTTTTAACTCATATGCACAAAAACTTGGGGTCTCCACTCTTCAAGCTTGCTTTCAAAAGAGGCTTCCACCACTTGATACTTATTTTTTTATCCTAGTAATTAATTGTCGTGGCCGAGCGGATAAGAGCATCGGACTCAAGTTCTGGTGGTTAAGTTATCGGTATGTGGGTTCGAATCCCGGTCGTGGCACTTGTGTCCTTGAGCAAGACACTTAACCATAATTGCTTCTCTCCACCCAGGGGTAAAATGGGTACCTGTGAGGGCAGAGATGGTTTATGTGAATGATTAGCTTGGAGCGCGGTAAACTCGCAGCACCGGCTGTATACTCCCCAAGGAGCTGAGATGGTTTAAGGAATGAAATATATGGCCCAGTGACCAGGGGTAATAATGTCAGAAGTGCTTTGATACGCCCCTCGGGCTGTGATAAAGCGCTATATAAGAATCGATTATTATTAATCGTCAAAGCAAACTAATTGAGTTGAAACTGAACTGACCTGTCAAAGCCTTGATATACTATTGGCCCTGATTGAGGAAAACAAACAACCAACGTGAATGACAGGCAGTTTTAAAAACTTACTATTTTAGTTTACCCCAATACTGATGTGTGACAAGCACTGTGTACTGAGAGCTTTCTCCAAGTCATGACGGAAGAAATTCCACATGCACACTACTCGGGTAGACTCCCCCCCCCCCCAACCACACCCCCCAAAACCTAGTACCTTTTTGAGAAAATAATGATGTAGGCCCCCCACCATCTTTTTAGAGCTATACACAACTTACCTGAGACTCAATAAACGTTACGAAAAACTCCTGGACGAAGCAAAGAAAATAACCGATGAAGAAACCGTGCCAGATGGCCAGGAAGAAGAGGGCAGCCGCCTGAGAGATGTATTTATTATTCAAGAATTTCAACCTCTTGAACACATACCTTTGGATGGTGAAACAAAAGTATCAGATATATGAAATGAGATTTGGTGTGAAGAAGGGCACATTTATAATAATAATAGTGGCTTCTTATATAGCGCACATATCCGTCACTCAGTGACGCTCAAGGCGCTTCAACATTAAGTATTTTCCTGCAAGGTATTTTGGGGCTACGTTTGAAGTATGAGACCTACTCCTTTACAAAGCACCATGTAATGGTTTACAAGGTGCTGTGGCGCAATATGCAGCCAATCAAATTATGGGCACGTTCCGGAGCATTTCCTGGCAGGCAAAATACTACACTACTCATATGGAACATTCATCAATGTACTTCAAGAAGATCATGGAGGCCAAGCCTACAAACCATTCTTGTGTCAAAGCCCCTGTTTCACTCACCTGGAAGCCCATAGGTTTGTTGAGATATTGAATGAAATGACGCAGTGCTTTGAGATCGTCGCGATCTCAAATATCTTCGGCCTTAGACCGACGCAGGCATCCCATAATGCATTGCCTTTCTCATCTTTTCCGTTGTACGTAAGCCCGGCCATAATGCAGACGCCCTCCTGCAAAATGAAAAAAAGGCCATTAAAAATACAGTGTTGATTTGTATCAACACAATCAATTACAGTTGAAATCTTACTGTTAAGAATTGAAAACCGTGATAAAACTAACTGTTTACAGATCTAAGGGTATTCTATTTTCGGTAAGGGCTTGTCCGTAACACTAGCCCGGTGTAAATTGCCTAGTAAAAACTGGTATGGGCTAGTAAATAACTTCTCAACAAACTGTGCAGTCTACTTGTTCATAAAATTTGGGACAAGTTCTTTTAGAGTGCGTGAATGTAACCTCCTTTTGACCAATAAGATGGTTGGAATAGCTACCATTAATACATCAGAAATTGTGTGCTCTGTTCGTAATATGATGATTAAGAACAGATTCTATGCCGTCCATCCATTTACTGGTTTTCTGAAATGTTCATTACAACATCCATTCCAATCCTCTACTTTTCAATAAGCATCATTAAACTAAACTGTGCATGAAAATGTGACATGGATGCTCATGTTTCCACAAAGCATTT
The DNA here is from genome assembly GCA_023634235.1 of Pisaster brevispinus. Lineage (NCBI taxonomy): Eukaryota > Metazoa > Echinodermata > Asteroidea > Forcipulatida > Asteriidae > Pisaster > Pisaster brevispinus. The sequence goes on from JAMKCF010000002.1 coordinate 1,963,199, forward strand.
CATATCACGTAAGATTTGGTTTTGCTTTTGTATAAGATTATATTATCTGTCTTTATTTATGACCAGTTGAGAAGAATAAGTTTTCTTACCGTAAACATGAAGACTGAGCTGTATTTGAAGAAAAGGGACTTACTCCAAAATATCAGCACAAACACTTGATGAAGAAAAGATGAACTCTGTCGGCAGAAACGCAATGGGGTAGAAATTAGAACAAGTGTAGTCAGGTCAGGTAGGCTCAGTGGTTTTCAGTTCATGAGGACCCCAGTCTGATTCCTGGACTGAAGCCTTGCATGTGGGTTGGGTTTTCAGTCTCTACCTGACTTCATGGGTTTTCCCTCTTTGGGGTGTTCCCTCCCACATCAAAAGCTGAAACTTCTTCATTGTCTTCTTTTAAAAAAAGTTGGTGTAATGTCTCCATTCGGATGCTTTGCTAACTGCATAATTCAGATTCAGATTCAGTTTCTATTTCTAAAAACAGAGTTTTTATGTGTTTTTTTTTTCATCTATATGGAAATTGTTTATGGGGAGTGGTTGTACTCTTAGTGAGTTCAGTGCAGTAATCTTAAACTCACCGCAAACTGAGGAGACAAGAGATACTCATTAGGGAAGAATGGCGAAAGAGCAACATGGAGGAGGACATAGATGCACCCAACGTAGAATCGATTCATCGCTGGCTCCACACAATTAGGCAGTTCCCCCTTGTCGTTACCCAAGATTTTCTCTGCGGTGAAGTCAAGGTACCGACGGAGGGAGAACTGTGGGCTGGCGAAGAATCCCCCGAAGAAGTAAGTGTAGCCGGCAAGTTCTAAGAGAGAGGGCGCCGTCTTGATGTTGAACAACTTTTGTTCTGCACTCAGCTGCTCCTACAAAGTGTGAAAGGGGACAGATTTTGAAGATATGGCATAACAATAGCTTCCTTGTGTAAATTTTTGTACCTATTCTGGCGCTGAAAAGGACAAAAACCCATCATGAATCAGTCAGAAAGGAACACAGAAAGAATTTCTTCAGAGAACTCTTGTGTCAATTAGATTTTCTAAAAGTCTTAATCGATTGTTTCAGCAAGACAGCAGCTCTATCGAGAGAGATTGAAAATTTGCATGATTGTATTGGTTACAAATGCACTATTATTAAACAAAACATGGACACTCTTCCCAAAAACCAATACAGGCCTGGAATTACATGGAGGCCCTGGCCTCTGTTGCCCCTGGTCTCGGCCTTGGTGCCCCTTCAAAAGTTTCCCATAAACTTTAAAATTTTCCAAGGTAAAATTCCTGGCCTGCTAATTGATGTGTTATTCATCCAGTTGCTTTGCTTATAGAAAAGTCACATCCCCTTAAGGTGATCCCATGGCTGCCTCTTCCAAGGTTGTATCCTAAACTTGGGTGTGATCCCTGGCTACACGGCAGCTTACGGTTGAATGGCTTCTGACTGGCACCCCCGAACAAAGATATTGACTAATAGGGAGACCACCGACATAGGGCTGGATAGCTAAGTTGGTAGAGCGCCGGTACGTTAATCCGGAGGTCGTTGGTTCAAGTCCCGCTCCAGTCAATTTTCCTTTGTTCGAACCCAAATTATATAAAATTTACCCAGTCAGTTTCCTTTGTGGTTTATTACTTGATAGAAAAGAACAATGACAGTTCTCTTAAACCATAACACACTTGTTGGTTCCTTACCTCTTTTTTCTGACCATCATAGAGGTCCCAGGCAGTTCCGATGAGTCTCAGGGTGAGAATACAGTGGGGTGTAGTCCAGATCAAATCATAGCCATCAGTGGCCAGGTACATGTAAGCAATCAGCAAGTACGCCTGAACAGTTTGAACACAATTACAGCAGAGTAAAAAAATTAGGCGTGAAAATGAGTGAAGGAGGCCAAAGTGGCAAGGCTGCATGACCACCAACCACCCCCCTCCGTTGCCCTGGTCTTGGCCTTGGTGCCTCTTCAGGAGTTTCCCATAGACTTTAAGAATGGAAGTACTTTTGTTGCAAAATTAAAATGCCCTTGCCCTCTCATAGATGAAATTCCAGGCTTGTTGATTACTCACCATATTAAAACTAAATGAAATGGCCACAGAAAGCTGAGTTCCTCCAATGGTGACCAGCAATGCATAGTTGATTAAGACTGAGATGGCTGAATGGATGATGTCATAACCTGCATAGATGAATAAATGAATAAATTATTTAACCATAATTAGCGCAGCTTGTTAATGTACTGTCCCAACTTGACAATCGGTCCCAACTTGAGTGTTAAAGTTGGGGCGTCCCAACTATAGTTGGGATCGCCCATAGAGCTCAACAGGATAACCGTGATCGATCACGCCTGGATTGCTGAGTTACGCTAAGATGGTACGATATGCTTTATTTCAAACCCGCGTCTCGGCTCTGTTCAAAACTGATGATGGCCCTTCTCTCGGAAAACCAAAATTCTAATTAACTATTTATTATTTTTAGTTTATTCATGGGGTGGTGCGCTGTGTTTACTGCGATCCCAACTATAGTTGGGGCGCCCCAACTTTAACACTCAAGTTGGGACCAGTCCCAACTATAGTTGGGGCGATTGTCAAGTTGGGGCGAAACAACAATATTGACACAAAATGGCTGATTTATAAATTAAGTAATACACGATTCATCAAGATTCCTAGGTCAGCGTCTAGATGTCTACATCAATGCCTGTTGACACTTGATGAAGGCAATGAAGGCAGTTGCCTCCTTGCCCCTGATCTTGATATCCCAACAGAAATTTACAATTTCCCCGATAGAGGTGCCCTTTACCAAGGAGTAAATGCCTTAGTGCTCTTTCAAAAAAATCAGGCCTTCATCGATGTATTATGGCTTCATATATCACAGGTCTTAGGTTCGATTCCCTGCCTGTAGATTTTTCTTTCCTGCCACAGACCTTGGAAACATGTGACTGTGAGTGTTGGCCCAGTGGACTCCTCCGTTGCATACGTGTAGTGCAACAGAGACTGGCGTCCTACCAGGGCTATGTGAGTCTACTCTGCTTTTCTTCATAAAAGTTTATGCACGTCACTTACCAAAGTTTATGTATGCGAGAGTTAGACAACACACGGTGAAGTAGATGTGCTTGATTGTTGGTGACTGACCATGCAAGTACGTCCTAGAAATATATGCCAATGGAAAACCTGAAAAACAATTTTTTTGGAAAGTTATCACTACAGGGGTGTCATGTGGCCGAGTGGTTTAGAGCATCAAATTCAAGTTTCGATGGTTAAGTCGTCGGGGTGTGGGTTCGAATCCCGGTCATGACACTTGTGTCCTTGAGCAAGATACTTTACTATTATTGCTTCTCTTCACCCAGGGGTATGACTGGATACCTGCGAGGGTAGAGGTTGATATTGTGTTTGAAAAAAGCCTTCGGAGTGCCACGGCAGCCCGGGCTGTATAGCTGAGAAAGATTACAGGAATGTTATTGGCCCAATGACCAGGGCACTAATAACTAATGTAAAATGTAAAGCGCATTGAGACGTTATTGTGAAATGCGCTATATAAGAACTAGTTATTATTATTATTATTACAGAGGTCACTAAGCATTTGGAATAAAAGCCAAGTAATTTTGTGTGTGTTAGAAAGCAGGGTTTTAAGAAAGTGTAATATAATATAAGCTTTCTTCACACTGACAGCAATGTACATTGGAGACTCTCTCTCTCTCTCAGAAATTATCAAAATATATTGTATTAAATCAAATCAAATCAAATCAAGTGCAACACAGTTACACATCGAGATGATCTTTACCTACTTTGATACAAGGTAAACAGCATTAATAATGCTACGTACAAGTCACAAGGAATTAATTTATATGGAAAATAAAAATACAACATACCCGAAAGAAATGTAAACAAGTACAATAAAGCCGGTACGTCGAGGCCAAGACGCCCAGCTAGATCCCCCAACAAACTCGGTGAGGCGTCGATACTTTCCTGCTCCATTTTCACTCCGTTTTGAAGTCTAAACACACGTAACTAAACAGCCTCCATCCACCCCTTTAGTTTAACACTACCTTTGTCCCAGATTTTATCTGTGTTGACCTCGACTTTGGTTCGATGCTCGTATCGTACTGTGTTTGTTATTGTGTAGGTCAGAGTGAGTTGTACTTTTCGTAAATTTTGTATGTAACCTTTGACCAGGCGAGATCGATTACGCGTGCGCACTCACGCGCCTAGATGTTGGTTAATTACTTTAAACTTGCATCAGTCTATCGGCAGATCAGGTTTTAAAAAAATCCTGTTAGAGGGCGCTTTACACATTGGGAAAAAATAACTAGCTCACCAAAGTGCCAAACTACTTGCTGTGGGGCAAAATCTGATGTTACAAATAAATAAAATCTTGTGTAATACTGTAATAATATAGTTGAAGTTATTGCAATCTGATATTTTTTTTCTTCGATAACTTTATGTGGGTTTCTTGACCCATTATTAGCCTCCCCATAAAGTTATTGACTTATCCGGATTATTAGTAATGGTCCACTCTACGCCCACTCTATTCATCCTCCCTCTGAAATTGTACTTGATATTTCACCCTGTGGGAAATGAACTGGGCCCGATTTCATGGCTGCCGAGTTTACGGAAGCAGGGAATTCGTTGCTTACGTCAAGCGTATTTCACGGATTAGCAGAGAATTGTTGTTTGTGCGCGCGCGTACTCCACGTTACTAAGGCATTCTTCGCTTACACAGCTAGTGCAGAAATTCGGTGCTTGCACAGTAAGCGGAGAATGGTGATTGCAAGCGCAGAATTCAGTGGTAAGCAGAGCCATGAAATTAGACCCTGACTGGAGGGGGGGGGGGGAGAGACGACTATAACAAATTATAAAGAGAAAAGAAAACAGAAAAGAAGAATAATCCAACCCTGTCTCACACTATAGTTTGGCAAAACGATAGACATTTAATAATTATTTGAGTATTATCAACAAGATAAGTTTTTGATCAGCTGGTTAGTAAAGCTGATCAAAAGGTGTCAAAACAGTCTACTTTTTAACTAAATAAAAAAGGAAACCCTATTATGAGTACAAAATAAAGGAGGTCGTTGCCATGTTATAAATTAAGGTCAGAATCATAATACTAATTATCTTTTAATTCTCATAACCCCTTTCAAAAACAGTCCCTATTTTCAGTTGCCCATCAGGGCAAAATTTCATCGGAACCGAATCAGAAAAATATCGAATTTAATTTGGTTTTACCCTTACACCGATGTGTATTAAGCACTCTATGCGCAGTGCTTTCCCGAGCTCCGTGAACCCCGCCCCCAGGCAACCTCTCGGTGGGATTCAAACCCACAACCTAGAAAATATTGATGACAAATTCTGCTAAGCGACAGTAAACAGGATACCAGTCATAGGTGCAACATTGGATATGGTATTTTAGCTTGTAACCTTTTTACTGGTAAGCATAAGTTTTGTTGTGTTTAGTGTGCATCGGCAGCTCTATCAGCATTTTCGATATAGTGGACACTATAGATAGGAGTGCATTGTTTGGTTTGGTTTTCTTAAGTTGACAAATAATACCCAAACCTAAGTGTTATACTCATCATACTATTGATTACTAAGGTCTCAACACCTTTAGTCAACATCTTTGATCTTGTAGTCTTCCATTCTGTTCAAGGGATAACATAGTATCCTTCAGAAAAGTAATTGGTCGTCAAATCCCGCCGGGTAAGCGATGAGCACCTGATGCGTTTTGTGAGTATATCGCTAATCATCCCCTTTTTAAAATAGTCGAGCCCATTACCAAATAATGGTCAACGTTTTAGCCAAGGAAAGGACATGGCTTTGTTATGCAAATAAATCGCCAGTCGCGTGAGGCTAGAGAGAGAGGCCGATGAAGTAGGCGGTCGTTGTGTGTGTGTGTATACGGCGCACTTTGCTCCAAACAACAAAATTGCAAATTTAACAAGTTTCCATGCTTTTTGCTCCAACAAAGTCATATTTTTACCGCAGTTCCGAGGGTGAACTACCCCCAAAAAGTGCAGAGGTGAGTTGATAATCTTCTTGTTCTAGAATGTTGGTGTTGAAAAGGCATTTTCATTCACATATTTAAAGACTGTTGGGACGTTTCCGGGATCGGGAAAAGGCGCCGAGTTTAAAACTCCACGTGTTGATTTTATGTTCGTGTTTGTTGTCTGTTGAGAGAGGCTAAAAAGTGCGGGGTATAAGTACCAAAGCTTGAATTTTCTCAAATACCCCCCCCCCCCGTGCTTTATTATTATTGCAAGCGACTGTACATCAGTGACATGCATTCTGTAACCGTTTCTGTCAGGTGAGGATATAACCTCATGTGGAGAGGCTTGGCCCCGTGTTTGGAGAACCTTGTGGGTCATGAAGTGCATTATAAAGATGGTCTTGTTTGTCCTGATTAAGGAGCTCAACCACGAGAAAAACTAAGTTGTCAGAAATACGTTTTTACAAAGAAGGTATACAAGCACTGGTGTTTATCGCTGGAAACATCATAGGTCCTTCTTTGGAAGCCAATATTTCATATATTTATTGTCAACCACTCGAGAATTTTAAGATAACTTTGCACGTTTGAATATATAGTGTTAATGATGTAATTCTTCCCATTAAAACACATGATTGTGATGCCTGTCACTCAACGTTTATGGTCTGCAGAGGGCGACCATGTCAGAAAATTAGACAACCAGGTTTTTATTGTTTAGTTAAAGAATTCTGTAACATAAATGAGTTGTTAACTATTGTTCATGCCATATGGGTTGTATACTACAGTTAACGGTAATCTGCATGTGTTATTTGTACTAAAACAATTGTAAGCGTTATATAGTCCGCTGTTTGAGTACGTAACATAATATTACTTTTATGTGTGGATATCAGCGGTTCCAAAAGCATATTGGATGAATAAACAAGAGAGACATGTCGTACTCGCATCCATCCATTCACTCAGTGATTGTCCCTCAAGGCCCGTTGCTCTCCGTTCCTTAGCCAATACGATTGTAGTACTCCACGCAGCCAATAGTGCCACGACTGTCCCTCAGCTTTACGACGGTGCGATAATTACCCTATAAGAAGAGAAACAGTCTATTGAGAAAAACGAGAGAATTTCTACAAATTCTTCAAAAACAGATTGAACTTACTCTAACTTTATAGTAAGCATTAAACAAATTATTCAGGTTGGATCCGGACTCCCACTCGGTCTGACGCTAGGAGTATTCATTGGATCCGGACTCCCATTTCATTCCGACCCAGGAGTATCCAGGTGGGATCTTGACTCCCACTTCATTCTGACCCTAAGAGTAGGCCTATTCAGGAAGGATCCAGACTCTTGCCTCTTCTGACATGGGAGCAATTCGATCAAAGCTTATAGGCGTCCGGTTTTTCAATTTTATATCGCTATGAAACAAAGAATTAATTAATGACTTACACTTAAGAAACCCTCTAACAATGAGGGAACGTCTGACGTGTCCAGATAGATACGGAGACTACCTGATGATGTCTGGTATTCACCAGAATAAATTGGACAGGTACACGGTACACCATTAGTGGTAAACTCGCTTGGGCAACCGTAGGTCTCCACCAGATAACTTGACTTAGCGCAGACATCGTAGGTACTGGGTACAGAATATACAACAAATAAAATCTTGATTTTCAAAGGCTACCGATTATTTCACATCCACCTTCTACAAATGTTATATTTTCGTCTAAAATAATTTTTTAGGTGATATTGGGACTCTACACGGGAACGTGTGTGTCACATGCTTAAAACGAATGGATTGTTGCCACCACTGAACCCTATATTCTTTATAAATAAAAGCAAGTCTACAACTAGAATTAGTGATTGTTGACAATCACAAAGCTGTTCCGTACTGGTCTAATGTTTGATCAAATGGTCCAACCACGCTAGCGAAAAGCTAAGGTTTATCTTTTGAACTACACAAGATAATGGTACAATTATACATCATCTGAACGGTCATAAAAAGCTGCAGAAACACCTCAGTGACATGACCCTAATTTGGTGGATTGTTGCCACTACTGAACCCTTCTTTATAAATAAAGGCAAGTCTACAATGAAATGGCCATCCTATTAACGGAATGGTTATTGCTCCCTACCAGCTTCCCATCTGCGAAATACAGGGAACGTGTATTTCGGTAGTCCATACCCACAACACCTTGACAATCTTCTTGATGGAGAAGGAAACCTGTAGGGGCGCTGTGAAGTTTCTAGCCAGCACTCCATCAAAGTCTATTGATGCCCAATTGTTGATTCGAATTGGGTCCGGAAGGATGGAAAGCCTGCGAATTCGCGAAGGCGCACTGCTTGAAAAACCTGTAAGAAGTGGTTAATTAAAACTAAAAATGAAATCACTTTACTTAAAAACATAAATCACTAGGACTGCAACACATTTAAACATTTTCATTTCTAATTACTGTTGCTATTGCACTGAAAACAAAACGCAATTTTATTCCTTGAATTTGTGTTCGAATTTGCGCCAAGAGTTATATTTTGCCCTTGTTTGTTTGTCTGTCTGTCTGTCTGTCTGCCGACCCTTACAAGATAGACATTGTGGGGTGAGTTTTAAGGAACTGTGCTGGTTTTTTTTACATTATGGGGTCAGCTCTACACTTTTTTTTTAACAGGACAATAGAAAACACATGGGGAAAAGCCCACAATGTAGCTCTACTAAAGATGTCTGTCTGTCTTACGAGCTCTACATTTTGATGTGTGTTTTATTAAAAGTATAGACACTGTACTAATGTGCTTTTCTTTACATTGTGAGGTAAACCCCAACACTGTTTTTTACATGAACAAGTAACAAGAGACAGTAAAAATAATGGAAAAAGCCCAATGTCGCCCAATAAAAATGATTATCATTATTATTATTATTTATTTGACCAAAACAAACCAATTTTAAAGGAGCAAATACAAGAAGATGAATAAAGAAGTAAAAAGAAAGGAAAAAAACCTTAAACGCATTGACAATAGAGAACAAACAAATAAATAAGTAGGCCCTAGAAAATAATCAGTAATAAGTATGAACAAATAATTAAAAATTAAGTAAACAAATAAGTGAACAGATGAAAAAAAGTTGTACAAACAAAATAATAATAGAAAAATAAAAAATTAAAAAATAACTTAAAAAATAAAGAAATAATAGAAACAAATAAAAAGCAAACAATTGAAAAAGACAACTTAGGAACCGAAACGAATTGAGCGAGTGTGGGTGGAGCATGCAGGAGGGGAACAAAATCAGAAAACTATTAGGAAAGAAAACACGGGAAAAACATCGACAAGTCATGCGGGTCAGGGACAACACAAGTAAACTAAATTACTGTTACACGGAAGCATGCTGCCCCGCGCATGACCTACAGAACAGACTTGTCTTATCTGTTTGATATATCCGTACAAATTATCTCAAAGTGTTAAGTATCCATATTCAACCAAACTTTGTGGATCATATTGTACATCAATTTAATAATGATGCCTAAATATTGTTGTTGTTGTCGTTGTCGTTGTCGTTGTCGTTGTCATTGTCGTTGTCGTTGTCGTTGTCGTTGTCGTTGTCGTTGTCGTTGTCGTTGTCGTTGTCGTTGTCGTTGTCGCTGTCGCTGTCGTTGTCTTTGTTGTCGTTTGTCGTTTGTCGTTTGTCGTTTGTCGTTTGTCGTTTGTCGTTTGTCGTTTGTCGTTTGTCGTTTGTCGTTTGTCGTTTGTCGTTTGTCGTTTGTCGTTTGTCGTTTGTCGTTTGTCGTTTGTCGTTTGTCGTTTGTCGTTTGTCGTTTGTCGTTTGTCGTTTGTCGTTTGTCGTTTGTCGTTTGTCGTTTGTCGTTTGTCGTTTGTCGTTTGTCGTTTGTCGTTTGTCGTTTGTCGTTTGTCGTTTGTCGTTTGTCGTTTGTCGTTTGTCGTTTGTCGTTTGTCGTTTGTCGTTTGTCGTTTGTCGTTTGTCGTTTGTCGTTTGTCGTTTGTCGTTTGTCGTTTGTCGTTTGTCGTTTGTCGTTTGTCGTTTGTCGTTTGTCGTTTGTCGTTTGTCGTTTGTCGTTTGTCGTTGTTGTTGTTGTTGTTGTTGTTGTTTTAAGTGCTTCGTAAGAAGTACAGCAGCTTCGGATAGTACAGGTGGTATAACGTTTCTCAGATTGTGGATTGTTATTAAGGATAACTCTTCCTGCATGGACATATTCGCTCCGGACTTCGACAATATCTCAAACCGCGACCACCTTTTGAAATCAATGTTCAACATGTTAGTTTTATTGTATATATTTACATTTATATAAGATTAAAACAATCAAACGGTTGCAAAAACCAAAGGTATACTTTGCCTTAAAGGGAAGGTATACGTTTGGTAATACTCTGAAAATTAATGGCAATAAAAACTTACTTGGTAAGAAGTACAGCAGCTTAGGATAGTATAATGCATTTTGAGAAACTTTTCACTTCGAAGTACTGCGGTTATGAAAAAATATATCACTTTTTATTCCCGAAATTTGAATCTGAGAAGCGTTACGGCCGTAACGCTTTTCAGATCGTGTATTCATATAGGGAATATTCTTCCTGCGTGGAAATACTCGCTCCGGTTTTCCGGTGATATCTCAAAAACGCGACCACCTTTTGAAGTGAAATTTTCACAGGTTAGTTTTATTGTATATACCTAGTACCTACATTTATATAAGATTAAAACAATCAAACGGTTCCAAAAACCAAAGGTATAACTCTGCCTTTAAGAGATGACTTTGTTAAATGGATAAAAGACTAAGACACGGGCAAACTTTAGCTGTTTTGTTTCTAGCCTTATTAAAACAATAAAATTTATCTATTTTGTTTACCTTGGTATTGTAAACAAGTTCATGTCTACATTTTGATGAATTTTAAAACGACTTCTATTATTGGCAAAATCTTTAAAAACCTTTACAATTCGTTTATTGGGTCTCTTGCCTATGAAATAATTTAGATCGGACTAAAGCAAAACTTTTAGAAGGTTACACGTTTACAACATTGCATGGCTCCCAGCGTGTACAGTAGTTGTTCTGCTACAAACAAAAGATGGCAAAACACAAGAGAACAATACCTTCACATGTATTCCACGAGAATGCTCCATCACTTGGACAAAACACAAGGAAACAAGAGACGAGGAAGATACAGGGAGCTACAAGGCGGCCCATGATGATGATGTCGGCGGAGGAGAGACAGCACTGAAATGCTGAGCTTCGTCGTGGGATTCAATATAAACTGTGGCTAAAAATACAAAATACCACTGCTCTCAGATAACTGTGTTTGGATACCGGTGATTGTTCGGTCGCATTTATCGCAAAAAAATCTATGACCTTCATAATTGCAACAGACCAATCAGACCTCTTTACCACATAGTCAGCGTGTGGTATGGGGGTGGTGGAGGGGGGGGGGGGGGTTGCACCGTTCATCCACAGGTGTGGGTTCAAGGTTTAGTCTTGAGGGCAGTAGGCCTACGATCATGTTCTTAATTATTTTTTGGTGGTCTGTGCACTTGAAGTTATATTTATCGTTTATCTTTAACGGAAATGCCGACTCAACCTTATAATTATCGTTATAATAAGGTCATGCCACGCGAGGCAATTTACCAGTTCCAGCATGGAGAGAAGGGTTCCCCATGCAATCTCCAACAAGAGAATCCGTTCACATTTGAATGTTCACATATTTTTCTTAGGGGTCGTAAGACATTGTTTGAAACATTACTCCTGTGCTACCAAAGTGGTCCTGTAGCGTGCACTGCAGTTGGTTGCCTCCAAGTTGCCTGTAAAAGTTGCCTCGTCACAAGGTCAAATGGTTCAGTCAGTGCAGCTGACAGAAGAAAAGGGAGGACTGGAACAAGTTTAATTAAGCGAAACGGCGATGTAGCAATAACTACACTTCGGGTCTTCGGATCAACAACTCGTCGCTCGAACTGTTTTCCGGAATTTTCCGGTTGTCTCCGGTACACTCGGTCTCTAGCTGTGTTGGTACGTGTGTAAACAGAAATCACCAGAACTTTAGGACTCATTGATGGACTGCGCTACAAACCACTTTGTATTGTGTAAGACGCTTTGGGAAAAATTAAAACACCACCATTTTCTACTGCTACAAAAAGAGCAATTTTCCTCAGCGACCAGGTCCAGCAGTGTAGGTGTAGTGCTCTTTAGTCAGCTAATGTAGGTTTTTCTTTTCCGTCCGCCGTGCATGCAACGTTAACTCTCCAATCTCACTGCCACTGCTCTGTATCTGTAGCTGGACTGGACGATTAATTAAACCAATTCACACAACGCTTTGTTTCTGTTTTGCTGGTCGTCCCCGCATCGTCACCATGTTTAATTTTGGTTCGATGTTCAGAGATTTTGACGACGACCCATTTTTTGGGTAAGTGTTTGTACCGGAGGTGGCCGTAGTAATGATTATTTATTTATGATGGGGGAAGTTGATGTGATTTGATTGTGATTGTGTACTGACTATATAATTTGTACTGACTGTAGTGCGTCAATCATCAATGTCATGTGTGTATTGGTGTACTGATTTTCTAGTTTTTATAAGTAACACTGTTGAAATGTACTACTAAACTAATTTAATTACTTTACCATACTTAGTTTTAGACAGAAATTGTGATATTCAATTCCTTCTCAATCTTAATCTTATCCATGTTTATTTTCATTGCGCTTGTCATGCTTGTGGGAAAAGATGATGAATATATTATCTGTTCACTATTTCATTTGCATTGCTTTAAATAGTTAGCCTTTAGTTTAGCCTTTAGTTAGTAGGAAACCCCATAAAATAGTGAATTTATTTTAATAATGATTATTTCTTACCCTAGACATGATAGCCGCTGTTGTGTAAATCACTTAAATCATGTCACAAAATTGTTGCAATCGCAGAATTTATTCATCCTGCCACATCTGTCATAGATTTTCTGTTAATTTAAACTAGTTGTTCCACTTGTTGTAAACTTTAATTAATGCAAGTATCGTTTTCCTCTCTGATAACTCTTTCATGATTTTTAAATTCTTTTTTAGCAACGTACATGAAAGTCATCGACGCCATATGCAGAGAATGCAGTCCATGTTTGACCCTGGTTTCATGGCCATAGAGGGCCCCCAGCAGGGCCACAGAAACTTGGAAGTGGATCATGGACGAAGGGGTCATAGGTCAGGACACACTCATGTAAGTTTTCATGTAGGGAAAGTACATAGTTAGTACGTCGTTGGTCTTTTTTAAGAGATTAGGGCTCGAAATTTAGACTGGACTGCAGGCCCAAGGCCAGTGTTTTTTAGTGTTGAGCCAGTTATCTCACTCATGATCGGAAGAGTCCGGCATCGGTCTTGTGTTTTTCTGTTCAACATTTTGTTCGTATGTTGAGTTTGAGTCTGCTAAATATCTTTCAATTCTGAGGAGTATCAGAGTTCTAGTCCAGCAAAAATTCTGAACTACAAGTCCTGCAGTCTTGTGGCTTTTCCCCCCAATATTCCAGCCATGTAGTTCATTAAGTCTCATCCTCAAGTTTGCAATAAATACACACAAGGTCGCCCGGTGCTAATTTCATCAAATTTGGTGGTCTTCTTTTCTTAGTGTTTAGAAAAACTTATGGGTTTTTTTCAGAGAAGATGACCAAGCAAAAAGGTACGTGACTGGCTCATTTTATAATCTGTGAGCTTTTGGGGCTAAACTACGCAATTTGAATTCTTTTGATATTCAGCAAAAAAATGTGTTTAATGTTTTGTCTGTCTCATAAAAGTGACACTGATTAAGTCTTTACAGTGTGTGGTTTAAACAATTTGGCTGATTTATTGATGACTTTGTTCCTTAACCCTAACCATGCTAAATGCAACAATATGCACCAAATGGTATAGTTGTTGTGATCTGTTGCATTTGGCAGTCAACTCAGATGTCATTTTTGGACTGAATTTGTTGCATTCAGCAGTGAAGTGACTTCATATAGGTTTGGGTGCTTCTATTGTATCTGAACAACTTATAATGGGTATTTCAAAATATTTTTTATGGACAAAGTATTGAGAAGTATGATGTAATATTAGGTAAGAATCATAATTCAAATCATATTCAAAATACTGTATAATAACAGTTAAACATTACACTTATATGCATACTGTTGCATTTAGCAGGGCAAACACCATTGCTCAGTCCTTTCCCAAACAGCATGCCTGCACAATGCAACAATATCCCTTGTTGCATTTTGTTGCATTTGGCATGGTTCTCATTTCAACTGTGTTGCATTCTGTTGTATTTGGCAGGCTTTGTAGAGAGACCCTAATGGGGGTTAGGGTTAATGTAATAATAATAATAACTAATATTAACAACTTATTTGTAGGCTCTGCAGCCATTCGGAATGTCAGCGGATCCATTCGGCATGGGATTCGGAAACATGTTCGGTCAAATGCAGAGCATGATGTCCAACATGCACCAGGGCTTTGTAAGTTAGTTTTTCTTTAATATCAACAAATTATCACTATCACATTATCTCCTATCCCCGTTCGGTATGACTATAACTGCTGTCACTGTAGTGTAGATACACAATAGCGAGAACCCTGTAATTTTTTCCAGCATCAAATGCTATGCATTTTAAATGGCACCTCTATTAAACACACTGCTATTTCAAAACCACACAGGCTCCCATTTGTACACCTAGGTGAAGAGAAGCAAGTTATGATTATCTTTGCTTGGAACGGGTTATCCGGACCACGGCCACCAGGGGCTTTTTCCAAACTGTGGCTTATGCTTCGTCTCAGGCTCTGGGCTCCTTTTGATGTTGGAAACACCGTGCAAAATGTACACTGACTCCAAAATTGATGATGGAGCCCAAGTCAGAGCCAGAGCCCAAGCTGAGGTTTGATTCAAACCTTCATCCTGACAACTCAGATACCAGAACTCAAATCAGTGCACAAGACCTCCCCCCCCCCCTTTCAACTGTTATCCTTAATTTAAATGTACTATTCATTTTCAGTGATAATGATAAGTGTGCATTTAAACAAAGTTTGATTATTTTCCACTAATTCCCCCCCCCCCTTCCCCATCCAGGAGGACATGTCCAACAATCCCAACGTGCATTCTTACTCCCAGTCGTCCTACACAAGCTTCTCATCGGCAGGAGAGGGTCCTCCCAAGGTCTACCAAGCAACATCCTCAACAAGAAAAGCTCCCGGAGGGGTAAGGATACCTACCATTGATTGGGTGACTCCAGCTGAGGAGTGCAGCTGGGAGTCATGGTTGGAGGAGGGGGAGAGTATTTGCTTGGCTCTCAGATTCTACCAAAAATTGAATGTAATGTGGAAAAGGCAGTTGAAGTCAATGACTGTATTGCCGTTTCAAAACCAGCGCTTGGACTTGGGCTGGGGTTGGGCTTGGACTTGGGTTTGGGGTTGGGGTTGGGCTTGGACTTGGGTTTGGGGTTGGGCTTGGACTTGGGTTTGGAATAGGGCTTGGACTTGGACTTGGGGTTGGACTTGGACTTGGGTTTGGACTTGGGCTTGGGCTTGGGCTTGGGCTTGGGCTTGGGCTTGGGCTTGGACTTGGGTTTGGACTTGGGCTTGTGGTTGGGTTTGGGCTTGAGCTCTGGGGCGTGAGCTCTGGCGCTTGAGCTCCGTCCGCCCCTTTGATGCCCATTACTGAAAGTGCATGTTTTGTAAATAACTGACAAAGCCCAAGCCCAAGTCTTGGTTTTGAAAGGGCCTGCGACACTAATATCACAAACTGCACTTTCACCAATTGCAACATGCTCGCTGAAACTACTGGTCTAGTGGGTATTTCCAGCCATGTAAAGGACAGTGACTGAGGAAAATCTGTTTTTCTCTTGGAGTTCTCTAGCATACATCACAAACAAACAATTGAGTCAAGAACATTTTTGTTCTGATTAAATTTCTATTTTAGGTGAAGGAGACTAGACGCTCTGTGAGAGACAGCGAAGCTGGATTGGAGAAAATGGCTGTTGGGCACCACTTGGGTGAGTCTTGCAATTTCAACTAACGCTGATTAAGGCAAAGAAATTTTGTTATCCAAAATGTTTGTACCAATTCTTGTTCTTTTCTGCGCTTTTCAAGCCTGTTAATCACAGAGATGGAAACATTTTTAACCAGTTCAATTGTTTGGTTATTTCATTTGTTTAGTTTAACAAAAAATAAAACTAAATACAAACTAAACACATGAAACAAGTTCAGTTCCTGTTAAGTTATTTCACAGGTTTAGTTTATAATGGTTAATTTCATGTGTTTAGTAATGCGTTTAGTTTGTGTTTAATAGGTGTTTTAGTATGTGGTTAGTTTGTGTTTAGGTATTTCATGTGTTTAGTAAATGGTTATTTATTTCATGTGTTTGGTTAGTGATCAGTTATGAATTACTTATTGAATATATTGTTTAGTTAGTGTTGAGATCTTTTAGTTATAATCACCTTTAACTATTCCATGTTTTTCATTTTCATCGTGCAGGAGAGCGGGCTCACGTCGTTTCTCGCTCTAAAAACACCCGCACACAGGAAATGGAAGAGCAACAAGACTTTAACAATTTGGATGAAAGTGAGTCTTTGTAATTTATATCCATACCAACACGGTCCCAATTTCATAGCACTGCTTAGTGTGGAATTCAGCCCTTCAGGGCCTTTACAGTCCTGTGCTTTACAGAGCACTGTAAGCACGAGTTCTGTGGTAAGCAGTACAATGAAAGTGGCCACATGTAAAGCAGGGTCTGAAAATAGGGAGACTAAATTTGCTGCAAGTTGAAAAATGGTACAGCTAAATGTTCAAGTTCCAACACTTTTACCTGTGAATGACTTTCTTCTTAACGTATCCACACACACTAGATATTGTGTTTCAGCCAGAACTGAGCACAGTCTTCGGCACATTTTTTTTCAGCTTTCAGTAAATAGAGCAAGAAATTAAGTTTTGGTAATAATCTTGCCTTCTGTTCACCTCTGTGAACTCCAGTTTGAACCCACCTTCGGCCTGGAGGCCTAAGAAAGCTGGGCCCAATTTCATGGCTCTGCTTACCGCCGAATTCTGTGCTTCCGATCACCATTTTCTGCTTACTGATCACCATTCTCTGCTTACTGTGCAAGTGCAAAATTTTTGTGCTAGCTGTGTAAGCAAAGAGTGCCAATGTTGAGTATGCACGCACACAAGCAAAAATTCTCTGCTAACCTGTGAAATACACTTGACGTAAGCAAAGAATTCCCTGCCTCCGTAAGCGCCGATTCCTTAGGGCCTTGTCACACAAGGCACCTTTTCCAGGCAACTTGGAGGCAACCAACTGCAGTGCACGCTACAGGACCACTTTGGTAGCACATGAATAACTTTTCAAACAATGTCTTACGATCCTTAAGAAAAATACGTGAACATTCAAATGTGAGTGTCTTTTCTTCTTGGAGATGGAACTGGTTGCCAGTAAATTGCCCCGTGTGACATGGCCCATACTGTAAGCAGAGCCATGAAAATCGGCCCTGGATTTCTCACAAAACAGAAAGTGCAAAAATTGCATCATCTACTCTTCACATTTGGTTATGTGGTGCTACTTTGACTGATTTTGCTTGCTTGGAGCCGTGCCTTTCATTGTCCGTTTTCTCCTGTTGTTTTAATGCAAATAAATATTGATTGATTGATTGATTGCTTAAAATCAAGCTCTATGACACACAGAGTAGTGAGCTCTTTGTAAGTACCTACTGATGAATACATAACAAAGAGTAAATAAATTTAGTGTCCCAAAATTCTTCAGTTGTCTTTAGCCAATGTTGTACCTACCACTTAAAAGTGTTTTCTTTGGACTTTTTTTTAGCGGAGGCCGACTCGTTTAACCAAGAGTGGAGGCAGAGAACTCATCAGCATTCGGGTCAACATTCAGTAGGAAGCAGACAAAGAAATGCCACCCCAGCGATCACCAACGGAACCGCCCAGCCAAGGTAAAGAACCAGGCTCGGGGTCATGTGATGTGCAAATCAATGTTGGTGCAAACACTTTGTATATTCTTAAATAGTACTCCTGTTACGCGCAAGTTTGAAAATGAAATTGAAATTGAAATTGAAATTGAAATTGAAATTGAAATTGAAATTGAAATTGAAATTGGCTTCTGACTGGCACCCCCGAACAAAGATATTGACTAATAGGGAGACCGCCAACATAGGGCTGGATAGCTCAGTTGGTAGAGCGCCTGTACGTTAATCCGGAGGTCGTTGGTTCAAGTCCCGCTCCAGTCAATTTTTCTTTGTTCAAACCAAAAAACTATTAAAAAAAAATTACCCAGTCAGTTTTCCTTGTGGTTTATTACTTGATATTCAAGTTTGAAATTGTCTTAGACTTAGTACACTGTATCTTAGGTAGATAGATAGATAGATACATAGATAAAATGGTTCATTTATTATTTCAAAATACAAAAAAGACATCACAATCAGAAGATTGAATTGCGTCTAAATTTACATTAAATCATTTAAAAGTTCATTAGAAAATCACAACAACAAACTTAAACAATACAAAGCAGTTAAGGAAATAGACTTCAAAAGGCACTAGACTGAATACACTGAAGGGACATCAAGGGTGATCAAAGGGAAAGGCGGGACAAGAAGGGAAGTAAAAAGCCATTCTGGATGTGAATGCTTAAAAAAAAAAACCTGGATGTACACACAAAACAAGTATGCAACAAGATACACTGTTCTTGCATGGAGCATTTTCTTGCGAGATTCAACATTTTTGCAAGAACGAGATGCAATGTTTTTGCACTGACGCGACAAACTGTCACTTTAATACTTTTTGTAGATTACTGTTTGATAGGATCGACATTGTACATTATCCTGAATTGTGTGCTACTAAGTTTTTTTCATGAATTTTGGTGCTATAAATAATGTACATTCTGTATTATTATTTCTACTGTTATTACAGACACGAGCACAGTACCGTCAGGAGAGACAGGTCCCCGATGCGACCCCAGGGCCCCAGTCATGGCGGCCGCAAACACGGCCACAGCAACAGACACAATGATAACACGAGATACTAGACATAACTCAAAATTGACCATGCTGCTGCCGTCTTGTAAGCTGACAGACCTTACACAAATGCATAAAAAAGAGACCTGTGAAAATTTGGGTTTAGTCCGTTGTGTTTACATGTTGAAAATTTTGGAAAAACCATGCACAATTTTCAACATGAAAACACATTGTCGTTAATTTTGGTTGTAACAGCCGAAGTCAGCTGTTGC
The DNA here is from genome assembly GCA_023634235.1 of Pisaster brevispinus. NCBI lineage: Eukaryota > Metazoa > Echinodermata > Asteroidea > Forcipulatida > Asteriidae > Pisaster > Pisaster brevispinus. The sequence continues at coordinate 1,982,339 of JAMKCF010000002.1, forward strand.
ATTTTTTTTAGATTTTCAGATTCAGTTTGATTGAATTTGAGGAAATATTTCACAGAAAAATGGTTCTATTGTGAACAGACTTAAATTAAGCAATGATGTTTTTTTTTTTATCCTCACTAATCCTGTATAATACCTTGAAGGCATTGAAAAAGTCTGGTGCCTTTTGAGTGTTTTGAATAATTGCAGGGGATATCTGTCTGACAAACAGGCAACAGCATGGTTAAAGTCTGGTACCTTGTAACACTGCCATCATTCTTTCCACGGTAAACCGCTTGATTGAGTCCTGGTTTTATGTCAATTTTTTTTTTTTTTATTGACCTTCACTACCTGTATCAACTCTATAATGGATTGGGGTTTTTTTTCATTTAGATTTCTCACACCGCATTTTCAGCTTACAGTTTCAAAGTTCCAGTTTCAGAAAGTGATAATATTACACATATATGTTTAGGTAGCCTTGAACACTTTAGTTAACCTTTGGATATATCAATTGAACTTATCATAAAACTGTGTTCTTTTGTTTTCTTTTTCTTATTTTATAAAATCTTTAAATGGAATCGAAGCAACTCTAGTCTTTAAAAAAAAGATATTGTTTCTCATTTACTCTTTGTTTAATAAATGATGTGATTACCTTACATTGTATAAAACACAAAAGTAGATTGGAGGAATGTAGATCAAGCGACAATCATTAAACAAACCATTGTAAAGGTTACATGGTTTGCAGTTTAAACCATGCATTTTCATCATCCTATTTGACTATTGCATGCTAGACCACATCATGCATTTAATAGTACAAAACACCCACATAGGGGGTTTAAGATTAAGTCTACATTTTGTTTACTCATGTGCATTTAGTTTTATCCGCAAATCAATGACAAAGATCTACGTGGATGTTAGGTGAATGTTTATGAGTGCAATGGAGAGCAGGCCTGGAATTTCAACTGTGAGAGGGCAAGGCCATTTTCATTTTGCAAAGGGCACTTCCAGTGGAAAATCTTAAAGTCTGTGGGAACTTTTGAAGGGGCACTAAGGCCAAGACCAGGGCAGCCGAGGCCATGGTCTCCTTGGGGCACCAAGGCCAAGACCAGGGCAACAGAGGCCATGGCATCCTTGGCCTCTGTGTAATTCCAAGCCTGGGAGAGTATCATTTCATTTGAAAGATGGAATGTTTCAACTCTTGAAAGTATTCTCACCATTGAACGCATAAACATTAACCGTTTGTATAGCATTTTCAAAAGTTCCTATAATCACTGTACATAACATGGAGGGCATTGAGTGAAGATTTGGGTATGGAACTTTTAAAAGTGAAGACAGTTGTGAAGAATCTTATAAGAAAAGACTCACAAATTTTGTGAATTTCTTTTTTTTCATTTCATGCCAATTGGAAGTTTAAACTTTTGGTCTGTAAACTTGGTCTGTAAATTACTGTATTGGTGGATGGTCTGATTTCTTTGTGGTTCTTAGTCCTACAAGATTGCAAGGCTGTTTTTTTAGTCAATGCAGATGGAGTCAGTCTGTCAGGTCGATGCACCTGCATGAGAAATAAGCGAACAAGTTTGTCAAACTTTTAAATCAAGGACTTCTGTTTGTTCTCCCACTGAGACGCGCCGGTTGTGTGGGGTCGGCGGTCTGGTTGGCTTAGTGCAATCTTTCCTTGCCTGCCACCTTTTGAACCCTGGTTTGAATCCCAGCGGGGGTACTACATGTACTATGTGGATTCGATTTTCAGTCCCTACCTGGGTGCGTGGGTTTTCCCCGATTCCCTGAAATTTTCCTTCCACGTCTAAAACTACCTTCCTTGTCTTCTCTTTATGGGGTTCTTGGCTAGTATAGTGATTAAGTTCACTTTTCTGAGAGTCCTTGATTAATTAGTGAAATTAAAATGAAAGTGTGTGTATCATCATCAGTTGCTCAGTGTGTAGACTGGCAGTTGGGATAGCACTGTATGGCATTGTGCTCTCATTTTCGGTACCTTATGGAGACCAAGGAAAAAAAAAAAAAGGAAATAAAAGGACTCCACATGGAAATTCTAAAGACCTGGGTGCTCCCCAAAGAAAATTTGTGTACAAAGTCTATGGGAAACTGTTAAGTGCAGGGACAAAGGAAAGACCAAAAGAATGCTCCACAAGGATGCATTTTTAAGAATGTGTGTACTGCCATGACTGCGTGTGCATGAATATCAGTGCAGAAACGGACTAGAAACTGGGATAGCACAAGACGGCCCTTTCCAATCAAGACTTTAGTCCTACTACAGACTGTCGCCTTGTTTACAGAGTTATTGATGTTGTGTACTCTCCATGACATTTCCTGGCTGGCAAGATATTGCAGTCTTCATAGGAGATATTTCACATACTGTATAATTACCGCATAAAATCAAGAATTGTAAAGAATAACAGGTGTACAAGTTTTGAGATGTGACCCCTTTCATGTCAAAAGTAGATACAAATGGTATGGTGCAATCTCCATTATGTGTAAATAGTTTGTGTTTCGTCCATTGAGCTGTGTACAGATTGTGCCTGCAGGAAGTCCAGGCTCCATGGCTGTTTTTTGTAATCATGTGAAGTCCCATGTTACAAGGTCTAATCATTGCTTGTTGTATATACATGTATTGCTCACTTGTTTTTGTTGTTTTTTGGTGTTGTTCATGTACCACACTGATTTAAATTTGTTTTGCTCGTTACTAGTATTTATATTACAACTTCGAATTAAAATGTGAGATACACAAAATAAAAAAACTGTTGAATACATTGTGTAGTACTGGTGATTTTCAGGAAATAAAAATTTCAAATGCGAACATTTCTTCCAAGAATTTTCAAATTACATTTTCGTCCCGAAAACCTTAAAGTGAAAGATAATTTAATTACCAAAAAGCTCTTCATTTTGGGAAAAACCTTGGTCGAGATAGCTTATCGGCCCAAGGGTCACACTTTCTGTTGTTACCTTGGATGAACTTTATTCGGATAAAGTTGGGGACCCACTTCACGTAAATTATCAGCAATATACTTTTCCTGTGAAACGAGCTTGTGGCCGGCATCCAACTGTGGTTACCTAGGTCAATAAACTCGGCTGCCACGTCGTCATTCTTGTTGGCAAGCTGACAACCTTTTATAATTACCCTTGCACAAATAGTACAAGAAAGTTTAAACAAAGATTTCAATGTACACTTTTCTGGACGGTTTGTTGTTTATTTTTCATATAATGACAAAATATATACTTGCTGTCGTCTACATATCCACTGCAAATTTATACACATTACATTCGACCAATGATTTTCAACAATAGTATCAAAATATACAATATAAAAATGAAAAATATACTTTTCTAAAAATCAATATTGATTTCTTTTTTGAGTATCTACATATCATAAACTAACTCCTCTTCTATGCGAGCGCATACAAATCTTGAAATATCAAATTGTTGGTTTGTTTGTGTGCATCAAATCCTGACCTATACCAGTGTTGAAGAATGAACATAAAGGAACACAAGGGTACTGTACATTAACATTTCTAGTCTAGGCCCTTCCTTTTTCTCACACAGACATGACACCAATTTTGTCCCCATAGCGGTGACAATCATAGGCAAGTTGTTCCTATTGTCCTACATTTGCATACCTCAGCATGCATCAACAATGAATCGTTTTTCCTTCATTATTGCTTTAAAGGTGCAAAGTCCTCACCTTCTTTCCTTAAATATATTTGGTGTTGAATTTCTACCTCTGACCTCGTGGCTGAGGGTATGAAAATGAAGGCCATGTCAAAATCTCTGAATTTGGGAACACACAATCCTTTGCAGATCTTGGTAACCAAGCAGGGCCCAACCTAAATAGAGCTGCTTAAAGGCTGACTTTGTGCTTAGTGTGACTTCCATTTCATTGCGCTACTAACCGTAAGCACTGAAAAGGCATGCTAACCTTCCGGTGCTTACTGCAAGCAAACAACTGACGTAACAATGCAAAACCATGGTGAATGCACAATCTGGCTGCCCAATTTCCTTGCTAACCTGTTAAATTGGCCACAGGTCAAAGAGCAAAAATCAAAAGTAACAAGATTCAATGAACAGTTTATAGAAAGTCCAAGAAGATCGGATCTTTAATGCCTGTTTGTGTCCTTGTTCACTTTCATTTAGCTGGTACATGTATATCAATAGAGAACTAATTCTTAAAACATTTTTCAACAAACATATTCTCTTTTTACAGCTACTGTGGTAATTATCTACAAATATTTCAAATATCTACAAGTACTACCAAAGATTATCCTCACATACAAGAAGGAATTCATCGTCTTGTTAAACCATTTTGCAATATTTACTCCTTAAATCTACTGTAGGCCTATATTCTTTTCGGACGGATACCAAAGAAAAATTACACTTGGTTTATCGTGGCTGCTTTTTTGTAGGTCTAGAACAGTTTCTCAAGAAAAAAAAGCCTTTCCTATGAGCTTCTTATTAATTTTTGGAGCCAAACTGTGTTTAATGGGCTTAGTTTGTGGTGTAATATTGTCACACCAACAGGATAGGTTCTAAAGGGTTAATGATTTCTTTAGAAACTTAGGACGGTTGAGGTGTTTCACAGTGGCCTCTCTCTGGCAGGTGATTTCTGGACCTGATCAGACATGCCAGAGACATGAGCAGCATTCCGTTGGCTCGTAGCAGAGGCCAGTCCTTCCTTTCCGATCCAGAACGGAGTTTGGGAACCAACGGTTCAGCAGCCAGAAAGGAAGCATCAACACAAAGAAAACTGGAAACCAACACAATTGTAAAACAGAAATTAAAATAGGTATGTTTCGGATAAATTTTTAGGGAGTTTCTTTCATAATAAAACAAAATTAAAAGGAGCAATATACAAACGTACATACATACTGAATCAAACCATTGGTTTTTGTTTCAAGTTCCAAGTACTACTACCAGTTTTAAGTGGCTCACAGACACCCAGATGCATGTATTATAATTTTGCAGTGTACAATGTAAACACTGTTAGTTCTGATCAGTATGGCCCCATCTACTTTTGATTGTTTGCATTTGTCCTGTACCAGTTGTGTTTTCCCCACTATTACTGGGATGCGTTTACATTATTAGACCAATCCACTTTTGATCATTTTCAGATGTCTTACCCATTGTCAGAAGACACAAGATGACAGAGGCCAGAGACATGTAGTAAAGCTCCACTGTGTTGTTTTGCTGCAAACAAATTATCAAAAAAGTTTAATACGGCCATAACTTACATTACAATGAATACTGATTGGTCAGACATATTCAGTGAAAGTGCACACAGCTGTTGAATACAATACATTTGGGTCCAAACTGTTAGCATGATGCACATTTATAAAAACAATCCTGCAAAGGTTTGCCTGAGTGGACTGCAACATCATGGTGTTTTGGTACATGGCATTTGAAGTACCAGCATCAAAGTAAGGACTACTTACACATTCTACTGCCATGGATGTGAAGATGCTCAGGACAAGACCCAAGATAAAGCACATCCCTCCGAAGACGTGAAACACCACCTTGACCTCGAATGGAACAGGGTCCATTAAGGTGAATATGATGGTGAAAGCTGAAATTGAGTGAGCAGTAAAATAAGATTATTAATATTTTTACTTGGAGAAAACCAAACTGGACAATCTGAAGCGGTTTGGGAAACAGACTGGCTCCTTTTTTGTGTGGATCTTAGGCCAAACCCATTAGCAGCTACAGTTATGGCTACGACTGTTGCTACGGGTTTTGCTAAGGACGTCCTGTCCTGACTTCAACACATGATGACGTGGAAACCTAGCCGTAGCCGTAGCTGTATTCACCAATTTGGACACAGCCCTTAGCCTTGGATCATAGAGGTACACAGAGGGGACCAATAAATAAGACTTAATTACCAATCATGCAGAATGTGAAGACGATTGAAGCGATGAGTTGATCAAAGAGATGCTGGCCACAGTAACGACTTGAGTGCTCTCTGAAATATCACACCACCACATAACAAAAAAGTCAGGCCAAGGATCGGTTATTCAAATACCTTTCATGAGTAAGCTTATGAAAATAGCAGTTAATGTTTTAATAAGGCAGCACAGTAAACACATGTAGGTCCGTACTTAGTCTCAAGCATCGAAATTCAAATATTAAGTCTCTAGGATCAAATCTCAAGTCTCTGTGGGTCAAGTCTTATGTCACCAGGTCAAGTCTTAAGTCTCTAGGGTCAAGTCTCAAGTCTCTAGGATCAAGTCACAAATCTCTAGGATCAAGTCACAAATCTCTAGGGTCAAGTCTCAAGACTTTAAAATAAAGTCTTAAGTCTCTAGAGTAAAGTCTTACAAATTAGTCTCTAGGGTCAAGTCTGAAGTCTCCAGGGTCAAGTCTCAAGTCTCCAGGGTCAAGTCTGAAGTCTCTAGGGTCAAGTCTCAAGTCTCTAGGGTCAAGGTTCAAGTCTCTGGAGCAAAGTCTTACATCTTAGTCTCTAGGGTCAAATTTCTGGGGTCAAGTTTCTGGGGTCAAGTTTCTGGGGTCAAGTCTTACATCCAGTCTCTGGGGCAAAATTATGTTTGCGGTCCGATTAAAAATTCTCCCAAAGACATCATCCAGGACAATTCTCACCTCGTCAATACAAAGAGTTGCGGGAAGAGCAGAGCAAAGGAGAACAGTATGATGATAACACGACTGCAGAACAACAGGGAAAACAGCATTAAGTAGTGACACCGATTATAAGAAAATACACAATAAAAGGCAAATTATACCTTTGGTTTTGAAAACATTCGGCTGTTTTAATCCTATATAAATGTAGTATTTGTTTACAATTAAACTAACCTGTAAACATTTAATTTTAAAAGGTGGGAAGCGATTTTGAGATATCGCCGAGCGAGCCAGAGATATCTGGAGCGGTCATGTCCGCGCAGGAAGAATAACTCGTTGTGAGGTTACTGGACCAAAGTCCTGGAATTTCATCTTTTAGAGGGCAAGGCCATTTTCGTTTTGTACAGGGCACTTCCATTAGAAAATCTACAGTCAAAGGGACACTTTGGAGGGGCACCAAGGCCAACTCCCAGGGGCAACAGAGGCCATGGGGTCAGTGGCCTCTGTGTAATTCCAGGCTTGGGACCAGTGCTTACGTAACTAGTTTTGGGCCAATGGTACCAGTTTGTGTATCAAGCCTTGGAACACTAGAACACTTCAAATGGACCTATTCAGTAGTGACCCACATACAGGGCTTGCATTTTCAAACTCACACTTTCACTCTGTTGTCCTTCGGAAACCATCGGATGAAATGGAATACAGCGTGTGAGAAGCAGTACCACCACATGATGATGCCTGGTGAGAAAACAGTCCAGTCAGTTCACGGGGGATGTTTCCAAACTCATCAATATGTAGAATTCAATTCAATGGTGTAAAACGATGACACACATCTTAGGTTTACCAAAAAAAGGAAAAGAAAAGGAAAATGTAGTTAACAAAAATTATTGTTTAAATCCAGCTAGTAGGCCTACAGTAACACAGTAGCACTCGGCACTTATACTAAAAGTAGAAGCTCAGTCAGTACCCGGATCTCAGACAGCATGTAATTCACTTATGTACATGCGTGTAATTATCCAAACTTTAATTGTTACTCCCGTACACTGTTATTGATAGATTGCAAATTCAAGCAAGCAGTATTGCACAAAATACTAAATTGTTCAGTTGCAATTATCGTAAAACTTCTCCGGATACAACGGTTAACGAGCAAGGAGTGGGGGTCGGTTACAATCACTGCAACTTAACTATCTCATTGATACCAATATAAAATATGCATATTGCAAATTATAATCAACCCTAATTCTATTAAAAATGTAATATAGGCATTGGCCATTGCAACGCTGCACGCACTCACAGTCACACTCACTCAGTCACAGTCACACAAAAGTATCACTTGTATCAGATCACAGTGTAATGTAACATTCAACAAGTTACAAACTTACATTACACTTATTTTTTAATGTTTAAAAAAGCTTAGACTTTAGAGTTGGTATCTTTCTATGTCTAATGGTTAGATCATAAGTCGGTAGATTTGACCAAGAGGTGACATTTCATCCATAACCCAAGGCCGGACGGGAAAACCGGCCGAATGTAGACCAACTTTGTTGACTGCATAGTGCATGCATCATTCATTAATCATTGCATGGTTTGTCGTTTCGTTCATGTCGTTTGTTGAATGATAATTAAAATGATTGACTACGTTACGTACGATGTCATTTGATGATCTGACAATTACGATCGATAAAAACATAACTATTGCATTATAGAGTATAAATTAAGCATGTGGGGTAATTTTTCTATTAAATAAAAAAACATTTCTCAAAAGTAAATTAGAAATACGACCAGAAAAGAAGGATATTTTACGGTAAACATTCCGAGAGAATCCCCCACCAGCGTTGAAATGACGTCACGTAACCAGAACTACTGGACAACATCGTGCCCAAAGAGCATGGTGGAAGTACACATCAGTAATTTGAATCGCTCGTACCCATGCCCTTTACCGTTAGCAAAGTCTAATGTAGCCAGGGGTAGTTACACTCATTGTACGAGGCTGGCTGCTCGTTTAAGCCACATTTCTTAGTAGTTCATTATATTATACAACGTTTTTATGAAATAAAGGACAAAATGAGTCACTGTTTCACTGATCATAAATGTTTACAAACTCGATGCGTTACCTGTAATAACCTAATATATATATACTTTCTTTTTAACTCACGTGATTAAGTACATCCCCGTGGCGCAATGGATTAGCGCGTTGGACTTCTAATTCAAAGGTTGTGGGTTCGAGTCCCACCGGGGATGGCTTCTTTTTTTTCCTAAAAAATTTTGGCAAAAGGAGGTAAATTTACTTTAAAAACAATCTGTACATCCTTGACCAGTTTTTTAAACACAAATATTTGTGACAATTGGGTATCGTCACGGAGGAACGGTACTGGCAGGTACAAGCAATTTATTGCAAAACTGATAAAGTTCCACAACCACAGTACCAAATTGCTTATCTATGGTCTATTATTACATTGTTACTTCTTTATTTCGAGAACAGTGATTAAAACTTTTAGCTGAAAACACTTGTCAGAGCAGCTCAAAATTGTCTCCATCATGCCATCCAACTATGTTAAACTTATATATACACTTTTTCTCATGTCCAATGTCAATGAGTAATGTACTGTAATCCTGTCAGTGTTGCTTGCAATTGGAGAACAAAGTTCATGGTGACAAAATGACATGATCACCATTAAAATAAAAGATAACACCAAACAATGATAGAAAGGCCAAAGGGCTTCTGACAGGTGTGTTTTAATATTCGCCACCTAAATGGAGACCGGGAACAAAAAAAGAAGGAAAACAATTAGGTCTCCATATAGGGGAATTCTAAAGACTGGTGTGCTCCACAAAGAATTTTGTGTACGAAGCCTATGGGAGGATAAAACTCATTTGGACAAAGGAAAAATAAAAGATGTCTCCACAGGGATGTTAAAAAAAGAGAGGAAGAATGTGGTTCAAATAAAAAGTCCCGTCCATCGATACGCAAAGCAGCTAAATCCTAGCATGGAGTGAAGAGGTTTTTTTAATATATATTTTGTACAGAGCAGCAGCAGTATAGCTGTTTGAGGATAAAGTCACAATTGAAACAGTTTGCAAACAGTGCAAAAATACAGGCTGGTAAGGGATGACAGTTCTTCAGAGCCCACCTTTTTATAGTCAAGTTTTGATGATACTCCTTTGTTAATTTTTGGTGCTTGTCATAATGAAACAGGCTAGCCACCCCCCTTAAAATCTTATCAGGGATTTGAGAACCCGCCCACCTTTCCTCCACCCTCCATGGGTAAAAGTTCGCGGTTTGATTTGCGGCAACCTCTTCCCCAGGGTGTGTCGAGCAGTACGAGGTTGACTGCAAACATGGTTGGAAATAAAGTAAACCATGGGGACGAGGTTGGATTTGCGGCGGCTAGCATCTTTAGTCTGGTTACCTTGCCCAGCGGTCTGGTTATTGCACTCATTACATCCGCTTTACGTCTTGAGCGAGATATATAACCAAACAGACATATGAAGGTAAACCACATACTACAACCGTGCACGTCCTACGGTAACTGCCGCTGGTTCCCTGCTTCTCTTCTTATTTGTAAACGGTATATGTGCTGTTGGTACCAGCGCGCTGCCGCGGTTTGGTTAGTCTCTTTTCCGTGTCGTTTGTTCTTCAGTTGTGATGAGCTCATGAATATTAATGATATTACGAGAATACTGAATATTAATGCATTTAAATAATAGTCACGGCCCCATACCCCTGTGTGTGCGGACGACGTGAATACGGTACGTACGTCACACTGCTGTGGATTTAAAAATGGCCGGGCTAGAGAGAGAGGCGACCGTGACAAAAGAAAACACCAAGTTTAACTTCACTCTCGGTCTCAGTCTCAGCATGGAGGTCCAGTAGTTAGTAATTCTACCTTCATGGTCTCAGTCAGCGATATACCGAGGTACGTTAGTGTAGTTATTTTCAAAGAAATAGTAATTAATTTAAATATTGGTGCTGAAATACTTTTAGTTTTAGATCAACCGTACACAACTCAATGGGAAACTACAACCGTGCACAAGTCAATGGGAAACTACAACCATGCACAACTCAATGGGAAACTACAACCATACACAACTCAATGGGAAACTACAACCATGCACAACTCAATGGGAAACTACAACCATACACAAGTCAATGGGAAACTACAACCATGCACAACTCAATGGGTAACTACAACCGTACACAACTCAATGGGAAACTACAACCATACACAACTGTATGGGAAACTACAACCATGCACAACTCAATGGGAAACTACAACCGTACACAACTCAATGGGAAACTACAACCATACACAACTCAATGGGAAACTACAACCGTGCACAACTCAATGGGAAACTACAACCATACACAAGTCAATGGGAAACTACAACCATGCACAACTCAATGGGTAACTACAACCGTACACAACTCAATAGACAATAGGAAACTACAACCATACACAACTCTATGGGAAACTACAACCATGCACAACTCAATGGGAAACTACAACCATACACAACTCAATAGACAATAGGAAACTACAACCATACACAACTCTATGGGAAACTACAACCATGCACAACTCAATGGGAAACTACAACCATACACAAGTCAATGGGAAACTACAACCATGCACAACTCAATGGGTAACTACAACCGTACACAACTCAATAGGAAACTACAACCATACACAACTCTATGGGAAACTACAACCATGCACAACTCAATGGGAAACTACAACCGTACACAACTCAATGGGAAACTACAACCATACACAACTCAATAGGAAACTACAACCATGCACAACTCAATGGGAAACTACAACCGTACACAACTCAATGGGAAACTACAACCATACACAACTCAATGGGAATTACTACAACCATGCACAACTCTATGGGAAACTACAACCATGCACAACTCAATGGGAAACTACAACCGTACACAACTCAATGGGAAACTACAACCATACACAACTCAATAGGAAACTACAACCATGCACAACTCTATGGGAAACTACAACCGTACACAACTCAATGGGAAACTACAACCATACACAACTCAATGGGAAACTACAACCATGCACAACTCTATGGGAAACTACAACCATGCACAAGTCAATGGGTAACTACAACCGTACACAACTCAATGGGAAACTACAACCGTACACAACTCAATGGGAAACTACAACCATACACAACTTAATGGGAAACTACAACCATACACAACTTAGTGGGAAACTACAACCGTACACAACTCAATAGGAAACTACAACCATGCACAACTCAATGGGAAACTACAACCGTACACAACTCAATGGGAAACTACAACCATACACAACTCAATGGGAAACTACAACCATACACAACTCTATGAGAAACTACAACCATGCACAAGGCTTCTCAGAGTCCTCAGAGGTTACAAGAAAACAACACATTTAATATGCTAGTGTACTGGAGTGACGAATAACTACTGGGGAAAGATGTGAAAGGTCACAATAAAATTTACTAGCAAAGCTAGTTTGGGTTTTTTATACAAGGGAAAATGAGAAGAAGAATGTTATAGACAATGCTTGTAGAACAGGGTGACAGTGCAATGCTTTTAGAATGGGATTAAGGTGTAGAAAATGAAGAGTATTGCTTATTCTCTTGTCTTAATTATTTCAGTGGTAACAACACATTGATCAACAGTGACAGTGTCAGGTCTGATCCTTCAAATATCTAGATGAAGCACACCTATGATACCCCTGTTGTAGTTGTTATTAATGTATTAACTGTTGTTCCATTTGTTTTTGTTCACAATGTCCTTTAGTAGCTGACCTGGTTGAATCTGAGGAAGGGCTTGATGATGTGTTCTATCTTTCGTGAGATGCTTGGGCTGTCAACTTTTTCAGAAGGAAAATTAGCACAGTTGAAGGAAGGGTTGTAAACATTATGGGAGAATGACTGACTGGAGTATTTTCAGATAATTGTACCCATGGTAAGTACTTGCCTAAATTCAGTTTCCAATACAAATTCAATTTAAAATCTGATGGAAAAAAATAAGACATGCAACTGTACATTCATGAACAAGTTGATTCGTACCATAAAACAGCTAAACAAGAAAATTGCAACAATCAACTTTGAAGCAAGTACACTTTGAAATACCAAAAATCATTTTTCTAACAGTTATTTTGTCTTTAGTGAATTAAATCTATGGGAAATGAATGTGTAGTTCTTCTGATATACTTGTGTTAGATTGCCCTAAAACTAAATAATAATTTGCCATATCCACTTATAAACATTTTCTAGATGATTTGATTGATTTCAACTAAGTGTGTATTTCTGTATTGTATTCTTTCATCAGACTGTTCCAATGGATGCAAACAGCTAGGTGTTCAAGATACAAGGCCATAAGTAGCCAAGTTGCAGAGCAGATGAATTCGTCCCCAACACATCAAAATTTAGCTTTTACATTATGTATATATGGCTCAAGACAATTTTGGGTGGCATTGTCGTTTCTATTTGTTGAAAACAAATTATAGAAGTAATGTTGTTTTTAAAGATACAAGCAGTCTCTGTTGTATCATTTACATGAACCATCATAAATCCAAAGGGCAATTTTCCAACAATTTGGACATGTACAATGTTGTATTGTTTATGTATCATTGTCAAGACGGAATGTACAAGTGCTCACATTTCCTCTCAATTTAGGTTAAGTTCCATACGTTTATGATGTAAGTACTTTGAATATTTGAAATAAACTTTAGATGGAAATATTGCATCAGGGAGATTAGTACCACATTCAATTTTGTAGTTTACTTGTAACAAATAAAACAACTCACCATCGAAGATATATCTTAAATATAGTATAGTTTTATAACTCTCATCAAGTTCCCACATTACAGAAAGAGTAACTAAAGTTACAACAACAACAAGTCTGAAGAGGGATTGTTGCTTTGCATCATTCAAACCTTTGTTCAATGTATTGTTTGTTATACAACAATGGAATAGGACAGTACTTGCCAATCATTGAAGAAATAAAGATTGTGCAAACAGATGCACCAAATGCAGTAAAATTTTCTTCTGATTTATTGTCAACTGCTTTATGTGTTTTCTTCATTTCATATTTACATTCTAGAGTTAAGATTCTTGGGCGAAGATAAATGTCAACGATGGAGGGAGGTAGATAACTTTTAACAAAGTTATAAATGACAATTGCCAATACAAATTTTCAGCTAATTGAACCCCATGTTTTGGTTGTTTTATATAGCTCGAATAAAGTCAACTAATTGTTGGAAGGGCGAGGGATCTTGCATAAACGCCCAGCACACTTATTTATTTTTTTCACGCAAATTGCAAGAATCTTCCGGTGGTAGCCGTTTTTTATATCTTGTACATAGAGTTTTCAATTATTTCCAACGATAGATAGGTATAGGCCCTATGATGGTGAATTAATCAAAGTTCCTGTCAACATTGTTTTGAGTGTTCGTGACTGAAAGCTTTTTGCAACAGTTAGGGAAGCAATTTAATTGAAATCACACGCGTCCGTTTTTACATTCTTACCGATCCATGGCTTTATTAATCATGACAGTGTGGATGAAAACTTGTATACGTTTTTAAACTCCAAGTCGTCTCAAAATGCAGAAAAGTGTAATAATATTAAGTTAGTTATATCACGGTTGAAGGGGTTTTGGGCTTTCCTCGATTTGTCATTACTGAAGTTGTATTTCCATCCCCAACCTGGTAAAAGGAACCAAAAACTAATAATGAACAAAACAAAAAAGTAATGTGCGCAAAATAATACGCGTGGCATCACAACGTTCTCCAATAGTTTTGATCAAGGCTTTTATAACAACTGAGACGTGATAATGATTATGTCCATTACAGAATGAACTACATCTCCATGATTATTTTGCTCACAAATTTCCCACAGTAACTGTTGTTGTACAAACATGCATTGAATTCTAGAATCCACGAATAGTTCTATATCTCCCCTATTGCATACTACCGCCGAATTACAAAAACAATATACATGTATTGGTAATTTGTTTGTGGCTTGTATTTTGAAGAACAACAATTTGATACACACACAAATATTTGACAATTTAAACCAAAAACAACACGAATTCGTTTTCGTCTTAATAATAATCTTGAATTTTTCACCGGGACCATCGCAATAACCTGTAAAAAAGACTAACTATAATTATAAGACTCTTCCAACAATGAAGCTCATCAACTTGAAATTTCCCAATTTGTTTTCGTCATTGTGGTGGTATTGAAGGTTGATTTAAATAATTAAGTATCTCTTTTCCTTCAGAGGTAACTATCATTTGAGATACGAGACAAATCGTCAAAGATGATCCTAATGAATAAGTGTAGTATTAAAAAAGTTGCACTTGAGTTATAGCCTGGACATGACTTTATATTACTTTAGTAGACCTATAAACACTATACAAACATTGTTTCATTTATTTAGTGCATTGAGCGAAAACTGTGTTTTTGTTTTGTTTTGCTTTGTTTGTCGTTTGTTTTCTATGCATGTGCTTAAATGGACAGTGAGAAAGAGAATTTTTTAATTGAAGGTATAATGACGTGTATTTCATAAATTATTATGACCTACATACAGTACAAGTCATAACTTTGGTATATCTTAAAACTATGACCTACATTGTAGTCATAAATATCACTTATTATCCCTCATAAATATGACTTAGTTGGCACAAGTAATAAATCAACTTTTAATGTAAATCATAACATGAAATATACCGGTAATGCGTAAATAATTAATACTAACTTTTAACTGTGATAGCGCATTTGTTGTCTCTCTTTGAAGCCCCAACATCTGTCAGGGTTAAAAAGCCTGTTCGATTTAAAAAGCGTGTGCACATTTTGAACTTGCTTGCGCTCAAGCAAAACATATTTTTAGATCCAAAACTAACTTTAGAGGGATGCGACCGGAGCGCAGCGGCGTAGCCAAGGGGAGAGGGGCCTGGTGTGGGGGAGGGGGCACGCCCCCAAAATGTCCGGTTCCCCAAGGTGCCCCCACCCCACCACGAAAAAAAAAATCGCGATAGAAACAGAAAAAAGTATGGCCACCCCATTTACAAACCCATTAAAAGCGCCCCCTCTACCCCCCCCCCCCCCACTAGCGAAAAAGTCCTGGCTACGCCACTGTTGTTTGTTGTCTTCTAAAAAAAACTTGTTCCAAATTAAAAAGGAGACCTCTTTTATTGTTTGTGTTTGTTCGTGTTCCGTTACAGCTTTTCTTTTATATTATAATACTGCAGTGACGATTGGTGATCGTGAGAATAACGATGAAGCCCTGTATTTCAGAGCTGTTTGGCACCCCCTCTCGTGTTAAAAAATGGAGACGCTGCGTTCAACTTTCGCAAAAATGCATATTCATTAGTAATTTCAACCCGCTTCTGAATATTCAATAAAACTGTTTATTTTGGAAACGATGCAAACACAGGGTAAGAAAAACCTCCATGCATGATCCGACTTTACAAAAGGTGTCAGTGGACAGTTTTACGTAATATAAACTGTATTCACGTGACAGAATACGGTTGCTTTGAAAGCTAATTAGCTTAACACAATAACTATCTTTGGCAAAACAATAGACACGACATTACGACTGCCTTGGACTGCCAGAGACTAACAAAGTTTTGCGCATGCGCTTTTTAGTCACAACCATCCGTGGTTTAGCTTCATACGTCGTGTTGGTTATATGCCTCTCTTGAGCTCAGCGTTCAAAACTGCTGTGATCAAACGAAGTGCATTTTTATTATTGCACATCGTGGGGGAAAACCGTCAAACGAAAAAGATTTTGCGATAATTGACTCATATTCGACATATTGGCGTTTGAACATCAGAAGAAGACACCATGGGTGTTCCTAAGTTCTACCGCTGGATCAGCGAGAGATATCCCTGTTTAAGTGAAGTCGTGAAAGAAAATCAGGTAAAACTGTGTGTGCCCGTGCCTTTGTTTTTAAAATTGTGAAACCATATGAAATTGATCGGATCGTGTGGCCATTCATTCATGCAAACCACCACACACAGTCTGAGTCAGTAGTGCCACACTGCAGGAAACTGAGTGAATCGAATCTGAGTCTGACCTTCTTGTTTGAATCGAATCGCAGAGTTGATTGATAAAACCTCTACTTTAGTCTATAACTCTACCTCCTTGATAAAACAAAGCATCGGTCGTGAAACATTAAACATTTTAATTTAGTATCTACTATTTTGTATTATTATTAATTAATCTGATTATAAAATAAATGATAAATACTACTAATACTATTTACTAGTATTTAGTAGTACTATACTATACATACATGTAGATTGCCACTAATGTTAATGTATTGTTACCAATCAAAACTTGCAAAAGCAATAAGCATCTCATAGTCATAATCATATTTTCATAGTTAAAAAATATTAATTTATTATAATTATATGATAATTTTTAAATATAAATACAATTGAATAACTATTTATTTGATAATGATGAAAAAGAGGCAGTCAGATTCAGAAATTTTACCTCCATGAGTAGTTGCGATGATCGTAACCCTCCATCATCCCGTCGCCGTCGGGAGGATGGAGCCGGAGGGTTACGATCATCGCAACTACTCCAGATGAGATGATGTCATCAACTAACAAAATAATTTATTAATTGTCCAGTGTAAGGTGGCCTAAACATTGAGTTACACAAGCCCTGCGGTCTTCAGGTCTTGTTGTGTGTGGATCCTTCCCCCCCCCCAATTTTGAGCCCTGACCGGGTTAAGCCTTGGGTTATTGTCTTAACCATACTCTCTTACTGAGTCTACATGAGATATATGACAATTATTCCACATATCTGGATGAGGAATTGATAATGTTTACGAAATAGTGGGTATGAACGAAATTCAATCACGGCAAGTGGTTCTAAACCACGTTTTTGCACACCACCGATTTATGAAAAGTTATGACATGAACTGCGCGTTCCGCTGGTCAACACATAAACCGTTGGATGTGCAAGTGCCTAACAGAAATGCATCTACACACAGCATCCATACAAGAAACAACTTAAAGCCCGGTTCATACTTCCTGCGAACGCGAATGCGAATATTGACGTCACAAATTCGCAACGAATAATTCGCAGCAGTTGAAATGTGCTCAACTCCTGCGAAACATTCGCTGCGAAAATGGCCCTGTGACGTCAAAAATTCGCTTCGCATTCGCATTCGCAGGAAGTATGAACCGGGCTTTAGTTATCAGAATATCTAGATTGTTGCTTTTGTACAGATCATTACCAATACCATATCTGCAAATAAATTTTAAGAAAAAACGCTTCAGCAGAAAACTACAGTCAGTAAAAGAGAGAGCACGGCTCCACTTTCAGTTTCGGTGCACCACAAAATTAGTGACTGAGTATTAAACTGTTGTATTACACAACATAATACTTGGTTTCCAGCGCTAAAGTTCATCTACAGATATCTCAAAGTGCTTATTTTTCTTTCAGCCAAGTACAATGTATGCCAAGTTTTTGAATTATATGAGATACATTTAATGAAAAAAAAGCACCTTGTAAGGGTTTACGGGGTTATGCGATGCAATCTGCCGCAAACTCGGGGGGCAAAAAGCCCCCTTCCTCTTACCATAAATTTACTGGGTTCATCATTAACACGCATTAAACAAAATAAGTCTCAATCAAAGAACAATTGAAGCAAATATGGTAACTTTCTTGTTCAAGGACACAAATTCCACAACTGGGACCTGAACCCACACGTTGACAGAACTTGAAAGTCCAGTGCAATAAGATAGCCCACCCTGTTGGGCTATTGTTGCTCTCTTTCGATCTTATCATAGTCCCCATTACAGCCCACCAGTTTTCAAAGTACGAGCATGCCGTACCACTTTGATAGCAAGTATTGCCCACTTATAAACATCGCATTATGGCTCCTAATACTTCACATTATATCTTACATGTTTGGAACTACTGTGGTTAGGCCTGACTGTGATACATGATGGGGCTTACCAAACGATTAATTCATCCAGATATGATATTGTGAAAAGGACGAATAAAAAACAACTAATAAAAACTGCAATTCAAACTGCATTTTAACACTTTCAAAGAGAGCCATAACAGCCCAGCAAGATGGGCTAGCACTAAGACTGCCCGGTCATGACACTCCACTCTGACAAGTTGCAGGACAAATAAAGATGGTTTCAATGTGTGTTTAGGGAAACCATTACCAAACTTTGAATGTGAGTACAAACTTTTATTCCCCTTCTAGATTCCAGAATTTGATAATCTCTACCTGGACATGAATGGTATCATCCATCCTTGCTCCCATCCCAACGATGAAGATGTTCATTTCCGCATCACAGAGGAACAGATTTTCAAGGCTATATTCCACTATATTGAGGTAAAACATTTTTTTACAGATATGACATTAAACTTGAAGGGTATGCCAACACTGGTAAGATTGAAAATACAAATTTTCATGGATTTGCACATGGTTTGGGGCCAATATCATAGAGCTGCTTAAGCAGAAAATATAGCTTAAACAATTTCTGCTTAGCAACAATAAGCAGGATACCAGTCACATATGCTACATGTGAAATGGTAATTTAGCTGGTAAACATTTTCTTGTAAGCATAATTTTGTTGTGCTTAGCTAGTTTTTGTGCTTAAGCAGCTCTATGAAATTGAGCCTCGGTCATTGTTGAAAACTTCCCTTCTATAAAGTGCTGTAGTTTTAGAGAAATTAATACAAAAAAAATTATGTTTTAATCTCATCTAAAACCCGGGCCCAATTTCTTAGAGCTACTTAAGCAGAAAAGTACTGCTTAAAATTGTTCGCTAAGCAGAAATGAGCAGGGTATCAGTCACGAATTGTACATGTGGCATGGTAGTTTTGCTGGTAACCTTATTCTGGTAAGCATAATTTTGTTGTGCTAAGCTACTTTTTGTGCTTAAGCAGCTCTATGAAATTGGGCCCAGCTGATGCGTGAAATAAGTAAAAACATATATTGTGTTTTTTTTCCCACTATTTTCTTGTGACTCCAATTATTGATTGAGCAAAAAACGTTCACATGTTTGTTGTTTTATGTATTTGTTGGGTTACACAAAATGCGGATACTGTTCTTTGACAATTACTGATGTTGTCCGCATTTATTTATTTGGTACGATCCAGGTGCTGTTTCGCATCATCAAGCCGAGGAAAGTGTTCTTCATGGCTGTTGATGGGGTAGCACCCAGAGCTAAAATGAATCAGCAACGAGGGAGAAGGTTCAGGTACTGAAGCCCCCCCCCCCCTCACCCTAGGGAGTGTAGAGGAGGGTGTTGATGCTCTCAATCACCTCTGGACAGGGTTGAAAGAATTGGAGGAAGAGAGGAAAATGTTAAACCCTTTAAACTCGACCCTTTTTTGGCAATTTTGCTTTTTGTGCTGAGATTATTTATTAAAACGACCGGTTTACTTCTCATAAAACCGGTTAACATTATAACACCACCATAAAGATTACATATAGGGCTTTATTTATATTTATTTGTTTCATCCACGAGGTTTGGGGAAAAAAAACTCTGCCATTTTTTAATTTCATAATGTTAGTTATTCTGTTGGTCACAGGTGGCCGATGTGACAAGTTGAAAGGGTTAACAGATGGCAAATTTGAATCGGGGATAAAGAATATTAATTTTGTTTCATCCATACACCGATGTATGGAAAGCTCTGCATAATCAGTACTTTCCTGAGTCTTGTGAAAAAGAACTAACAGGAATATTACTCGCTGGAATTTTTAACCTACGACCTTTGCCATTCTAGAGCAAATGTCTACCGTATGGTATGGTCTATCTGTATGGTAGCAATGAACTTCAGATGGTTCGGTTACCAGTGACCTCACACCATGAGCAAGGCCTGTTTTAGGGGCGTTCTCGAAGCGTATTATTTGAAATGAAATAAATTTGAAAAACAAATAACAAGGGGAAAGTAACAGCTGTGTGTTGAGATGGAATGAAATTAATTTGAAATGCATATAAAATGCGGAAACTAACAGGTGTGTTTTTAGATGTTTCATTGGTTATTAATTACAAACTCTTGCATTGCCTATGGACGAGGCTGGACAGCAAAACATCCTTCAAGTCTGAAACTTTTCTTTAATTCTCAAGATCTGCCAAAGAAGCCGAGGAGAGAGAGAAAGAAGCTGTGTCAAAAGGCGAGATCCTCCCAACTGCGAAGAGGTTCGATTCCAACTGCATCACTCCAGGAACGCCGTTCATGGTTCGCCTCCAGGAGCAGCTGAAATACTTTGTCCGTCAAAAGCTGACGAAAGACCCGATGTGGAAGGGACTCCGAGTGTACCTTTCAGGTCATGAGGTAATGATCTTAACCTGGACCTTAAGATACAAATGTCGCTGCTTTTTAAAAAAAAGATGAGGCTTTATCAGGGGTCGAATTCGACACTGGACCACCGGCCCGAGGCCAGTGATTTTAGCCTCGGGCCAGTGAACTCATGACCTGACAAGTTCGGCGGTCTTGTGTTGTTCATAGTATTAGCCACTGTGTAATATCTTTTACAAAAAGAAATGATGTTCAAATGTTGACCTTGAGTCTGGTATTTATACAATTCCGTTTAGTATCAAAATATACTGACTCATAGAGACAAATTGGATAATTCTTTTCTTTGTGCTTGTTCAAATAAAAACAATTTACATGTTAAACTATGTAGAAAGCTCTTTCTCATGAAGGTTTCGGTCTCGTGAAATAAACTCTGGTCCGGTAAACATTTTGAGCTACAAGCCCTGCGGTCTTGTGGAATTTTACCCCCAAATTCGAGCCCTGTTTATTCAAACAACATCCTTTAATGATTCTTTATCTAGACGCCAGGAGAAGGGGAGCACAAGATAATGGACTTCATCCGGGCTGAGAAAGCAAACCAGACGTACGACCCTAACACTAGGCATTGCCTGTATGGACTGGACGCTGACTTGGTAAGTACATATTATAGTTGACCATCACTGAATGTTGGCCCGAGATTTTGTTTGCCGCCAAACCTAACAGGTGTGCTTGACCACTCGGCCACGACCTGCCACAACTGGCAGAATCCTTCTCTTTATCTGCCTCCGATTGCATTCCCAATAAGGAGGGTTGGTAGCAGCCATCATTAGGTAATCTCGGTGCTTTCACTGATCCTGATAATTGGTTCAGTTGCATTTTGCAGTGACTCCTTCGTTAAAGATTCTAGAACTTTTTGTCGATGCTGTTCTCAATAGATCTCAACTCTAAACTTTTTCCCAATCCCGACAGATCATGCTCGGCCTCATATCTCACGAGCCTCACTTCTCCTTGCTGCGAGAGGAAGTGAGATTTGGTAAGATCGCCAACCAGAAACGACCTACGACCCCCGAGGAGACAACCTTTCACCTCTTACATCTCTCACTCATGCGGGAGTACCTGGAGATTGAGTTCAGCCCTGTCAAGGTAAAGAATAATTTTGTGCACGTATCGGCACGCAATTCGCGCGTATTGGCCCGATACGCTAGATAGAACCCTGATCGAACATTGAGGAAGCTGCACCAATGCACCCATTGTTTTGGCGTTGGTGTTAAAAGTATAACAAATTCTTTTTCGTTCTGATTCTAGTCCAAGATAGATTGGTTTGATGGAGAGAGGATCATCGATGACTGGGTGCTGATGGGTTTTCTAGTCGGCAACGATTTCATCCCTCACTTGCCTGATATGCATATATCCCATAATGCATTGCCGCAGCTGTACAAGGCCTACATGGATGTTCTTCCGTCCCTTGGTGGTGAGTTTGGTCCTTTGCACTTTTTGTGTTTCAACACAATGGGAAACTCTGGGGAAAAACACATCCTTTTTTGTGAGTGAATATTGTGCACTTTGCGGTAAACTGTGGAGATAAACTAAATGGATCAGTATAGTAGGGGTCTCCCAGCATCATTAGTTGGCATATCAGGCTGATCCATCCGAGCATCTGGAATCTTCTGGATCGAGGCATGTCATGTCGTGGCCGAGCGGTCTAGTTCACTGGACCCATGCTCTGGTGTTGTCAGCAGCATAGGGTTCGAATCCCGGTCATGACACTTGTGCCCTTGAGCAAGGTACTTTACCATAATTGCTTTCGAAAAAAAGTTGGGAAGGTATCAGTGCATTCTGCTCTACCAGCCAGGTTCCTAGTGGATGATACCCATGCCTACTTCCTTACGGACTGTGAAACCCAAGGAGTAAATGGCAATGTGCCCCTAGTGACAGTTGATTTGGGTCAACGTCCCAAATCAGTAAAGTGTAGCCCTCACCTTGAAGTGGCCGTCCGGCCTTGTGATGTTAGGCGATATCTCATAGAAAAACAAAAGCAAAAAAGAAACGTTTACAAGTTCATGTGTAGATAAGACGTTTGAGATGGTAAACACAAACAAATGCGTAAAAGTCTGGGTTTTTGTGTTTTTCTTAAATGTGGCTTTCCTAATATAATGTAAATGAAATCAATAAAAATACAAATTGATCATGAATGATATTGTCTCTCTGCTAGGTTACCTGAATAATCATGGCAAGCTGAGTCTGGCTCGCTTTGAGAAGTTCCTAGCCCACTTTTCACAGGTGAGAGAAATTAATTATTTCCACTACTAGCTGTAGTACTGTCTACTTTTCTGGTTTATTATGTTTGTGTTTGGTATTCTGGGCCCAATTCCATAGAGCTGCGTAACGGCTGATTTTGTGCTTACTGCGCATGTTTTCATCTCGTAGCGCTGCTAACCGTAAGCACAGGAAAAGGCATGCTAACCTTCCGGTGCTTATTGTGTAAAAATGAATGGCGTAACAATGCAAATCCATGGTGAACGTGCAAGCTGGCTGGCTAATTTCCTTGCTAACTTGTGAATTACGCTTATGCTTAAGCAAATTTGTCTGCTATAGTTAACACGAAAATTTGCTAACCGTTAAAGCAGTGCTATGAAATTGGCCCCAGATTGGAAAAACATGCCTGGTACTTCACGAAGATAATGGAGGCAGTTGTTCTTAAAATGAAAAACCTAGATTGACTTTTTTTTAATGATATCTTGTTGTCCAGTTTGACAGGGACAAGTTTGAGGAGACCAATGCTAGTCTCGGTTTGTTTGCTGGTAAGACGGACATTCGCACCTGGGAGAGTGAGCGGGTCAAAGGCAAGAAACAACAGGAGAAAGAACGAAGAGCTGCCAAGGTGAGAAGTTGATATTTTTTTCAATGTGCAAGCTACTGGAACTTTCCCTCCTTTTTCCTGATAGTCTGTTTCAAATACCATGCCCGATGGGTGGCAGAATGTGTGTCCCCCCCCCCCCAATAAATTTTCCCATTCTTTTCTTTGTTCAAACCCAAATTATAACAAATTTACCAAGTCAGTCTCCCTTGGTGTTTATTACCTGATGTTTAATATTAAAAAGTCGCATCTCCTTAAGGTGATCCCCTGGCTGCCGCTTCCTAGTTTGTATTGTAAACTTGGGTGTGATCCCTGGCTACACGGCAGCTAACAGTTGAATGGCTTCTGACTGGCACCCCCCGAACACAGATATTGACTAATAGGGAGACCTCCAACATAGGGCTGGATAGCTCAGTTGGTAGAGCACCGATACGGTTCAAGTCCTGCTCTAGTAAATGTTTCTTTGTTCAAACCCAAGTTTTTTTGAAGAAAAAAAACCTCTGGAAAATTCCTGAGATTGCCAAAGCACAATTTAGTTACAAAAGGAGGGGGGGGGGGGGTACACCATGCCGCAAATCGAGCACCAAATGCTGTTTCTGTATCAAACTCACGCCTCTGTTGTCAATAGCTTCGTTGTATTAATTCTTAACAGTACTGTATGTAGTTAAAAAGCAAGGAAATTAGAATTTGAAGAACCAGTAGCAGAATGTTTGGAAAATTTTTGCAAATTGTTTTCTCTTTTGTGCAAACAAAGACTGTAGAATACAGAAAACAATTTTTTACATTTGTTTGCATAATTTCTCTTCTGCATCTTGTTTTGGGGACGAATGATTTGGGAATAGCTAGTTTTAAAAGTATTTTGTAACCTTGCTCCCAGGCCTTGACCAACCAGTTTACAGTGCTTGATAATCTGGATGAACTTATGGGAGCCCCTGGGATGAAGCCTGAGTCAGAGTCAACGAACACAACCTTCCCGACGAGTCCAGGTAAAGTTTTGTTCAATGTATAACATTGCAAGATGTTCTGAGTACAAGGTTGTCTGTTATTCTGGGTACAAGGTTGAACCCACATTCCAGGTTGAACCTGGCTCGAACATCTGAAGCTTCACTTTGAAGCTTGTTAATAATGCAATTACTTTTAGAACTTGTTGGTTGCCTGCCAGATGTACCTTTGACCCATATAAGTTTTGCGTGCCATAAAGCTGATTGTGTACACTTACCTAACCTTATGGATCAGGTTTGTGGGGTCCTGCTTTTGTTCTATTATTCCCTTTTCTAAAGAATTCCTCTGTGGGGTCCAAGTTAAACAAAGAACTCCCTTGTGGGGTCCATTGTTCCGTTGGGTTTGCCTGACGTATCGACCCTCTGCTAGGGTCGAAATGTCAGGCCACTAACTATTTTTTGCATAAATATATAAAGAAAAATTAAAATGATATAACATTTACAAACCGTATGGAATAGCTGAAAATGCAGCTGACTTTAATACCTCTCATTAACGGAATTTGTCTCCATCCTTACAGACTCATTTGATGATGAATTTGACGACACGTTCGAAGATGAATTCAAAGCTCACAAGACGGCCTACTACTCGGACAAGTTTGAAGTCGAAAACATCACAGAGTAAGACAACCCTTATCCACTCTCAACAACAACAACAACACCACCACCACTACCAACAACAACAACAACAACAACAACAACAACAACAACAACAACAACAACAACAACAACAACAACAACAACACCACAACCACTACAAACAGCAACAACAACATAACACATTAATAACACGTTTTTTTTTTATGCTGAACAATGAAATTTGCAACACCTTATGTTTTCAGGTGGCTTTCAATTCTGGGATAAAAGAGCAAACCGGGTTAAAGAAACATGCACTGAGTAGAAATTTTCCCTGAAATGTGTTTGTGCTTTTCTATATCAGTTATATCAAGGGTTTTACCTAGCTCTGTATTGGTGGTCAGACATAATTCCTATAGAAATGTATGCCCGTGGAGTTGCAAGTTACATTTTTTACTTTTTGATGCTTGATATGTTTTGCAGCAACCAGTTGGCAGAAATCGCTTACAACTACATCTTGGCAATTCAATGGATTCTTGATTATTACTACAATGGCATCCAGTCGTGGGGTTGGTGAGTGAAATACCTTGTTTTAATGTTCGAACTGTTGTGGCTCCAGAATGTGTTTCTCCAGGCAGTGTTGTGCGTTATTGGCTGTTGTTACGATGGCATAGAGTCATTGGGTTTGTGAGTCAAATATAAATACTGATATGGGCCAAGTATGAATCCTTGAGGGACACTTCAACTCCTAGTGGCTTTGCTCTTCGTGATTAAACAATAGACAGTGCAAGTCTTGCCAGTATTCAAACTTCCGGGAACAATGATTGTATTATAAAAACAATTATAATTGTATTTTTTAACAAATTGCTATGGCTATTTTCTTTTCTCAAGAATTTGGTATAATAAATAGAATTAGGTAAACTTACTATGATGAAAGTAACAACAGATTTGAATGATTTAAGATTTCCACTTTCATGGTTGGTAAAATGCCAAAGTTGATTTGCAAACAGTCTCCAAAACAATGATTTCAAAAAAAGTTTAACTTCAAACGTGGTTTTCACTAGACATGAAATTTTGGCTTCAGGGGCAAAATTTTCTCTTTGTGAAAATGCTGACAAAGTGCTGAGACCCAACTCAACTTTGGTTCTATTTACAACTGCCTTAATTCTGAGAAGAAACAATCACATGGTTGTCCTCCTGGAAAAATGAGTAATATCTCTCACTTTCTTTAAACTCCTATGCACTGGGCGTCACATGTTACTACTGTCTGCCTATGGTCAGCCATTTTTTATTCAAATTGTATGAAAAGATATCCACCAAAAGTGGCTTTTAGCCTTGTTTGGGGCGAGCTTGCATAATAAAAAAAAATAATCAAAAAACACTGGAGAACTGTCTCACAAAATGGCACAACCAATATTTCTGGTGATGACGTCAAGTAATTTGAGTCAACACCATCCATAGTTTCAAATCTTACCTATTGACCCTAAGCACAATGCGGAGCGCATCTCCGCACAATGCCCGTCAACTATCTCGGCCATTTTGGAAGTCAATTCATTTGGGTAAATTTTGACTCCCAAAATGGCGGACAGGTGCATATAAGTGTGCTGCACGTTGTGCAATGAGTCAGTAGTTACATGTACACCCTACGATTAGTACTTCTTCTTCTTTTTTTCCGTGCAGGTACTACCCCTACCACTATGCACCTTATATGTCGGATCTTCAGGGCTTCAGTAACGCCGTCTTGAAGTACGACAGAGGTCAGCCTTTCCTGCCCTTCCAGCAGCTTCTTGGCGTCCTTCCTGCTGCCAGTAAGGAGCTTCTCCCACTTCCATTTCAGGTGAGTCTCGGTTCATGTAACGTTCACTAGAGTGAACGTCTGGAGAGATTATCTGAATAATCTTCAATTCGGATGGGATTATTGCTGGAGTCATTTTTCTTTGGTAGTATCGTTGGCAGAAAGAAACCGTGACTTGACACGAAAATACAAAAGTCACGCCTCCTGGTATTGCATGCGGGTAAAATTGGCGTGCTGATACAACATCCAGCGTCAACTGGTTAAAAATTTGGTGACGCCTCGGTACTGGTTTGAACAGTCTGTTTGTAAACTCATGGAACCCCACTTTGTTAATCCATCATTTTTTTCCATCTTAAGCCCATTGAAGTGAAGTTGAATTTTCACATTGACTGACTTTGAAATATTTACAGATTGGTTGATTTTTTTTCTTCTCTAGAAACTTATGACCATGGATAGCTCCCCTATTATTGACTATTACCCGGTGGACTTTGCCAGTGACCTCAATGGGAAACTGCAGCAGTGGGAGGCCGTGGTGCTCATTCCATTTATAGATGAGGTAAGCGTGAAAATTATCATTTATTTCTGATAATGAAAACAAGGATGCTACTTAATCACTGTAGCAACTTGATTTCATATATCAAGTAATAAACGACGAGGGAAACTGACTGGGTAAATTTAGCTCAGTTGGTAGAGCACCGGCAAGTTAATACCATTCCAAGCTAATATAGATTAGTCCACAGGATTCTTGGCGTTAATTCATTCTTAGCTAAAATCGGTAAAAAGGATAATGATCTGTGTACCTTCTGTCATCTAGACAGTGAGACACTTGTTCATTTTTTTTGTAGATGTAAGTTTTCAACTATGTTTTGTGCTCAACTTAAGGATTGGTTAAGGAAAACTGTTAATCTAGACATACATTTAGGCAACGGTATTACAAAAGAATCATGGAGTGCTCTAAATTTGATTCTTCCTTTGTGTCGTTTCCACATTTATAAGATAGAGATGAATGACAACAGACCATCCCTTGCACTATTGAAAATGGATTTAAAACGCTATTATACTCTGGAAAGATACATCTCTATTACAAATGATTCTACTGTGAAATTCCACACAAAATGGGACTCGCTTAAACTATTGTGTCAAAGTTAATTCTGTATTTTGCAAAGTGTTGTATCAGTTAACTCTAGATTTTGTTCCAATGCCATGGCTTTTCAGTATTTTTGTATTTAAGGTGAGAAGTTGTTTGACGTTTGAATAAATAACTTCCTCCGGAAAAAGAAGAAGTTAATACCATTCTTGTCCATTTTTCTTTATTCACACCAAAATTGGTTTAACTTTTGTACAAATACATCTCTGCAGAAACGTCTCCTAGCCGCCATGGATGAGGTCAGCAAGTACCTGACGGACGAAGAGAAGAGTCGCAATCGACACGGTCCTCACCTCTTGCATACCTGTGACGAAACTATGAACTACACCTACCCCTCCTCATTGCCGGGCCACTTTCCTGATATCAACGCCTGTAAGGCTAGGTGAGGAAACGCCCCCGTACAGCATGTCTGGTTTTGTTTGGAGTTAGTGAGCAGGGTTCGCCCATAACTGACTAGCCAGTAGGACCAGCTAGGGCCAAGTTCGGGTGGGCAACTAGCATACTAGAGTGACTAGACTAACCAGAAACAGTGTGACAGTGTGTGACGTAGCTCTCGAATTGACTAGATCGACCATGCTCCAGTGCATGGTCGATCTAGTCAATCTCCCTGTGCTCTATGGTTTCTGGTAAGTCTAGTCACTCTAGTCGCCCACCCAAACTTGCTCTAGCTTGTCATTTCACTAGTCCACCAGCGTTTTTTACTGATCCTTACTTTAAAGGGGCACTGTCTTCATGATCAAAGTAGGCCTGTGGCTGTACAGGGAATTATGACGAAAGTGCCCCTTTAAGATTTTCTTGTAACACTCATTTTATATGGGACTTGAGTTTGTAACCTTAAACATTCCGAGCAGGCAGTGGTTTTATACCTTGCTTTTGGAAGCAATGAACTTGCCAGCAGGGCCACTTAGACAGAATTGTGACTGGTCCTTAGAAGTTGAATTAGGCCACTGTTAAGGGTGAATGCTGGCAAGGTTTCTGGAACGGTTTGTGAAACTCACTTTAAAGATGACAATATCCTACACAAGAGTCCGGCCTTAGATTAATCAGTATTTTCTTCCTACAGATCACCACGTACCGCCAAAATTAGTGCCTTTAGTTTAAACCATATTGTCATCCAAACCTCTGTTATCTTTTTTTTCATATTGTATTGCAGGCTGCTCTAGTTTATCTATCAATCTAAACCACAGCATGTTTGGACGATATTGATTGGTCAGACAGTGGAAGGGTTAACTGTGTAGTAGGCGCACATGGTATTATACTGCAGGCTGCATGTGTTTAGCTATTATTCATGAACAACTCTGGATGATTTTGAATGGTGAGACAGTAGGAGGGTTAACTGTGTACTGTGTACAAATCTAGATGCATTCACCACATGATACCATATTGTAGGCTTTATCTATCGTTCAAATCCACAGTGGATGACGTTGAATGGTCAAACAGTAGGAGGGTTAAAAGTAAAATATAACTGGTCTTGTTCTGCCTAGGTGTGTCGAGATAGCCAAAGATGTCTTTCATCTCCACCCCAGCAAGCTCTACCGTGGTCTGTGCAAGGGAGTCAAGTTTGGGGTCTACTTCCCTGGCTTCCCAACTCTATATCACCTGAAATTCAGTGTGAGTTTGTAATTGTTATTTCATATCAAGGTACCAGACTATTTTTTACCTTCGAGCCTCATTGTGGGTACATTGGAAGGAGTGATGGAAAAGCAATATGGTGCATGACGACTGGGGTCTAGTACCCTGGCTTCCCATCTTTACATCATCTTCATTTCACTGGGTCATTTAATCATCTTTCGGCCTGGAATTACACGGAGGCCATGGCCTCTGTTGCCCCTGGTCTTGACCTTGGTGCCCCTTCAGAAGTTTCTCCATAGACTTTAAGATTTGGAAGTGCCCTTTGCAAAATGAAAATGGCCTTGCTCTCGGATAGATGAAGTCCCCAGGCCTGCAACTATCAAACAGTAGACTATGCAGTGAGATGTGCAAAGGTCTTGAAAGTACAACGATATTTTTCAGAGTGCATTAACGAAACGCTTGTTGAAAGTAAAATTATATTTTTACACTTTCCCCGCAGAGTATATTAAAGAAAGATGATATTAAGATTTTTCAGCAGAACAGTAGAGGGGATAGTGTAATCTTAACAGTCCAGACAGAAAATGCTGAAGTGGTAAGTACATTTTTTTGCCATTTTCCTTGAATTCCTTAGAACTCGAATTTCATCACAGAGCTTGTAGCTCAAATTTGTTCTGGATCAGAATCCCATTGTACAATATCAGAATCAAAATGAGAAAAAAAACCTTCCTGACAGTTTAATATGCATGTAACTGCTTTTATTTGAACGAGCACCGAGAAAAAGAACAGATTTGTCTCATTTGTCTTTGTGGGTATTGAGTATACTTCATTACTCAACAGAATTGAAAGGTTTATCGGACCCAAAGTCAACATTTGAACATAATTTGTTTCTGTTCAAGATATTACACAGTGAGGTGTTTTTGTTCAATTGAAAAACACAAGACTGCCAGACTTGTCCAGTCGTGACTTTACTGTCCCGAGGCTAAAATCGCTGGCCTCGGTCCTGTGGTACAGTGCAAAGTTTTAACCTTGATAAATGTAGCCATCGGGCTAGCTCGGTGGTCTAGTGGTAAAACATCTGCTCCAGCAATGCAAAGGTTGGGGTCCAAATTCCACCCGAGTGATTTGCCTGTTGTTGTTTTTTACACAGTACTCGGGGAAAGTACTGAGTATACAGTGCTTAATACACATCAGTGTAAGGGTAAAAACAAATGATATTCATATGCATTCATCACAGAAAGCAGAGGACGTTGCCAAGGAGCTTCTAGGGAAGACCTGTTTTGCCGAGTGGCCTCATCTCAGAGAAGTCCGGGTCGTTGCCGTCTCAGACGATGTTACGAGGTGTGTAGTGTCTTCATTAATGTTCGTTCAATCTCACTCCTCACAGACCAGTGTACATTAATCCAATATAATAAAATTCATACATTTTTATAGCGCTCTTACATCCGATTCAGACAGGCGCTCCAGAGTTGCGCCGAACCAAATAGATTAGGAGCGACTCTAGGTCGACCCAAATAAATTTTGGTTTCAGACAGGCGAGCTTAACATAACATTTACATAAGGTTCTGCTCATGACAAGATCGACGTCTGAAACAAAGACGCTCCAGAGTCGCTCCAAGCGACCTCAACAGTCGATCTTTCGACTTCCAGCGCGTCCAGTCGCTCCTAACTGTTTCAGACGACAAACTTTTCATGTACTTAAGTCAATAGTTTGGTTCGGTGCGAGGGCCTGTCTGAACTGGGTGTTAGTCTCACTCATCAAAGATAGTGACACAGCACTGAAAAGAGTCTAGAAAATTATCCTTCATGTTTATATCGTTGCTGTTCCTATTGGTTGATTAAAAACCCTCTTTGCAGCCCAAAGTCTGAATTTCACATGCCTTGTACATGAACATTAAACTATATTAAAATATAATAAAATACAAGGTTTATATGAAATTGTACAAATTTACTGTAAAATAGAAAGAAAATCAATAAATACCACAATTCTTTGTTGGAATAAAGATTAAAATATTAGATAATCTGGGGCCCATTTTACCAAGAGCTAAGATGGATCTCAACTGTGTATCAATCTTAATTGCTAAGCAAAGTGTGATGTCACAATACAAGTCACTATGGTGATACTGACAACTCATCTTAAGATGAATCTTAGTGCTTTGTGAAATCGACCCCTGGTGTTTTGACCAGGAGCTCTCCAAAATCCATCGAATCAAATACTCCACTCGGTGATGACTCAACTGTGATGATTGAATGCTGTACCAAATCCTTTCAGGCTCCAGCTAAACTGTGAGATTGATTTGGATTGATTTGGATTAGTTAGGATTAGTCTGTTTTATACCAAAGGTGGTCAAATTTTGTGACCCTTCCCTGACCTCTCTTCCGTTCACCTCTCATGACCTTTCTTCCAGGTTTGAACTTGAAGATTCCAAGCTGCAGGGTCCAGATTCGGCCGATAAGCCCCTGGGTTTCAAGTCTCGTGAGATGTCAGATTTTGACGCCGGTGTTTGGGTGAGGGACATCAAAGCTATCCAAGAAAGGTACCCGCCCAGAAAGGAGATTCTTTATACTTCCATGCAAGCTTTTAGAGAATGTCAGTTTGGAAACAGATCTATGTCCAGGGCCAAATTTCATGGCTCTGCTTACCGCCGAATTCTGCGCTTGCGATCAGCATTCTCCGCTTACTGTGCAAGCGCTGAATTTCTGCGCTAGCTGTGTAAGCGAAGAATGCCTAGTAATGTGGAGTACGCACGCGCACAAGCAAAAATTCTCTGCTAACCCGTAATACGCTTGACGTAAGCAAATAATATCCTGCTTCCGTAAGCGCCGATTCTTTGCTTACGGTAAGCAGAGCCATAAAATTGGGCCCTGTACTTCAACGCATGATGACGCAAAAATCTAGCTGTAGTCGCTTATTCGGACACGACCCAACTATGTGTCATGCTTTACAGGAATGCATTCGTTCAGTCGATTGTAATGCCAAAATAGATTTTCCTGTCAAAATAATTGAAACAAGCAGGAACATTTTGATTCTGGACTTTTTGGCCGCATTTTACATTGTTGAATTCATTTTCAGTTTGCCATTCCTGTCAAGTATGATTCAACATTTATTCAACTGCTGTTCCATGTGAAAATAATTCATGATGCCATTGATGAATGCGCTACTTTCTGTGTTATACATAACTCGACCCAACTGCTCTTTCATGAAAATTAATTTTAAAAAGTATTTATTGAACTGCTGTTTTGTGACAGGTATCACAAGAGGAAAGGAGTGAAGATTGGGCCAACCTATGTTGTGGTGTACGCATGTCCATTGATGGGAAGAAGGTAAGAATAGTGTAAATGTGACACAAAATAAGTTTGGCCATTTTCCAACTCATTTTGCTTGTTGGACCAACAGTAGAAGTGTTTTTAATCACTGATGTGGAAGCCGATGTCTTGAGGAATCGTGCCATGCTGGAAGATCTCGATGGCCTCTCTAATCTACCTGGGGTGCCATGCCAGGATGTGTTTTTCAGGAAAGCTCTTTGAATAAATTGATACAAGATAATCTTTCAAATTTAGCATTTTTAGTTTGCTTTTTATCACCCAATCATTTACCAAACCTTAATTAAAGTATGCTAATAAATACTTGTGTGATTCACTAAATTTTCACGGGACATCTTGCAATGACAGATACATCAGTGGAGTGACTGGGATCATCACGCTAGAGAAACAGTGGGCCCTTCGCCCAGTGCCCTTTGCATATCAGATGCTGGTAAAGGTAAGTCAAGGGGCTGAGACACTCTTATCTAAGGCTGTATCCCAAGTGGTGGCTACAGCTATGGCTACGACTGTTGCTAAGGGTGTTGCCAAGGACACACCATACTTCAACGCATTATTTCGTGAAAATCTAGCCATAGCCGTAGCCGTAGCCGCCTATTCAGACACGGCCTCATGAATCATTTTGGTCTCAGCGAGTGAACAGAAATTTTATCCTTCTAACTATTATTCAAATCCCAAGTTGCCTCGTGATTGAAACAATGCCCACTTAAACACTTTTTCTTTGATTCTCCTACTGTCTGAGCATTCAGTATCGGAGCTGCCACAACTCTCTCTGATTTTGCAGAAAGTTCCCCCTGAAAATAACCCAATAATTCCATGTTCTGATGACTGAACAATTTTGGAAATCTTCCAAATTATGAAAACTTATCTTATTCTAAATACCTCCCTGATTATTGTACAAAATCTCTGCAGTATCATCCACTGTGGTTTAGATTCGCTATGCCAACCTGCAATATGATACCATGCAGTGAATGCATCTACACAGTACACAGTCAACCCTCCTACTGTCTGACCGTTGAATATCATTCACTGTGGTTTTGGATGATAGATTTGCTATGCCAGCCTGCAATATGATACCATGTAGTGAATACATCTACACAGTGTACACATACAAACCAGTCCATGGTCGAATATAGCAGGATGTAAAAGAATAGTTGCAAAATTTTTGAATTTGATTGAAACAATATTTAAAGAAGTAAGATTTTATATAAGCTGGTTTTTAGCATCTAACTGAATTCTGGACCGTAATTAACACAAATTCATCGCCTATAATCGCATCTTAAATTCTCACTGTAGGAC
This sequence comes from Pisaster brevispinus, assembly GCA_023634235.1. Taxonomy (NCBI): domain Eukaryota; kingdom Metazoa; phylum Echinodermata; class Asteroidea; order Forcipulatida; family Asteriidae; genus Pisaster; species Pisaster brevispinus. The sequence goes on from JAMKCF010000002.1 coordinate 2,016,746, forward strand.
ATAGCTGTACATGACTCCACGTTCCAGCAGTTCAAAACACTGGACGAGGTCTACCCAACAAACTCCCAGTGTTTCATGCTGGGCTCGCCTAACTACGGTTGCCAGGGCAACGTGGTGGAGGTAGAGAACGGCAGAGTGCGTGTCTTGTTCACGGTTCCAGTGGAACCCAATTTGACTCATGTGAAGAACTCCCAAGATGTAAGTTTGGGTAAAGCTTTGGCTCTAGGCCAATTAATCTAGGCCAATCAATCAATCAATCAATCAATCAACCAACAAACCAACCAATCAGTCAATCAATCAATCAACCAACCGATCAATCAATCAATCAACCAACTGATCAATCAATCAATCAACCAATCAATCAATTAATCAATCAATTAATCAATCAATCAATCAATCAATCATCCAATCAATCAATCAACCAACCGATCAATCAATCAATCAACCAATCAATCAATCAACCAACCAATCAATCAATTAATCAAACAATCAATCAATCAATCAATCAATCAATCAATCAATCAATCAATCAATCAATCAATCAATCAATCAATCAATCAATCAATCAATCAATCAATCAATCAATCAATCAATCAATCAATGCTATAGCATGTATTTTTCCTTCTTCAGCATCATGAAGTTCAGTACCTTCCAGCCTATGTTGTAAGCCAACGTATGGGTCTCTCATCGTTGATCATATCTCGGCTGTCGGGAACCATCTTTGTCGGCCGAGGCTCCAGATCCAGGTCAGTTCTCTCTTGGATTCTTAACTTGATTTCTTTCATTTCGTAAGCTGCAGAGTGTGGGTTCAAGTCCTGGTTGTGGCACTTGTGTCCTTGAGCAAGATACTTTACCATAATTGCTTTGTCCTTCAGATGTGACATTAAGCTATAGGTCCCGTGTGCTAGGATTTATAGCGCTCGTAAAAGAATCCGGAACACTTATTGTGGAAGAGTAGGCAATTAAACTACAGTGATTAATTAAGTTCACAAATGAGGCCTCCTTGGTTTCATTACCGGAAAAATATAATAGTAATAAATAGTTTACAATCTCCGACAACATAAAAGATTTGTGCTAATGTTTTAAATCAAGAGATGATGAGTAAACACAGAATGGCAATTTTTTCTTGAGACCACAGCTGGGGCTCCGTCAAGTCTTTTTAAAACTTGCGCTTTCCTTACTGGGCTTCACGCAGGCAGACAGAGGTTAGACACTGAATTTGTTTTTGCCACTTTCATGAGGACTTTATCTATTGGCAAATGAGTGCATTACAAAACTGAATTTAATCTTGAAGCCCTCTTTTAATACTTCCCAGTAATCAAAAGCTCATCTCTGTTAGTTGTTTAAGAAGGGATGGTGGTTATGCCTGGTACTTTATCAGATGATTTTCCGTGTAAAATTTAATTAAAACAGAAATTGACGTGATGTGATTGTTTCTTTCAAACTTGTTAGTTCCTCAGTGGGTCCCTCCAAGAATTTCAATATCGGTTTGAATTTGAAGTTCAACAAGACGAGTCAGGAGATCCAGGGTTACTCCAAGAAGGACGAAGCTGGAACCTGGCTGTACTCCACCAAAGTCATTGACGTCATCAAGGATTACATGAGCAAGTGAGTCAACATTAACGTCTCTTTGAATGTTCACATCGGACCTTCCACTTCAAGAAGACCTCTTGAAAAATTATGTTACATTCAAGCCTTGAAATAACCCACGGCACCCACAGCAATTGCCGTCGTGCCCTGTGCTTTTGCTGTAGTGCCCTCTGCAAGGTTCCAATACAAATCTACATTTTCCTCATAGGGTGCCCCTTCACCAGAGGGAAATTGCATTGCCCCTTCAAGAGCGAAGTTCAAGGCCTGCATATTGTCAAACAGGGCCCTCGCTGAAGTCATTTGAAGACCAATCATTGGCTCGGGGCTGTGCGTAATGAACAGCACTCCCCATTAATGACGTCACTGCTGAATGCGCCCCAGCACACCTTGTAAACTGTTATAAGGTGCTACATTAAATGGTCTCATTAAAAAATAAATAAAAATGATAAAACCTTAAAATCTTAAGATGTTTCTGCTTGTTCAAGCACCTTGGGTACCATATTGGTAAATATGTATGCTGTATCAGACTATGTAATTATTACTATTATAACACCTCATACATATTTTCTGCGTTGTGATTGGTTTAGAGCGCGTCACATGATGTGCCTTAGTTTTACTAGTGCGTGCCACGAACGCAACGCGAACTATTCAACGGAACTATTCAACGACAGCCTAGCGACCGATGTACTAGTGCATGGATACCCTGGTACCCTGACTACATTGACTTCAAACATTGATTTAAACGAGCTGCTTGACAACCTCGAACCCGGTGTAATGAACAGAATGTGTGCATTTTAAATACGGTTTAGAGAACGAACGTAATAGCGGTAGTCTGGTACCCTCTTATTTTGTCAAAACTCGGTATTTCAACGTAAGACTTTACAGTTCTTGTTTGACGATTGATTGCCACGTACGTAAAGTTGTTTGACGATTGATTCTACCAGAAAAATGGAGGAGGTGTTATAAAACAAATATTGACTGCTTTGTCTCGTGGCGTAGTAAAACTAGTCACTCTCGGTGATCCCCGGAGCCGCCTATCTTCCCTCGGCTTCGCCTCGGGAAGATAGGCTGCTCCGGGGATCACCAAGAGTGACTAGTTTTACTACGCCACTCGAAGCAGTCAATATTTGTATACTATTAGTACTATGACCCATGTGTAATATTTGTCCAAATGCTTATATACTTGTCTCTCTAAAGGTTTCCAGAAGTGTTTGCCTACCTAAGCCGACATCCACGAGAGGACAACTTCTTTGAGGATGACATCTTCAAAGGAAAGTCCGGGCGGATGAAGGAGCTTCAAGACTTTGTGTCGGACTTACCGTGTGCCAAAGCGTCAAAAGTCTCCATCGGTCTGAAGAATCTTGACGAGCCGATAGTCAAGTTGATCGAAGAGGAAGTGCTGACGGTAGTCATCAAAATTATGTTTCTTATTTACTGCAGTTACAACTTGAATTACCGGTGAATGTTGCGCCTGATCTGCGGCACTAGACTCAAGTTTTGGTGTTGTTAGATTGTGGTGTTGGGTCCCGAATATGACACTTGTGTCCTTGAGCAAGACGCTGCTTTAGGTGGGGAAAGGAAGCCAAATGTCCTGTGTGTTGTGTAATGTACGTAAAAGTAGAGCTCTGCTATCCTGAACACCGAAATAACGAACATTCGGCTAGATCCAAGGACAACCTTTGGCTCCTGTTTATTTTGCACAAATTGTACCAAACATCCTGGCTGATGCCAAAGTGCAATCAGTAGAGTAGAAGAATGTCTAAAAGTAAAGTTCAAAATTCAATTTATTGTTAAACAAAGTGCTCAATTGTGTAGAATGACAGGCATGCGTTATTTCCCAATTGAACAGAAGTGAAAGCCAACTGTTATCTAAGGTTTTGAAACTCTTTAATTAACTCCTTGATCAACTTTAATTTTGAATGGACCTTCATATTTCAAGATGAGAGAGCACAGTGCCAGTACCAAAACACGGAACAAAGTTCAAAAGAGGGCGCCACGGTTTTGAAAACCTCAAAAGGATCTTAGAACCGTACACAGGGTGCCAGACGTTCAAATGAACGACTGATTGTAATACTGACGCTACACTTATGGACTCCAAAGTCTCACATTCTCTGGAAAATCGGAGATCCATTTCACAAAGCACTAAGATTCATCTTGAGATGAGTTGTTGGTAGCCATAGTGATTTGTATTGTGACATCACACTTTGCTTAGCAATTAAGATTGATACACAGTTAAGATCAATCTTAGTTTTTTGTGAAATCAGCCCCCAGATGAATTGTAAAATGGAAGTGTTTTAAAGTGGAAGTGGAAATGCATTCCGTTGCCATTTGTGGTTACTATGTATTCTTGGTTTTTCTCGCTGCAGAGTTTAAGACAGAAACTCAGGAAACAGAAGATGGCTGTCCGGCCTCATCTCCTCTACAGGGTAAGAATCTATCGTACAAGAGAACCAGTTGTGGATCTAGGGGGTTGTGGGAAGGGGGAGGGGGTAGTCTAGGTGCAAGACGTTCATATGGTGACAGTAAAACCAGGCATACTGAGCACTACATACACACTGGTACTATTCTAACAATAGAGGGCGTTCTCTAGAAGCCAAATGAAACCGATTTGTGTGGTAGGTGATTCAAGTTTTCCTAGACAGGCCCTCTATTGTTCTATTCTACCAATAGAGGGTTCTGTTCTACCAATACTATTCAACCAATAGAGGGCGTTCTCTAGAAGCCATGAACCCGATTTGTGTTGTAGGTGATTCAAGTTTTTTTATAGTGCCTGCTATTGTGTGCAGTTTGTGTATTAGTGCACACGCTGCAGATAGCGGGGAATCGCGGTAGGCGGGTGATGAGGAACAACAACGTCTTGCACCAAGACTACAGGGGAGGGGTGAGGGGAGAGTGGCAGGCGCTCTCCTGCAAAAAATGAATCCAATCTGTGCCTGTTTGGTGGTACGCTGGATTGGTGGCCACCAAGGCCCCCTGACCACTTACTCTCAGTCGACCCCCCCCCCCCTCCCCCGGCAAACCTCTCTCTGGATCTACCTCTGATACCATCACAGTGTGTATTATTTACTGCAAAACAATACAATTTTGTTTACCTCGGCTTACTTTCTGTACCAAACATCGTATATAAATAAAACACTAATTTGCATGTTCATTTGGTGAGTGCAACACATTTGTAGTTTTATTGAAACACATTTTACTTTTTAATCACACAACAAACTTAGTGATATATATTTTACAGCCTCAAGCCCCCCCCCCCCTCATTTTTTTCAGTTGTTTTTAGAAATAGATCTTAGTTGAAAATATGAATTCCATTTTGGGAGTATACAGGTAAACCATCTAATTATTCTGTTTTGAAGAGGTGGGGGATTCAAAAAATGCTGGTGTATTTGCTCTAAAGATTTTGATAAGTGTAATAATACAAAAAACCTTCTTTTTACCCTTACACCAATGTGTATTAAGCACTGTATAATCAGTACTTTCCCGAGTTATAAAAAACACAAGCAAATCACTCGGGTGGGATTCGAACCCATGACCTTTGCAGGGCTAGAGCAGATGTCTTACCACTAGACCACCAAGCTAGCCCAGTGACTAGAGGCCGGTCGAATCCTATGTTACCGCAACGATTTAATAGATGTTACAGATATAATAATAATAATAATTCTATTGATTAAACGGCCCAATTATCCACTTATCCTTCTTGTTTTTGTTTACTTGACAGCCCCTTCATTACCTAGGCAACCTTATACCAGACCCTGAGGCAGAGCACGAGCTGTTTGACCGGGTGATCAACGTCAGGGAAGGTTTCAGCGTTCCACTGGGTCTACGGGGTGTAATCATTGGAATACAACCAGGTAAAGTACCGGGGTTGAAATTCAAATTGGGCCAGGGATGTGTGAGATCTCGGCATTTAAATGGAGATTGGATTTTTTTAGGTATAGCAATTTTTGTTGTCGGTATATTTCTTCAGACCGCTGATCTGGGCCCAATTTCATGGCTCTGCTTACCGCCGAATTCTGTGCTTGCGATCACCATTCTCTGCTTACTGTGCAAGCGCCGAATTTCTATGCTAGCTGTGTAAGTGAAGAATGCCTAGTATAGTGGAGTACACACGCGCACAAGCAAAAAATTTCTGCTAACCCGTGAAATACGCTTGACGTAAGCAAAGAATTCCCTGCTTCCGTAAGCGCCGATTCTTTGCTTGCGGTAAGCAGAGCCATGAAATTGGGCCCGGATTTCCTTCCTCCTGCCTCCGGCCATCGTCGTGCACGGAGCCTGGAGAGGGTTCGTCCTTAACGTTTTCGTTGACCGGTAACATTGCCATTTGGCTAGTCTCCCAGCGTTTTCACTTGTTCCATTATTCACATTAAGTGGATACGCTATTCAACACTGAACTAGCCAGCCGGACTACATGGCGAGAATTTTGACTGGTCCTCGGCTGTTTTAACCGGCATTTGGCAGCCGTTTTGTTTTCTTTTTTCCCAATCCAATAACCTAACCAAGGTCCTTTTCAAAACCACGGCTACATCTTCGGCTCTGGCTTATATAACTTCGGCTCTGGCTTACAACTTTCGGCTCTGGCTTACATTTTGAGGCACTGTCCGCTTGTTTGTTGCCGCTTACTGAAAGTGTACATTTTCAAAATATCTGACAAAGCCCAAGCCCGGGCAGGCCTGGAATTACACGGAGGCCATGGCCACTTTTGCCCTGGTCTTGGCCTTGGTGCCCCTTCAAATGTTTCCCATAGACTTTATAAGATTTTCCCAATCAAAGTGCCCTTGCAAAATGCAAATGGCCTTGCCCTCTCAAAGATGAAATCTCAGCCGCTTCGACAAGGGGCCACAGTCTGACGCCTTTTAGAACATTGATGACAATAAATATTTATAACAATTACAGATCACGGCAAATTCTTAGTACACTGGGAACTGAAGGGAAAACCCCTTCATGTACCAGTTAAAACAAAATTCAGAATAATACACCAAATTATGTGTGATATTTTACACCTTTAAAACTACATACAGATTTGTGACCTTTGCAAGACCAACCACAAGAATACTGTTTAAATAAAAAGTTAACGGTAATTATTATTTTTTTAAATAGTGCATTAAAGTAGTATAGCGTGCAGCAATGCCAGCAGTCATTCTGATCTAGTGCTAGAGAAATTTGCTAGCATTCAAGAAAATGTGTTTGTGTTCACTGTGAGTCCGAACGCCATGGCCGATAATCGGCCTTGGCATGCTGATATCTCGAACTTACTTCCTATGCTGAACACAATGTAAATCAATCAACTAAGTGAGGTTTGCTGTAACACCATGTGAAAATCTCTTTCGAGTAGTGTAGGTTCTGAAAAGAACCGGTGGTTAACGACTCAACATTTCGATCAGTGTGCTCTGATCGTCTTCAATCAAGGCAGCCTATCACTATCCTGTAATCTTCATTTGTCTAACAACAGAAAAATTGGTGGTAAAGGGAGATTTTGAGCATGAGTTCCAGTACCTTTTGACCCTCTTTGGGCAAACAAAGCAAAACACTATAGAACGTCGGGACGCATTTATACCAGGGTTGAGAAATTTCAGACTTTGATCTGAATTCAGACCTGTGTCTGCTTGGTGACAAAAAAAAGCTGCAATTTTCTCCTTATGAAGATAAATCCTGCTCCACTTCCCTAGCACTGAGGATACTGTTCCCAGAAATTTCTTGGAATCTATAACTCCAGGGGTTATGTAAAGGTAGTAATGCCATCATTTCAACGTACCTCTCAAGATCTGGGTCAAAGTTTCAGAATTTTTGGGAACCGTTCGATCGTTTTAATCCTATATAATTGTAAATACATACAATAAAACTAACCTGTGAAGATTTCGTTTCAAAAGGTGGTAGAGTTTCTCATATATCGCAAAATATCCAGAGTGGTAACATTCACGCAATAAGAAATTCCGTAATTGGAATACACAATCTGAGAAATGTTAACATTTTGGGGATAAAAACTGATATCTTTTTCCATGTAGCCACATTACTTCGAAGTGAAATGATTCTCAAAATGCTTTATACTACTGAAAGCTGCTGTACTAGTAACCAAGTAAGTCTTTATTGCCATTAATTTTAAGAGTGATTACCAAACGTATACAGACCCTTTCAACATCCCCTGTTGTCAACCTCATACCAAATAAATAATTCCGAAATGTATACATATATGTTGAAGGCTTCCCGTGGACATGTAAAATGTATTAATCCCGGCCTCCATTTCTGTGTCTCTGTGAATGTTTTGCTTGCTTAAACGCCATCCATGTTCAAGTGGTTAAGTGTTGTGAGCTGGTGTTCAGATGGGTATGTTCCCCCCATTGACTGTTGAAGCTGTTGCTTCCTGCCTTGTTGGACCACTAATGGTGTCCACACGGTTGACATTGTGCCGGCGTCCACCACAGACCATCTTCTTGACTTGTTTCTGAAAGCGTTCGTAGGTGAAGCAGTAGATGAGTGGATTGATGCAGAGATTCAACACCACGATGGCATTCAAAGTGGGGCTGACAAAGTTGTCACTCAGGCCAATATTGTAGAGCATGTAGCTGGTGATAATTGGTGTCCAACAGATGACAAAGAATATTGCCACCACAAGCAAAGTCAGTGTTACATTTTTATTGGCTCTTGTCAACATGTTCCTTGCATCTTGGTTGTTGTCGCCAACCCTGGCCTGTGACCGCTTGCGGAGCACCCAGATGATTCTTGTGTAGGAAAATATGATGATGGCCAATGGGAAGACGATGGTCATACTGCAGACGATAAACAAACCCACAACAACCTGGGCTGTACGGCTTGGCCAACTGATATCACATCCATCTTCGCTTTTATAAGATATGGGAATCAAATGTAGAATTGGTACCCAGCCACACAGCCAGGTCGCAGCCATGATCATCTTCAGCCTGCAGCTTGAGAAAATATTACGGTGTCTGACAGGTTGACATGTTGCGTAGTATCTCTCTATGGATATAGCGACTAAGTTGTAGGTAGAAACAGCATAGATACTATACTGCGCCCACTCCGACCACCAGAGCTTACAGTACAGCGAGCCAAAGATGTTATCTGGTACTTGACTTGGTGGCGATACCACCAGGAAAAGGCTGAGTAAGAACACAAAAGAGCCGAGAAAATCCACAACAGATTGATGGATGATGAGCTTATTGGTTATGGAGCTGAAGACGCTTCGATACCGCAGCATGACTAGACAGACAAATGCATTGCCAATCAGTCCTAGTGAACCAATAATGATGTTCACATAGAATGCAGCATAGTTAGAATCATGGGTTGACTGAGATGCAGAAACGGTAGACATCTCCATGATGTGTAGAGTGTCCAGTCTTTCCCTGTTGCTCTGTCTATTGTTTTAGTCAACTGTAGCCAGTCAGTTCTGGCTGCACGTTTTTCCTAATATCCTGTTACCTTTTCCCTTTGTTATAATAATTTATTTTTACCATATTAATGAGAATAAGAAAAATTGTAAATTATAGTTTGAAATACAAGAAGGCAAGTTCAATCATGTGCGTCATGTAGCAGTCAACTGATTAAACTGCGGAAATTTTTTTTACTGTCATCGCAGCCAAATTTGTTTCAGAGCTTTCCATTATACTCAACCTCTTCTCCAAGGTTCTTGCCTTGGGCATTAGTATCGGGCAATTGCAGATTCTTTTTCATACTTGATGAATTTTTGATTTTTCAGCAGAAGGGAATTCTCTGTGTGAGATTTTACCTTCCATTTCCACCGATGAGATTAAAAAGGCAACATCATAGTTAGAAAATCAACTTGATTTTCCCATGGCTTTTTAAATGCCCCAGAAAAAATTATTTGCCACTCTCTTTGTTGACACAAACGAGCTTGAAAGTATTTTTCATTCAAATCAGGCTGTATTTTCAGTGTATAAGTGCTTTTCAAGCATATGATTTTATCAGGTTTTTTCATGATTTCAAGGTTTTTTGAAAATCTCCTTGAGCCCTTAAATTTTTCAGTTGAAAGAAATAATGCAGCCATCAAAGGGAGAAAGAAATAGTCCACATTTAGTCTTGGCCTTGCTGCCCCTTCAAAAGTTTCCCATGGACTTTATAAGATTTTCCCAATCAAAGTGCCCTTTGCAAAATGCAAATGGCCCTGCCCTCTCAAAGATGAAATCCCAGCCGCTTCGACAAGGGTCACAGTGTGATGCCTTTTAGAACATTGAAGATTCTAAATTTTTATAACAATTACAGATCATGGCAAATTCTTAGTACACTGGGAACTGAAGGTAAAACCACTTCATGTACCAGTTAAAACAAAATTCAGAATAATACACCAAATTATGTGTGATATTTTACACCTTTAAAACTACATACAGATTTGTGACCTTTGTAAGAGGAACCACAAGAATACTGTTTAAATAAAAAGTTAACGGTAATTATTATTTTTTAAATAGTGCATTAAAGTAGTATAGCGTGCAGCAATGCCAGCAGTCATTCTGATCTAGTGCTGGAGAAATTTGCTAGCATTTGAGAAAATGTGTTTGTGTTCACTGTGAATCCGAAAGCCATGACCGATAATCAGCCTTGGCATGCTGACATCTTGAACAAACTTCCCATGCTGAATGTAAACCAATCCAGGCAGCCCTACTAATATCTTATAATCTTCATTTGTCTAACCAAAATAAAAAACCTTGGTGGTAAAGGGAGATTTTGAGCATGAGTTCCAGTACCTTTACCCTCTTTGGGCAAACAAAGCGTAACACAGTAGAATGTCGGGACGTATTTATACCAGGGTTGAGAAATTTCAGACTTTGATCTGAATTCAGACCTGTGTCTGCTTGGTGACAAAAAAAATGCTGCAATTTTCTCCTTGATCTACTTCTCTAGCACTAAGGATACTGTTCGCAGAAATTCCTTGGAATCTATGACTCCAACGGTAATCAAAAGGTAGTAATGGCATCATTTCAACGTACCTCTCAAGATCAGGGTCCAAGTTTCAGACTTTATCATCAGCAATGACTCTCACCCATGTTAAATAACCCCTGTTGTCGACCTCATACCAAATAAATAATTCCGGAATGTAGGCATGTCTGTTCCAGGCATCCCGTGGACATTTTCTTAAAATGCATTAATCCCGGCCTCCGTTTATGTGTCTCAGTGAATGTTTTGCATGCTTAAACGCCATCCATGTTCAAGTGGTTAAGTGTTGTGAGCTGGTGTTCAGATGGGTATGTTCCCCCCATTGACAGTTGAAGCTGTTGCTTTCTGCCTTGTTGGTCCACTAATGGTGTCCACACGGTTGACATTGTGCTGGCGTCCACCACAGACCATCTTCTTGACTTGTTTCTGAAAGCGTTCGTAAGTGAAGCAGTAGATGAGTGGATTGATGCAGAGATTCAACACCACGATGGCATTCAAAGTGGGGCTGACAAAGTTGTCACTCAGGCCAATATTGTAGAGCATGTAGCTGGTGCTAATTGGTGTCCAACAGATGACATAGAATAATGCCACCACAAGCAAAGTCAGTGTAACATTTTTATTGGCTCTTGTCAACATGTTCCTTGCATCTTGGTTGTTGTCGCCAACCCTGGCCTGTGACCGCTTGCGGAGCACCCAGATGATTCTTGTGTAGGAAAATATGATGATGGCCAACGGGAGGATGATGGCCATACTGTAGACGATAAACAAACCCACAACAACCTGGACTGTACGGCTTGGCCAACTGACGTCACATCCATTTTCGCTTTTATATGATATGGGAATCAAATGTAGAATTGGTACCCAGCCACACAGCCAGGTCGCAGCCATGATCATCTTCAGCCTGCGGCTTGAGAAAATATTACGGTGTCTGACCGGTCGACACGTTGCGTAGTATCTCTCTATGGATATAGAGACTAAGTTGTAGGTAGAAACAGCATAGATACTATACTGCGCCCACTCCGACCACCAGAGCTTACAGTACAGCGAGCCAAAGATGTTATCTGGTACTTGACTTGGTGGCGATACCACCAGGAAAAGGCTGAGTAAGAACATAAACGAGCCGAGAAAATCCACAACAGATTGATGGATGATGAGCTTATTGGTTATGGAGTTGAAGACGCTTCGATATCGCAGCATGACTAGACAGACAAATGCATTGCCAATCAGTCCTAGTGAACCAATAATGATGTTCACATAGAATGCAGCATTGTTAGAATCATGGGTTGACTGAGATGCAGAAACGGTAGACATCTCCATGATGTGTAGAGTGTCCAGTCTTTCCCTGTTGCTCTGTCTATTGTTTTAGTCAACTGTAGCCAGTCAGTTCTGGCTGCACGTTTTTCCTAATACAGTGTATCCTGTTACCTTTTCCCTTTGTTATAATAATTTATTTTCACCATATTAATGAGAATAAGAAAAATTGTAAATTATATTTTGAAATAAAAGAAGGCAAGGTCATTCATGTGCGTCATGGAGCAGTCAACTGATTAAACTGCGGAAATTTTTTTTTTACTGCCATCACAGCCAAATTTGCTTCAGAGCTTTCCATTGAAATCAACCTCTTCTCCAAGGTTCTTGCCTTGGGCATTAGTAACGGGCAAATGCAGATTCTTTTTCATACTTGATGAATTTTTGATTTTCCAGCAGAAGGGAAGTCTCTATGTGAGATTTTACCTTCCATTTCTGTGTCACGGTAGAACACACATATCAGATTAATAAGCAATACCATTCATCTAAATGAAATTTAATTCACCTTCAGCTTGATCAGGCCCCAGCAAATGTTGCCGCTTTGTGTACACAATTTATAGCTTGAAAGCTTTTCAAAAAAATGTACCATATTTTCAGAGCATATATGCATTGAGAGACTACTAGTGGCTATGTCCGCAAAACCAGAGCACCACTCCATGTATTTTAATCTTGGTTAAAGCTTGGACCCTAACAAAGTCTTTCTCAATGGCTATTGACAAGACTAGAAACATAAACAGGGACACTGGTGTAACAAAAGCAGTCAAATGGAAAGAGGTGATAGAGATGAAAGCACACAGAGACAGCAGGGGGATGAACGGAGAGGTGGGTAACAAAAAGGGGTTGGGGGAAGGGGGTTGTTTTACCGTGGGAGGTAGGAAACACAAAAGACAAAATCAATTAATGGGAAGAGGGAGAGAAAAGTAATTGGTTAGTGAATGAGGCGGACTAAAGGGGGGGTGTCTGTGGTAAAAAGGAGAAGGCAAAGACAAAAAGTTATTAGTCGTTTCCTTCTTTTTGCATTGATACCATAGGTCCTTTTGGTTGGTAAGCAGTTTGTAAAAGCTAATAATTCTCATTTAATCTTGGTTTGTAAAATTGTAGGGAAGGGTTTTTTGGTCAGGGTGCTGTTTAGAAATCTGTTCGTGATCTTGTCATTTTTGTTTTCCAGAACAGCAGAGCGCTTGGAAGACCAATGCATTGTCCATTAGTGGCTTGTGAAGGTAGCGTGTATAATGCATTTCTATTCCACTGATGTGACCCATTCTAAAAAGGAAAATTAAAAAACACTCACATGTAGCAATCCAAGTGGAGGAGACTTGTTTGTACATGGTGTAATGGGATTTTAAGTGCAAGCAATACAGAAACTAACTGGATAAATTACTAGATCACACCGATGAGATTAAAAAAGCGACATCATTGTTAGAAAATCAATTTGGTTCTCCCATGGCTTTTTAAATGCCCCAGCAAAAATAATTTGCCACTCTCTTTGTTGACACAAACGAGCTTGAAAGTATTTGTCATTCAAATCAGGCTGTATTTTCAGTGTATAAGTGCTTTTCAAGCATATGATTTTTCAGGTTTTTTCATGATTTCAGGGTTTTCTGAAAATCTCCTTGAGCCCTTAATTTTTTCAGTTGAAAGAAGTAATGCAGCCATCAATGGGAGAAAGAAATAGTCCACATTTAGTCTTGGCCTTGCTGCCCCTTCAAAAGTTTCCCATGGACTTTAAAAGATTTTCCAATGGAAGTGCTCTTTGCAAAATGCAAATGGCCTTGCCCTCTCAAAGATGAAATCCCAGCCGCTTCGACAAGGGTCACGGTGTGATGCCTTTTAGAACATTGAAGATTCCAAATATTTATAACAATTACAGATCACGGCAAATTCTTAGTACACTGGGAACTGAAGGGAAAACCACTTTATGTACCAGTAAAACAAAATTCAGTAAATTACACCAAATTATGTGTGATATTTTACACCTTTAAAACTACATACAGATTTGTGAGCTGAGCAAGAGGAACCACAAGAATACTGTTTAAATAAAAAGTTAACGGTAATTATTATTTTTTAAATAGTGCATTAAAGTAGTATAGCGTGCAGCAATGCCAGCAGTCATTCTGATCTAGTGCTGGAGAAATTTGCTAGCATTTGAGAAAATGTGTTTGTGTTCACTGTGAATCCGAAAGCCATGGCCGATAATCGGCCTTGGCATGCTGACATCTTGAACAAACTTCCCATGCTGAATGTAAACCAATCCAGGCAGCCCTACTAATATCTTGTAATCTTCATTTGTCTAACCAAAATAAAAAACCTTGGTGGTAAAGGGATATTTTGAGCATGAGTTACAGTACCGTTTGACCCTCTTTGGGCAAACAAAGCGTAACACAGTAGAACGTCGCGACGCATATATACCAGGGTTGAGAAACTTCAGACTTTGATCTGAATTCAGACCTGTGTCTGCTTGGTGACAAAAAAAATGCTGCAATTTTCTCCTTGATCTACTTCTCTAGCACTAAGGATACTGTTCCCAGAAATTCCTTGGAATCTATGACTCCAACGGTAATCAAAAGGTAGTAATAGCATCATTTCAACGTACCTCTCAAGATCAGGGTCCAAGTTTCAGACTTTATCATCAGCAATGACTCTCACCCATGTTAAATAACCCCTGTTGTCGACCTCATACCAAATAAATAATTCCGGAATGTAGGCATGTCTGTTGAAGGCATCCCGTGGACATTTATTAAAATGCATTAATCCCGGCCTCCGTTTATGTGTCTCAGTGAATGTTTTGCTTGCTTAAACGCCATCCATGTTCAAGTGGTTAAGTGTTGTGAGCTGGTGTTCAGATGGGTATGTTCCCCCCATTGACAGTTGAAGCTGTTGCTTCCTGCCTTGTTGATCCACTAATGGTGTCCACACGGTTGACATTGTGCTGACGTCCACCACAGACCATCTTCTTGACTTGTTTCTGAAAGCGTTCGTAGGTGAAGCAGTAGATGAGTGGATTGATGCAGAGATTCAACACCACGATGGCATTCAAAGTGGGGCTGACAAAGTTGTCACTCAGGCCAATATTGTAGAGCATGTAGCTGGTGCTAGTTGGTGTCCAACAGATGACAAAGAATATTGCCACCACAAGCAAAGTCAGTGTTACATTTTTATTGGCTCTTGTCAACATGTTCCTTGCATCTTGGTTGTTGTCGCCAACCCTGGCCTGTGACCGCATGCGGAGCACCCAGATGATTCTTGTGTAGGAAAATATGATGATGGCCAGCGGGAGGACGATGGCCATACTGCAGAAGATAAACAAACCCACAACAACCTGGACTGTACGGCTTGGCCAACTGACGTCACATCACTTTTCGCTTTTATATGATATGGGAATCAAATGTAGAATTGGTACCCAGCCACACAGCTTCGATATCGCAGCATGACTAGACAGACAAATGCATTGCCAATCAGTCCTAGTGAACCAATAATGATGCTCACATAGAATGTAGCGTAGTTAGAATTGTCCGTTTTCTTTGATGTAGACATCTCCATGATGTGTAGAGTTTCCAGTCTCTCCGTGTTGCTGAATGTCTATAGTTTTAGTCAACTGTAGCCAGTCAGTTCTTGCTGAACGTTTTTCCTGATATCCTGTTACCTTTTCTCTTTTTCATCATAATTTATTTTCACCATATTAATGAGAATAAGAGAAATTGCAAATTAAATAAAAGAAGGCAAGGTCAATCGTGTGCGTAATGGAGTAGTCAACTGATTAAACTGCAGAAAATGTTTTTTTCTGCCAAGTTTGCTTCAGAGCTTTCCATTGAAATCAACCTCTTCTCCAAGGTTCTTGCCTTGGGCATTAGTATTGGGCAAATGCAGATTCTTTTTCATACTTGATGAATTTTTGATTTTCCAGCAGAAGGGAATTCTCTGTCTGAGATTTTACCTTCCATTTCTGTGTCACGGTAGAACACACTTGTAATCAGATTAATAAGCAATACCATTAATCTAAATGAAATTTAATTCACCTTCATCTTGAGCAGGTCCCAGGAAATGTTGCCGCTTTGTGTACACAATTTATAGCTTGAAAGCTTTTCAAAAAAATGTACCATATTTTCAGAGCATATATGCATTGAGAGACTACTAGTGGCTATGTCCGCAAAACCAGAGCACCACTCCATGTATTTTAATCTTGGTTAAAGCTTGGACCCTAACAAAGTCTTTCTCAATGGCTATTGACAAGACTAGAAACATAAACAGGGACACTGGTGTAACAAAAGCAGTCAAATGGAAAGAGGTGATAGAGATGAAAGCACACAGAGACAGCAGGGGGATGAACGGAGAGGTGGGTAACAAAAAGGGGTTGGGGGAAGGGGGTTGTTTTACCGTGGGAGGTAGGAAACACAAAAGACAAAATCAATTAATGGGAAGAGGGAGAGAAAAGTAATTGGTTAGTGAATGAGGCGGACTAAAGGGGGAAATGTCTGTGGTAAAAAGGAGAAGGCAATGACAAAAAGTTATTAGTCGTTTCCTTCTTTTTGCATTGATACCATAGGTCCTTTTGGTTGGTAAGCAGTTTGTAAAAGCTAGTTCTCATTTAATCTTGGTTTGTAAAATTGTAGGGAAGGGTTTTTGGTCAGGGTGCTGTTTAGAAATCTGTTCGTGATCTTGTCATTTTTGTTTTCCAGAACAGCAGAGCGCTTGGTTTTGGTAGACCAATGCATTGTCCATTAGTGGCTTGTGAAGGTAGCGTGTATAATGCATTTCTATTCCACTGATGTGACCCACTCTAAAAAGGAAAATTAAAAAACACTCACATGTAGCAATCCAAGTGGAGGAGACTTGTTTGTACATGGTGTAATGGGATTTTAAGTGCAAGCAATACAGAAACTAACTGGATAAATTACTAGATCACACCGATGAGATTAAAAAAGCGACATCATTGTTAGAAAATCAATTTGGTTCTCCCATGGCTTTTTAAATGCCCCAGCAAAAATAATTTGCCACTCTCTTTGTTGACACAAACGAGCTTGAAAGTATTTGTCATTCAAATCAGGCTGTATTTTCAGTGTATAAGTGCTTTTCAAGCATATGATTTTTCAGGTTTTTTCATGATTTCAGGGTTTTCTGAAAATCTCCTTGAGCCCTTAATTTTTTCAGTTGAAAGAAGTAATGCAGCCATCAATGGGAGAAAGAAATAGTCCACATTTAGTCTTGGCCTTGCTGCCCCTTCAAAAGTTTCCCATGGACTTTAAAAGATTTTCCAATGGAAGTGCTCTTTGCAAAATGCAAATGGCCTTGCCCTCTCAAAGATTAAATCCCAGCCGCTTCGACAAGGGTCACGGTGTGATGCCTTTTAGAACATTGAAGATTCCAAATATTTATAACAATTACAGATCACGGCAAATTCTTAGTACACTGGGAACTGAAGGGAAAACCACTTTATGTACCAGTAAAACAAAATTCAGTAAATTACACCAAATTATGTGTGATATTTTACACCTTTAAAACTACATACAGATTTGTGAGCTGAGCAAGAGGAACCACAAGAATACTGTTTAAATAAAAAGTTAACGGTAATTATTATTTTTTAAATAGTGCATTAAAGTAGTATAGCGTGCAGCAATGCCAGCAGTCATTCTGATCTAGTGCTGGAGAAATTTGCTAGCATTTGAGAAAATGTGTCTGTGTTCACTGTGAATCCAAAAGCCATGGCCAATAATCGGCCTTGGCATGCTGACATCTTGAACAAACTTCCCATGCTGAATGTAAACCAATCCAGGCAGCCCTACTAATATCTTGTAATCTTCATTTGTCTAACCAAAATAAAAAACCTTGGTGGTAAAGGGATATTTTGAGCATGAGTTACAGTACCGTTTGACCCTCTTTGGGCAAACAAAGCGTAACACAGTAGAACGTCGCGACGCATATATACCAGGGTTGAGAAACTTCAGACTTTGATCTGAATTCAGACCTGTGTCTGCTTGGTGACAAAAAAAATGCTGCAATTTTCTCCTTGATCTACTTCTCTAGCACTAAGGATACTGTTCCCAGAAATTCCTTGGAATCTATGACTCCAACGGTAATCAAAAGGTAGTAATAGCATCATTTCAACGTACCTCTCAAGATCAGGGTCCAAGTTTCAGACTTTATCATCAGCAATGACTCTCACCCATGTTAAATAACCCCTGTTGTCGACCTCATACCAAATAAATAATTCCGGAATGTAGGCATGTCTGTTGAAGGCATCCCGTGGACATTTTCTTAAAATGCATTAATCCCGGCCTCCGTTTATGTGTCTCAGTGAATGTTTTGCTTGCTTAGACGTCATCCATGTTCAAGTGGTTAAGTGTTGTGAGCTGGTGTTCAGATGGGTATGTTCCCCCCATTGACAGTTGAAGCTGTTGCTTCCTGCCTTGTTGATCCGCTAATGGTGTCCACACGGTTGACATTGTGCCGGCGTCCACCACAGACCATCTTCTTGACTTGCTTCTGAAAGCGTTCGTAGGTGAAGCAGTAGATGAGTGGATTGATGCAGAGATTCAACACCACGATGGCATTCAAAGTGGGGCTGACAAAGTTGTCACTCAGGCCAATATTGTAGAGCATGTAGCTGGTGCTAGTTGGTGTCCAACAGATGACAAAGAATATTGCCACCACAAGCAAAGTCAGTGTAACATTTTTATTGGCTCTTGTCAACATGTTCCTTGCATCTTGGTTGTTGTCGCCAACCCTGGCCTGTGACCGCATGTGGAGCACCCAGATGATTCTTGTGTAGGAAAATATGATGATGGCCAGCGGGAGGACGATGGCCATACTGCAGAAGATAAACAAACCCACAACAACCTGGACTGTACGGCTTGGCCAACTGACGTCACATCCATTTTCGCTTTTATATGATATGGGAATCAAATGTAGAATTGGTACCCAGCCACACAGCCAGGTCGCAGCCATGATCATCTTCAGCCTGCGGCTTGAGAAAATGTTACGGTGTCTGACCGGTCGACACGTTGCGTAGTATCTCTCTATGGATATAGAGACTAAGTTGTAGGTAGAAACAGCATAGATACTATACTGTGCCCACTCCGACCACCAGAGTTTACAGTACAGCGAGCCAAAGATGTTATCTGGTACTTGATTTGGTGGCAATACCACCAGAAAAAGGCTGAGTAAGAACACAAAAGAGCCGAGAAAATCCACAACAGATTGATGGATGATGAGCTTATTGGTTATGGAGTTGAAGACGCTTCGATATCGCAGCATGACTAGACAGACAAATGCATTGCCAATCAGTCCTAGTGAACCAATAATGATGCTCACATAGAATGTAGCGTAGTTAGAATTGTCCGTTTTCTTTGATGTAGACATCTCCATGATGTGTAGAGTTTCCAGTCTCTCCGTGTTGCTGAATGTCTATAGTTTTAGTCAACTGTAGCCAGTCAGTTCTTGCTGAACGTTTTTCCTGATATCCTGTTACCTTTTCTCTTTTTCATCATAATTTATTTTCACCATATTAATGAGAATAAGAGAAATTGCAAATTAAATAAAAGAAGGCAAGGTCAATCGTGTGCGTAATGGAGTAGTCAACTGATTAAACTGCAGAAAATGTTTTTTTCTGCCAAGTTTGCTTCAGAGCTTTCCATTGAAATCAACCTCTTCTCCAAGGTTCTTGCCTTGGGCATTAGTATTGGGCAAATGCAGATTCTTTTTCATACTTGATGAATTTTTGATTTTCCAGCAGAAGGGAATTCTCTGTCTGAGATTTTACCTTCCATTTCTGTGTCACGGTAGAACACACTTGTAATCAGATTAATAAGCAATACCATTAATCTAAATGAAATTTAATTCACCTTCATCTTGAGCAGGTCCCAGGAAATGTTGCCGCTTTGTGTACACAATTTATAGCTTGAAAGCTTTTCAAAAAAATGTACCATATTTTCAGAGCATATATGCATTGAGAGACTACTAGTGGCTATGTCCGCAAAACCAGAGCACCACTCCATGTATTTTAATCTTGGTTAAAGCTTGGACCCTAACAAAGTCTTTCTCAATGGCTATTGACAAGACTAGAAACATAAACAGGGACACTGGTGTAACAAAAGCAGTCAAATGGAAAGAGGTGATAGAGATGAAAGCACACAGAGACAGCAGGGGGATGAACGGAGAGGTGGGTAACAAAAAGGGGTTGGGGGAAGGGGGTTGTTTTACCGTGGGAGGTAGGAAACACAAAAGACAAAATCAATTAATGGGAAGAGGGAGAGAAAAGTAATTGGTTAGTGAATGAGGCGGACTAAAGGGGGAAATGTCTGTGGTAAAAAGGAGAAGGCAATGACAAAAAGTTATTAGTCGTTTCCTTCTTTTTGCATTGATACCATAGGTCCTTTTGGTTGGTAAGCAGTTTGTAAAAGCTAGTTCTCATTTAATCTTGGTTTGTAAAATTGTAGGGAAGGGTTTTTGGTCAGGGTGCTGTTTAGAAATCTGTTCGTGATCTTGTCATTTTTGTTTTCCAGAACAGCAGAGCGCTTGGTTTTGGTAGACCAATGCATTGTCCATTAGTGGCTTGTGAAGGTAGCGTGTATAATGCATTTCTATTCCACTGATGTGACCCACTCTAAAAAGGAAAATTAAAAAACACTCACATGTAGCAATCCAAGTGGAGGAGACTTGTTTGTACATGGTGTAATGGGATTTTAAGTGCAAGCAATACAGAAACTAACTGGATAAATTACTAGAGCACACCGATGAGATTAAAAAAGCGACATCATTGTTAGAAAATCAATTTGGTTCTCCCATGGCTTTTTAAATGCCCCAGAAAAATAATTTGCCACTCTCTTTGTTGACACAAACGAGCTTGAAAGTATTTGTTATTCAAATCAGGCTGTATTTTCAGTGTATAAGTGCTTTTCAAGCATATGATTTTTCAGGTTTTTTCATGATTTCAGGGTTTTTTGAAAATCTCCTTGAGCCCTTAAATTTTTCAGTTGAAAGAAATAATGCAGCCATCAAAGGGAGAAAGAAATAGTCCACATTTAGTCTTGGCCTTGCTGCTCCTTCAAAAGTTTCCCATAGACTTTATAAGATTTTCCAATGGAAGTGCCCTTTGCAAAATGAAAATGACCTTGCCCTCTCAAAGATGAAATCCCAGCCGCTTCGACAAGGGGCCACAGTCTGATGCCTTTTAGAACATTGACGATTATAAATATTTATAACAATTACAGATCACGGCAAATTCTTAGTACACTGGGAACTGAAGGGAAAACCACTTTATGTACCAGTAAAACAAAATTCAGTAAATTACACCAAATTATGTGTGATATTTTACACCTTTAAAACTACATACAGATTTGTGAGCTGAGCAAGAGGAACCACAAGAATACTGTTTAAATAAAAAGTTAACGGTAGTTATTATTTTTTAAATAGTGCATTAAAGTAGTAAAGCGTGCAGCAATGCCAGCAGTCATTCTGATCTAGTGCTGGAGAAATTTGCTACCATTTGAGAAAATGTGTTTGTGTTCACTGTGAATCCGAAAGCCATGGCCGATAATCGGCCTTGGCATGCTGACATCTTGAACAAACTTCCCATGCTGAATGTAAACCAATCCAGGCAGCCCTACTAATAGCTTGTAATCTTCATTTGTCTAACCAAAATAAAAAACCTTGTTGGTAAAGGGAGATTTTGAGCATGAGTTACAGTACCGTTTGACCCTCTTTGGGCAAACAAAGCGTAACACAGTAGAACGTCGCGACGCATTTATACCAGGGTTGAGAAATTTCAGACTTCGATCTGAATTCAGACCTGTGTCTGCTTGGTGACCAAAAAATGCTGCAATTTTCTCCTTGATCTACTTCTCTAGCACTAAGGATACGTTTCCCAGAAATTCCTTGGAATCTATGACTCCAACGGCAATCAAAAGGTAGTAATGGCATCATTTCAACGTACCTCTCAAGATCAGGGTCCAAGTTTCAGACTTTATCATCAGCAATGACTCTCACCCATGTTAAATAACCCCTGTTGTCGACCTCATACCAAATAAATAATTCCGGAATGTAGGCATGTCTGTTCCAGGCATCCTGTGGACATTTTTAAAAAAAGCATTAATCCCGGCCTCCGTTTATGTGTCTCAGTGAAAGTTTTGCTTGTTTAGACGCCATCCATGTTCAAGTGGTTAAGTGTTGTGAGCTGGTGTTCAGATGGGTATGTTCCCCCCATTGACAGTTGAAGCTGTTGCTTCCTGCCTTGTTGATCCACTAATGGTGTCCACACGGTTGACATTGTGCTGACGTCCACCACAGACCATCTTCTTGACTTGTTT
The DNA here is from genome assembly GCA_023634235.1 of Pisaster brevispinus. NCBI lineage: Eukaryota > Metazoa > Echinodermata > Asteroidea > Forcipulatida > Asteriidae > Pisaster > Pisaster brevispinus. Next base: position 2,038,846 of record JAMKCF010000002.1, read on the forward strand.
CTGAAAGCGTTCGTAGGTGAAGCAGTAGATGAGTGGATTGATGCAGAGATTCAACACCACGATGGCATTCAAAGTGGGGCTGACAAAGTTGTCACTCAGGCCAATATTGTAGAGCATGTAACTGGTGCTAATTGGTGTCCAACAAATGACAAAGAATAATGCCACCACAAGTAAAGTCAGTGTAACATTTTTATTGGCTCTTGTCAACATGTTTCTTGCATCTTGATTGTTGTCGCCAACCCTGGCCTGTGATCGCATGCGGAGCACCCAGATGATTCTTGTGTAGGAAAATATGATGATGGCTAGCGGGAAGACGATGGTCATACTGTAGACGATAAACAAACCCACAACAACCTGGACTGTACGGCTTGGCCAACTGATGTCACATCCATCTTCGCTTTTATAAGATATGGGAATCAAATGTAGAATTGGTATCCAGCCACACAGCCAGGTCGCAGCCATGATCATCTTCAGCCTCCGGCTTGAGAAAATGTTACGGTGTCTGACAGGTTGACACGTTGCGTAGTATCTCTCTATGGATATAGAGACTAAGTTGTAGGTAGAAACAGCATAGATACTATACTGTGCCCACTCCGACCACCAGAGTTTACAGTACAGCGAGCCAAAGATGTTATCTGGTACGTGACTTGGTGGCGATACCACTAGAAAAAGGCTGAGTAAGAACACAAACGAGCCGAGAAAATCCACAACAGATTGATGGATGATGAGCTTATTGGTTATGGAGTTGAAGACGCTTCGATATCGTAGCATGACTAGACAGACAAATGCATTGCCAATCAGTCCTAGTGAACCAATAATGATGTTCACATAGAATGCAGCATAGTTAGAATTGTCCGTTGTCTGTGATGTAGAAACAGTTGACATCTCCATGATGTGTAGAGTGTCCAGTCTCTCAGTCTTGCTCGGTGTCTGTAGTTTTAGTCAACTGTAGCCAGTCAGTTCTGGCTGAACGTTTTTTCTGTTACCTTTTTCATCATAATTTATTTTCACCACATTAAGGAGAATACGAGAGATTGCAAATTATATTCTGAAATAAAAAGGAGGCAAGATCAGTGGTGTGTGTCATGGAGCAGTAATCTAATTAAGTTGCTGAAATCGTTTTTACTGCCATCGCAGCCAAATTTGCTTTAGAGCTTTCCATTGTACTCCACCTCTTCTCCAAGGTTCTTGCCTTGGTCAGGCATATGCAGAATGTCTTGTTGTGGGTTTTTTTTCTTCTTCTTATTAACCTAAATGGAATTTGTATGGGGCATTGTATGGTGAGGTATCAATGTATACTCAGTTTGCAGGGAACCATGCGCAAATATCTACTCTGCAAAGTAGATTTTGACACATAGTGTTGCCGCAAACTGAATATACATTTTAGTTACCCTCTTTCCCAAGGTGTCTGCTTCGGTGCAAAAGTTAATTTTTGAGAAGTCACTTTTCTGTTGAAACATAGTTGGAAGTTTCAATTTGAAATTCTATTTTAATTCCATTTCTGTGTCGTAGTAGAGCACACTGATCAGATTAAAAACAATATCATTGTTCTATATTAAATTTGATTCACCTACAGTTTGTCAAAGCCCCAGAAAGTAATGCCACTCTCTTTGTTTACACAATTGGATTAAAAAATTATGGATTAAAGTATTTAAAAAAAATTGAAATCAGCCTCTATGAGCAAATGCTTTCAAGGAGACTAGCAAAGCTAAAAAAAAGAAATTCATTTAGCCATTTTGAGATATGGTGGATGCTATGTGACAGGCTCAACGAAAATGAGTTGCTTGTTTCAAAGCCCACTTTCAAGCTCAGGGCTGTTGAGTGTTGCGAGGGTGAAACAAAAGATTAAATTAATTTTTGTGATGTGCGGTTTCTTGCTTCTTAAGGGTCTTTCTTTTCATATTTCTCATATAGAAACTTTTCTTTTTGGTTGATAAAGATGAATGAAAACAGTTTTTTTTTCTGACCCTTTTGTTTAATTTGGGTACTTCTTTTCCTTTGCAATATTTGGTGTTTTTGATTGAACAGAATGTTTCTCAGTTTCTCAAATACGAGTCATTTTCAGATTAGGTTTTTTTTTTTTTTTTTTTTTTAAGTAATAACTTTAGAACCAAAAATGACACAAATGTGTAAGATATGTCAAAATGAAGCTTGTTGTATGCTCTTTTTCCAGCCATAGATGAAACTCAAAAAGTTAATCCCCCCCCCCATGTGACTCATTTTCACAGAGCCTATCACATATATACATGTAGGAGTGCACTGTTTGGTTTGGGTGTATACAGACAAATTGACCCCAAGCTAATAGTGTCATAGTAGTGTGTCGACCAATTTTCAAAATGGCTGATGAGCAGTTGCCAACATTCTCAAAAGAACGCCTGAAGCGGGTAATAGTTTGCATTTTTGCCTCTGACCTCATGTTCTGACCCCTACCAAACACACTATTTCAGGTATCATCGGTCAATCTTTTCTGGTGGTTAGACACTGTACCCAATTTGTACCCACAGGCATTTTTAAAAGCAACCTGATGCTGTGTGGTGGCATAAATCAGAAAGAGTCCCAAACAATGACTCATGAAGAGTGCATGTTTAATATCTGTTTTAACCACTTGATGCTGGATGGCATCTAATTATGCAAAACTTTTCCAAACTGAATAACTACACATCTCAGAACAGTTTCGGAGCGTCCTCTTTTGGTAGGGTCAGTTAATATACTTGCTGAAAAATAGTTGACAAATAATACCTTTGCGAAGCGCGGTTAACAGTACTTTCTAGTCATTTAGGTTCAGGTCATCCTGTTTATCAATTTGACCGTGATAAAATTCAAAAGTAAAAAAGACAGATCCATATATCTGCTAATGTTATAATGGTAATGTTTGTCAGTTTCAATTTACTATTACTGTATATCTGTAAAGGTAGCGACATACTTGAGAAATGTCCCCCCCAAAAAAAAAAAAAAAATAAAAATTATTTGGGTTTTTTTATCAATAAAAAATTGTTAATTCTTTTCGAAAGCTTACTTGTTATAAAGATCATCATCATTTTGTGTCATCACACAACTGCTTGCCAATGTAGGGCAACTTTGAGTCCATTGTCATAAGCCTCTGCAAGGTCCTCCACGGTGCAGGTGTTATGCTGCAAGTCGGAGTTCAGTAGGTGGTCCATAGTCCGGGGGTCCTTGTCCGCAGTGGCAGTCTGCAGCAGCTGCGGAATATCCCCACTTCTGCATGTTTCCCACGCCTGAGTGCAGTCTGTTGAGACTGCGCCATGTTATCCACGGTTGATCGCAACCTGGAGGGAGTGACTTATGAGGTTTGATGGCGATGTGGGTGTCATCTGGCAATTGCTGCAGTCTGTCTTCCCAGAGTTTGAGCCGTCTGGATGATGCACTGACTTCAAGGGGTTGGACAGTAGAGAGGAAACTTCTGCACGACTTCAAGCACTGCGGGTTTGAAGGGTGGCCACGGAGGGGGTGTCTACTGTCCTCTGATTGTCCGTGGCTTTCCTTTTGCGCGGACACGGCCTCTCTTATCTCAGGTGTTATCAAGATGGTAATGGCAGAAAGCATCCTGGGAAATTATTTTGTCTGAAATGCTCCCGCCGATTAGAAATCAATAAAAACATTGGAATCTGAGAAACGGTTCATGCATGAATCCTTCTCATATTTCTGAGGGTTGGTGTCCATTTGCGAATGCTGCGGCCAGAAACCTAGTTGGTACCAAATGTCACCTCGCTAAATGTGGATGGATTTGACGCTCTTGTGAAAATACCATGACAGCTTTTTGCTGCTTCCTCAACAAGTACACACTGTATCAGCTAAAACTTTCACATGTGACTTTAGTTGTATCTTTCTTACTAATTTCGCCACTAAATCAGCGTTATGTTGACAAAAACCAAACGATGACCCCATCTTAAAAATTAAAGTCAAAGCAATACCTTGTATTTTGGCCCTCAATTTTAAAGTCATTGTACGACAGTACACTGTATAGTTGATACTCATTTCAGAGAAGATTCCCACCACAAATAAAGACATAAAGTAGAAAAAAAAACAGTAATGTAAAGACTCAATTCTACAACTTTCTAAGATTCTGCAGAGTTGTCTGTTAAATTAGCTAATGCTACGACACTCACTTGCACAGTGCGTTGTGCATTTGCTGTCTGCCTTGTTGATCCACTAGTGGTGCCCACACGGTTGACATTGTGCTGACGTCCACCACACAGCATCTTCTTGACTTGCTTCTGGAAGCGTTCGTAGGTGAAGCAGTAGATGAGTGGATTGATGCAGAGATTCAACACCACGATAGCAGTTAAAGTGGGATTGGCAAAGCTATCGTTCAATCCAAGATTGTACAGCATGTAGCTAAAGCTAACGGGTGTCCAACAGATGGCAAAGAAAATCGCCACCACGATTAAGGTCAGTGTGACGTTTTTGTTGGCTTTATTCAACATGTTCCTCCCATCTTGGTTGTTGTCGCCAGCCCTGGCTCTAGAGCGTTTATAAAGCACCAAGATGATTTTGACGTAGGAAAATATGATGACGGCAAACGGGATGATAATGATGATGCTGTAGTTGATCAATACACCCACAACGATCTGGACTGTACGGCTTGGCCAGATGACTTCACAGACCCCTTGGATGTTGTGTGAAATGAGGATTAAGTAAGACTGTAAAACCAAGTTACATATCCAGGCTGCAGCCTTAACCATCGTGAGTCGACGATTTGAGAATATGTTACGATGTCTGACTGGTTGACAGGTTACAAAGTACCGCTCAACGGATATTGCTACCAGGTTGTACGTAGAGACGGTGTAGAGACTAAACTGGGGCCACTCCGACCACCAGAGTTTACAGTACAGCGAGCCAAAGATGTTATCTGGTACTTGACTTGGTGGCGATACCACCAGAAAAAGGCTGAGTAAGAACACAAAAGAGCCGAGAAAATCCACAACAGATTGATGGATGATGAGCTTATTGGTTATGGAGTTGAAGACGCTTCGATATCGCAGCATGACCAGACAGACAAATGCATTGCCAATCAGTCCTAGTGAACCAATAATGATGTTCACATAGAATGCAGCATTGTTAGAATTGTCCGTTGTCTGTGATGTAGAAGCAGTTGACATCTCCATGATGTCACTGTAGAGTGTCCAGTCTCTCAGTGTTGCTCAATGTCTATAGTTTTAGTCAACTGTGGCCAGTCAGTTCTAGCTGAACAGCTTTCCGTTTTTTTGTGTGAGACTTTCTAATACTTTATATACATGCATACATTTTTTTTACAATTTGTCAAACAGAATCAATATTCATTTAATAAACTGTTGTTTTGAGCCTGTGGAAAGGTTTTTGTGAAATTATGAAAAAAATTCATGCTGATCAGATTAAGAGAACATCTTTATCCATGTAATTAAATTTTCATTCCTCATGCTCTACAATTTCTTGCAATAATATATGTGTCCACAATTTATAGCTTGAAAGCTTTTTTTTTTTTTTTTTTTTTTTTCGTCAGCTGGAATTTTTCAAAGTGTATTAGAATGGGAGATAGTCAACATTGGTCTTTCACTCGAATGTACATGTAAGAGATGTTACATTAGACATCTTTATTATTTGTACGATAGATGTAGAATGTCAAGACAGGTTTTCTACTCCGTTCTGTTCTGTTTTAGTCAGCTTTGAGTTTTCTAGCTGACCAGATTCTGTTTATGCCTGAGGTTGGCAAAGCCAGCGAAGCGGCAAACTGTTTCCAACATGACCTTCTGTGGTGTGGGTGCTTAAAAGTTTGGCATAGGAAGTGTGGACCTGAGAACAAATGATGTACACACAGTTTATAGGACCTTCAAACACTGTGTGGACTTACACATGTCCACACAGTGTTTTTTTTTACAGTGTTAGAGTATAATACAGAGTATAATAGAGTATAATAGAGTATAATACAGAGAATAATACAGTTATTACAGTTATAGAGTATAATTATTAAGGATACAGAACAAAGCTATATATTTTTTGAGATATAGTGGAAACTACAAGAGCGGCACTGTTTGGTGTGGGTGTATACAGACAAATTTACACAAAGCTAATAGTGTCACACCAATACTCAAAATGGCTTAAATGAGTAATGGCCCAATTTCTCAACAACAACAAAAACACTTGTAAAGGTTAAATTTTTGGCATTTTTCCCTCTGACCTGATATTCTTACCCATACCAAATACACTGTGAAGGTATCAATGGTCAATCTTTGCTTGTGGTGAGATATTGTACCCACATGCAGTATAAAAACAATCTGACTTTTCATTGTGGCATAAATCAGAAGAAGTCCCAAACAATTGAAGTTTTTTTAATAAGAAAAGTGCATGTTTTATATCTATTTCAACCACTTGACGCCGGACGACATCTTGTTATGCAAAACATGATGTGTAGAGTGTCCAGTCTCTCCGTGTTGCTCAGCGTCTACAGTCTCAGTCAACTGTAGCCGGTCAGTTCTCGCTGAACAGCTTTCCGTTTTGTTTTTTTGTGACTTTCTAATACTTTATATACACATGTGCACATTTTTTTAAAACAATTTGTCAAACAGAATCAATATTCATTTAATAAACTGTTGTTTTTAGCTTAGATCGATGGAAACGTTTGTGTGAAATTGTGACACCCGATGACATCTTGTTATGCAAAACTTTTCCAAACTGAATAACGGAACATTTCAGAACAGTTTTGGAGCGTCCTGTTTTGATTGGCTCAGTCGAGTCGGTTGGCTTACCATTATGCTTGATAATTCTATTGTGTAGCGTGCACAGGTACAAAGTGTTTACACTCACCATGCTATGCTTCATTTTCCCATTTGAAGAGGGACAGAGGGAACTGAAATTCATTCTCCAAATCTCCCTTTTTCAGTGGGTTTGTGTGTGTTACCTGCTGTAGTACTGCGCAGAGACCACTTTAAAATACAATACCTTCGTGAAGTGGTTAACAGTAATTTTGAATTATTTAGGTTCAGGTCACCCTGTTTATCATTTTGATCTTGATCAAAGTCACAGGAAGAAAGACAGATCCACTAATCTGCTAGTATTGTAATGTTACTGTTTGTTAGTTTCAATTTACTGTTACTATATCTATAAAGGTAGGGTCATACTTTAGTAAAGACCGTGAAACCATCTTGTGGAATTTCTATACGACATGTCCGAAAGCTTCCTTGTTGTTAAGATGGTAATGGTAGAAAGCATCCTGTGAATTTTGTTTGCGTGTGAAATGCCCTCGTTAGTCAGAAATCGATTGGAACATTTGAATCTGAGGAACAATTCATGCATGAATCATTTTGTCAGATTTCTGAGAGGTTGGTGTCAGTTCGCAAATGCTTCGGTCAAAGGTGCATTCGGTACCCACTGTCACCTCGCTAAACGTGGATGGATTCTACACTCATGTGCAAATACTGCAACATTTTTTTTTTTTTTTAAATGTTTTCTCAACAAGTAGACACTTGTATTCAGCTGAAACTTGCACATTAGCCTTTCACTGTATCTCTCTTGATAATTTTGCAAATAAACCAGCATTACGTTGACAAAAAACAAACAATGCCCTATCTTTAAAGGGCCATGTCACAAAATATGAGCTCAATGATAGTTTAAATTAATCACCAGATCACTGCAACTGTGATCATCAGAGCAAACCAGTAAAAACTGTTAAAGGAAAACTCAATTTGCAAAGTTGGAGCGGCAGATATAGATAAAATGATTGATACAGTTAATAATGTAATAACAAGGAGTGAACTAATCAAAAATAAATGTTAATTTTTAAAAAAAATTTAAAGTTCATTACTTAGATTCTGTAGCATACTCAAAATGCCTGTATTTCTAATTTGAAATACAATTTTATCTCAAAGCTGTACCTTTATCTGACAAAGTACCAGTCGACTGAGGTTCAGTGGTGAAGTAGCTGTGTGAAGCGGTAAACCAGTGCGTTATGTAAATATTCAAGTCTGCACGTGACATTTTATGGTTGTGCAGGATTGTCTGTTGAACCAATAACTGATACTGCGGCACTCACTTTTACAGTTCCTTGTGCATTTACTTGCTGCCTTGGTGCTTCATTAATGGTGTCCACACGGTTGGCATTGCGCTGACATCCACCACACAACATCTCCTTGACTTGTTTCTGAAAGCGTTCATAAGTGAAGCAGTAGATGAGCGGATTGACGCAGAGATTCAACACCACCATGGCATCCAAAATGGGAATGGCAAAGTTAGTCGTTAGTCCCAGATTGTACAATGCATGGTTCACAGCTGATGGTGTCCAACAGATCACGAAGAAAATTGCCACCACAAGTAAAGTTTTGATGACATTTATGTTAGCTCTAGTTAGCATGTTCCTTGCATCTTGGTTGTTGTCGCCAGCCCTTGCTCTAGAACGCTTACGGAGTTCCAAGATGATTTTGGCGTAGGAAAAAATGATGACACCCAGTGGGATGAAGATGACAATGCTGTGGATTATAAATAAACCCACAACAACCTGGACTGTACGACTCGGCCAGATGGCTTTACAAGCGCCCTCGATGTTGTGTACAATGAGGAGTAAGTAAGAATGCGAAAACCAGCCACCCATCCATGCTGCAACCACAACCATCTTAACAAGACGGTTTGAGTACCTGTTGCAAGTCTGATGTTTGACTGGTTGACAGCTTGCAAAGTACCGCTCGATGGATATAGCTACAAGGTTGTAGGTAGAGACTGTCAAGGTACTATACAGGAGCCACATTGACCACCAGAGTTTACAGTACAGCGAGCCAAAGGTGTTAACTGGTACTTCACTTGGCGGTAACCAAACTAGTAAAAGGCGTAGCAAGAACACAAAAGAGCCGAGAAAATCCACAACAGATTGATGGATGATGAGCTTGTTGGTTATGGAGTTGAAGACGCTTCGATACCGCAGCATGACTAGACAGACAAATGCATTGCCAATCAGTCCTAGTGAACCAATAATGATGCTCACATAGAATGCAGCGTAGTCAGAATTACGTGTAAAAATCTCCATGATTTTTTTGTTTTTTTAATGACCAACTAACCAATCTTTGCCGATATCCTTCTCGTTTTATTCCCACTTTTCCTCTGTCACGATACCAATCTTCTTCATCATAAAAATGTAAAACGGTGTGCAGATCAGACTAAAAGGAACACTCTAATTGCTTGATCAAATTTGCATTACCCTGGCTTTGTAAAAGCTCTCGTTAATAGATCACTCTACAGTCAGCTTCATCTCAAATTATGCCTGAAACGTTCTAACTGTAATTAACCGCATCAGGGGATTGGCTCTTTGTAAATGAAGAGGGACAATGGCAAAAAAACGATTTCTGGTACGGCACGATGTCAGAGGATCGAGGAAACAAATATTCCATGTAAAACGTTCGGCGCTGTTTGGCCTTTCGACGTCATATGCAAGGGGGTCCATAACATGCCACAGGAGGATCAGTGCAGTTGAGGCTAATGTAAGCAATTCGTGAAGGGATTGTCCATGATTAGTTTCTACAGGAAATACAATCAATTAATTTTTCTAGTTTCTAAATTTACAGAAAGAATATAATAGCTAGGAGAGTTGAATAAAGAACATCTCTCTTTTTGTATTTGTAAAATAAAGGGTAGGTGGCATGAGGCAATTTACAGACAGCCTGTTTCAATTTACATGAAATTTTCTTCATGATGTTAAGAAATTATTAGTAAATTTTATGTTATTTCACCATCATCTTTCTAGTTGGTTGCCTTCATATTGCTTGTAAAAATTGCCTGGTTATGCCATGGCCTTGATTATGTTGATAGACCTTTAAGGGTCTGCATACGTTTTGTTAATAACTCCTAAAAATTAACGGCAATAAAAACTTACTTGGTTAGAAGTACAGCAACTTTTGATAGTATAAAGCATTTTGAGAATCATCTCACTTCAAAGTAATGTGGTTATGGAAAAAAGATATCAGTTTTTATTATCCCCAAAATTTGAATCTGAGAAACGTTACTGTCAGATACATTTCTCAGATTGTGTATTTAAAAATTTTTTTACAGATTATTCTTCCTGCGTTGACATAACCGCTCCGGAATTTTCGGCGCTATATTTCAAAAAACGCGACCATGTTTTGAAATGAAATTTGCACAGGCTAGTTTTATTGTATATATCTACATTTGTATAGGATTAAAACAATCAAAAAATTGATTTGCACTTTTTTTAAAATGCAGAGTAAATTTGTTTTTAAATGTTCTTAAATGGACAATATTACATTTGGGAAAGTTATTGGTTGATTCCTAGTCTTGACCAGCACCGAAAAAAAGGTAAACGTTTAAGAGTGGCACATGGGGGGGGGGGATTAATAATTTTTTCGAGGGGGGGGTCTTCTAGCTTATGGCATTTTATGGTTGTGCAGGATTGTTTGTTGAACCAATAACTGAAACTGAAGCACTCACTTGCACAGTGCGTTGTGCATTTGCTTCCTGCCTTGTTGATCCACTAGTGTTGTCCACACGGTTGACATTGTGCTGACGTCCACCACACAGCATCTTCTTGGCTTGCTTCTGGAAGCGTTCGTAGGTGAAGCAGTAGATGAGTGGATTGACGCAGAGATTCAACACCACGATGGCATTTAAAGTGGGATTGACAAAGTTATTATTCAATCCAAGATTGTACAGCATGTAGCTAAAGCTAACTGGTGTCCAACAGATGGCAAAGAAAATTGCCACCATGATTAAGGTCAGTGTGACGTTTTTGTTGGCTTTATTCAACATGTTCCTCGCATCTTGGTTGTTGTCGCCAGCCCTGGCTCTGGAGCGTTTATAAAGCACCAAGATGATTTTGACGTAGGAAAATATGATGACGGCAAACGGGATGATAATGATGATGCTGTAGTTGATCAATACACCCACAACGATCTGGACTGTACGGCTTGGCCAGATGACTTCACAGACTCCTTGGATGTTGTGTGAAATGAGGATTAAGTGAGACTGTAAAACCAAGTTACATATCCAGGCTGCAGCCTTAACCATCGTGAGTCGACGATTTGAGAATATGTTACGATGTCTGACTGGTTGACAGGTTACAAAGTACCGCTCAACTGATATTGCTACCAGGTTGTACGTAGAGACCGTGTAGAGACTATACTGGGGCCACTCCGACCACCAGAGTTTACAGTACAGCGAGCCAAAGGTGTTATCTGGTACTTGACTTGGTGGCGATACCACCAGGAAAAGGCTGAGTAAGAACACAAATGAGCCGAGAAAATCCACGACAGATTGATAGATGATGAGCTTATTGGTTATGGAGTTGAAGACGCTTCGATATCGCAGCATGACTAGACAGACAAATGCATTGCCAATCAGTCCTAGTGAACCAATAATGATGTTCACATAGAATGCAGCGTAGTTAGAATTGTCCGTTGTCTGTGATGTAGAAACAGTAGACATCTCCATGATGTGTAGAGTGTCCAGTCTCTCAGTGTTCCCCAGTGTCAGTTTTAGTCAACTGTCATCAGTCAGTCCTTGCTGAAAGATTTTCTTGGTTTACGGTGACTTTTTATTGTATATAAACTTTTTAAAATCAATTTTAAACAGAACAAAATAGGTAGACTGAAAACCACTTGTTTTGTTGATATCCAGTTTTCTACATTTTTATGAAATGTTTTACCAATTTCCAATCCCTTTTTATACTTTTCTTATGTTCCAATCTTAATCTTTCACCTTTAAATAAGAAGGACACAGTTTCATTAAGAGCTGCAGATGATGTCTATTTTTAATGTTCGTTTCTACTTTTCTATTTGCTGCTCTATTTAATCAAAAACCTCGTCATTGTGTTCATGACACTGCTATCCATCACACTTGCATCAGACTCTATTAGTAAACAATTTGATGAAAAGAACTTGAAGCTACGCTTTCAGACATAAAAGCCTTGATGGAAAATCAGGCCCTCTGTCATGAAGGGGCCGTGACCATTTAGGTTGTTTATGGCTCACTGCTCACTCTGGAGGAAGTGACTTGCTCGGTTTCTTTGAGACCATAATCCTTTGAGACTCGAACAACCTACTGAACCACTTAACAAAAATCTAGTACAACTGAAAAGAGCCCTTCACACTATGGGTTTTTCTAATCACATACTTTTCCAGATTTTTAGCTGTTCCGGCTTACTGTCGGAACAGGTTTTGTTTTCGTCGAGATTTTTACTATTTTTAGCTGTTCCGACTTACGGTCGGAAAAGGTTTTGTTTTCGTCGAGATTTTTATTATTTTTATTAGCTGTTCCGACGTAGGAGTCGGAACAGCTATTATTTTCGTCAGGATTTTTCTTTGTTTTTCTTATTATTATTCTTTATTTCCACCCAAATGCCATAGGTTTTGTACATGCATTTTGTTACCTCCTAAAGTCATACTAGGCTTAGTATAAAATAGTCAGATCATATATCATATTAAAGCTTAGGTCATGAAGTTATAGTAAAATGTAATTAACTTAGCTTAATTAATTAATTTACTCAGTTATAATGACATGAATATTTAGTTAGCCAATCTTGAGACCACCATATCTCAAAAAGTATACATTCGATCGTCAAACTTTTTTCGATTTGCTGGCCTAAAATGCCGGACGACGTCACCATGACGTCATTTATTGCGCGTTTTGTATCTGTGCACAAAACCCATGGCTCTGAAAAGTGGAAGTATTTAGTTGGTCAAAAACCATTAATTTAAAAAAAAGTTCAATTTTAGTTACCCATAATACACAAATCGTTTTAAAAACAAATGTTTTTACTAAGAGTTATTTCAGCTCATCAAAGAACAATGCATTCCCACAATAATTAACGATTAAGTTACAAATCAGACATCGTGGCTAGCTTGCAGGATCCCGCCGTGATTGCACAATCACGGCAAGGCGTTGGAGATTTCCTTGATATTGGATTCCTAACCAGTAGAGGACCCACTGCTTTGTGCACAGCCCATTCGATTTGTACATGAGCAACACATGTACATGTAATTTCTACGTAGGTTTAGGGTTTTCGTGAGAATGCATTAGATGGATTTTTTTTTTCACCATCGTGTTCTTTATAAAATTTATTAGTATGAAAAATGCAATTTTTTTACTGTGACGTCATCAGGTGTCGAATTACGGCAATTCAAAGCTTATTCCTTTAAAAATCATATCTCCTTAACCACATGTCTTAAAGTCATATAGTTTGTGTTGTTTTGTAGCTTACAACAAATGCAAAAATTTATTTTTAAAGATGACCTCACTTTGACCTTTACTTCCGGTCAAAACAGGAAGCTCAAATTTTTAACAAATCATATTTCCTGAACCAAATGCCATAAAGTCGTAACGTTTGTGTTGTATTGTAGCTTACAACAATTGCAACATTTTATGTATAATCATGACCTCACTTTGACCTTTACTTCCGGTCCAATCAGGAAGCTCAAAACTTTAACAAATCATATCTCCTGAACCACATGTCATAAAGTGGTATTGTTTGTGTTGTCTTGTAGCTGGCAAAACTTGAGACATTTTATTAAAAACGATGACCCCACTTTCCTGACCTTTACTTCCGGTCTAAGACAAGACCCGACTATATACTCTGTGGTGATCACTCTTTAAAACAAGCATTCATTTTGAACAAGATTACACCATATACACAAAATACAGAACCAGTTCATATCTTTGGATAAAAAAAAACTTTTAGGTCAACAGAACGGAACAGCTTTGTGTTTGTTCACAAACACCTAATGTCTAGTTTTTTGGCTGATCAACTTCAAAACCTTCCCCTGGCAGTTAAACAAATACTATAAGTTTTGTTGTCGCTGCTTGAGCACAAAAAGTGGCTAAGCACAACAAAACTATGCTTACCAGAATAAGGTTACCAGCCAAACTACTTTCTCACTAGTACAATTTATGACTAGTATTCTACTCATTTCTGCTTAGCACAAGATTGTTTAAAGGCAATATTTTCTGCTTAACACGTTGACTGCTGCCTACGAGTATATTCGTAGTAACAGGTGTAACGGATTCTGCCACTACGAGTATACTCGTAGAGAATGAAAGGTTTTTGTATTGTTAATTGAATACACTGGCATCACTGAGAATGCAACAAATACGCTTCTGGCAGTGGTGAGGGTTAGGGTTAGAAATGAACGTATTACAGCATGTAGACACCAAAAAAGTACCTATTTGGTATGCGCGCATGCGCACCACACTTGGCAAATGGGAACGTCCTACGAATCTATGACCGGCAGTCAATGTGTTAAGCAGCTCTTTGAAACTGGGTCCTGGGCCCAGTGTCATAGAGTTGCTTAAGCACAAAAAAGGAGCTAAGCACAATAAAACCTTTCTTACTAGAATAAGGTTACCAGCCAAACCACCATTCCACATGTATAGTTTGTGGCTGGTATTCTGCATAAACATTTGCTAAGGACATTCCAGTTTTCAGATAAAGATAAGGGCCATCCGTTGCCTGATATCTGGGCCCAATTTCATAGAGCTGCCAAGCACAAAAATTTGCTTAGCATGAAATTTCTTCCTTGATAAAAACAAGATTACCAACCAAATTTCCATGTGTTGCATATTGCTTGTTACTGGTAGTCAGCTGTTGTTTGCTTATCCTGAAAATCACGTGGAAATTTGGTTGGTAATCCTGTTTTTATCGAGGAAGAAATTTCATGCTAAGCAAATTTTTGTGCTTAGCAGCTCTATGAAATTGGGCCCTGGGAAATTTTTTTGGCAACTCTAACCAGAATCATGTTTGAGCTTTGCTTATGAAGGATTTATGTGCTGATTCACTCCGTAAACACATCAATTAACCCAGGGAACTTTCATCCTCACGAAGTGTGAGAACTATCTTATAATCAACTCTTCTTTTTTTTCCTCCATTACACTCTCAGGTAGCGGAATCTTGGACTACCTCTATGAAGTCGTCTTCGACGAAGAGTTCCCTGGTGGGCTAAAGATCCGCTGCACTGGTCACCGAGGCTACAAAGTACCAACCACGGCGATGATTAACATATCCTACGGCATGCGTAAAGAGCAGTGTCAACAGCAGAGTAATAAGCCAATGGCTGTCGTCAAACCCCAGGTAAGAACAACTTCATTCCAGCCTACTCAAATCCCGATCAACCCATCGAGCATTTCAAAGGTTACGCGCTTTATATTGACTGCAGATGATTGTTTGGGTGATTTGTGGTCACTTGATACTAACCCTTACCACCCTAACCCATCAAAAATCCCATGGCATATGTATGTGATTCTGTTGGACTGCAGACTGCATTTGTAAACTAATTGTGCAATTTATAGAGTGCCTTGCGTACATGTACAGTGTAGGAACTGCATTACCCCAAAGTGCTGAACAAAAGGTATAATTTAAACCAAACAACAAAATTGTAGAAAGTTCAGACAAGGAACATAGTGTTAGCCAGAGGGGTGTCTGGGTGTCTTTTAGATACCCTGTTTTAAATTTGGACACCCTGTTTTATCTGTCATTTACATGTAAATGCACTGTAAACATGGTAAATGACCAATTTGGACACCCAGTTTTATAAATTTCTAGCAAATTTGGACACCCTTTTACCAAATCTTGGCTAAAACCTTGACAAGGGAACCAAGGTCGACCGTTGCTTGATGGCTGCACATGCTCACTGACAATCTAGTTTGAATGCTGCTGGTTCAAGTCTTGGGACGAGATACTCGTCAGTTTAGGTCTCGTTTGGTGTGTAACGCAAGTAGAGAAGAAGCTGGCCTCTGGTGTTTCTGGCATGGTTAGCTGCACTATGTTTGTGCCACAGCACATTGTAAACCACAACAAGGTGGTAGATGTAAAAATGGGTCCTGTAATTCCAAACGTAGTTCTGCATACCTGTAGACAAAATAATGAGCACTTTGGGACGCCCTTTGGATGTGAAAAGCACCGTATAAGAACTGCATACTTTTATCATTATAATAGATAAATTGTATAATTCGGTATACTTTTGCAATGCTTGGACATTTTTATAATCGCCAACTGTGACTCTGATCTTCTTTGTGCACAGATGTTTCCTCAACCCAACGCCCAAACGCAAAGTCGAGGCTGGTACTCTGACATGGTGACCAAGCTAGGGTCGACCCGAGAGCAGCAAGTGCAGCGCCAACCACAGCAGCAGCAGCAACAGCAACAGCAACAGCAGCAGCAACAGCAACAGCAGCAGGTTAGCAGAAGTACGAAACAGCCACAGGTGCAGACTCCGTCAAAAGGAGCTGTCAACTACAGGTATGCAAAATGTGTCTACAAACATGACAAAAAGAAAGCCAACTCAACATACCACTTAATTTCCCCATAAAATTTAATTAACAGCAGGTTTAAGATTTCAGTTTTCATTCTAGAAAATGTTTACCTTAATCGCTTTTTAGAGGAAGAGAATCACTGCCAGGCTTGGAATTTTGTGGAAGCCACAATGACCATGGAGTCTGTTGCCCAGGGCCCAATTTCATAGAGCTGCTTAAGCAGAAAATATTGCTTAACATTTTTTTTGCTTAGCAGAAATGAGCAGGATACCAGTCACAAATTGTACACGTTACATGGTAGTTTGGCTAGTAACCTTGTTCTGGTAAGCATCATTTTGTTGTGCTTAGCTGGTTTTTGTGCTTAAGCAGCTCTATGAAATTGGGCCCTGGTCTTGGTCTTGGTGCCCCTTCGAAATGTTCCAATAGACTTTAAAATTTCCTGATTGAAGCGGTCTTTGCAAAATGAAAAGTGGCCTTGCCCCCTTTAGAGATGAGCTCCCAGGCCTGGTGTTTACAACGTTGCTCCTCATCAGCCAATGTGCATCATCCTGGATGATTTGGCGTCTGTTCTTGCTCTGATGTTACCCTCCATACCCAGAGTGGAGGTGACTGTGAGCATGCTCCTTGCCTTCCGAACTGTGTCTTTAGGATCCATTCTTCATAGTCACTGAAAGCGTTCAACACAATGTTTTTGTGTAGTGCCTTGTACTATTTGTTCCCTTGTTTGAGTGAGACCTGCAGTTTGAGGATGGTGCTTAGACCCAATTCGCCAATTTGTAAACATGGCTTCCGGAGCAGTTTCACATGATAACAACCATTTTTATCTTTTCATTTATTAATGTGTCGCTATTGTTGTTTGTTTATTATTATTTTTGTAAAACCACCAGGGCGGCGTTGGGGCAAGATAACGGTTTAAAACAACCCAGTGATCAGAAATCTACTAAACAAGCTACTGCCGCACCCATGACGATCCTGACCCGATCGGGGCCCAAGCTGACCTCACGATCACCAATTAAAGAACCTCATGGGAGGGTCAGCGATAAGCAACCTAGACACCAAGGCAAGGACCAGATGGACAAGGAGAAGACCGATGTTGAAAAGAAGGTGACACCGAAGACGGCACTGGGTCAAACACAAAGAACAAACTCTGACACAAAGTCAGCGGCCAAGGGCGAAGTCAGCGTGGAAGCTGGGAGTGGACGCCGCGTCTCCAAAGAGACCTCCAAATTGCAGGAGGGTACCCCCGTTAGTGAGGTGGACGAGTTTGCCGATATGTGGCGCAACCTCCAGAAGGGAGCCAGCAGCAGCGGTACCTCCTCGCCGTTCACCGAGGATGCCTCGACGGACAAGGATGAGCGGAATCTAGAGAGCGACGACCTGATGTCTCCCTTCACCTCCGGAGGTCAGACTCCCCTCTCCGAAGAGGACTCTGACAGGGGACCCTCCATCCAAATGCAGCTGGCACTGTCTGCACTTCCTAAGGTGGACGCAAGCTTGCCTGTGTTAGCTGACGATAGCGTTGGCGATGATATCATCTTAGAAGGCAATGAGGAGGACGAGGAGGTGGAGGAGTTCGAAATTGATGAAGAAGCTCGGTTGACTCCGAGGACATATGCAAAGGTACGTGGGAGTGTCATTGTCATTTTTTTTCTATTTCTGGTTGCTTCATTCGTACATCGATCTGACAGGCCTTATATCTGTCAGTAGAAAAAAAAACCCGTTATCCTCTGAAAATGTGGCGAAATGTAATTTTTTATCACTAAATGCTATTTTCTATATTTCATATTTTATTAGGCAACATAAAGTTTTTGGTTTTTTTAAGGAAACACAAATGTAATTTTAGATTTTGTTATTTTTCTGTTGCTTCTTCCTTTGTTCCGTACTTCATATTTTATTACGCAACTTAATGTTTTCTTTTACAACGTAATGGTGTTTGGTTTTTTCTTCTTTTACTGTAACCATGTTCATGACTAAATGTTAGGTACCCCCCCCCCCCCACCCACCCCAGAAAACATCTTAATAAATAAATACTGAAAATACTTATTAAACAAAAAATAACAGTTATGGAGCTACCACCTGCAACAGAATCTTTTATCCTCTTGGCCTAATGATTAAATTAGTCAATTTTTCTTGTAATCACCCTAAACAGTGTGGAACCGCTGAGCTGTGTCGAATGTTAAACATCGCATCAATGTCGGGGGGTAATGACGGTGCACAGGATGATTTGATCATACCACACTCTGTCGTCATTGAGCCGTCCAAGGGAACAAAGCAGTACGGCAGACCGCTTTCGTTGGACCAACTCTTCGCAGGTCAGATTTGTGGCCATTTTCAATCTATACTCTTTCATAAAATGTAGTTTACTCAAGCTAAGAGATAGTACACAAGGGCTCGAGCTCCTTTTAAAAATGTCAGCTGCATTTATATTGCATTCTCTATTCTTTACAGAGACTAATTTTGGGTTGAACACAAACAATTTTACTGGAGGCGGACTTGAACCGGGGACCTCCATATTAATGTGCCGGCACCCTACAAACTGAGCTATCTAGCCCTAATAAAGGCAGTCTCCATGTTTTGTCAGTATCTTTGTTCAGGGGTGCCAGTCAGAAGCCATTCCACCAAGTGAAATAATTTTGAAATGTACGCTTATGGCATCCAATGAAGCACAAAATTCTATGGGTCGTGGGTCGTTGCTCGTTGCTCGTGGCTCGTGGCTCATTGGTCGTGCGCTCAGAATGGTCCAGCAAAACCATGAAACTGGGCACTGGTATATAACCCTTGTATTAGAGTGAAAATATTTGGTTGTTGAGTAACGGTGTAGTTGTTGATATGGGTTAGCTTTTTAGCCTGAAAACCTAAGGAGTTAGGATTGAAGTTGTGCATATTAGTTACACCTTCTTTCAAGTGAACTAATTTTACTTTCAGGTGCAGCTGTCAACACCCAGCCATCGTCCAGCACCTCACCTGGGCCCCTTACCCCTACACCCCTTACCCCTACTAACCCAGTCAATGTACCCACTCTGGCACATGGGGTACCACAAGGGGTACCACAAGGGGTACCACAAGGGGTACCACAAAGAGTACCACAAGGGGTACCACAAGGGGTACCACATCCTACAGCATTCCATACCCACCCTCAGCAGCCCATGCCAATACCTGGCCATCACAACCCTGGTGATGTAAGAGGTGAGCTCTCAAATTTTTTGTCAAATTTCAAATTCGTTAAAAGTTACCCAGTCAGTTTCCCTTGTGGTTTATCACTTGATATTTGGGTTGAAAAGTCGCATCCCCTTAAGGCCGGTTTATAGTCGGTCGCGCGATTGTCGTGCGATGGAAATCTTGCGCGCGATCCTAAGACTGAGGCCTAAAAAATGTGTCTTTTTATGATTGCGTGTCAAGATTTCCATCGGGCGACCATCGCGCGACCGACTATAAACCGGCCTTTAAGGTGATCCCTATCAGACCGCCTCCCAGATGGTATCGTAAAATGGGTGTATCTGTGATCCCTGGTTTTACAGCAGTTACAGGTTGAATGGCTTCTGACTGGCACCCCCCCAACAAAGATATTGAGAAAGTAGGGAGACTGCCAATAAAGGGCAAGATAGCTCAGTTGGTCGAGCGTCAGCACGATATTTAGGAGGTTGCAGGTTCAAATCCTAGGTCTGTCCAAAGGTGAAGTGTGCCGTCAAGCTACGCGTACAAGTTATACCACAGTTTTTTGCTCTACTTTCCTGGCAAACAAAACCACCAGTTTTCCATGGTGCCAAAGACATCACTAAAAAAGCATTTGACTCTACCTTATAATTCTTGGGTCTGTAAATCCCGAAAAGATATCAGCTTCATATTATTTTTTTGCACCTGTATTAAAACGTATTGTGTAATTTAAAGTGTTATTATTTTGTTTTGTTGCTGTTAGGCCCAATGTCCCCTGGTAGAGGTGATCCAGCTAATAGCAGCAACCCCAACGCAAACCCACCTCAACCAATCCACTTTCATGGACAGCTGCCTCATCCCAACAACCTAGTACCTGTGACCATGTCTGCCAGACCACCACTAGCCACTGGTCCAGAGGGATTGCAAAAGGGAACCCAGATGACGGCGACGAGGGCACAGATGTTTCCAGCCCAGCAAATGGGGATGACCTCAATATCCCAGGGTGCAGCGCCCGTGTCCAGACTCTCCCCCGCCCACTATCTGCCCCAGCAGTCTGCAGGTGCCCAGCCATCATCAGTTGCTACCAATCCAGGACCTGCTGGGGTTGTCGTCATAAACCCAGAGGTACAGCGAGTGATGCAGCAGCCAGGCTTTGTAATGCACCTCGGTGGGCAAGTTTCGGTAGACCAGCAGCAAGTACCACCATGGCAGCGGGTCGTAGTGTCCCACCATCAAGGCAAACAGGAGATGTTTGGGTCTCAGATACCAGCTCAGCCCCCTGGGATTCCAGGCCAGCATGCCATGCAAGTAAACCCTCATCAACAACCAGTTAGTCAGTCCCAGATGATCCAGGACATAGCAGGCCAGCCTATTAGGACCATTTCTCAAAACGTGCCCAACCCAATACAGTATCAAGTTTCACCTTCCTCTCACCAGCCTATCCACCCTGCCCAACAGAATGTGCATCCTACTCAACAAAACATTGGCCCAAGCCCACAGAATGCTGGCCTCGGCCCTCAAAATATTGGCCCTGCCCAACAGACTATTGGCCCCGCCCAACCAAACATGAACACTGCCCTACCAAACATGGGCCCCGCCCACCAAAGATTGCAAGGACTACCTTTGACACAGATGTCCAAGCTTAGTAGACCACCACACATGGGTATGGCTGCGGGAGTGACCGGTCAACCTCGTGGGCCACCACAGCACCACCCTCAGAACTTTGGACAAAGTGGACCCTTCATACGCCCTGAGAGACCTCCCTTCGTCCAGGGGTTCCAAGGCCAACCTCAAAATGCTATGCAGGCTCTGGCTACGTGGTGTCAACAGCGCAATCTAAAGTGCCCTATGTATTCTTTCCAAATGAATCTAAGCACGGTTAGTCTTCTCATTAAGTTTTGTTAAAACTTGGCCCCCTTTGGGAGACTTTTTGGGACGCTAGGTGGCAGCAGACTGACCAGGTAAATCCATTGTTCTTGGAAATGAGAGCATGCTCAGAACGACGTAAACAATGGAAATTTACCCGGTGCCACCTAGTCTGCTGCCACCTAGTGTTCAAAAGTCTCCCATTTCATTTGCCTTTTTGAGAAATGATAGACTCTATGGACCTTTCTATTGCAACGTCCCAGCCCAAGTTTTTGCCAACCAAGGTTGGAAAATTACGGGAATATCTCAAAAACTTGACTACATGTACCTTTTTGAAAGGAAAGTTTCATAGGTTAGTTTTATTTGATATCTATATTAACCCATCGGATAAAGACAATCGAACTGTTCCAAAAACCAAAGGCATACTAAACGTGAACAGTTCTTACAATCTGCCAAATTTGTCAAAATAATGGACAGTTTTTCACAATTGATTTGATTCATGCCAGGGTGGGTGCAGAGGAACTGTTCTACTTTCCAACGTAGCTCGGTTCGTAGGCCCAGACTGTCCTAACAGGGATCTTGCTGCGGAAGCAGTGGCTCAGGTTACTTTAGCTCAAGTGGTAAGTAGCCCCCATATTAACTAAGTGAGGTTTGCGGTAACACCATGTTAAAAAATCTCTTTTGATTAGTGTAGGTTCTGAAAAAGAACCGGTGGTTAACGACTCAACGTTTCGATCAGTATGCTCTGATCGTTTTCAGGAGAGATTTTCACATGGTGTTAATGCAAACCTCCACCTAGTTATACCTCCACCATGCAAAGTTTCAAATCCTTTTTAGCCCCCATATTGATATAGTGGCTTCTTATCTGTCACTCAGTGACACTCAAGGCGCTTCAATATTCAGTATTTTCCTGCAAGGTATTTTGGGGCTACGTTTGAAGTATGAGACCTCGTTTTACATAGCACAATGTAATGGTTTACAAGGTTCTGTGGCGCAATATGCTGCCAATCAAACCAGGAACACCGGGGCGGACCCCTTCTCTTTTCGATAAGTGCTCTGGGTTATTTTACGTGCGTTACACAACACACGGGGCCAACGGCTTTACGTCCTATCCAAAGGATGCAACAATAATGGTCAAGTGTCTTGCTTAAGGACACAAGTGCCACGACCGGGGCTCGAACCCACACTCTGCTGGTCAGAAACACCAGAGTTAGAGTCCGGTGCTCTTATCCGCTCAACCATGTCACGCCAGAACATTAGGAACCTTGTCAAAATTAGTCCAGGACAACCAGTACTGTCCAGAACAAAGTCTTCTCATCCCCCGTTAACTCACCTTGTTTGAAATTGGGTGGCGGAGAAGTTCACAGTGCCTGGGGCTACAATTGTTTACAAACCACAGAGACTAAGATCGCTATCTACTGGAAAACAAGCTACATCTCTCACTAAAAAATCACACTACTCATCCTTGGTTTCATGACCAGAAATGTATAATATAAGCCTAATAGCATAATCATAATATAATAGTAATAGTACAAAACTAAAAAACATGTTTGCTTTTCTTGTAGACCAACCTACAACCCAGAGGTTCTCTTCAGCAGTTACGACCAACAACAAGACCCCCAGTTGGTGAGATATAAGCAAAACTTGTTCATATTGATCTGCTAGGTCATGCGTGCTTGTATTTTCCATCCTTTACATCAAGGAAATGAAGTCCGGTTGTTTTTACACACCAAGTAAACTTAATTCCTTCAGTGCCAAGGTCGTACATGTACAATCTATTTGATGTATTCCAAAAGGGCCATAATCGTACATGTACGATCTTTTTTTACGAACTCAAAAAGTGCCATCAATCGTACATGTATTACCCACAACTTTCAGTGCCAAAGTTGTACATGTACAATCTATTTGATGTATTCCGAAAGAGCCGCTATCGTACATGTACGATCTTTTTTATGTACTCAAAAAGTGTAATCAATCTAGCCCGAACATCGGACGTCACACTTCGAGGCTTGTGAATAACGCCAGATGCCTGCCAGACCGGATGTTGGCAGATGTACCTTTGACCTAGCATTCATTTCACACGAAGACTCGCAGTCAATTCACACGTACATGTTCACATTACATAGTAAATAAAACAGCACTACATGACGCTAGTTGCATGCAGCAGACGATCGAAAGTGCAAGCTGACAAACTACATCACCTCGTAACCTCGACCAATCATAACACAGATATGCAAAGCTTACGTCATAGCACGTTTATCCAATGAAATCGTTGTATCCAATGAAATCATTGGGTCTGTAAAACCAGTGCCTGTCTTTATCCATGCGGATAAAGACAGGGGACCAGTCTATAATCAATCATACATGTACGACCCATAATATACATGTTGTCACAAGAGGGCGTTATCACTCAGGAAATACTATTGACTTTGGGATGTACCAAGGCAACACAAATCAGCAGGATACATTTTGTTTGAGGAAGACTTCTTTATTATTGTTTTTTATACAGAATTTTCGAAAGAAACTTCAAAAAGCTGGGCATTTTGCATTCAAAACTCAAAACGAAAGCGGGCACTGAAAGAGTGATCTTCAACGATAGTGAACCGATCACCAAACAGATGTCGTTCAGTCAAAGCAAACTGAGAAAATCTACGAAGTCCCCATGGCTGGTTGGCCGTGGACTAATCCCACTAGCATCGGATACTTTCAGTTAAACTCAACACCAACTTCTCGTACTTACAGTTGACTAAATACAGCTCTTTATGTTTGTGCTTTCCAACAGGGATGAAGCAGCCACAGGGAGCTATGTTTCATGCTAGTGGAGCCATTCCATTTGTGCCTCTACAGGTAGGAGTTTTAAGTTTGGAGTCTAACCTCATCATGTCGTGGGGTTTTTCTTATCTTATATTTCTTTTAATTTGGGAAAAATTGACTGGAGCAGGACTTGAACCAACGACCTCCGGATTAACATACCAGCGCTCTACCAACTGAGCTATCCAGCCCTATGTTGGCGGTCTCCCTATTAGTCAATATCTTTGTTCGGGGGTGCCAGTCAGAAGCCATTCAACCGTTAGCTGCCGTGTGTAGCCAGGGATCACACCCAAGTTTACGATACAACCTGGGAAGCGGCAGCCAAGAGATCACCTTAAGGGGATGCGACTTTTTAATATTAAAAATCAAGTAATAAACCACAAAGGAAACTGACTGGGTAAATTTTTAATAATTTACTTATATTTCTTTTGTGCAACCAAATGAGGAAACATACTCGTCAGAAAAAATACTGTATTTAAATCCCATTGCTTGTGTCAAGTAATGGAAATGTGCACTTGTTTACATGCCACATACAACTCTCAGCCAATGAAAGGTCTTCCTTTGACATCAATGAGGGCGCTCTTTGAGCTTGTAGTAGCCAGCAAAGAGGCACCAAGTCATAAGTTTTTTTTACTGATGTTTTTATGAGATTTCCATGAGGTCTGCAGTACATAAACTTGTTTTGTGGTTTTTATTTTGCCATTTTTGTCACTCAGGTAACAAAACAACTCAACACACCAAGCAAGTCTCTCCCGGCCTTCGAGACAGAATCGTCCCCAGCCAGAACAGTCCACAATCCACAAGTGGGATATCCCACCTCTATGGGCCCCGCTATGCCTGCCGTACCTCAAATGGACCCTGCCACCATGGCTACTCACCAGTCAGTATTTGTGGAGAATGCCACGCTGAGGCCAAGGGGGATCAGTGGTGAACCCCCTCTTACAGGAATGGAACATACCCAGATAACAGAAGTTGAGTTTTCCCAGGGAACTGACCATCCGAAGAAACAGGTGTCAAGTACAGCTGCCAGTAAAAGTCGCAGGGGCTCCTCCAAAGCTAAGCTTGCAATCAACTTTGGTAGTAAAAATTAGCTCTAAGTACACTATATATACATTGTATCCCTAGTTTCCTTTGGGGTCAAGGGTGAAGTAGGGATCAGAGTGGAGTACGAGTGAGTTTAGATAAATTAAGAAATTTTTAACAGAAGGAAAATGTAGTTCTTAATCCAATGTTTTAAAATTAGCTAGTATGTTTGATTTAGTCATCACAGTCTCAATAATATTGGGACAGAAACTTTTTAAAAACCAAAAAAGGAAGTATCGCAGCCCAGACATGTTCTTCCTGATATTGCTGAGATTTTTTGAATGTATTTTTGTAAATGATTGTTTTTAGTTCATTTTTGTTCAAATTTGCCGTTCTGAAGAACATCAACGCGGAAACCAAAGTTGCTACGTGTGATTATGAAAAGCTTTAAACTGTGACTATACCAATGTGTTTTTATTTTTTAAATTGTAATGAGTAGATGCTTCATTTATGTTTTTTTTTATTGAGCCGTTTTTCAGTTCAGTGTACAGCAGTGGAACCGAAAGCTCTGGCCGTTGGCACTTCATGATTCATAACACGAAACATGTGCCATGGAACCCAATTTACTGATTTACTGGGTTCCAATGACCAACAAATTTGAATTTGTAACCAGTTTCAAGTCGTTATCAAGTAGTAAACCACAAGGGAAACTGACGGGGTAAATTTGAAATAATTTTGGGCCGAGTAAAGACAAATTGACAAGAGCAGGACTTGGACCTCCGGATTAACGTGGCGGCACTCTACCAACTGAGCTATCATGGCTCAGTTGGTAGAGCGCCAGCATATTAATCCAGAGGTCGCAGGTTCGAGTCGAAGTTTGCCAAAGTAAACCACATGACCGTAGGTCACTGTTGGTTTGTTAATCTATGCCAAGGGGGTTTTTCCTCTTTAGTTTTTTGTGAATTGTTGTATTGTATTTGCATGTGTTAGAATGCATGGCATGATGTCAAAGGTCAAGAAACAAGTCAGCACATAACAACCTTGTGTTTAAGTAGGGTTCTAAACTCAATACGGTGGGGAAACCATCTGAGAGACTAAGGTTTGCAATAACACCAGGTAATTAATCTCCCTAACGAGTTGTGATGATACCGAGAGAAACTGGTGGGGTGTTGTGGCCGAGCGGTTGAGAGCACCAGACTAGAGCTCTGGTGTTTCTGATCAGCAGAGTGTGGGTTGGAGGCACTTCTGTCCTTGAGCAAAATACCATTGTTGCTTTGTCCTTCGGATGGGATATTAAGCTGTAGGTCCCATGTACTAGGATTGGTGGTGTACATAAAAGAACCCAGAAACACTTTTTGTGGGGCATCTTCGGTTTCATTACCCGAAATGTATAAAAGGCCTAATCATACAATCTTAAAAAAAACTTTATATGTGTGCATGTATATTTTTAATCTCTATGTGAGAAGCATTTGTTTCGTACATGTGATTATTTCAGCAATGCTTAGGCCCCTATGAGTAGGGGTAATAATATTTTAAGCTACTTTGAGGGTCCTATCTTGGCCTGAAAAAGCATTTTTTAAAAACCTGATCCTTACTAGTATTATATTAAAAGCAAGAGATGAGATATGTCTTGAAGTTCTTTTTTAGAGTACGCTGTCTCTCGTCTTTAGGGAAAGCAGTGCTCCCCTCCGTTTCCCAGAGTCATTGCTTCTCTCCCAACAACATGCAAGGTGGCAATCTGCAAACTATTATACTGTTTTTCAGCGTGTTCTTGCGTACATTCGAGTGTGTGCTTTAGAAAAAAACATGAGCAAAATTTGACATACCGAAATGATAAAACCGTTTCCACCTGTGATTTTTATGTTTTTATTCATAATAATTCACACTGCTAAAATATGGGATTTGAAGCTACTGGGCTGATCCTGTTCATCATGTTGTTTGATCATGGGACGGTTTGGGTTGTTTTTATGGGTATTTGTTTTACCGTTTTTCCGCTAAGAGTTTGAGGAACAATTGCAAGGCATCAATTCTGATTTTGTTTGACATCTGCAGTTCCAAAGCTAACCCATTTTAGTGTAAAAGGGCAAAGTGTACCCCTTATTATTTTGTGTTTGAAACCGTGCAAATTCATTTAGATCGCAAGGGGTAAGCTTTGCAGATTTTACTTGAAATCACAAGGGGTAAGCTTTGCAGATTTTACTTGAAATCACAAGGGGTAAGCTTTGCAGATTTTACTGGAAATCACAAGGGTAAGCTTTGCAGATTTTACTTGAAATCACAAGGGGTAAGCTTTGACTTTTTTACTTGAAATCACAAGGGGTAAGCTTTGAAGATTTTATTTGAAATCACAAGGGGTAAGCTTTGAAGATTTTACTTGAAATCACTAGGGGTAAGCTTTGTAGATTTTACTTGAAATCACAAGGGGTAAGCTTTGCAGATTTTACTTGAAATCACAAGGGGTAAGCTTTGACTTTTTTACTTGAAATCACAAGGGGTAAGCTTTGCAGATTTTATTTGAAATCACAAGGGGTAAGCTTTGTAGATTTTATTTGAAATCACAAGGGGTAAGCTTTGCAGATTTTATTTGAAATCACAAGGGGTAAGCTTTGTAGATTTTACTTGAAATCACAAGGGGTAAGCTTTGCAGATTTTACTTGAAATCACTAGGGGTAAGCTTTGCAGATTTACTTGAAATCACAAGGGGTAAGCTTTGCAGATTTTACTTGAAATCACAAGGAGTAAGCTTTGCAGATTTTACTTGAAATCACAAGGGGTAAGCTTTGCAGATTTTATTTGAAATCACAAGGGGTAAGCTTTGTAGATTTTACTTGAAATCACAAGGGGTAAGCTTTGACTTTTTTACTTGAAATCACAAGGGGTAAGCTTTGCAGATTTTACTTAAAATCACAAGGGGTAAGCTTTGTAGATTTTACTTGAAATCACAAGGGGTAAGCTTTGCAGATTTTACTTAAAATCATAAGGGGTAAGCTTTGCAGATTTTACTTAAAATCACAAGGGGTAAGCTTTGTAGATTTTACTTGAAATCACAAGGGGTAAGCTTTGTAGATTTTACTTGAAATCACAAGGGGTAAGCTTTGACTTTTTTACTTGAAATCACAAGGGGTAAGCTTTGTAGATTTTATTTGAAATCACAAGGGGTAAGCTTTGAAGATTTTACTTGAAATCACTAGGGGTAAGCTTTGCAGATTTTATTTGAAATCACAAGGGGTAAGCTTTGTAGATTTTATTTGAAATCACAAGGGGTAAGCTTTGCAGATTTTATTTGAAATCACAAGGGGTAAGCTTTGTAGATTTTATTTGAAATCACAAGGGGTAAGCTTTGAAGATTTTACTTGAAATCACTAGGGGTAAGCTTTGCAGATTTTGTTTGAAATCACAAGGGGTAAGCTTTGTAGATTTAATTTGAAATCACAAGGGGTAAGCTTTGTAGATTTTATTTGAAATCACAAGGGGTAAGCTTTGTAGATTTTATTTGAAATCACAAGGGGTAAGCTTTGTAGATTTTATTTGAAATCACAAGGGGTAAGCTTTGAAGATTTTACTTGAAATCACTAGGGGTAAGCTTTGCAGATTTACTTGAAATCACAAGGGGTAAGCTTTGCAGATTTTACTTGAAATCACAAGGGGTAAGCTTTGACTTTTTTACTTGAAATCACAAGGGGTAAGCTTTGACTTTTTTACTTGAAATCACAAGGGGTAAGCTTTGAAGATTTTACTTGAAATCACTAGGGGTAAGCTTTGACTTTTTTACTTGAAATCACAAGGGGTAAGCTTTGACTTTTTTACTTGAAATCACAAGGGGTAAGCTTTGTAGATTTTATTTGAAATCACAAGGGGTAAGCTTTGAAGATTTTACTTGAAATCACTAGGGGTAAGCTTTGCAGATTTTATTTGAAATCACAAGGGGTAAGCTTTGTAGATTTTATTTGAAATCACAAGGGGTAAGCTTTGCAGATTTTATTTGAAATCACAAGGGGTAAGCTTTGCAGATTTTACTTGAAATCACAAGGGGTAAGCTTTGTAGATTTTACTTAAAATCACAAGGGGTAAGCCT
The DNA here is from genome assembly GCA_023634235.1 of Pisaster brevispinus. NCBI lineage: Eukaryota > Metazoa > Echinodermata > Asteroidea > Forcipulatida > Asteriidae > Pisaster > Pisaster brevispinus. The sequence continues at coordinate 2,068,010 of JAMKCF010000002.1, forward strand.
TGTAGATTTTACTAAATATCACAAGGGGTAAGCTTAGTAGATTTTACTGAAATCACAAGCGGTAAGCTTTGCAGATTTTACTTGAAATCACAAGGGGTAAGCTTTGTAGATTTTACTTAAAATCACAAGGGGTAAGCCTTGTAGATTTTACTAAATATCACAAGGGATAAGCTTAGTAGATTTTACTGAAATCACAAGCGGTAAGCTTTGCAGATTTTACTTGAAATCACAAGGGGTAAGCTTTGCAGATTTTACTTGAAATCACAAGGGGTAAGCTTTGCAGATTTTACTCAAAATCACAAGGGGTAAGCTTTGTAGATTTTACTTAAAATCACAAGGGGTAAGCCTTGTAGATTTTACTAAATATCACAAGGGGTAAGCTTAGTAGATTTTACTGAAATCACAAGTGGTAAGCTTTGCAGATTTTACTTGAAATCACAAGGGGTAAGCCTTGCAGATTTTACTTGAAATCACAAGGGGTAAGCTTTGCAGATTTTACTTGAAATCACAAGGGGTAAGCTTTGCAGATTTTACTTGAAATCACAAGGGGTAAGCTTTGCAGATTTTACTGGAAATCACAAGGGGTAAGCTTTGCAGATTTTACTGGAAATCACAAGGGGTAAGCTTTGCAAATCCATCAATTATACAATCTATCCATGTGAAGCAAAAATATATTAAATTTGGGGCCCTTTTGTGCAAAAAAGGGGGGGAACAAAAACCTTTGCACAATTTACTGAAATGATGAAACTTTATACGCTTCTGACTATCATATTTTATTTAATATCAACCAAATGTGATAAATCTACATCAAGTTTAAAGAGGTCACATTGTGTTTATACATTCTACTCTTCTGATGATAAAAAAAAAAAAAACTTAATTATTAATGTATAAGTTAATTTTGCAGCATAGCTGTATATTACAATACTCTCATATGTACATGAATTTTACATCAGCCAAGTTGGCTCCGTTTTACAAACAAAAAAACGAAGGTGTCGGTATAAACAAACCCAAACAATCATCATGAAGTTGGTAAATACAAAATAACATCAACTCCGAGAAGTCATTGTTTACAAAGCACACCTTAACTAAACAGCTAACCTTAACCGCTATCGTCTTTACATGTATTTCGACAACTTATTTTACTTCAGATTGTTATTATTTTTATTTACCGGGCCCTGAGGTAAACTGCATTCTCCCTGCTTCATGTGATTACGACATACTGATGAGGCCCAACTGACCTAGCTGCTCAGTGGTGTTTCCATCAAACTTGGGCAAGAACAGTTGGAAGAATGTCAGAATGACAGCAGCTTAGGGGCACGCTGCCACTACCCTCGTCTTGTTTCCTGTATCCAGTGACACTGACAAATACCAATTATCATAATCTTAAACGGGGACAGACTATTTTGCACTTCCTGCCTCAGTTTCAGTACATTGGCTTGAGTATGAGCCAGTCGTGAAGGCTGGACAATGATAACAGTCTATAGGTCAATACCGAGTATGCCTTTCGATTCCATTAGAGGGTGTCTCCATTGCTACGGTATTGATCCAACTCAAATGCAAGTTCCTCTATGTACTGTCCACTAGCATCCTAGAAAAAAAGAGAAGACAGCACTGACTTTAGATTTAAAAAGGTAATAATAATACAGAGTTCTTATAAAGCGCACATATCCTAGACACTAGATCAAGGTGCTGAACAACAACAAAATCAACAATAAACAAATAAATGAGCTCTGAACAGTACGGTCTTCAACAGTTTTTTTGAATTTCATGATTGAGTCAGACTGACGGACTTCTGGAGGGAGTTTGTTCCTGGTTTCTGGTTCTGGGGGGCGCTATAACCAAAGGCACCCTGACCAACCATTTTTGTACAGATGGTAGAAGCAAGTGTTGTTGTGTCGTGCAGTTTACGGAGTCGGCTGTCACGATGATAAACAAGGTCAATTATATGAAAGCATCAGGGCCCAATTTCATAAAGCTGTTAAGGAGAAAACACTGCTTAATAGCACATTTCTATGCTAAGCAAAAAATGAGCGGGGCACCAGTCAAAGCAGTGTGAACTTTATGGAATTTTGGCTGGTAACCAGTTTCTGCTAAGCAATAAAACAATTTCTGTGCTTAGAAAATGTGTGTGCTTACATGCTTTATGGAATTGGGCCCAGATAAATTAAGCGAACATGTGTAAACAAAATACACAGACTGGCACCCCTGTGCAGAGATATAGGGACAAAATAGGGAGACTGCCAACATAGGGCTAAATAGCTCAGCCAGCACTGGCACCTTAATCCTGAGGTCTCGGGTTCAAGTCCTGCTCAAGTCAAGTTCTCTTTGATCAAATCGGAAAACAAATCACACAGACGTGATGAAACGAGAAGCGAACCGCTTTAAACCTATCCTTAATCAAAGAAAAATGACAGCTTCGACATCAGAAGATCTGAAACGAGCGTCGAACCCTAAAGGTGTTTTTTTTTTAACTGACAACAGTGTTCTTTTCCCAAACCACCTCCCAAAAGCAACAATACTGTCTTTCTGTATGAACTGTATTGAGGAAGACAACCCACCATAAATTTCTTCAGTTTTCCGTCGGTGTACGCAGCGTGATCTTTCTCTGCTTGTAACCGTTGGACCATCGTCGTCATCTGGGATTTGGTTTTTAGAGCGTCGGACTCTGCCTGTCTGGACAACTGGTTCAAAGCGTGTCTGCTGGCCTGGGAAAAAAACAACAACAAAAAACAATCAAAGACGACAATCAAAAAACAACAACAAAACAATCATAGATGACTTGGATGATGAGAAGGATTTGTCCAGAAAATTTTGTTTAAGTTATTAATTCTGGTTGTGAAGCCAAGAACTCTCATAAAAGCAAACTTATAATCACTATGCTAGCCAAGAACCCCATGGAGAGAAGACAAGGAAGGATGTTTAGTTTTAGATTTTGGAAGAAAACCCTGGAGAATTTTTCCAGGGAAAAACTGCGCAACAAGCTCGCCATGAAATTGGGCCCTAGAGACGTTTAATATATGCATAATTCAGAGTGGCTTCTCGCCCCCCCCCGCCCTTACAGAATCTTCATTCTACTTTTGAAAACATTGCATGAGAAGTAACCTTTATAGCATTTTCCACTATCTCTATCATTAAGACTTACTCTCATCATGTTTCTAGCTTTCTGGGCCTGCTCAGCGGCCTTCATTCTCTCCTCTAAAAGCTTCTGCTGCTGCTCCGTGTTGTTCTTCTCCAGCTTGGCCTGACGCTGCCGCGCCTCCAGCAACTCCTTCTGGAGGGTCTCGTATCTGGTCTTGAACCAGGACTGGGCCTCGTGAAGATTGGCCGAAATCTAGTCCAGGGGAAAAGACACAAGCGTGTTTCCAAAAAGTGAAATGAACTGAATAGCTGATTTCGGTTGCTACAACGGAAATAAGCCACAATGTGTTTACATGCTGAAAAGTTCATAATCAGTAAGTTGTCAGACTGAAATGAAACAACCATGTTTTTCATCCTTTCCAATCCTGTATAACACCTCTAAGTTACTTTGGTCTTACCTGGAAGGACTCGCTACTAGCTTCCAGCAGCTTCACCTCTGCCTCTGATTTCTCTTCTTGCAGCTGAACCAGCTTCTTCTGGAGCTCCTTGGCCTTCAGTTGAATCTCCTCACGCCGCGCTCGCTCTTTCTCAACCTGTTCATCTTTCTTCCTGTACAAGACCAAAATACACAAACAAAAGGAACATTTTGGCCAAGGAAAAAGTTTGATCATCTTAAGAAAGAGGAGGGCTACATCAGTAGCTCAACGTTGTTCCAAACTTATCAAAGAAGTATCAACCAATCACCCTGAATCCCAAGGCTCCAATTTGGGAGAAAAATCTACAAGACTGCAGGGCTTGTAGCTAAAAATGTTTACTGGACCAGAAATAAATTGAGAAAAAAAACCTTCCTGATTCCTGCAACATGCATTTAAATGTTTGATTTGAACAGTAATTGCACTAAGATATGTAAGAAAAGATCAGTCTTTTGGGGTATTAAGAATACGTCATTACTTGGTAGAATTGAAAGGAATTTCTCAGACTTAAAAGTCAACATTTGAACATAATTTGTTTTCAGAGGGAGATATGACACACTGGGATGCAGTTACTGAATTGAAAAACAGAAGACCGCCGGACTTGTCCTGTCATGAGTTTACTGGCACCAACACTAAAACCACTGGCCCCAGGCCTGCAGTCCGGTAAAAAATTCGAGCCCTGCTGAAATTTTTTTACAGGTGGTAGGTTAGTGTCTTCCAGAACTCTACCACCAAGTAATATAATTTCTTTGCTCCAGGATAATCAAAGTTTAACAAGGCAAACAAAACTTGCCTCATACATTATTGGCAATTGTTGTATTTTGAGATAATTTTTGTGGGGTAGGATTCAATACAAAATATCATTCCAAAGACCTGTTGACATTCGTGAGTCCATGACTGCCGAGAAAAAAACGAGAGCGAGGGTGACGACAACTTGTTGTTTGAAACTCACCGTTCAAACGATGGTCGGCTGACCATCGCTCCAAAACTACACATAATTGCATTTTTCTTTAAAATGAAATAACATCTGGCGAAACCATTTCACTGGATAGTTGGGAATCGTAAGTACTTTATTTTTATTTTTTGGGTGGGAGAAGGTTTACCCCTACCTGGAGGCTTCTGACATGCTTTCCTGTGCCCCGGATATGGCCAGTATGTCAGCCTGTAACTCAGACACCTGGTTTACAAAGTTGGAGATGGTCTTAGCCTGCTCGTTGTTCTTCCTGGCGTACTCTCGCTTGGCGGCTTCCATCTCGGACAGCTGGCGGTTGATTTCTTTGAACTGCAGTGAACCAGTGAAAACAAAAATCCAATGATGAAACTTCACAACAATCATGGCTGAAAACCCAAACACTTCAGAGCTGTTTTGTTGGCCAAGAAGTCGCAATATGGGACTCCCCGAGTCTCAAGCATCTCAAAGCACACAATTCCATGCAACAAGAGTGTTTTTTCTTTCATTATTTTCTTGCAACTTCGATGACAAATGGAGCCCAAATTTTCACAGGTTTGTTATTTTAGGCATATGTTGGGATACACCAAGTAGGAATACTGGTCTTTGACAATTACCAAAAGTATGCTCTGCCTTTACCATTCATTATGGGTGCCGTGGCCGAGCGGATAAGAGCACTGGACTCAAGCTCTGGTGTTTCTAATCAGCAGAGTGTGGGCTCAAGTCCCAGTCGTGGCACTCGTGTCCTTCAGCAAGACGCTTAACCATGATTGCTTCGTCCTTCGAATGGGACGTAAAGCCGTTGGTCCTGTGTGCACGTAAAAGAACCCAGTGCACTTATCGAAAAGAGAAGGGGTCCGCCCCGGTGTTCCTGGTTTGATTGGCTGCATATTGCGCCACAGCATCTCGTAAACCATTACATGGTGCTATAATGGAATAGATCTCATACTTCAAAATGTAGCTCCACATACCTTGCAGGAAAACAACAAATACGGAGTGCTTTGATACGCCCCTAGGGGTGTGATAAAGCGCTATATAAGAACCAAGTATTATTCATTACACAAACACGCACCTTCTCAGTCATCTCAGAGTTGGTTTTCCTCAGCCTGTGGCATCCCTCCAGCTGCGACTTCAGGCTATGAATCCTATCCCGTTGCTTTCCGCAAGTGCCTTCCAGGCTAGCCACCTTCTTCTGAAGGTCTGCGTTGGTCTGTGAGAGCTCCCTGACCCTGGACATGAGGTCCGCGTTGGTTTGCTGTATGTGGGCGAGCTCCTTGGTGGCATTCTTGATGGAGGAGTCTCGCTTACTGGCGAGCTGCTGCTGGAGTGAGTGCAGACGGTCTTCGGTGGAGTGAAGTTGCTCCTGAAGACTGGACTGTTCTCTACCTCTACAGTAAAAGATAGGGGATTAGACTATCCTACTGCCACCATTTTGATCATGTTCCTTATATCTAATAACAGCAATGAATAATAATATTCAATGCACAAAAAGGAACCAGACTAGTTCTCCTTCGAGCCTCGGTTTGGTTGCATTGATTTGAATGAGAGAAAATCAAGATGGCCCCACCTTGGTAAAGGTCTAGTAGTACTCTCAAGTCTGAACTCTTGGATTTGTTGTAAAAGCACGTGAAAGCAATGAAAAAAATCGATGAATAATCCTGACAACTGAAAAAATCTGAACAAAGTGCTTAGTCTGTTAAAGTTAATTCATAAATCTTCTAACTATTTGAAGTAAGGGTATATTTAAGAATCCTATTATACCTGGCCTCTTGTAAGAGCTTGTACTTGTGGTTCCGTTTCTCAAGTTGGCTCTGCAGTCTGTCCGCCGTTGACTGTAGTTGACCGTTGGTCTGAAGCAGGTCGTCCACAGTGCGACTCAGTTTCTGCTTGTCTTCGCTCACTCTGCTCAGCTCACTACGGACGTTGTCCAACTACAAAACCAATCAGAGTATACACAGGATTGTGATGTGGTCAAGTGGTTAGACTGCAAGGTTTGCAGTCACATGGGAGTGGGTTCGACACCAGCTGACTTCTCACTGTTTCATTGAGTTATCAAATGAGTGTTTAGACTGCAGGGCTTGCAGTCGCATGGGATCGGAGTAGGTTCGAAGCCCAACCCGACTTCTTATTGTTTCATTTAGTTATCAAACAAGTGCATGGGGTCGCTGTCACATGGGAGTTGGTTCGAAGCCAAACCTGACTTCTCATTGTTTCATTAAGTTATCAAACAAGTGCATGGGGTTGCAGTCACATGGAAGTGGGTTCGAAGTTTTGCCCAACACCGATGTAACCAGCATTGAATACTCTGGTGCTTTCTGAGTCATGTGGAAAAAAATCCACACATAACTCGGGTGGGATTCGAACTCCAACTATGAATATGTGTAGTTCAGAATTCACATTGACCCAATTCACCTAAAATCATCACAACTATAAATCTTGGGTGCACCATTTTGGGAGACAGGCTCCCCCATATGTTGATGCATAGCGATCATTTCAAGCGAAGTGCGCTTGTTGACTCGCTGGCCAGCATCTTTGCACGCAATCTGACTTTTACAAAATGGCAGACCGCGACAGACATTAGACGCATGTAATGCCGGGGCATATATCTTGTTTACCTGACCACCTTCTAGCGTTTCCATGGTTGCAAGATTAGTTTGAAGTTTCTCTACCTCCCTCTGTAGTGCTCCCATGGACTTCTGTCTGCTCTCCCTGCCAACAACAACAACAACAACAACATCTAAATAAGATGAACTAATAGTATGAATGTCTGCCCCAAGGCTGAAGTGGTTGACCACTGGCTGGTAAAAGTTGTTTTCCTAAATGGAGTTTGTCACTTGCGTTTAACCGTTTCTACCAATTCCAATCGAATGAGCCCATCTGTAAAAGGAATACACACTTTCAAGGAATACAAAATTTAACACTGCAACCCAGTCTTGACAGTCACAAAACCACAAACCACAGTGGGACGTGTACAAAGCAAAAAGTATACAAAGTGTCTGGGATTGAAAATAATGTACTACATTAGTAGTGGATTAAGATAAGACACATTCCACCAACAGAAGGGTGTCAATCATTTCTCCCTAGATAGTGTGGGAGGGTACCATTTTAAACAAACCAAAGGTCGTTTTGGGGGGTTTGTTTTTTTACGAAGCTACAGTGATTAAGTTCCCTTATGAGGCAATCCTTGGTTTAATCACTAGAAATATATCATAATAATGTTCTCTACTCTTTAAGTATTTTCCTCGTTGAGAAGCTAAGAAAGTTCTACATAGAATTTCTTATAGCTGCTACACCTCTCAGTGTTCCAAAGGAGCAACCAAGGATCTCAACCAACCTCTCCTTCCGGAGCATGACCAGCTCGCTGTCCTTACGGCCCAGCTCCGTCTGTAAGTTCTCCACTGCTGTCTGCAGCTGTTTATGCGATACCATCACCCCTTCCAAGGTAGATGCTATCTTGGTCTGGTCCTCCTTGGCATCGGTCAGGCTCCTCTGGAAGCTGGCAGCCTGGAAGGGAACCATGCCGTTGGTCAATTCTCGCACGCATTGCTCATTAATATAATAATAATAATAATAATAATAATGTACATTTATAATGCGCACATATCCGTCACTCAGTGACGCTCAAGGCGCTTCAACATTCAGTATTTTCCTGCAAGGTATTTTGGGGCTACGTTTGAAGTATGAGACCTACTCCTTTACATAACACCATGTAATGGTTTACAAGGTGCTGTGGCGCAATATGCAGCCGATCAAACCAGGAACACCGGGGCGGACCCCTTCTCTTTTCGATAAGTGCACTGGGTTCTTTTACGTGCGTTACACAACACACGGGGCCAACGGCTTTACGTCCCATTCGAAGGACGAAGCAATAATGGTTAAGTGTCTTGCTTAAGGACACAAGTGTCACGACAGGGACTCGAACCCACACTCTGCTGAGTCGGAAACACCAGAGCTTGAGTCCGGTGCTCTTATCCGCTCGGCCACGACACGCCACAACACAACACAATGCCACAACACGGCCACGACACGCCATTACCATTTATGTAAATTCCTCGGAGGGATGCCCTGCGAGGAATCTCTCGGTTTCGGTCAGTACTGTACTTGCTGACCTGCAAGACCACTGTGTAAGACCTAGTCCGTTAAGAAGTAACAATAAATAAATGAATAAATAGCAAACTTGCAGGTACAACCATGTATTAAATCTCTTTTGTGGGAGTGTTGGCTCTGAAAATTTCATCCCCTGGCTCATTTTGTGGGAGTGTTGCTTTTCTTCAGGAGAATGCTTGACTGCCGGTAGTGATGCTGCTTAACTGCTTAAGTAGCACTTGAGGGATGCATGTTTGGGCAGGAAGTATCCAAGTTGTTCTTGATCGGTGAAGCGTTGGAGTTGGCTGCTGGCTGGATGTGTGTGTGTGCGCTGGAGTGTGTCATCGTCACCACCGGCAGTGAAGCATTATCCTGAAGAAGAGCAGAGTATACTGCTCGAAACGTTGAGACCACACCGGCTCTTTTCAGAGCCAACACTTCCACAAAAGAGATTTAATACATGGCTGTACCTGCAAGTTTACTATTTATTCTTTTCTTTTTTATAGCTACTTCTTATTTTCACACCATGCAAAGCTTCAAACACCACTTACCTGGTCCACTGTTTGCTTTTGTCCTTCGTCAATTTAGTCTATTGTAACCTACTGTTATATTAATAGTGGCTCAACTCGGCCACAGACCTCAATGGTTCACTTAATATTCTATTAATTTCTCTGCATCAATGCAGGAGCACCAGTGTCATCTATGGCATTTTGTCCCCCAGTGGGCGTGTCCCTATACTGTAAATTAACAAAAGTCTGAAGAAAGTTGATTCAAAACAGGGCGCTATCAAATCAGGCGAAATGTCTACACAATTCACCATATTACCTGGACAGAGTTTCCAGGGGACAGATCTCCTGCCACACCAGCGGTCAAATTTGCACACAGGTTGCTCAGATTGTTCACATCAACAATCTCTACCCTTGTAGTTACCCGTTTTACTCCTGGGCGATGAGAATCAATTATAGTGAAGTGTCCTTCCCAAGAAGACAAGTGTCAAGACCAGGATTTGAACCCACCAGAACTTGAGTTTGATGGGCTGAACCTCTCAGCCACAAATAGCTAGCTAGTGGTTCGATTAGTTTATTTTATTCTATTTTTTTATGAAAACTGATGACTAGTTTCTATTCTACCTTTTGTTTTTCTCTTTCCTCCATGACCTGAATTTGACCTTTGAACTTTTGACACTCCTTGAAGGACTCGTCCCTCGCCTGGATCGCTAAGGTGAAATCTTTCTCCTTTCTGTCAGACAAGTCGCGTTCCTGTGGGTGAATGAAAAGTACAAATGTCAGAAAATTCATATATATATAATTGTTGGTTATTATTTATTTGATTAACATCATCATTATGAGGAAGCTCCATTAAAGAATTTCCAATTTTTGACCACAAAAACTCGGAAAGTATACTACATCCTTTTCACTGAGTGGGGGTCTTTACATTTAATTACTTGGCTCATTAAACTGAATGGGTGATCAGTTAATCTGCCTGGGGCAGTCAGCAGCCCTACTGGTTTGTGCATGATCCAATTAAGTCCACTGTTTGGAATTACATGGAGATAACAGGTGTGACTTGCCAGATGAAAAGGATGTTTTATTTTAGCCTCTTTCATAATGGATCTTTCCAGTAAAGAGAAACAGTGTTTTATTTTCACTTTTCAGACATTTTCGAAAAACATAAATTTGTCAACGTTGATTATTCTGAATGGCCCCTTATGTACTACACCTTACCCCTCACCACACCAACCCTTCAAAATCCAGCTGCATGTTTTCGTTGATTCTATTGGACTGAGGATTACAATCGTAAACTAATCATGCTTTACACGGGACCAGGCATTATCAGAATCCAACAGTCTAGGTGTTCAGGTATCATTATGCTGTTGGGTTTTGTTATAGTGAAGATTAACCCCAGGAAGTTGAAAGAGTCCATCCCAAAACACTTGTTCAGAAAAACTAGGTTTTCTCAGGACTCAAACTTAACTATTTATCACTTGAATTTATCAGGGTATACACAAATTTGAAACCCCCAACCTCATAGCTTGATTCAAAGTGCAAAAAAGTACACATGTATGCACTTCCTGACACAATAAACACTTGGGGTTAACCTCGATTTGTACCCTGCACATGTAAAGATTATAAGAAAACAGATTCCTCTATTTCCCAAAAGGCACGGGTGATTGCCGTTGCTGTTGACACAGCATCAGGAGTGAGGTTTGTTCACCTGTCGCAACTTGCCCTCTAGCCTCTGGACATCCATTCTAGCTGAACTCAGTTCCCCCGAGGTCTGTCGGCGAAAAGGAAATATTGTTTGTGTAGAGAATTACATCGACATCCTCCATTTTAATACTTGATTGCAAATAAATATGATAAATGAGCTTTTTTTTTTTAGTATCATAAGTATTGGAACAAATGTGCACAAGTCCAGAAATGTTCAAATCGGACAGATCTAAGTGGGAGTAATTCAGTGTAATTGGTAGACTCTGTCAGACATATAAAACCTCTATGCAACGCACGTTGTTTTCTTGTAGTTGGACAGTCTTTCTCAACGTGTATAGTTATTAAGTTTCCAGCATGTCACGGCTGAGCGGGTTCAGCCCAACAAGTTCTAATGGTTGAGCTACGGGAGTGTGGGTCTGAATCCCAGTTATGACACTTTTGTTCCAGGGCCCAATTTCATAAAGCCTGTAAGCATAAAAACTTGCTCAGCACAGAAAAATATTGCTTAGCAGAAGCAGGTCACCAGCCAAAATTCCATGAAGTTTACATAGGTGTGACTGGTGCCCAATTACTTTTTTTTTGCTGAGCAGGTAATTCTCTGCTTTAAAAATAGCTTTATGAAATTGGACCCTCCGCAAGACACTTAAAAATAATTGCATCTCATCATCCACCAATAAAATGGGTACCAGTCATGCCAGTGAGGGTAGAGAAAAATGGGCACCAGTGAGGGTAGAGAAAAATGGGTACCAGTGAGGGTAGAGAAAAATGGGTACCAGTGAGGGTAGAGATGGTCCTTCTGATTGATTTAGCTTGGTGCGCTGCATTGGCAGCAAAAGCTGTATATACTCCCAAGGGAGCTGAGATGTTTTATGGAATGAAAGCAATTAGTTTGCATTTATCAAGTCTTTCCTTGTCATTCCATAAATACTTAAAACCAACACTGCAGCAGTTCCCCTTTTCAACAGTTCTCGAAATATTAAATCAACTTTTCATAACCATAAACGAATTCCTGTATATCGGCCAACTACAACAGAATCAGTTTCACAATTGATTGTTTGACCACTGCTGTCCGTACCTTTGATAACTTGACCTGCATAACGTCACTAACTTTCTTCAGTTGGTGGACATCAGCCTGTGCATTGGCCAAGGATTCCATCTCTCCTTGGAGTTGGTCCACTCGGTTCTGCAGCCGCCCTTTATCGTAGGCCAGGCGGTTCTTGCTCTCTAGCAGCTCGGCAATTGTCGACTGAACCTTCTGCTGCGAGTCCTAGAAAAAGAAAAGAAAAAAAATGTAATTCTGGCTTCACAAGTTATCAGCAATAGACACCTCGCATATGACATGTATGACCTCGCACTCTCAAAAAGCGCCCTCACTGAGGCCAAAAGGCGCCCTCACTGAGGCCAAAAGGCGCCCTCACTGAGGCCAAAGGAGGCAAATCATTGGACGGTAGCTGTTCTTTGTGCGTAAAAACGTGCGCATGACCTCAGCGTACCTGTTGCGCTTTGCGTTAAGCAAGGGGGTCTATAATTTTTGTATTCCTCATCAAGAATATCGATAGTTCTCACTTAGCATCACACAATGTTCAAATAAAATAACTGTGAACATCACGTTGCAGGCCTTTTAATTTTATCACAATGTAGTATCTTTGTTTTTACCATCACATTGTGAAAATGTATTTTAGTTTAATTACCTTGTAATTTTATCCCAACGTAGTATCTTTGTTTTTACCATCACGTTGTGAAAATGTATTTTAGTTTAATTACAATGTACACACTATATAGACCTTCTTGTGAACAAACACAAAGCTGTTCCATTTTGTTTTGCTTTGACTAAACGCTCCAAACCCTTAAAGTGAGCCTGGCTATCAAATGTACGAATGTATTTACTGGTTATATGTACACAATAGTGTCTAGACTCCTGAGTTTAATGTAGTGCATCAATTGTATCAGAATAAACCATTTCAAGCAGTCACGCGAAAATTCATGGCTGTTAACTTTCATTACACATTTTGTCAATGTATCTGTGAAACTTTCAAATGTACAAATGTATTTACTGGTTAAATGTTTGGTGTCTATCACTTTTTAGAGCCATGGGTCGTTTTTTCTCCAACTCAAAACTTGCTAAAAGTCTACAATTTGCTCCTTAATGTTTCAAAGACACATTCAAAATTTCAATGCCACTTCAAAGAAGTTTTGAAGAACAAAGACCTTACTAAGATAACGTTACGACAATAAAAAAAAACACGCTCTGGTAACGTTGTCGTAACGTTTATATAAGTTGTCACAAGGTCACTGGAAACGTATCTTAAACGCGCCAACAACGTGGTCGTTACATTGCGTCCTTACGTTCAGAAGACGTATAGGGGAGTCGACAAAGATACGTCGTTACAACGTTGTATTAATAACGTTACTTACACCTAAAGTCTGACTTCATTACAACGCTGTGAGAACGTCAAACTGTTATCTGGGAACCTACCTGCTGCTGTTCCATGGCTGCAACTCGTTCCATTAGCCTGCTGTTCTCCTCCTCTAAGTAGTGTCTATCTTGCCCTAGACTGGTCACCTCCAACTGGAAAAAAAAAAGGACCCAGACTTCACAAACGCTGCATTTACGGCAGTAACAAACGTCTTCAAACGTATTTCCTAGGTGCTGTTCAACCAATTGTACCAATAAGCATTACACCATTACTACCCTTATTTGTTTGGCCTTGAGCATTCCTGACACCATCTCAACTACATTGGGGGTAAACAGCTGTCAAATTGGTACACAGGCTGTTCAATCATTCACATCAACAATCTCCAACCTCGCAGGTACCCATTTACTCCTGGGTGATGAGAAGCAATTCTCAAGACCAGGATGTGAACCCACTCTTGATCCGATGACTCAGTCATAAGAACTTGAGTTTAATGCACTCAACCACTCAGCTACTCACACATTTGTCTTAATTTAGATTGCACATTTTGCGAGTACATGTACACGTAACTACCAGGGTCGAATTTCATAGAGCTGCTTAATAAAAAAAAAGTAGCAAAGCACAACAAAAGTATGCTTACCAGAATAAGGTTACTAGAGAAAATAAAATGTCACAAACTTCTGCTTAGCATAACATTTGTTTTAGCAATATTGTCAGCTGGATCAGCTCTATGAAATTGGGTCCTGTTCTATACACACCTATCCATTCCATATTCCCAAAATGGAAAACAAAAAAGTGAAGATGAAAGCGAATAATTGTTTTCGATAGAATAATTAAAACAAGGAAAAAGACATACTTTTGCCTGCGTAAGCTCCTGGTGCAGTTTTTCTCTCTCCTCTGACATACTGTCAACCGCAAGGTTCACCTGACCAGCCAGAGACAAAATAATTAATAACCATCAACAAATGAATTATTTTACTACAATTATTTATATCATTCTTGATTCAGGTCTTCGTCGCATATTTTGAAAATGTGCAATTTCATTATGAAGTTTCAACCAAGCCAGACAGCGTCCAAAGCCGTAGGGGAAGCCGAAATCGTGGCTTTCAAAAAGAGCCAAAACTTATGCATAGATTGAAATTCTATCAAGTAATAACCCAAAATGGAAATTGACTGGGTAGATTTTAAATAATTTGCGTTTGAACAAAGACAAATTGACTGGAGCGGGACTTGAACAAACGACCTTCGGATTAACGTACCGGCGCTCTACCAACGGAGCTATCCAGCCCTAATAGAGAGACCGCGCCAGTCAATTTGTCTTTGTTCAAACCCAAATAAGACTCAAATGCTGTATTACAAAAGAAATGTGGTGTGTCAAAATGGGGTCAAGCACAATGGAAACAATCTCTGGTGTTTCTGATCAGCAGGAGTGTGGGTTCGAGTCCTGGTCGTGACACTTGTGTCCTTAAGCAAGACACTTAACCATTATTGCTTCATCCTTTGGATGGGACGTAAAGCCATAGGTCCAATGTGTTGTAAAGTGCACATAAAAGAACCCAGTTTTTTGTTTACACTTATCGCAAAGAGAAGGGGGTTTCCCGGCTGTTTCTGGCAGTGGCTGCCGAATGCCCTGCAGCACCTTGTAAACCATTAGAAAATGCTACAAAAATGGGCCCAAGAATTCAAAACAAAGCTCTGCTTACCCTGTTGTACAAACAAATACTGAGCGCTTTGATACGCCCCTAGGGGTGTGATATAGTGCTATATAAGGACCCAGTATTATTGTTATTAACAACCACTGATGTCAGTTGATTCACTTCTTGCCAACAGTCGCACTCCAACTTTCAAAAATAGACAGAGTATCCTCAGCCACTAAACGTGTCAAAGAAGATTCTCAAATGAGGTTGACTGATCGTCCAACTTATTAGGGAGATTGGTGGCAAGAAAATAGATGCGGAAACAAAATAGATGTGGGTGAAATCATGGGGGAGGGATGAAACCGAAGCAAGCTTCCAAAATGAGATGATGTGATAAAGATCACGGAGCGAGAAGTAGATGGACGGCACGATTGGGAGTTGGGCAATAACTCAAGCATTTGTGGCGGCAAGTCCCGAGTGACGGAGCTGTGATTCCGATTTTAATTTTCTTCTTTTTAACAAAGCTGGACGTACAAGGAAGGATCTATCTACGACTCCCTGATGTTTATCTGGTAATTAAGTGTATGACGAAAGCAGCCGAGCTCTGCAAAACACCATTGTTGGTGTCCACACAAAGTATGCAATGGGGACACGAAAGCATTTGCGCTTCGGACTGGGTGTTTGACTTTATTTGCTGTATTCCAATACAGTTTAGCTACATTAATGTGTACGCGGACACTGTTTTTAAGATCGTTTTTAATACCACTGTCCTCAAGTGAACTGAAAAAAAACCTGTGATTTGTGAAGTTGTGTCTATCCTAGGAACGGACATAGGCGTGGATGAAACTTGCAAAGAAAGGGTTCTATCTAAAGCAAGGCAGTCACACATAACATCGACCGTCCACCCAACAAATTCTTCATCAGACTAAGGAGTGGTAGGAGACGGCAGTCACTTCGATGCAGAACAGATACCTCAACTCCTTCATACTATATGGTCTCCGTCTCCTCAACGATCAGCTCAGACATTAGTTACGTTAATTACTTTCTGCTACGATGTTGTTAAATTGATCAAATTTTTTATTCAGCATATTTTTCTTTGTGACTGTGTAACTATTTTATGTTTTGCATATGCAAGGAAGTTTTCCACCACGGTAGGACCAATAAACTGAATTGCATGGAATTGCAGCCCTCTGCTAAAATCAGGCAGTGCTCAAAACATTACAAAAAAGGCATTAAAAGTGAAGACAACCAAAACTTCAGCCATAAAATTGGGGGCAAATATTGAACAAAAATCTAGCAGGTACCAATGGGCTGACTATGCTCTTTGTTGTAGAGGGTGTTTATGAACATACATAAATTGTTATTACTTTTATATGTTTCTGGTAATTAAACCAAGAATGCCTCAAAATTTTTATCACCGTAGCTCGCAAGCCTGAGGAAACCTGTAAACAAGGGTGCTAGCTGTGTGAATGGTGAACCAGAAAAACCGGGGTTAACTCCTACTCATCCAGGACAAGTGTTCTGGGTTCTTTTACGTGCACTCCATATCCTAGTACACAGGACCTACGGCTGAATGTCTCATCCGAAGGACAAAGCAATTATGGTAAAGTATCTAGCTCAAGGACTTAAGTGTCACGACCGGGACTCGAACCCACACTCTGCTGATCAGAAACACCACAGCTTCAGTCATGTCAGCCCGGTGCTCTTAACCGCTCAGCCATGACACTGACAACACTGTGGTAATTAGGGCAGTAATTGGGCATAGCTAGCGAGGGCAGTATACAGCATACACATACCTCTTCAAGAAGGCGTTGTTTAACTTTCAACGCGGTGTCTTTATCGGCTCGTAATGAGGATATCTCACTCTTTAATTGAATGACGGTGTCTTCCTGTAAATGCAATCAAAACACACAAACATCAAATACATTGTTTAGGTAAAAGCAATATCACTGTCACATTTTGAGGTTGTTGTACACAGCGCAGTGACGGATGCAGTGTTTGGTCTGTCACTAAGAAACTGTGCTATTGATGAGATATTTATTAACGGATGGTACTGCAGACAGATCAAAGTGACATATTATCATTATATTTGGGTCCTTGGACAAAAAAGTAGAAACATTTTTATCGAGTGCAAGGGCTGACCTACTTCTACATGTACCCATAGGCCCCAATAGACTTTTCAGGGCTTATTAATAACAATTTTTCCAGATTTTTCCAAGGGAAAATTTAAAAAAAAAATTTTTTATGGAAAATCACACTAAAGCCTGGTTTATACTACCTGCAAATGCGAGTACGAAGCCAATTTTGATGTCACAGATCTGTTTTCGCTTCGAATGTCTCTTCCGAATTGTTCGTTGCGAATTTGTGACGTTTAAATTTGTGACGTCAAAATCGCATTCGCATTCGCTGAAAGTATGAACCGGGCTTAAGTATGAATATCGAGCTAAAAGCAGACGTCAGATGCAACTTGTTAATTACCAAAAAAAAAGACAGAGGAAACTAACTTGGACATCAATATTTGTACAGTGTTTTTCAATGTTTGGTTAAGTGTATTTTTCCATAAAACACGGGACCTACAGCTTTTTGTCCCAGCCAAATGACGAGGCAATTGATGGGTAAGTTTCTCTTGCTGAAGAACACTAGAGTCATGACTGGGATCAGTGCCCAATTTCATAAAGCTGTTAAGCAGAAAATTCTGCTTAGCAAATTTCTTTACTTAAGCAAGAAATAAGCGGGGTACCAGTGGCAACAATGTCAACTTTATGGAATGTTGGTTGGTAACCTGTCTCTGCTAAGCAAGATTTTCCTGTGCTTAGCAAATTGTTGTGCTTACAGACTTTATGAAATTGGGCCCTGTACATGTAACTTAACTGACAATACCAGAATTAGAGTCTGTGCACTAGACCGCTCAACCGTGGCACTACACTTACTCATAAGGAGAACTCTTTCTACACAAGTTTCAAGGCAGACTAATTACTGAAGGTCCAGTTTGCTGACACTTACATCAATTTGGCATAAAATATTTAGGAACTGCACAAATTTCTTGTACGTCTTTTACACATTAAAAATTCACGATAACGACCGAACAAGACTGTCACTGACTGTAGGCTTTGGGGATAAGTTATAGGAATTAGAAATGGTGGTGTGAGTTTAAAGGTATTATACAGGACTGGTAGTGCTGACAAAATAGTTGCAGCGTTTGTGTTTTGTGTGATCAACCACATACATGAAATAACAAACCTGTGAAAATTTGGGCTTGATCCATGTGTGAGTCAGGAGAAAATAGTGAAAAACCATGCACACTTTTCAGCATAATAATAATAATAATAACGAAGACAATTATAAAGCGCACAAATCCACCATAGGTACTCAAGGCACTGTAACAAGAGAAGAGAAAAAACAAAAAGGGGAACGGACCACAAGAAAAATTCATTTTTTGCTTTTGACATGAGGTGTGTTTTGAGAGACTTCTTGAACGAGTGGATATTATTTGAGGTTTTAATGTGAAGGGGCAGCTGATTCCAGAGATGTGGTGCTGCAATGGAGAATGATCCGTCTCCCAAGGTTGCGATGAGATTTTACTTCTTGAAGACGATATTTATTTCCGGAGCGAAGGTTGCGGCATGTAAAACACATATTGTCCCTAATTTTGGTTGATAACAACCAAGCTCAGCTGCTGCATTTTTTTCATGTTTTCAGGTACAGTTTTCTCGAATATGACCTCATTTCAGAGGGAAATATTTCACAGGAAAAAAAAATGTTCTAGTATGAACTTCGTAATCAGTAAGCTTTCGGACTAAAATTAAACAATGCTGTTTTTATCCTTACCAAACCAGTATGATACCTTTAAACAAAACAAAACTGATTTATTTCTAAAAACTTTGGTGCCGGGATGAAGCCTTATTCCTATAATTAATTGACAAGGACTGCAACGCCTAACACTACACCAGAACGAGCTAATTTATACGAAAATATGAAAATATGAACATGAGAGTTAACACCCCGTTCCTCATGTCCCATCAGATATACATATTTTATGGGAGCAAGCACCAGAGTTTGATGAAGAGTTTTATGACTTGAATGTACCTCAAGCCCCGTCAGTTTGAAAAGGTTGTTTAGAGGTTGGTAAACACCAGAATTTGATCAAGAGTTTTATGACTTGAGTATACCTCAAGCCCCGTCAGTTTGAAAAGGTTGTTTAGAGGTTGGTCTTTACGGTTCAACGCCACTTTTAGAACACCATTTGTTTCCCATTATTCAGCTCAGCTTCCTTTTTCCTTTATGCATTTCTGCCTCGTTGCCAAACCATTGTGTTATGAAAGACTCATATAGTCCTTCTCTATAACTCCTCCTTGTCATTGTTACTACTATTTCCCTAAATTTATTATTGTTATTATCATTCTAACTATTATTATTTTTGTTGAACGTAATCCTCTTTAAGTTAAGTTGTTAACATTTGTTGGTTGGTTGGTTTTGTTTTTGCTGTAAATTTTGTCGGTTGTTTTAGTGGGCATTTCAATATAATCCGCCTTTTGGCTTCTAAGAATGCACCCATATTGGTTTGCTCCTAGTCCATTTCATTATTTTTATTATTACTTTCTCAGTCAGTTCTAGATCAGTAGATTGCCTTTGATTTAAATAATTATTCTGAGTTACTTATTTTTCTTTCTCCATCACCAATATGAAAGTAAATGTCGAACTGGTTTGAATAAGCCATTTGCATGTTAGATTTTAATCATGTCTGGTACAATGACTTGCTTAATCACAAGTTACCACTTAAATTTGAATTCCTCAGACTATAGTGTGATAGAATTGCTACATCACATGATTTGGGGCAAGCTTCTGTGAAGTTATGTATTGAAACAGCGAACACCCATACACGATTTTAAATGACTGTGTATGGCACAATGGTACCAGAATTTGCTCATCTGGAGGTTGCTATACAAAAGCTTGCCTCGAACCATTTGACTTAGCAACTGTCTCCATAGTCTGAGGAACTCAGATGTAAGCGATAACTTATGACTAAGCAAGTTATTGTAACAGACATTACTCAAATATAACTCGCAAATTGCTGATTGAATATGGTGTTTTGGACAAGACGAGACTGTGACCAAGGTCTGAGAGGCAGATAGTGAGTTTGTAGAGCAAGGAAGCACCAAGGCCTTAACCTGGAGAAACTCAGAAACTCAGAGACTGAGGTTGAGACTCAGACCTCAATGTCCAAAACCTCCAGGCCTGAGGTCCGAGACCAAGACAAAGACCCAGAAACAATGGTCCCATTTATATCTCCTGGAGATACAGTTGACTGGAAAAGCAAGGAAGGAAACCGGATGTAAATCAGAGGAAAACAACCGTTCTCCAGGGAGAAGTGCAGTCCTATCCTCATTAATCCCTGGGTGAGAGAAACAATTACCCATGAGTCAATCTTAAAGGTAGGGTCATAGATTGGTAAAGACTCCAAAAGTTAATGACCATAACAACTTACTTGGTGAGAAGCACTGCTGCTGTTGATAGGATAAACTAAAAGGATTCCCTTCGAAGTAATATGGTTTAGATCATATTTCACCCCCAAAACATTTGAATCCTGAGAAACGATTCATGCATGATTTCTCAGATTTCTGAAGGTTGGTGTCCGTTTGCAAATGCTGCGGCCAGAGATGCGGTTGGTACCCGCTGTCACCTCGCTCAACATGGGTAGATTGTGAAAATACTGTGGCTTTTTTGTTGCTGTTTTCTCAACAAGTACACACTGCATTCAGCTGAAACTTTCACATGTGACTTTTATTGCATCTATCTTAATACTTTTGCCTTAAAAAAAGTAGCTTTACGTTGACAGAAACCAATCAATGACTCTTCCTTTAAATCCAGCATCATCAGAGCCCCTTAGCTTCATTGAAATATTCAGAAAAAAAACTTGTCAATCTCAACACCAGTTTGAACACTTTGGGAATACCTTCAGTTTACGTGTCATACAGTAATTATGAGAATAATGAACCAATCTCACAGAGCTGTCAGATAAAAATTACAGTTTAACCCTCCCACTACTAAATTGTTTTGAAATTGGTGCTGGTGTCAGCCTCATTTGACCACTCAAGTGTAAATCACACATTTTTACACAACAGCATGCATGTGATCAGAAGCCAGTTATATAAACTCTATTATCAGTTTTTTTATTTTTAGAGCAAAATACATAATAATAAGTAGGATTTGAAACTTTGCATGGTGGGAGTACAATCAGGTGAGGTTTGAGTTGACACCATTTTGTACAAAACTCTTTTGAGTAGTGGTGGCGCGGAGAAGAACCGGTGGTGTGACAACTCAACGTTTCGATCAACTGATCATTTCTCCTGAAGACGATCAGAGCATAACGATTGAAACTTCAAGTTGTCAAACCACTGGTTCCTCTAAGAAAAGAGATTCACACATGATGTTACTGCAAACCTCACCTGGGGTGGATTTCACAAAGAGTTAAGACTAGTTTTATCTTGAGCTAGGACGAGTTACTCGTCCTTACTTAGGACTAGCCTTAAGTTTTTAATAACTCCTAGGACTAGTCCTAAGTTAGGACTATCTTTGTGAAATCGACCCCAGATTACATAATAACAACAAAACTTTTACGCATTGAACTCCCTTTCATATAATTTAAACTTTGATGAGAATGGTCAATAATTGTACAAGTTCTCAATCTTTCATGAGTGTGTGATCTGCAAGCTCAAATACTCTTATACACAAACAAATGTTTTTGTGAATAGAGTAGCAGTAATTCTATAAAAAATATAATTTTTAATGTGTATTTCTCTAGAAAGTTTCAAATAGATATTTTAAAGAAAATTCTAGCCAATGGAAGCAACATTCTTAATTTTGTTAAAATATGTAATGATATCAAATTAACAATCTCTATATACACTGATATAATCAAACATATGTATTTACATCTTTGGGTGAGAAACCAATTCTTGAAAATTTGATTTATTCAAAATATTGTTCAATAATATCCCATAGTTACATTTCATGTAAGTAAGACCTGTCAAAAATTACTCCATCAGCAAGGAACAACAAGCGTGATTTCCCAGTGCATGACGCCCTTTTTTTCAACGACAAAACTAATGCACTTTTCTTTTTTTAAATTCCCTGATGTGATTGAGGAATTAGGTCCCAATTGTGTTACCCTTGGGCATGACACTTAAGAATGAATTGCTTCCCACCATCCAACAATAAATTGTTTGTGGTAAGGAGGTGACTGATTAGGTACAGGTGCGACAATGTGGTTGCCGCGGCTGCATACTCCTCAGGAGCAACTTTTAGGCATTTGGCCCCCATGAACACAAAATACAATACAGTACATATATTTGAAGCATGTATAGTGTTTCAAAATCAACCAAAGAATTCGGTGATTTATGCTGGCCATTGCTCAAATAATATCATGTTTCATAATTTCCAAGATGGCAATGGCGGCCATCTTGGATTTTGAGGTCAGGATCATCCCCAAACTACCATCATTCCAGTGGATTTGTCATGCAAGAAATGGTAGACAATTTCACTTCTTTTGTTCGTTTAGGTATCTGGTGCCTGAGCTAGTACAAGTTATGTTTTTCAAGATGGCGTCGGCGGCCATTTTGAATTTTGTGCTATAAAAAAGTTTCCGTCACTTTAATATGGTTCCTGAAGTCAAATCCATCAAGAAAAAAAAATTGCAAAAAAAAGTCACAGAATCCAAAGATCTGACCCTACTAAAAGGTGAATTTTAAAGGTCTTCTGATAAACAAACAAACAAACACCCCAACACCCCAACAAAAAAACAAACAAACAACCCCCCCCCCCCCCCAACACCCAACACCCAAAAGGAAGCACTGTGGAAGCTTCTTCCTGAAGAGATTTTATTTATTTATTTTATTTTCTGTTTTTTTTCCCAAGCATCAACAGATCAACAGCTGCGTTTGTTGTCAGGGCGTTACATCAAATGTTTCATCCACCGCAAAAAAAAAGAATATTTCAAAAAACTTGAGGACAGGAAAGCCTAGCACAGGCTCGTCGCTCAGCATTTGTTTAATTAGTCATGGGGACTGGAGCAAGAGTGACTGAAACAAAACCTGCTTGCACCGCGCTATGCTATTTGTACTCGCTGAAACTTTAATGAAGTTAGTTGCAAGGGCGAGCCGTGGCATTTGTCACAGCTGTGTTTTCGCGGGAGGAAAGTGTGAAAGGCTGATGAGTGGGTTTTTTGGGGCTGTTAATTTTTGATGAGGGAGGAGTTTTAAGTAAAGATGTAGGGGGTGACCTGGATTAGTCTTGGAGATTGGGGGGTTGGCACGGAGCTGAAACAGAGAGGATGGGATGGAAAGATTTTGGGATGGGAAGATTTTGAGATGGAGGAGGAGGATGGAGACATTGAATGAAGAGAACGTGAAGGATGACAAAGAGCGAGGGAACAAAGACTGAAAGATTTAAGACACAACGAAGACTTCAACAAGTTAAAAAGAGGTGGACAACTGATTCCACAAACGAGGAAAATTGGAGGGAAAATTAGTGAGGTTATAACGGCACAATGTTTATGTGCATTCGAACATTAGGCCTCTTTAACCTGTATGCTTTCTGTTTCCTTCATTTGTCCTTTGTTCATCACGAACAAGGCCAAAACAAAACCTTAAGAGTTACGACAATATGGCTTGTTTGTTAGGCATTTGTAGGTATGTTTTTGTGTAAAATCCCAAATGCTGTATCATATGGTATGACTATTTGAGACGACACATAGCTAGGCAAACTTCTGTCTGACACAACCTGTACTGGTTAGTACATGCACTGTTCATTATGAAGCCTGCCCTCTAGTGACCCAAAATATTCTCATACTTGCAGCCTACTTCTATATTATTAAGTACCCGTGCACTCTTAGTTAAAATATTTAACTGGTATGTTGACATAATTAATGCAGGCTGTCAGAAAGTCACACTTGCAAAATTAGTAAAAAAAAAATGAATGTACATAAGAAAGTTAACAGGTCATTTAGTATCAAAGATGAAATTTTTATAAGCATCCTACCAGATTTTGTAGAAATTTATCAACTATGAGTGATGTATAGTATGGTGTGAAACGAACAACACAGAAAAATGGGCAAATAAAGAAGACAGTGAGGGATTAGGAGGTCATTGCAAAATGTTTGCAACAGCACACAAAGTAAAAATGTGTGTTATCGTAACTTCTATATAAAAAAAAACATAGTAAACATTGGATGATGGGGCAATTGGACCAGCGGCGTGCAAATGCTCCAGTTACTTTTATTTGCACCCTCACCAATTCCCATCTCTATATTTTTTTCCTGAAGTTCCGAAATTGAATTTATTTCCTAAGCACTGCACCCAAATTATGCAATTATGTTGCATTACACCAGCTCCAGAATAACACTGGTTTAAATCTATCATTGCAGTAAGTCAATGCTTTTTCAGCAGTACAAAGCTTCATTAAAACTTACTTTCCAACACTAAAATTTAAGCTTGCCCCCACCCCCCTGGTTATTAGGGCCAAATTTCATGGTTCTGCTTACGCTAAGCAAAGAATCGGCGCTTATGGAAGCAGGGAATTTCAGGGTTACGTCAAGCGTATTCTACAGGTAAGCAGGGGAATTTCTGCTTATGCGCGTGCATAGTTCATATTTTTACCAGGCATTCTTCACTTACACAGCTAGTGCAGAAATGGCACTCGTACCCGCAAGTTTACTAGTAAAATGCTGTTCATAGATAATTATGAATAATAATAATATTAATGAACCATTCTTGTAAAGTGCATATCCAAATCACAGAGAAGTCTCTATGCGCTTTGAGATGAAAAAAAAGAGAAATTAAAGTTAGACAATAGAGACAAATAAGTAAGTACATGAAGGAAAATTTAGTTGACACAGTAAGAAATACTGACGGCTATTGCAAAAATAAATGTGTTTTTAGCTTTGTCTTTAATGAATTCCCTGTTTGCACTTGTTTTATGTTAGTATAGTACCTGGTCACGGCTTGCCCTTAACACTAGCCCGGCGTATGTCTAGTAAAAACTTCTACGGGCTAGTAAACACCACTTCTCAACTTGCCCTACTGTGGGCTACTGAAACCTGTGCAACCAACTTGCTTAAAATGCTCACATTTATTCCTTTTCAGGAGTGAATAATACACTTTTAAAATGTGTTTTTTAATTTTTGAGTGTGTGAATGAAATTGGTCATGATCGCTATCAGTAATACATCAGAAAGATACATACATGTTTAAAATCTGGGCTACTAAAACTTCTTTTGGGGGCAAGTAAAATGCACAGTTTACTAGCCCAGTGGGCTACTTTACAAAAAGTTTAAGAGCAAGGCCTGCTGGTTCACTGTAGTTAGCTCAATGAAAGAGTAAATTTAACTGCCAAGCTAAAAGCCCCATTGACTGTGGAGACCATTCCGTGTATTTGTCATGGTTGGTTGCTTATCTGGGACATGATAGGGATCCTTAGTGTTAGGGCCTTGTCACACGAGGCAACTTTTACAGGCAACTTGGAGGCAACCAACTGTAGTGCATGGTAGTGCAGGACCACTTTGGTAGCACAGGAGTCATTTTTCAAACAATGTCTTATGATCCCAAGAAAAATATATGAACATTGAATTGTGGATGCCTTTTCTTCATGGAGATTGCCTGGAACTGGTTGCCTGTAAATTGCCTCGTGTGACATGGCCCTTAAGCTTAAATCTTTCAGATGGGACATAAACCTGTAGGTCCTGTGTGTTGGGTAAAACACCCAGGGCAAATTTATGGTGAAAGAGAATTGGGACTTGGCCCTGTATTTCTGGATCAGCTGCATAATGCGCCCACTATCAGCAAGTTCGGAGTATTAAATGTGTGATGCGCATTTGGACAACTTTATAATATACTCCCTATGGAGCAGAGATGGTTCAAGGAACGAACTAAATAACCTAGTGACTGCGGTAACAATAATCGTGCGTCCCGAGCGTTAAAAGATGTCTCCACAGGGATGAAAACAAATAGAATGTGCGAACGCTTTTTTTGTTTTCAAATACAGAGCTGTCAACATTTGCATCTTGCAATCGGGGAGTTTTTGTACAACAATCAGGGAGAATGTTTAGAATTCAACATAATAGGAACAAGTTTCCATTTCTCAGGGAAATTTTCAAAATTTGTTCATCAGAACATGGAAAGCTTGGTTTTATTTTCAGGGAACTTTCGGCAGATTCGGGAAGAGTTGGCAGTTCAGCAAATGGTGGGAAACGCAAGCGTGAACAAGTGTGTTTTTTAGTTTCTGCTGGAAGAGCGTGATGCTGTTGTCTGAGGTCTACAGGAAGTGAACTCCAAAGTCTTGGTGCTATGCTGGAAAAGGCCCTATCCCTGTAACTGGCAAAGCGAGGCAGGGATCACCTGGTGGTCGGGTTGGCGAAGAGGTTTCCTTCCTTGCCTTGCTTTCCACCTCTAGGACCCCCAGATCAAATCCCGTCGAGGGCACTATGAGGATTGGCTTTTTCAATCCCTACCCGATAGCGTGGGTTTTCCCCTGGAAAAAAGTCTCTGGGGTTTTCCTCCCACATCTAAGACTGAAACCTTCTTCATTGTCTTCTCTCCATGGGGTTCTTGGCTGGTATAGTGATTAAGTTCACTTAAGAGTCCTTGGCTTCACAACCAGAATTAATAAATGAAATCAAATGAAAAACATGGAGCTTGTAGATCTCAGACCTGGTGTTGTTGTGCGGGGTGTTAACAAGTTTTGTATGTAGGGTGGGGGTGAACCATGTAGCATAGTTGTTAGCCAGATGGGTGTCTGGGTGTCTTTTGGACACCCTGTTTTAAATTTGGACACCCTGTTTTATCTGTCAATTACATGTAAATGTATTGTAAAGCCCGTTTCACACGAGAGAAATTTAGCAAGGGTCCCTTGCTAAATTGTAGCATGGTTGTAATATTTTACGAAATGTACCTCGTAAGAAAGACCAACAATTTTTTTACTGTCCAATGTCGGTTGTTGTAAAATATGGTCAAACATTGCTACACTTTGTCGGAGGTCTGACAAAATCTTTCGTATAGCACACAATGTTTGGTTTTTTTTAAGTTTAGCCTTGTGAAATTTTCCAAATTCAGTCATGCACGGTGACAACAAATAAACAATCAGCGATCGTAAAATTTGTAGCAAGGGACCATGGTGATTTTGTTGTCGTGTGAAAGGGCTAAAGTAAGCAATATGGACACACAGTTTTTAAATTTCCAGCAAATTTGGACACCCTTTTACCATGTTGACCGAATCCTGGCTTAATCCCTTGCCATGCAGGGCCTTGAATTGCAGGAAGGATTATCTTGTGTGCTTAAAAAATTGGCACTCCATAAAATCTTGTGCACACAATATGTCCACACGTACACTTAAACTCTGCTGCCAATCCGTCCAGAACCCAACCTTGCACGTTGTTTTTTTTTTAGAAATGCGTCCGTTCACCCCAAAGGTGATGGTTTAAGAAATGGCTGGTTCAACATTGTTGCTTGTTAGCACAAATACATGTAGGCTACATTTGTACACATCTCAAACTCACAAATGCTTGAGCAAAGCAAATACACAGTTTCAAATTCTCAAAAGTTTCAAATTATAAAAGGTAAAATGGGAAAAATAATTCCTGACTTATAGAACCAGATATATAATTGTATCATGAAACAGTGGTTGACCTGACACCACGCAGGGGTGTATGCAGTTAGTACACAAGCAACATCAATGTTGCCTCATCCTTAACCTGTCACCGTTTCATGATGGAGTAGTCTTCAAGGGGATGGATTAATTGGTATTCTATCGTCAAACGAATACCTGTCGTTGGGAAGGTGTCTGGTGAGAGCTCCGCTATGAGACAAATCTGAGGTGCAAAGTGTCGACTGATAAATAATTTAACCCATGTATGGGAATAAACACACTTCTCAAGGGCTATCTTGTGATTTGGGATGATGCCCACGAGCTTCGGATATTTTAACCAAACCAATGTCAGAGTTTACTCACGGATTTTGGAAAAACAAAACCCGTGGTGGAACTGAATATGGGGTTTTTCAAGATCAGGAGTGGGTCCATGTAAAGTTATGGAAGTCATGATTAGAAATAATAAGCTTTTCTGAAAAGCAATTATGATCTACCAGACCTTTTAGTTCTGAAAAATAAAGATACTGTTAACAGTGTTAATGCATCAAAGGAATGGCATCAGTAGAGTGAGTTGAGATCAACATTGGAATATATGATTTTTATATTTTCTTATACTGCAAAACTGCAAGTGAAAGGGCACCGGACTAAAGTTGTGGTGTTTTCAAAGTGTGGACTAAAGTGTGGTGTTTTCAGAGTGTGGACTGTTAGGGTGTTTTTATATTTCAGAGTGTGGACTAAAGTGGTGGTGTTTTCAGAGTACGAACTTACAGTTATGGTGTTTTCAAAGTGTGGACTAAAGTGGTAGTGTTTCCAGAGTGTGCACTAAAGTGGTCTAAATTAATAGTGTTTTCAGAGGTCAACTAAAGTGGTGTTGTTTTCAGAGTGTGGACTAAAGTGGTGTTGTTTTCAGAGTGTGGACTAAAGTTGTGGTGTTTTCAGAGTGTGGACTTAAGTTACTGTGCTTTCAGAGTGTGGACTAAAGTTGTGGTGTTTTCAGAGTGTGGACTTAAGTTATGGTGTTTTCAGTGTGTGGACTTAAGTTGCAGTGTTTTTCAGAGTGTGGACTAAAGTTATGGTGTTTTCAGAGTGTGGAATAAAGTGGTCTAAAGTAATAGTGTTTTCAGAGGTAAACTAAAGCGGTGGTGTTTTCAGAGTGTGGACTAAAGTTGTGGTGTTTTCAGAGTGTGGACTTAGCAAGACACCTTGTATGTACTGACATCCTAATACACTTATCATTATTCAGGAGAAGGGGACTTACCCCGGCCTGGTGTTGGAGGTCTGGTAGCAAAATGCGCCACCATACCCTGCCAGGCCTGGGGCCGATTTCACAAAGAGCTAAGATTGATCTTAACTGCCAATTGATCTTAGTTGCTAAGCAAAGTGTGATGTCACAATACAAATCACTGTGGTAACACTGACAACTCATCTTGAGATTAGTCTTATCTCTTTGTGAAATCGGCCCCTGGAGTTTCATCTTCGATAGGGCAAGGCCATTTCCGTTTTGAGAAGAGCACTTCCGCTGCAAAAAAATCTTAAAGTCTATGGGAAAATTTCCAAGGGGCACCAAGGCCAAGACCAGGGCAAAGGGACTCCATTATCCTTCTCAAGCTGTTATTAACCAGTTCCTTTGCCTCACAAACATCATTCCTAACAACCGTCACCTGATTTGATAAGTTCGGCACAAGGAGTGCCATTAACGGCAGCCATGCCACATAGTAATGTCATTTTTAAAACCGATGAAAATGCAAGGAATACAACAAACTTGATCTTACCAGAGATTTGCTGTGCCTCAAGTTTTGTTCCTTTTCCAGTCGCAGCTGCCCCTCTACAGCCTGGATATTCGTCTGCAATTCTGAGCTGACATCACAAACAAAACAAATTTTGGGGTGAAAACAAAATAGATCTGGCGCCTTCTTGATGTTTATAGAATCTTAACAGCAGAACACTGATGTAGTAGCATGTAAATAAACATGCCAACTCTCGGAACACTTTGCAGCCAAACTTCGAAAGGGAAACGCTTTTAAAACATTCTGTACAGACCATTTATCCCTTGTTTACAAAGAGCGTGACCTTGTTCATTCCAGGTCGTTTCCTGGCAGGCGAGATACTGCACTGGTGGGAAACTTGACATAAATTCAAGAATTATAAAAATAACGAGGCTCAATAAGTTTTGAGGTGTGCCCCCTTTTCTTCATATCAAAAGTTGATTAAAAAAATCAGACAGAGCAATGTCAATAAATGAAAAGTTTTTTTAATGGCTTCCGTTGGGCTGTGTGATGTACAACTCGTGCCTGCAGGAAGTCCTGGGCTCGATTTCACAAAGAGTTAAGATTGATCTTAAGTGCAGATCAGTCTTAATTGCTAAACAAAGTGTGATGTCACAATCCAAATTACTATGGTGATACTGACAACTCATCTTAAGATGAATCTTAGCGCTTTGTGAAATCGACCCCTGGCTCTTTGTGGCTCTTTTGTTAACATGTGACATCACAGGTTACATTGTCTATACACACGTACACATGACAGTTGGACCTGATTGTAGGCCAATTCCATTAAGCAATTTCATTTTTTTTTAAATTTTGTATCTACTGTTTTCTGTAAGCAAAAAATATAACCTGATTAGACATGTAGCTCTCACTCAAGTTGAAGAATTTTAATTAATAAATTTGCTTGTATAGATCTTAAATATGCATCTTGTGTTTTTCCCATACACTGATGTGTAACTGTACATTCAGCACTTTCCCAAGTCCTGTGAAAAAAAACCTCAAAGGCATATTACTCAGTTGGGATTCAAACCCACGACCTTATTGCCATTCTAGAGCAGGTATCTACCCACCAGACGACCGAGCTTGCCCCGGTAGCTCGAGGCGGTTCAAATCCAATATTTTAGCAGCGGGTACCCCCATCGACTTCAATAGATGTTACATTTGCATTGGGGATAAAGAATAGGTTTAAACAAATTAACTGTACCTGCTTTTTGTTTAAACCAACAAATGTCACAAAGTAAGACTGTTTGTTTGCAATTTTACCAGCTCTCAAAGTCCCATGCTTACTAAGTACGGACGAGGATTTAGAGTTTATTTGCTCAAGTACAAAATGCCAATCCAATAAACACAGGTATCTGTTTTCTATTTGAAAGTACCTTAGTTTATTCGAACATGACGTCTTTTCCCTCTCTTCCATTAACTCAGTCTCCAGCTTTGCCCTCTCATCTCCCAGTCGCTGAAGGCTCTCCGTTACCACGACAACCAGTGATTTTGTCCCCGACTGCAAGAGGAATTATGGAAGCTTACCGCACAATTCAAAAATAAAAAAGTAACGTTATCACTAATGTACAATGTATTAATAATACTAGTGTAAGTTAAACCCTAACCAATACAAAAATCCTTCTAAATTCAACTTGCATGTTTTTGTTTGATTCTGTTGAACTGAGGACTGCACTAGTAAACTGGTTATGCTTCACACAAAATCAGGCATACCGTCATAATCAAAGCCCAAATGTTTGGGTTCTGAGTTACCTTGTTACCAAAGGGTGTTGGATTTTGTTAGAGTGAGGAAGGATCCTCATAGATTCCTTGATCGAAGGAGTTAAAGGGAAGGTGTACGTTTGGTAATATCACTCTGAAAATCAATGGCAATAAAAAATTTCCTTGGTGGGAAGTACAGCAGCTTTCGATAGTATAAAGCATTTTTAGAAACATTTCAATTCAAAATAATGTGGTTATGGAAAAAGATATCAGTTTTCATCCCCCAAAATTTGAATCTGAGAAACGTTTCTGACAGAAAAGTTTCTCAGACTGTGTATTCCTATTATAGATCGTTCTTCCAGTGTGGACATATTCGCTCCGGAATTTGGGGGATATCTCAAAAACGCAACCAATAATAAAATTTTCACAGGTTACTTTGATTGTATATATCTACATCTATATAGGATTAAATCAATCGAACAGATCCAAAAATCAAAGGTATACTTTGCCTTTAGGGTTAAGCCAGCTTACAACTATAACACAGATCTCAACTCAATACTACCAGATGGGCCTGGGCAATAAAACCAAACTCATTTCAAATCTCCAAAAAAACTAAATATCTAACGGCAAAAAAAAAAACAACAACAACAACAGCAACAACAACAACAACAACAACAACAGCAACAACAACAACAACAACAACAACAACATTATACAAGAAAACAGAGAGCAAATCAAAAAGTAAATGTCTACACCTTCTTGGCCAAATATGAAAAACAAGAGACAAGACAGGACAGACATGTTTGTAATTTTGGGGCAAACAAAAAACTTTACTTCATCAAAATTTTGCCACATTTATATAATGTTCACCCCCTCACCGTAATGCCTATACTTCAATCCCGGCCAAAAGGCTTGGGCTACGTGACATAAAAATACTGAAAGGAAAAAAAAAAAAACACCCTTGTTGCATAGAATTGTGTGTGCTTTCTGTGTGATTTGTGTGAAAGGCTTCTTGCCCTGAAGCCTGTCTCAGATTCAATTTTGTGTGTGAAAATTTACTTCTTTTTTTCTAAAGCAGCATCACTTCAAAGGGTGTGGTTTCTAACAATATTTTGTAATATCAACAGTTCTCCAGTGCTCTTTACCAAGTAAGTTTCTATTTTCATTAATATTTTTGGAGCAATGACCAAAGGTATACCTTCCCTTTAAACATAGATCTTAAATGATTGAGAGTGGGCGCGCCAATTGACGCACTTTCACCACACACACAAAAAGAAGATAATACATGTAAGTTACCCTTTGTACGCGTAACACTAAGTAACCTTTGGAGAGCACCAATAACAGGTGACTTCTGAAAGTGGGCGACTACGCCACAAAAAAAATATACGAAGGATTCACTGCATTTTTCCGTTCCCAGATGGCGTCCTCGCCCGCAGGAAGCCAACTATCAATTGTCCGTGATCTCAAAGAGCCACCAGCAATTTAATATTCCTCAATTAAGCGTTATGTTGTGATGCACAGCCTTATTCTGCCGAGGCTCGCTTTACCGATAATTCGGGTATCATTTTCAGACTGCTCAGAGGCTGAAGACCTCAACTTTCATAGCAAGCTCAACGCAGTCTAGCAGGGGGATGCAACCTTGTCTTTAGTTTGTCTGTCCTTTAAATTTGTCTTGGGAGTCATGGTTGAGCCAACATCACTTTGCTTAAAAAATCAGTGACCTTGAACAGTCCAGAGCCCAATTTCATGGCTCTGCTTACCGTAAGCGAAGAATCAGAGCTTACGGAAGCAGGGATTCACGCTTGCGTCAAGCCTATTTCAGAGGTTAGCAGGGAAGTTTAGCTTGTGCGCGTGCGTACTCCACGTTACTAGGAACTTATCGCTTTCACAGCTAGCGTAGAAATTCAGCACTTGCCCTGCAGCGAAGAACGCTGATCACAAGCGCAGAATTTAGCGGTAAGCAGAGCCATGAAATTGGGCTGGCTCAATTTCCTAGCAGACAAGCTACTGTGTCGTCCATCTTGGAGGCAAGCCACTACATCGTCCATGTGGAAAACTTAACACTACGTATTGTAATTTTCACATCAACTGAAATCCAAGATTAGCTAAATTTGTTGAAGGGTGTCCATAAACGATGGTTAGATTCAAAATATAAACGTCAAGAGATTTGCACAATAACTAACATGGTATAAAAATGTTCTTGGAAGAAAACCTCTCTTGAAATATTTTTGCCTGAAATACTAGTTTTTTAATAATCAGTTTACAATTGATTCTGATCTTGTGAGTAAAAAATCTGATGTTTGAAACAAGTGATGGGTTTCCACATTTCTACTTGTGACTACAATGACCAATTGAGCTTAAACTTTCACAGCGTTGTTAAAAGTGGGGTCACATAATTGCAGATGCTGGTCGTTAACCAAGTACCAGTGTAGGCTATGTGCTTTACAGAGGACAAAAGCAAGAATGCTTCACCGTCGAGCTCTAAACCTTCACTTTCGCCTCTAAAGTGTGTAAAGTATGAACCAAAGTACAGTGGGCACAGTGCATTTGTTGACTACAAAATACAAAAACAAACAAACCAAGAAACAGACAAACAAAAAAATTAATAGGTACATAGATGATTTCATACCTGTGATATAAACTGCTGAACAAATGATACTCTACTGCTGTTTGCTGTCTGAACTTGCTCCAATGCATTGTACAGGTTGTTCCTCTCTTCATCAAACAGCTTCCGCTTTTTCTGCAAACACATCAACGGATATTTTCATCAACAATTTGTCTTACTCTATCAGTAATTTGCACAGCGTAGTTGAAGATACATTTTAAGACAGCAAAACAAAGAGAAAATGTCTGGCCTGGACTGTAATCGAAGCCAAGGATGCCATGGCTCTGTTGCCCTGGCCTTGACCTTGGTGCCCCAAGGATGCCATGGACTCTGTTGCACTGGCCTTGACCTTGTGTGCCCCTTCAAACGTTTCCCCATGGACTTAAACAATTTCCACTCGAAGTACACTTTGTAAAATGAAAATGGCCTTGCCCTCTCAAAGATTCTAAGCCTGTAACATATCGCATCAGTGCAAAAAAAAATCATTTTTAGATTATACAAAAACATCGTGTCTCGCACGAAAACACTCTGTGCCCAAATGTTATATCTCTTGGGGTAGTTGATCTGTGTGTAAATCTGGGTTAAGCCCGGCTAATACTTCCTACGAATGCTTCGTGCGAAGCGAATTTTCTTTTCGTCACACATTGGAAGGACGGCACGTACCGATAATTGTGTCACCGAAATTTACTTTGCATTCGCGTTCGCAGGAAGTATGAACCTGGCTTTATTTTTGGCGAGATACAATGTTTTGCCTTGTTCAAACTCGCACTTAACGTAAATTCTAATTTTAGGAGATACACTGTTTTTGCACTCACACAGCTAGATGTAGTTCTCGAAACAATAAAGTCAATCTAAAATCTGCTCCAGGTTATTTCAGAACATGATGACAGTAATTTAAAAAAAAAAAGGGAGTTAAAACCCATCCATCTCTTTTCAAAGCCTTGCCCACCCTGGCCTGATTTCACAAAGAACTAAGATTGATCTTAACTGCAAATTCATCTTAAAGGGAATGTACACCTTTGGTTTTTAAAACCGTTTGATTGTTTTAATTCTATATAAATGTAGATTTATACAATAACACTAACCTGAGAAAACTTTATTTCAAAAGGTGGTTGTGTTTTTTGAGATATCACCGCAAATCTGGAAACATATCTGAGAGTAACATTTCTCGGATTCAAACTTTAGGGGATAAAAACTGATATCGTCTTCTGTGAAATGTGAAATGATTCTCAAAATGCTTTATACCATCGAAAGCTGCTGTACTTCTAATTTAGTAAGTTTTTATTGCCATTACTTTTAAGAGTGATTACCAAACGTATACCTTCCCTTGAATTGGTAAACAAAGTGAGATGCCACACTTTTCGTTTAAGCCTATACTTTGGTGAAGTTTTACAGATTGATTTTTATGGCGGTATGTTTACAGGTCCTCTACTCAGATACATTGGCTTGCATTTGGTAAGCGGCTTCACAAAATTCTGCTAATAAATTTCAAAAAACATCTACATAACCATTTGTTTTGATCAAACTTTCATCAGCTGGTTTGATAAACATTTCTTGATTAACTAGATAGTTGGAACGAAATGTACGCCTCCATAAACCAACTGTTGCAACTTCACTTTAACGCTTAAACGCTGTTTTCAAAGGGAACACAGACACCCGCCATATCATCTCCCGATGAAAAAAAAACAAAAACAAATTGCCGTCACCCTCGCACTCCAATCTTGATTCCCCAGTCGATAGTCCAAAGTATACGCTACAACCCTGACAACAACAAAAATGACATGACCCCCCACCACCAAAGGGCCCCTTTCCTTTCATATCCAATCAAGACCTACATTGAATCGAAACTTCAGCGTATACTCACACCCCCGCCGTCTCACCGACGTGTAGAGTGATTTTAAGGGATGATTATGCCAGCGCTAATGGTTTATTCCAGCCAGCCAGAACGACTTGGGAAATTACCGGCGACAGACCTTGAGGAAAAAACCCCCAGCTGATTCAAAGAGCTAGGAGTGGTCCCAGCATTCTCAGATCGCAATTTGCGAGTATCTAATTCTATTTTTTCTCTCTGCCTGTTTTTATTTTTAGTTACTCTTATTAATACCGGCCATGTTTTTTTTTTGGGGGGGGGGGTTTCCAAAGTAATTTTCCCAGAGAGGCTGCTGTGATATGAATGACAGTTTGTTATTTGGTGGAGTGTGTGATTGCTCATGTGATTGCATGACGAACAATGTCCAATGAAAAACAACTTAAATTTGTATTTTTTTTTTTTTTTTTAACCACAGACAGTACGCTAAGAACACACTGTGTTCTTAGCGTACTGTCTGTGATTGAACAATGTCCAATGAAAAACAACTTAAATTTGTATTTTTTATTTTTTTTTAACCACAGACAGTACGCTATAAAGAACACACTGTGTTACAGTACGCTAAAGCGCACTGTCTGTGATTGAACAATGTCCAATGAAAAACAACTTAAATTTGTATTTTTTTTGTTTTTTTAACCACAGACAGTACGCTAAGAACACAGTGTGTTCTTAGCGTACTGTCTGCGATTGAACAATGTCCAATGAAAAACAACTTAAATTTGTTTTTGTTTTTTTTAACCACAGACAGTACGCTAAGAACACACTGTGTTACAGTACGCTAAGAACACACTGTGTTACAGTACGCTAAGAACACACTGTGTTACAGTACGCTAAGAACACACTGTGTTCTTAGCGTACTGTCTGCGATTGAACAATGTCCAATGAAAAACAACTTAAATTTGTTTTTGGTTTTTTTAACCACAGACAGTACGCTAAGAACAAACTGTGTTACAGTTCGCTAAGAACACACTGTGTTCTTAGCGTACTGTCTGCGACTGAACAATGTCCAATGAAAAACAACTTAAATTTGTTTTTGGTTTTTTTAACCACAGACAGTACGCTAAGAACACACTGTGTTACAGTACGCTAAGAACACACTGTGTTACAGTACGCTAAGAACACACTGTGTTACAGTATGCTAAGAACACTGTGTTCTTAGCGCACTGTCTGCGATTGAACAATGCCCAATGAAACACAACTTAAATTTGTTTTGTTTTTTTTGTTTTTTAACCACAGACAGTACGCTAAGAACACACTGTGTTACAGTACGCTAAGAACACACTGTGTTACAGTACGCTAAGAACACACTGTGTTACAGTACGCTAAGAACACACTGTGTTCTTAGCGTACTGTCTGTGATTTTTTCTAACACAGCTGCCAACATTTGCTTCTCGCAACCAGGCGATTTTGTACAACATTCAGGGAGATAGTTGGAATTGAATTCAACATTTATAGGTAAAAGGTTTCCATAATCAAGGAGATTGTAAAATTGTTCATCAGAACGTGGAAAGATTGGTTTATTTGCAGGGAACTTTCTGCAGAATCAGGGAGAGTTGGCAGTGCTGTAAAGTACTTCCCCCACCCTAAAACACCGCAAACAAATGACACCTGCAACACCTTTCAAACTCCTTGATTTAGTTAAGTTTACTTCAGGAAAATTAATACAGGAAAACATCTATCTCATAACTTTACCTGGAAAAATTACAACCCTCAAAAACATTACTTGATTTGTTTTAGTATATATATATAAAGTATGGTGAAAACAGGAAGTATTTTTGATTGGTTAACAAGTTTTTAAAAAGTTGTTGTTTCGTTTATTTCAAGAATTCAATCAGTATGAGGATTTTTGGGGATGTGGCACTGGGGCCAAGGCCCAATTTCATAAAGCTGTTAAGCAGAACATTCTGCTTAGCAAATTCTTTTTACTAGGCAAGAAATGAGCGGGGTACCAGTGGCTACAATGGTAAACTTTATAAAATGTTGGCTGGTAACCTGTTTCTGCTGAGCAAGATTTTTCTGTGCTCAATTGTATAGAGCTGCTTTAGCACAAAAACTAGCTAAGCACAACAAAATTATACTAACCAGAATAAGATTACCAGCGAAAATACAATATCACATGTACCATACATGTATGACTGGTATCCTGCTCATTTCTGCTAAGCAGAAACAAATTATCATCAATTTTTTCATGAAATTGGGCCAAGGTGGTAAAATACATTTTAAGTGATTGAATTAAAAGTTGATTCCAAAAGTTTATTCCATTCTTAAAATTGACATCTCAGTTTTGAATTCTTGGTATGGAAAGAAAAAGGGAAAGATTGGTGCGACACAAAATGCATCCCTCTTCACGTTTCTATTTTCGATAGGCCAAAGAGTTTGGGAGGAATAAGACTTGGGGGTCGAGTAAAGATTTTTTCTAGCTGAAACTTGAGCCCTTTGCCTACTGGGGCAGACTTTTCTGCTTACAGCTCATGTGCTTGAACAGAACACCGTATTATGCAGAATTCTGTGGTACTGTAGACTTGTACAAGCAGGGCCTTATACTTCGTTCTTGTATTAGGGCAAGGCCATTTGGGGATTTTTTTTTCTCAGTAATGGGCAGCTTTATGATGGAAATCTAAACTGTTTACTGGGACATTTCAAAGGGCTTCAAGGCAATGACCACAGGGGCATGGAGGCAATCAATCCGTTGCCTCTGTGAAGTATTAAAGACCTGGGGTGGATTTCACAAAGAGGTAAGACTAGTCTTATCTTGAGTTAAGACGAGTTGCTCGTCCTAACTTAGGACTATAGCTTTAAGTTTTTAATAACTCCTAGGACAAGTCCTAAGTTAGGACTATCTTTGTGAAATCGACCCCTGGTACGTACACCAGTGTTCTCCCCAGTGGTCCACTGGCCAAATGCCAGTCAAATACACACCAGTCAAAAAATCTCTCCAAGTGGTCCTTGGCTAGTTCAGAGTTGAAAAGCATCCCTACCTACATAAACTAATATGAAATATGGACTCGTGAAAAAGCTGATGGACTGGTGAAATGACAAGCTAACTGGTCCTGCTAGCCAGTCACTGAAAAAGTTAAAGGCAAACCCTGCATGTAATAGCACCATGAATTTGGATCTTGTTTTGTGCTTGGTTTTGTTTAGGTTTTTTTTCTGTATTAATTCAACAAATTTTTCAGTTTTTGTGAAACCACTGGGTTAAAATGAAAGTCCTCTGCGCCCTGTCGTGTCATGCCACTGGCGTGTTCTGGCCAAGCACTCAAGCGCAATGGATTCAAGCTCTGGTGTTTCTGATCAGCAGAGCGTGGGCTCCAGTCCTGGTCTTGACACTTTAGTCCTTAAGCAAGACACTTAACCATTATATTGTTTCATATTTCGGATGGGACATAAAGCTGTAGGTCCTTTGTGTTGCGTAATGCATACATGTACAAAGAACCCAGTTACACTTATTGCTTCAGACAATGTTAGAGAAGGGGTTAGCCCCTGTGTTTCTGGCAGTGGCTGCTGAGTGTGACGCATCAAAGTGCTACATAAATACATTACAGGAAAGCTCCATTAAAGAAAGAGGCTCAAATGAAACATCCTTTTAGTCTGACAGCTCACACTTGTTATCTCCATGTAATTCCTTTTCCAAAGAGTGGACATAATAATGGATCATGCACAAACCAGTAGGGCTGCTGACTGCCCCAGGCAGATTAACTGCTCATCCATTAAGTTTAATGACCCAAGTAAATCAATGTAACCACACTTAATTGGTGAAAAAGATGAATAGTTTTCGAGTTCTGTGGCTTAAGCTCGAAAACTCTTTAATAAAGCTTTCCCGTAATGAGGTATTATAATTAAAAAATACAAAAACCTGTCTTGAAAATGTTTTGTCTCTGTTCAATTGCCTTGAGTACCTTATTGGTAGATACATGCATTAGGTAAGACCACTTTAAGAGTGACATAATTGCTTCACTCCACCAAGGATTATTAAAGCTGGGCCCCAAGGGAAGAAATAACACCAGAAAAAAAGAAAAAAAGAATTTGTCTCTAGGTGTAAATGTCCTTGGGGAGGCGGCACTATCTAAAATTGTTTATTATTAGTAATCTTAGTATTGACAGATGGTGTCACAACACCCTTCCAGTTAAAAAATAAAATAAAAATCTATCAAGATCGAAGTATTTAATTTCTGGTACTGCAAGGGGATGTATACATGTACATGTACATCTCACGTACATGTCGTCATCGAGGTGGGAAAAACCTGTTATGTTTTTGGAATATTGAGTGAATAAATGTACCCTGTACATGACTTTGTGTACTCTGTAACAATTTCGCAAGGAGTAAACCACTTCAGCTGTAAATTTAATACAATGTAGTACACTGCAATTGGTAGTGTTGGCCAAACGGCATGCACAGGATTGCTTTCTCTTTTAGTGCACTGCACAATAATATTCCAAAATATTTGCTTTATTTTCTTTGAATACAAAAAAAAAATAGTTGATGGTCTAACGTTTCGACCCCAGCAGAGTCTCTCTCTCTCGAGTTTTAATGCACTACATGTTTTTCAGCTGTATTACAATGCAACCAGAATGGCCTGTAGTAAAAATAATAATAATAATAATATATTGTATTTGTATAGCGCCTACTGCAGGCCAGCCTCTAAGCGCTTAACATTCAGTATTTCCTGCAAGGTATTTGGGGCTACAAAATGCAAAAAGAAACTTAACATTTTAATGTTCATGGGTATAGTTCTAAAAAGAACATATACTCAACTTTCCTTTTTCTGTTCCAGAGAGTTTTGAACGTAGCATTACTGAGTCAGAGTGACTTTAAAACAGTAAAATAAAACTTTCATGTTAAATAAACTCAAAGATGTTCTGATCTGGACATCAGATGTGTGACTTGACTTAAAAATGAAGAAACATGGATGTCAAACGTGTTCGCTTCAAACACTTTTCGAAATAGATGTAAATGAAACATTCAGTTGGGTGTCTAAAATGGGAAAACAAACAGGTTGTCACAACAAAAAAACACAAAAATAACAACCCAAACACCCCTTCGGCAACACAAGCGCAGATGCATATCAGTCTCAGGCGGAAACTTGTGATTGGTTTCAAAGCGAAAAATAAACAAAACTGAAATGAACCAGTTCTAGAGAGAGAGAAGAGGACAAACTCATGTTCGCCAACTCATGCTTCCGTGTACAACGTTGCACTATTTCGCAAGCTTAAGCACCACGAACAACAAGAACATGCTACCTGTTTTCTGGACGTTGTTTTCGCAATCGATTGATGTATTGATCCGTTTCAAGAGGAACGAAGTGCCCAAGTTATCTTATCATCCTCGCTTCAAGGGGGAAATTTGCTCGCCCATGGTATTGATCATCCCAAGCGAGAGATTTCCACCTGTCCCTTTTCAAGAAACTACCGCTGGATTTAAAAGGTTGAGAACCGCTTTTTACTACATCCTTCTCTTAAATCCATTTCAATATTTTGTTTTTTTCTTGCCAGTTGCTCCATCTCTCATGAATGGAAAACAGTCGAGCGAACGGCGTAGCTTAGTGAAATACGAAACTTTGAGAGACATTTCAGTGCAGCGAAAAGACTAGAAGGTATCTGGTGACTTGTTTTTTAGGAAGTCACCTTACAAAAAAGTAGCTATACAGACTAATATTTTTATCGCCCCTCAAGGTAGAAAGCATTCTACACTCCCCCTTTAACATTTAAGCCGGAAATTCATCCAACTCCCACATATTGTGCGTGTTCTTGATGGTCTCATAACAGTCACCCCAGCCACACCTTTTACCGTCCGTGCACTGCCACTGTTGCCCAAGAGGGCTGGCGTATCAAATAAAACGGGGGTCTACAGTTTGCATTTTACTTCGAGAACTGACATGGTCCGGCATTTTGTGGAGTCAAACACGTTCTTCCACAAAATGACGGACCGAGTTAACTCACAAAGTAAAAAGGAAAATCACACAATTTGGAGGCATATTTGTGTGGATCATTATATTCTACTTTTCAAACATCTTTCCAACCATATTCATCTCATAACAAATGCTTTTCAAACATCTTTCCAACCATATTCATCTCATAACAAATGTTTTTTATAGCTTAAAGCGCCCAATCGGAAGGAAAAATTTCCTTTCACCCTTTAGCTACACTGTACCTACACTATTGAGCAGAGTAGGATGATGTTTTTCTTTAAAATCACTGCGACTGATTAGATCTTTTTTTAGATGATACTATAATTACTATTTTAGATACAGCAAACAGTCCTACGTGGACATTTTTCGCTCCGGATTTTCGGTGATATCTCAAAAATGCGACCACCTTTTTGAAATGAAATTGTCACAGGTTAGTTTCATTCATATCTAGGATTAAAACAATCGAATGGTTCCAATAAACAACATAGGTATACTTTGCCTTTAAGATAGATGATTTCAAACAATAACAGCAGCAAAAAAACACAAAATTACAGATTGATTAAATTATCACATGCAGAAACTATCAGGGTTTTGTGTCTCTACTGACCTTTCTAACAATGCCTTCCCACTCTTGACCCATTCACGTTTTTTTATTTATTTTTTATACGCCACGATTCAATTCTTCAAGACAAGATACCCTACTCCTGTCTAAAACACATAGTCAATACGCTGTTAATCAGCGCATGCTGTCAACCACATTGAACAGTTACAGACACTACATCGGTTAAAGCCTCAAGCAAGAGATGACCGCACCGTGCAAATCTAACCCCCGAATAGATTGCAAACTCATTCATTATCAGACGGTATGTGAACGCAACCACGAAAACACCTCTTACTAAACCGTACTGGCACTCAGCACAGCTTTGAAAACCTAATTTCCTTCTGAATCTCTTCGAGCAAAATACGAGCAGTGAGACCCAATTTTCGAGATGGGTAGCGGATCATCCTACGTGTAGGCGAGTCCAAGAGCACCTGTTTGTCTGTTTGTTAAGTTGATTAACGGTGGACTTGCGCACAGCACAAAAGGTTCCCATCAGCCAGTAACGGCCTACACAGGTATCTCTAACAATCAGCCGACAGGCTGTTAAGGGTAGGGTCATGATCTGGGAAGTACTCCAAAAATGAACGACCATAAAACTGAGTTGGTGCGAAGCACTGCAGTTGTTAATAGTGTACTATTGTAACTATTTTCAGAAAGGATTCCCTTCCAAGTCAATTTGTCAATCGTTTCTCAGAGTTCGGAGTTCTGAGGGTGGGTGTCCGTTCTGCAGCCAGAAATGCTGTTGGTGCCGGCCGTCACTTCGCTAAATGCAGATGAACTCAACGTTTGTGTAAAAAAATACTGTGACATTTTTTTGCCGTTTTCTCAGCAAGTAGACACTGTATTCAGCTGAAACTTTTACAAGTGACTTTTATTGTATCTTTCTTTACAATTTTGCCTATAAATCAGTATTCTGATGACAAAAACCAATCTACACTGTATGACCCTACGTGTACCTTTAAGTTGCTATCACCAATATCAAGGAGGTAAAAGGGTGTTGTTACAAACGTCTACGTTCACTAAAGACACACTGTAGATGGACTGGTATGTGGGCGAGTTCACCCACACAGATCAATGCAGATTGTGTCACGATAAACCACAAGTCTTGCTTCGTAGCTCTTTAATGCTCAGATCAATTTGAGAACCATTTGAACCCTTATAGTCCGTTGTGTAATGCTGACTTTTAAACTATTGAAATCTAGCCATTTTTTGTTCTCTTAAACACACACCTCTTTGTTGGGAAAAGGTCAATAGTGCCGAGTTGTTTTTAAGAACTGTGCTTTTTTTGTGCAAATTGATTTAATGATAAGCCAGGCATTCAACTTACTACTTTTTGATAAGTTCTGCCCAAAACACTAATGTGCAGAGGTCAAGAGTCATCGGCTGACAAAATGATCTGAAAATAGGATCAAGACATCAGGAGGTATATATGTGTTTAAATGATGGCTTTTCCCACCTTTTGATAATCCCCGGAGTTATCAGATTTCAAGGAGCTTCAGCGACTGGCCAGCAGGACTTGTTAGCTTGTCATTTCACTAGTCTATCAGCTTTTTCACTAGTCCATATTCGTATTAAATGGGGATGCTTATCAATGCTAAACTGATTTAAAAAAATTTTGTTTTACAAAACTCTATTTGAATAAACTTTGAGTGATTGTTTT
Source organism: Pisaster brevispinus (assembly GCA_023634235.1). Classification (NCBI taxonomy): domain Eukaryota; kingdom Metazoa; phylum Echinodermata; class Asteroidea; order Forcipulatida; family Asteriidae; genus Pisaster; species Pisaster brevispinus. The sequence continues at coordinate 2,111,598 of JAMKCF010000002.1, forward strand.
AACACTGAGTGAGCATTTGTTTTTTTATGCAGTGCAATTTTACAGAATTATATATTTTTTTTTATTATTATTTTTTTTTTCTCGATTTCCAGACCCATTTTTTCCCCCCCAACCAAATTGTTACAAACCAAAGTTATTATTTGTTTATTATTTAGGATGAATACGAGACAATGAAGAAAAGGTCGGTTTTCGGACTCAAGCTCTGGTGTTTCTGATCAGCAGAGTGTGGGTTCGAGTCCCGGTCGTGACACTTGTGTCTTTAAGAAAGATGCTTTACCATAAATGAACTTTGTCCTTCAGATGGGATATTAAGCCGTAGGTCCACGTACTAGGATTGGCAGTGCAAGCAAAAGAACCCAGAACACAGTTATAGTGGAAGAGTAGGGGTTAACCCCGGTGTTTCTGGTTCACATAGCAAGCACCCTTGTTTACAGGTTTCCTCAGGCTTGGGAGCTATAGTGGTTAAATTCACTTATGAGGCATATACAATGTACTTGGTATCATTCCCAGAAATATATAATAACAGAACTCAGCAGTCCAGTAGAAACTTGAAACCGAATTCAGGTCCAGGGCGGGATTCAAACCGGAGACCACAGAGGTGAATGAAACCACTGAGCCAACCTGATCCCCAATGCTAAAAAAAACTACCAAAAATATGTTGTGTTGGGGTAAAGCGCTCCTTTACACCAGACTCAGATTTTGTTGGCTACGTCATCGGGTTTGGGTTCGAATCTTGGTCATGACACCCAGTGTCCTTGAGCAAGACACTTAACTTATTATTGCTTCTCTTCACCCTGTGAGAGCAGAGATGGTTCTTGTGATTGATTTAGCTTGGTGCACTTGGCAGCACAGGCTGTTTTTCTTCCCAGGGAGCTGAGATGGTTTAAGGAAAGAGATAAATGGCCCAGTCATCCAGTAGTAATGTGTTCATGCTCCATCAACGTCAAAATTGGAGGAAAGCGTCGCTATATAACTGTCAGTTTGTTAAAACACTTTTGTTACGTTCTAGCCACTGCTCGATTCAGGAACTTTCAGAATGCGTTTCTTTATTGAAAGGGTCACCTCAAGTAGGCCTAACCCCCAAGGTCTTTATTGATCAGGTTTTTCTATTGACCAGGTCAAGATTTATATTGACTGACTGTCTTGAGGCATGGCTACTTTAAAATGGCCCTCGCCATTGGCAAGGTCCAATATAACAGCCACCCAGATTCTCTCCAGAGTGTGCTTAAGGTATTGATAGGAAATCCAAGTCCCACAAGCCCCAAGTTAGACAAATTGAGCGATGCAAAAGTTTGTCATCAGTTGAACATGAGCTGGAACAACGAACTTGACATAGCAGTGTTAACCAGGTCAATTTATAGGGCAATCCAATATCTAGGTTTGGTGGACTTTTACACCTCGGCAGTTCACAACTTGTTATTATCTTTCCGCGGACAAACAAGTCGCTGTTACACATTCTCACAGACAAACACCAACACCTGGAACAAACTCCCCTCTCCCTCCGATCGCTTTCTGTTAGTTTTCTTTGAGGCTAAACAGCGAAGAGCCACTCAATAAACAAAAATCTCCCGGCGAAAATTGATGAAACTAAAGAATCTCCCAATTCAATAGTCGGCTACCGATCCGTGTAAAATCGCCATCGTGAAAAAAAGAAAGACGAAAAAAAAAAAACCAACCCTCATAGGAGTATGGACTTGTGTTTCATAGTGTGCGTCAGGGCTGAAGTATCATCTTCCCCCATGATTGCTGGATATTGCCGGACTCCTCGAGTGCAGACGCTAGAGAAACGGAGTAACACTGCTCCCAAATCCGGTTTACTCAAAGAGCCATATTTTATTGCTGTAATCATCTGAAAGAACTAACAATTAGCGGGGCAGGGAAGTTCCCTCTGGGGAGGACTATATAGCCAGCTTGCCGAGATGCCGTGTGCACTTCCTCCCCGTGCTCGCAGCGGTTCTTGTTCTCAGTCAATTTGAGCAACACATGTACAGGTGTGAATCTGAAGGTGCGACGAAATATGGATGCATGTCCGGCAGGACATATAACTGCACTTTAAAGGGGTCGGCAATCTGTTGGTTATCCAGGGTTCCTGCGGTCTGCTTGCCAATTGCTTGTTACCTTCGGAATGGGCGCTTTGAGCTATGTTGTTTTGGGCTTTGAGCTACAAAAAGTGTTTGTTTTCAAATTAATATGGTTAAAAAGATGTTTTTATAGAGTAGATTGTACTGATTCACACAAATATCCCTTGAAATTATGTGTGTTTTTTTATCTTTTACTTCATGAAGTAACACAGTCCATAATTTTGTGGAGTCAACAATTTGGTTTTACACAATTATCTCAAAGTGGTCCGACTGCGCAAGTTCAGTGTAGAAAATGCATCACTGAAAGGGCTTTAATATGAACTACGGACCAGTGAAAAAGCTGGTGGACTAGTGAAACTAGTCCTGCTGTCCAGTCATTAGACTTAAGGACAAACCCTGGCCCAAATATCAAGAAATTCTCCATCATTGGACCACACTCATATAGCTCTAACTTGACCAAAACACATTTCTATTTCTATTTTTTAGCCTTCGAGAAAGACTCTGCTAGGATAAACATCAGGCCACTAACTACTTTTTTGCATTTACACCATAGGTCCTTTTTGTTGGTAAGCAGTTTGCAACAGCTAATTCTATTTTCTAAGTTTTTTGGGGGGCGTAATTTCTATTTTTGCAAACTGATTAGTTTTAGTCCTTGTTTGGTGACGTTATTAAGTTACATTATACAAAATATCTTAAAAGCCTTAACTTTTTTTTAATGTTTTGATGAACCTTTCATAGAGACATTCCGACTTGAAAAAGTGAAGTATAAATTAGCAAAATCTTAAAAAGTAAGCGTTTGTAAAAACCACCTGATGTACTGGGGTTGTGAAGTTACTTGCCCAGTGCTAAAATTACTGGACTTGGCTGGCCATGGCACTCCATCACCCCGCCCACGATTCCACAAAGATCTCAGATTGATCTTAAGATGTGTACCAATCTTAATTGTGCTAAGCAAAGTGTGATGTCACAATACAAATTACTAAGGTAATACTGACAACTCGTCTTAAAAATTCAATCTTAGCACTCTGTGAAAATCGAGCCAAGGTTGTTCTTGGCCTTGGTGTCCCTTCAAATTCGTCCAACTATATTATACAAGTTTCCAATGGAAGTGCCCTTTACAAATTGAAAATGCCCTTGCTCTTTTAACACAAAGGCCTGGCTCGGGGCTGTGGTTTGGTTGGGTAACTCAAGCATGAGGAGGCAGTGGGCAGTGATTGAGTGGGAAATGGTAAACTCTGAAAAAAACTTGTCAATTTATAATGCCGTTTTGTTTCATTGCAGTTGGACACCAAAAGGTCGACAATATGCAAAGCTTGGATTTGGATTAATATTTCAGATACATCTTTTAAAAATGTAAAACCATTTTTTCTTGATCTGGTTTCCCAGTCAGTGTGCCAGAACAAAACACAAGCCAGGGTCCCCCACCCCCCAGGGAAAACAGTTCTCTGACAACTGATGGGGCTACCCTGGCAAAACACGACAAAATAAACGAATAACCAAATTTTTACGACGGGTAAACACAAAATTGCGTTTTGCAAATTGTCGTCTGTGAAAGAGAGGGATGGATGCTGTGAAAAATTTGAAAAAATTGTCTGAACGGACAGAAGTGATTGCCAGCCGATTTTTCATATCAGCTTCAAAAATGTCAGGGCTCGAATTTTACACTGGACCATAGGCCCAAGGCCAGTGATTTTACACTGGACCATAGGCCCAAGGCCAGTGATTTTACACTGGACCATAGGCCCAAGGCCAGTGATTTTACACTGGACCAGTGGCCCAAGGCCAGTGATTTTACACTGGACCATAGGCCCAAAGCCAGTGATTTTACACTGGACCATAGGCCCAAGGCCAGTGATTTTACCCTTGGGCCTTTATACTCCTGACCAGACAAGCCAGGTAAGCTTGTGTTTTTGTTCTAATGTTGAACTTCAGTCTGATAAACCTCTTTCAATTCTGTTGAGTATTGAAGAATATTTACCCATAATAAAACTGAGATCAATCGTCTCTTTTTAGTGCTTTTCCAAATTAAAACAATTCAACTGTGCAGTTATTTTGTTTTTCTCTCATTTAAATCTGGTCTTGTGAAAAAAAAGAATCTAGTCCAGTGAAAACAGTTCTGGTCTAAATGTTTGAGCTACGTGTACAAGCCCTGGCGGCCTTGTGGATTTTTACCCCAAATTCAAGCCTGGAATGCAGAGCTCGCATTTCAAGGGGGGGGGGGAATCAAACAAACCGCCATGCTCCTAGCTTTTACCAAGCCATAAATATTAACATTATTGTTGAGTTATTTACAGAAAGTTTAAAGATAGCGTGCATAGAAGAAATTGGGGGTAATTTATGGAGGGCATTTTCTGTGTCATTTCAAACCACTCAGACCGATAAACTCCTTTATTATTGTTTATAAATATAAAGTGACCCAAATTCTGCACATGAAGCAAACAAACGTGACCAACTATAAGACGAGAGCAAAGAGTAGATTGTTGATGTTGAGTTAACTAGTTAAACGCAAGGAACAAATTGGTAATTTTTGTCATATACTATGAATTACAATGTACATGGTTCACAACATAATTTCAACGTCAGATAAGCCAAGGAAATGTATGTACCTGAAGCGATCAGGGGCCAAGTTTATAAAGCTGTAACCGGTAAGCAAATTTGTTGTGCTTACTGTAGCAGAAGAATGTGTGCAAGAAAAAGTGTGAATTCATAAAATGATCAAGAAGACTTCATGGCACTGCATCAAGTCGACTCTCGTCGGACTGCAACAAAAGCACGCCACACCTCACGATCTCCCACGGCTGTCCTGATCTCAGCTGCAGAGGTTAGCTCAGTATCACGACGCAACTGGTCCACGTAGGTTAGCGTCTGCCCAGAGAATGAGTTGGCTTGCAGCTATATCTGGATGTCGAACGCAGTGCCCAGCCAATCGCAGACGCCTAAGCCTGATAGTTGTAGAGATCTTTGGCAGGTTGCCATATAGAGCACCCCGTTGCTGCATGTGTTATGGCTGAGTGGTTAAGAGCACCGGACTCAAGCTCTGGTGTCTCTAATCAGCAGAGTGTGGGTTCGAGTCCCGGTCATGGCACTTGTGTCCTTGAGCAAGATACTTCACCACAATTGCTTTGTCCTTCGGCGGGATGGGACATCAAGCAGTAGGTCCCGTGTACTAGGATTGGTTAGTGTACGTAAAAGAACCCAGAACACTTATCGTGGAAGAGTAGGGGGTTAACCCTGGTGTTTCCAGTTCACAAAGCAAGCTCATCCAAACTAACCCACTGTACGTGAACAGCTACATCAGGCCGAATGACTTCTTAGAGCAACTAACTCTGTCATTTTCTTTTGCAGAATCTATTGGAGGCCAATCTTTGATTAACTTTTTAGGGGAGGGGGGCACAAAGATTTTAGGGTTTTATGTTGGTTCAGGGGTTTCTTTCTGTGTCTTTCACTTCTATGGACTCTGGTTTGAATCCTACATTCGATCAGAGCCTTGGTTGTACGTGGAGTGCGTTTTCAGCCTGATTTTATTCACCGGGGATTTTAAACCCCAGTTTGGATTGTTCTCTGACATCAAAAACTGAACATCATCTCCTGTTTGTGTTGATGGAACTAAACACTCATTCAATCACTCCATCCATCAACTAATCAGCCAACCAATAAATAAATACATAAATCAATCAATCATAATTCAATTTATCAATCAATCCCAAAAAAAAATTCTCTCTCAAAAATCTAATGAGGAAAGAGTGGAGGCTCAATCAATACGCAAATAAATGAATCACACACAAAAAATTGAAATCAAACAATCAGTCCATAAAAAGATGAATGAACGAATGAATGATTCATTCGGGAAATGATTTCGTCTAGCAATTTTGCAGAGCAAAATATGTAGAGTGAGCATGTTTTGTGTGCACTAAATGCAAATATTGAGTAGCAAATGATGGGGTTTTTTTTAGTAGCTACCGATACAATTTGTGTCGCAATTTACGATATACAAGGGGAATCTTATCTGCTCAATCAGTCAATCAACCAATCAATCAATTAATCAATCAACCAGCCATAATCTTTCTCCCCGAAAAAATTTCCATATGAGGAGGGGTTGGAGACTCACAGCTTCCTCCTTCAAGCTACACTTCACATTATTCTCTACTTCTCCTAGATAATCAGTGCTAGAGCGACCCTTTAATATTATGAACGAATTTCAGAAAGGTACATGGAGGGTCTTCACAAAAGAACAGGTGGCATCTTTCTGCCTTACGTGACACGCGAGAAGAAGAAAAAAACTCCGCTGATTAGACCAAACGTCTCCGATTTTTCCGGTGTTTGGGATTCTGATTGCTTGCGACTGAATGGGCGATTTCCTATAGCAGTCATCGCACGCATCCCCCTCTGATCCAGTTACAGTCGTGGCATCAAAACAGTAAATGCCGTTTCGGGGCATCGATGTCTTGACTTTTTAATCAAACACAAATATTTTCACAGTGAAACAGAAATGTCAACAACCCTCTTCATGAACAATACTTTGGTTTTACCTTTACACCTTGGTGTACTATAAGCACTGTGCTTAAGTTTCTGAGTCCTATGGCAAAAAAAACCTACAGGTTACTCATCCCGTGAGAATCAAACTCGCGTATAAACCCCTAGACCACCAAATTATGAGAAATTGGTACTTTTAGATCGGTTTTATTTGTGTAAAATTTGGGGCAATCAAACCCTCTTGCACCCCATAACCAAAAAGTCCTCAAATGCCCATGCAACTAGGAACTTTTCTGTAAGTTGCTAACCTCTTACATTCTTATCATATGTACAGTTAAAATAACCCCAATTTTTAAATGCATTCTTTGTCATAAATGTTCATATTTATAGTTATATTTGATCTAAGGATTTGTACAAGTGCCAGCTAATTAGGAGAGTCTCCTCCACAAAAAAAACTGTAATTCTTCACGGCAATCCATCAAGCACTAGCCGGTTCTACTTTTTCGTTGTTGACATAACAAATTTTTTATTTATTTTGTATTTTGTACTTTGTTATTAAGGCTTGCACTTCATAAACCTTCCGGAGCAAGGAAATAAATATCACTGCACACACTGATTCTTGTCATAATTACTGGACGTTTCAGATGCTTCGCATCATCATCATCGTTTCCAAAGTAATCATTCCCCGCCAGTTTGCCCAAACCAGGCAAACTGACAAAGTATAGTGTCACGACAGACAAGGTTGGTGTCTATGTGCATTGCTCATTGTTTTACTCCTAAAATATTTTTACAATGGATTTTTTTTTAGGTGTGGTGTCCTTTATGGGATTGCTGCTATTTATTTTTGTTTAAGGCCTACTGTACTCTGTAAATACTTTTTTCATGTGACCCCACGGCCCCCAGGGAGAACAGTTCTTTGATAACTGATGGGGCTACCCTGGTTAAACAAGATGAAATAAATAAATAATTTAAACTAAATAAATAAGTTTTTTTTTTTTTTTTTTTTTTTTTTTTTTTTTTTTTTTTTTTTTTTAATATTGTTAAAAATATTTCCATTGTTAAATATTTTTAACAATGGAATTTTGTAAGGTGTGGTGTCCTTTTTGGGAGTGCTGCTATTTATTTTTGTCTAAGGCCTAAAACTGTACTCTGTAAGTATGTACTTTTCTCATGTGACCAGGTGACCCCAGGGCCCCCAGGAGAACAGTTCTTTGATAACTGATGGGGCTACCCTGGTTAAACAAGATGAAATAAATAAATAAATAATAATTAAATAATTAAAACTAAATAAATAAGAATTTAAAATTTTTTTAAAAAGTATTTTCAGAGTATGGGTTGGACAAATTTCCAAGTCTTCTTTGTGTTTATTGTGACTATTTTTTTTTTCTCTAATATTTTGGGTTGGAACAAAGACAAATTGACTGGAGCGGGACTTGAACCAACGACCTCCGGATTAACGTACCGGCGCTCTACCAACTGAGCTATCCAGCCCTATGTTGGCGGTCTCCCTTTTTTTTCTTCAAATGACGAGGATCTATGTGTTAGTTTTACAAAACAATCATTGAATATGTTTTGTTTCGTACATTGTCGCAGCATATAATCACCCAGTAAAATGTGGCTTTTTCTATTCGACCTCGTGAAGTGAAACAGTCCAGAGTTCATATCACGATTACATTCTGCGACAATGCACTCAAATGCATCCAAAATCTGTACGTCAGAACTATGCAGTTATTCGCATAGTCTCAGCGTATTTTTACTCCAATCTTTGTCAACATGTAGAGTTTATCTTCCCTCGAACCGAAGAAAGCAAAGAGCCAAGAAAGACGCATGCTTGCAGCACATGTAGGTAAACGTGTCACATCGTAACGCATAAACAAGTCAACAGCTGCGTATAGAGGTGAACGTCCTGCAACTTAATTCCCCTTCATCATCTTCCCCGTCGTCCCATCCCCCCCCCCCCCCAAGGTATTACAAATCAAACAGCAAAACATACCACTGAGTATGCATTCTCCAAACCACCACAAAGATTACATGAAAAATGAATAAATCATAACTGGCATAACTGACATCCTATCTCTGGACTGTTCCAATACAGCAGTGCTGGGCCCCGCGGTGAAAAGCGCTAGCGGGCCTCGTCTATTCTGACGTGGCTTTGGACTGAACGGGGGGAAGGCGAATATAACAAGCACTCTCCGGAATTAATGCATACCTCGCAGGGGGAGAAGTCAGAGCACTCAACATTAATTTAAACTATGGACAATATTCTTAGCACCTGACTAGCAGGTGGGAATAACGGAAGACTGCTTGAAGATTAATTAAAGAGGATGGTGCACAATTTAATTTGATAAAAAAATCGGTGTGTCGTGGCTGAGTGGATAAAAGCACCGAATTCAAGCTCTGGTGTTTCTGATCAGCAGAGTGTGGGTTCGAGTCCCGGTCGTGACACTTGTCTCCTAAGCAAGACGCTTAACGATGATTGCTTCGTCCTTCGGATGGGACGTAAACCGTAGATCCCTTGTGTTGTGTAATGCACGTAAAAGAACCCAGTGACCTTGTAAACCATTTCATGGTGCTATGTAAAGGAATAGGTCTCATATTTCAACACGTAGCTCCACATGCCTATAGGAAAATACTGAGCACTTTGAGACGCTCATCGGGAGTAGACAAAGCGCTATATAAGAACTGCCTGTGATCATTAAGAAACTATCCAAATAGACTTTGGAACCATTTTTGTCATGTTCCCTGTCTGGACATACTGACTCTTACCATACACCAAAACGGTGCCAGACTACATTTGAATCAACAAGTTCACTGCTCCATCCAACGTCACATGGGCCACATGATTACAAGCGCAAACGTTCGCGCTAAGTGATTAAGTGAGCGCAAAACTCACATGACTAGTGGTAATACAGCAGCACAAGGTCATGCATTTTATATGTTTCCTGTTATTACACCTACATAAAATGGAAAGTTCACCCCAACTACTGCGTAATACCAACCACGCCACTGCTAATTATTATTTTTTCATGACAACAAAACGATAATCGACCACCAACCTTTCCGTCATCTGGATGGCCATTTTTAATACTGTCTCAGCCCTCTCAGGTTCCCATTTATACACCTGGGTTAAGAGAAGCAATTATGGTTTAAGTGCCTTGCTCAAGGACACAAGTGTAATGACCGGGAATTGAACCCACACTCCATTGATTCAACCTCCAGTCGACCGCTCAGCCACGACACATCATAAGCTCCGCCCACTGTCAGATTGCAAATTATTGCAACTGAAATGCCTTTATTGCATTTCATTCTTGCCGGGCATTTTCCATTAAAAGCCTGACCCAAGGGATAGGTGTGCTTTCTTTTACCACAGGTAGAGGACCCAAGGTCATGTCTCCTGCCTCCATCCCAATGTGCTTTCACTCACTTGGTGCAGCATGAAATGATGTCATAAGGAGGTCCAGACTCAAGGAAGCTGCAGGCTCAATGTTGATTCTACGAGTCTTGGGACTAAACACCAAGAATGATTTCAAACATCATTTTGTCATATTTGCTCAGATAAAGTGAAGACATGTTTTAAGGCGTGAATGGCAAGCTCAGAATGCACCAAAACATCAGGATGAATGACTGATGTGACTTCGGCAAAACAATGCAGTGACTTTCAACTTCTTTGTACAGGTTTCCTGAAGTTTTTAAACTCTAAGTCAAGTTATTATAGACAAAATATCAATCCTCCAGAGAAATAATATCAACTGCGAAAGTTCTGTTTGGATCAGGGAAGTAGCGTTTGAAGACCTCCAAATCACTGTTGCTTATTTCAATTGCGGCGATCAAAATCAACCAATCAAATCAACAAGAATGAGATCCCTGACTTAACTTTTTAAATTATTAACACTAAAGTGTTACTGGGTTTTACAAGTTGGTTGCATGTTGCATTAACTGAAAACAGATAGAAAGAAGTAACTTTTATTTTTTATTTTGTATAAGCACATAGGGACTTAGCAGTGATACGCACTACAGAAATACGGTTAATTATTGTTATTATTCAAAGAAAGCAAACATTTCTTAGAAAAAAAGCAAAACGATGGTGACCACAATCATGAATACAAATCTAAGACAAGCCATGAACTTGGTTTCCAAGGAAAAAGCAAAACAATGATTCCCCTAATAATGACTACAATTCCAAGCCCCGCCGTGACTCAAGCACTGCTTTTCTTGAAAGAGCAACATCAACACCGTCCAAGCTCAGTGACGAGCAACCTTTCAGATCATACAAAGCAAGATGAAAAGTGTTTATTTTTACGATCCCGATCAAGTGATATTAATAGATTTTTATCGCAGTCAAACCTCTCCGTGACCCTCTCGCCCCGTAAGCGCGAGAGGTGCACGCGAGTGGAATGTTTTGATTGCGAAGTCAAGGTGATAGAACAGTGTTGTTTCTACCTGGGGTTGACAGAGTAAACACTGATAGGACACTCGCCCCGGCTGCTTGAGTGAGGAATTTCGAGCGGGGGTTTGACGGGTAACCCGAGCTGCACAATGGGAGCAGGCAGACGCACACCGTGATATTAACAATGGACTCATATAAAGGCGATATGCGTGGCATGAAAATTCAGCTGTTCGCTCAAACATGAGGTGTGACACTTATCACTTTCAAGGGAACCTACCCCCCCCCCTCATCCCTCCACATCAATATCACCGCTTCAATGCAAACATTTTTCAAATGAAAACAATATTTATTGTGTGTCATACACAAGCTTTTCTCCATGTAAATAGAAGTATCAACATTTTGGTAAAAACTTGATCAGTTTTAATCTCGGAGCTCGCTGATTAGAAGTTTCACTCCAGTGCTCAATTTTACAGAGATGCTAAAGCTAGACTACATGTAAAACACTGCTTTCTGGAAGAGCACAACAATGCAGGCTAATACCAGTGACAGCGCAAGGTTAATCCTACCTTAAATATATTTGTATACATACTTCTTGAAATTCATTCTTTTATCGGTTGAATCTATCTGTCGATTTGTTTATTGTTCTAAATTTTAGTGCTTTTGTCTGTATCAAGGCCAGTGAGGAATAATACAGATTTTACCTTATCTTAAATCTCATCTTATCTTAAGCACAAACAGGAGCAACCCGTACGTGTAAACACAAAATAAGTGTGCTTAGCAGAATAAGGTTACCAGCCAAAATACAATGTCAGATGTACCATTTATGACTGATATCCTGCCCCTTTTTCCTCAGCGGAACATTTTTAAGCAATATTTCCTGCTTAAGTAGCTCTCTCATGTCTACAGGGTCCAACTTCATAGAGCATCTTCAGCAGAAAATATTGCTTAAAAATATTCTGCTAGCCTAACAGGGATACCAGTCACAGATCGTACAAGTGGCATGGTGACTTGGCTGGTAACCTCATTCTGGTAAGCATGATTTTGTTGAGCTTATCTACTTTTAGTGCTTTAAGCAGGACCCAATTTCATAGAGCTGCTTAAGCACAAAAAGTTTGCTAAGCACAATAAAATTGTGCTTACCAGAATAAGGTTACCAGCCAAACTACCATGTCATGGGTACAATTTGTGACTGGTATCCTGCTCATTTCTGCTTAGCAGGAAATTGTTAAGCATTGTTTTCTGCTTAAGCAGCTCTATGAAATTGGGCCCTGTACCTGCCTCCAGAGAAATAACTTCCGCCTAATTTACTGCCAAAGTTGAGGAAACACCAACCCTCAACCCCCCGAGAACCTGTTGCTTACTTGCAAGTGTTTCGCTTGCCACAATCAAAACACCTGTAAGCCCAACAGGAACATGGCAGAATTCTCTAACCAAACATGCACGTACATGTATCAACAAGCCTGTAATTTCATCTTTGAGATGACAAGGCCATTTCCATTATGCAAAGGGCACTTCCATTGGAAATCTTAAAGGTAGGACCATAGTATTGGATTTTTCTAAAATTAATGACCATAAAAACTTACTTGGTGAGAAGCACTGCAGCTATTGATAACAAAATCTATTATATGAGAAAGAATTCTCTTCGAAGTAATAAGGTTTTGATAATTTTTCACCCAAAGACTTTTCCTGAGAAACGATTCATGCATGAATCGTTTTTCTTATTTCTGAGAGTTGAAGTCCGTTTGCAAATGCTGCGGAGAGAGATGCAGTTGGTACCCACTCTTACCTCGCTAAACGTGAATTGATGCAACATTCTTGTGATACAGTACACCGTAACAGTTTTTTGCTGTTTTCCCAACAAGTAGACACTGTAATCAGCTGTTTTTCACGTGTGACTTTTATTGTATCTTTCTTTATAATGTTGCCTATAAATCAGAATTACTTTGACAAAAACCAATTGAGGACCCTACTTTTAAAGTCTAAGGGAAAATTTTGAAGGGGCATCAAGGCCAGGACCAGGGCACCAGTCTCTGTGTAAATCTACGCTTGATGTCAGCATTTTTGCATTCAGTAATAAGTAATGAAATTTTCACAGATTGTTTGTATGGTGTATTCATTGAAAAATAGGGTAAAGTGATACAATACATTCTTCCCCAAAAACATAAATTGCACTTTTTTTCTAATCAACACAGTGTTTTATAGATTTAAGAACTGCAAGTCTAACGATTTCTCTCCATGGTGTTATCACAGTCTAAGTATTCAAATCAAGGTCAATTCAATGAATATTCATGACATGCTAATTAGGAAAGTTTCATCAGGACTATCCTGTAGTAACGGTAACTCATTGTGTATGACTCTGCTGCAGCCAAAGTTTTCACACTGGCTACAAACCTGGCATACGTTTGAGTGTAATTTCACAAAAAATCACCATTTCATCGTTCAAAGGTATTTCTTATGACAGAAACCTATACTTTTTTGAAGACGTGGACTTTCTGAAGAAGCAAAGTCAATTATTAAACTTTTCTTGCATACATCATCAAAGACAAACTTAGCTCAATGCAACTCCTACGGGCTTTCTGTAAGAAGTGGAGCCAGTTCCTGTGAAGTGGGCGTGGCTTAACAGTGGAAATACGTCACACTTATACAAAATTAGTGTCAGTTTCACACAAACAAAATATTCATGACATGCGAGTACATTGCAGGTTCAATTTATTAATGAACGATCTCATACAATGCAAGTTGCTGGAGGGATTAAATTAAATGAAACATCATCTCATCTACACTGAAAAAAATTACCATCCAAATTTCCCCACCCAGAAATAACTGAAGGTCATGTGACATTGGTAAAGTATTGTGGAATGTCGTGGTCGAGCGGTCTAGAAGATCGGACTCAAGCTCCGGACCTCGTCAATGGAGCGTGGTTTTGAATCCCGGTCATGACACTTAAGTGTCTTTGGGTAGGACACTCAACCATAAATTGCTTCTCTCAACCTTGGTTTATATTTATTGGGAACCTGGGAGGGCTGAGACAGTTCTATGATGGATAAACCCCTAAGTGCTAATATATAAGCAGCTTGAGTATGCTCCCCAGGAAGTTGAAACTATTTGAGAAATGGTCTAAGTATGCCTCATAAACAGGGATGATAATACTGTAAAGTGACTTGATCTACAATCCCGGCCATAATTATCTCTTTGGGACCCTGCCCCCTGGCCCCGTGGTCAAAGACGGCTCCCCTTGTGTGGTCTGCGCTCCAGCAAATGCAAAATCTGTCCTAGCGCCTTGACAGCCATCCAATGCCATACAAAATTGGTCCTAGGTCATACAACCAACCATCCAATGCCACACACAATCTGTCCTAGGTCCTCCACAGCCATTCGATGCCATACAAAATCTGTCCAACGTCCTCCACAGCCATCCAAACCTTATGCAAAATCCATCCTAGGTCGTCCAACCCACTGTCCAATGCCATGCAAAGTCCATCCTAGGTCGTCTAACTAGCTGTCCAAAGCCATGCAAAATCCTTCCCAGGCAGCTGGCTCAAAATTCATCAACTTCTTACAATTTATCAAAATGTACAGTAAACCTTCTCTCAGCAATTCATTCATACGGTAACAATCTCTCTGTGAGTCCAACTAAGACTGGCCAGGCATGAATATTCATGACATGCTAATTATAGGATGAATGTTTTAAAGAAAATGTTTTTAAAAATACTTACCTCTGTTTCCTCTGTAAGTCTATGAAGGCCTGCATTCTCACGCTGTATCCCGTTGAGATTGGCCAGTAGCACCTGCAAGGTGTTAGCACACACAAAGGTCAAAGGCTGCATGAATACTCATTAAGAAATTTGCATATTTATGTTAGCAAGGTGTTAGCACACACAAAGGTCAAAGGCTGCATGAATACTCATTGAGAAATTTGCATATTTATGTTAGCAAGGTGTTAGCACACACAAAGGTCAAAGGCTGCATGAATACTCATTAAGAAATTTGCATATTTATGTTAGCAAGGTGTTAGCACACACAAAGGTCAAAGGCTGCATGAATACTCATTAAGAAATTTGCATATTTATGTGTCCTAAAAAGAATTTTACAAACGCGAGCACCTGAGGTTGTTATTCAGACCAGGCTATTAAACGTCCCTGAACAATAAAACAAATTGACAAGATCAATATCCAGATCGAATACCAAATAGAAAATTTGTGATTCTTTTAGCTTGCCTATTTTTATTGCCATGACTCCAATATAAAAAAGCACAAATTGCTGGCAGAAGAAAAAACCATCTGTAATGTTGTTTTCCCTCAAATCTGTCCACCAAATTCGATGATAATTTTTACAGGTTTTTTTAGTATGTGTGTTAATTGACCACTAGAGGATGGGAATAAACTTACTCTCCAAAATAAAAAGAATTTTAAAAAAATGACTGTCACTTTAAGTTGTCACCAGATGACCGGAAGTAATATGACATGTTTGCGTTAACCCTAATAAGGTTGTTTTGTGACATTGACTTAAAGAAGCTGATTTCAGATGTGATTGGAGATTAAAGGGGCTGTGTAGTCATCATGATCCTGATCAAAGCAAGCCTGTGGCCGTACATGGAATTATGAACTCTAACCCAGTAACTGCATATATACATGTAAGCGTGCTCTCCATATAGATTTGATACCGTGGGTGTGTGGCCACCTGCAATAACGGGGTGAGAATTCCCTGTACAGCCGCAGGCCTGCTTTGATCATGACGACAAGGCGGCTACGGCTACAGCTGTTGCTAACGGTGTTGCTAAGGGCAGCCTATGCTTCAATGCATGTTAACAGGGTGACAGCCACAGTCGCTAATTCGGGAATAGCTCGAGGAAAAAAAAGGTATTATATTGTACCTTGTTCTCTTCCAAAACGTCGACCAGCTCAACTTCTTTAGCACCTGGATAAAGACAAGAAACAAGAATCTCAACTGGTTTGATATATAACACCGGACCTGCCAAGATTTGCAATCAGGCAGATTTTGTACAAGAATCAGGGAGACATTCTACATTCAACATAGCAGAAAAAAAGTTGCAATGCTCAAGGAGATTTTCAAATTTGCTTATCACGACATGGACAGATTGGTCTGTTTTAAGGGAACTCTCTGCAGAATCAAGGAGAAGTGGCAGCTCTGCAGGTGCATCAATGTTAATTGTTAGAGCAAAAGGACACACAGATGAAATTCTTCGTAACCACAAGAATTAACTAAACCGTTAAAACCAACTTTGCAAAAAAAAAAGTTAGTGGCCTGCATTTTCGATCCTAGCAGAGTCTTTCTCGAAGGCTAAATGACAAGACTACAAACATAAACAGGTATAAATCAACTGGTTAAAGTTTGGTCACACTTGGACCTGCAATTCCTCCAGATTAACGTACTGGCGCTCTACCAACTGAGCTATCTAGCCCAAATGTTGGCGCTCTCCCAATTTTGTCAATTTTGTTCGGGGGGGGGTGCTATTCAGAAACCATTTAACCTGTAACTGCTGTGTAGCCAGGGATCACACCCAAGTTTACGATACAACCTAGGAAGTGGCAGCAAAGGGATCACCTTAAGGGGATGCAACTTTTTATTTCAAATATCAAGTTTCAAGTCCCGCTCTAGTCATTTCTCTTAGTTTAACCCAAAATTATTTAAAATGTACCCAGTCAGTTTCCCTTGTGGTTTATTACTTGAAATGTTAAAATACTTCCCTCAGATGTTACACACAGGCCTGTGCACTTTTCGGGTGATTGTGGAAATCTTACACCAAGTGCAGTTGGTTTTTAGAATAATTTGGTAACCAAATAATCGGACTTGAGATTCAAGGGAATAAATTTTGATCTTGAAAAAAACTGCCGATTGGAATCTGCCTGTTGACAGGGAATGGATTACTCATTGCAAGAGAAGACCTTCCAGCTTGGACGTTAGAATTTGTCCATGATAAACAAAACAAATTGTGCGAAGCTTGTGCAAGAATTATTGTTAATGCTTCGTTATCTTCTGGAACAATTCAAACCAACAACAACTATTAAGCATGGGTGAGACTGTATGAGAATTAAGAATTTTAAAAAAAAATTGAAAAAAAAACCTCTTTGGCGGGAAATGAAGCTCCCAGAATAAATACGATGTTATAATTCAGGCATTTATAGACTCTTTACAAAACGAGTAATTTACCGATTTGATCGTAACAAGAGTCTTTTATTTCTGTGACGGAAAGATTGCCTACTTCAAATAAACCTGAAGGCCAAGGGAGGTTAATGAAAAATCCAAAAAATCCGGGAAAAAGTCTTGGCAATTAACAGGCCTGTATAAGGTGTGACACCCTATTGTTTTATTTCATTTCATTTCATTTCATTCTGGTTGTGAAGACAAGTACCCTCAGAAAGCGAACTTTATCACTAGACAAGAACCCAATGGAGAGAAGACAACGAAGGAAGTTTCAGTTTCAGATGCGGGAGGAATACCCTTAGAGAATTATTACCTGAGAAAACCCACAGTCAGGTAGAGACTGAAAACCCAATCCACATAATGCCCCCCGGTGGGATTCGAACCGGGATCCTAGAGGTGGAAGGCAAGGAAAGATACCTCTACACCGACCTGACCACCCTTTTTTATTCTACCAAAGTTGAAACCGAGGACCTTAACAAAATGAATCCGTTACACACGAAGTGTGGACCTGAGAACAAAAGAAGTCCACATAGTGTAGGGACTTGAAACACTCTGTGGACTCACAGTGTTGAGGAATATGTTTTTTTCTAAAGTGCACAAGTCCACAGAGTGTATACATGCAACACATTAGCTGCGCTGCCTTACCTAGTTGCGCTCGTAGTGTCTTTACTGTTTGGCCGAGTTTGGTTTGCTGAGTCATGTGATGAAGCTTTTCCTCTTGGATTCGTGCCCCTTCCTGCCGCAGTTCCGTACAATCACTTGCCAGAATCTGAACCTGGTGGGATTAACATAAATCATTTTTTTATTGCCACTCCTGCAACTGGCGATTTTTCTGCCATTGCTATGATGAAATATAATATAATATAAGTTAACACAATATTCAGATACCATTTGATAATAATAGCATGCGCTTTAAGAAACTGTGGCTTGTGATGTTTGAACAAATTTACTGTATTTACAATTCATAAAATTTTGGCAGTGTCTACGAAGAGGAAGAATTGGGGGTCGGGTTTTTTTTTTTATTTTTTTTTTTTTAACAATCTCCTGTTCGAGCCTGTTCATCTACGATCAAAACACACCTCTTTAAATAATTTATTGCAAACTTCTTTCGTAAAGCACTTCAGAACATTTGTGTGAAGCGCTATATCAGTATGGGTCATTAATATTATTATTATGGGGTTGAACAAACAAATTTACCAGAGCGGGATTTGAACCAACAACCTCCGGATTAACGTACCGGCGCTCTACCAACTGAGCTATCCAGCCCTATGTTGGCGGTCTCCCTATTAGTCAATATCTTTGTTCGGAGGTGCCAGTCAGAAGCCATACAACCGTTAGCTGCCATAAAGCCAGGGATCACACCCAATTTTACGATACAACCTGGGAAGCGGCAGCCAGGGGATCGCCTTAATAATTATTAATTCAATTGTTCAAGAAAAAAACTATTTAACACTTTATAATGATGGATTAGAGAATATCCATTTACAGACTATAGCGACCTCAAATGGCTTGTATCAAAATACCCACAGCCGGCCGCAAACAGCTGCAATATTTGACCTACATGTAGTTCAGCTCAACAAAAGTACGGGTCGTGTCCTGAGTTGACAGTTTTCCGACGTAAGCAAAGAATCTACTTTTCTACACTTACCAAGCCAAATATTTGCTCTGTATTATTTAGCCAGACAGTTTTTCCAAGAAAAATTCTTCTAACAAATCAAGACTATATCTACCTTGTCTGGGCATTATATAGTGATGATATACAGAAATTGATGGACTCTAAAGAGTGTATTGGTTTAGGGGTTTTTTTTTCCTTTTTTGTATGTGGCCTATTTGGCCTTTAGACATGTATGAATAAACCTGTGCCCAATTTCATAGAGCTGCTTAAGCAGAAAATATTGCTTAACATTTTTATGCTTAGCAGAAATGAGCAGGGTACCGGTCACAAATTGTACACGTGACATGGTAGTTTGGCTGGTAACCTTATTCTGGTAAGCATCATTTTGTTGTGCTTAGCTAGTTTTTGTGCTTATAAAGCCGCTCTATGAAATTGAGCCCTGGTACCTGCAGGGCTAAATTTCATAAAGCTGCTTAAGAAGAAAATGATGCTTAAAGAGGGACTCAAAGATTTAATTCAGTTTTGTGATCCACTCATTTTCCAATACATAGAGTCCTTTAAAAAAACAAAATGGGGGACAAAGTACATGTACAAGACGGCAAAATCTTTAATCATAACTGAAGGCCTTATTGTTACATTCATCACACCTAAGTTAAAGGTCAAGACTTCCACACATCTGGTTCTTGAAAATGAAAAAAAAAAAACCCCAGACATGCTGGACAAATCCTCCAGAATGTTTGTACATTGCTCCCACTTCGTGTGGACACCTCTTTTGATTAGATCCTAGCCGTCAAGTGTCTTACCTCTTGTCTCTCACTTTGCACGACTCCTTCCATCTCTTGTACCCTCTCCAGAAGCATGGTGTGGGAGTCTTCCAGGCTTGAGCGGAGACTAGTCTCTCTGGCAATTTCCTCTCTTAGCTACGGACCAATTAAGATGGTGAGACAATTATCATCGGCAACGATCCTTGAAAGGAGGGATGAATTATTATTATCATTGTCATTATTACTATACATTTCTGGTAATGAGACCAAGGATGCCTCATAAGTGAACTTGGTCACTGTAGCTCGCGAGCCTGAGGAAACCTGTGAACGAGCTATGTGAACCAGAAACACCGGGGTTAAGCCCTACTCTTCTACGATAAGTGTTCTGAGTTCTTGCACTACCAATCCTACATGTAGTATATGGGCCTCTCGGCTTGGTATCCCATCCTAACGACAAAGCATCTATGGTAAAGTAGCTTGTTTAAGGACACAAGTGCCTCGACCAGGACTCGAACCCACACATTGCTAATTGTAAATATCAGAGCTTGAGTCTGGTGCTCTTAACCGCTCCCCCATACACACCACAATATAAGTATGGTAATAAAAAACAAGTAACAAACCACAACGGAAACTGGTTAGGTAAAAAACAAATTTGTATAATATTGGGATAAACCCCAAATAATAAAAAAACAAAAGAACATTTTCTGTTAACATTTATTTCCATTTTGTCTTTCTCGGAATAAACGTGTACATTGTGTACATTGTATTGTGACAGGAAACCAACACGTACTGTAGTAATGCATGATCTCCCAAAAACCAAACAATATTCTCAGTAACAGGCTGGTCAAAATTTACTCCGGCTAAAGTGGTTCTAAGTCCAATATACGTGTATGTAGTGCTGATGGTGGTGAAAATAATGCCATGTCTGTGTATATATTTCCGGTGTCAGAGATCGAAATCTACTCCGGTCTGCAGGCATGAGGACAGTAATTTTAACATCAGGCCAGTAAACTTACAACTGGATGAGTCCCGCGGTCTTAATAATTTTGTTCAAATGTTTACTTTCATTCCTGTCAAATATATTTCAATTCTATTATTGACTATTGAAGAATATTTACCGACAACTGAGATTAATCTTAAAACTCTAAGTGCTTGCTCAACTAAAACAATTCAAATATTAAGCATATTTTTTTTCTCATTTCAATACTGGTCTTGTAAAAAAATAAATGGAGGTCCTGTAAACTGTGTGAGAGCTACCAGCCCTGCTGTCCTTGTGAATCTACTCCCAAAAATTTGAGCCAAGAATGTCCATAATACACAATGAATTTTGTACATTAAACTCATTCTCCAAAAAGATGAGGTTCTCGAGATGAATTTTACTGTGGAACAGACTCAATGTTTCCACATTTCAGTTTTCTTTTTCCAGGCCTGGATTTTCATCTTTGAGAGGGCCAGGTCCATTTTCATTTTACAAAAGGGCACTTCCATTGGAAAATCTTATAAGTCTATGGGAAACTTTTGAAGGGGCACCAAGGCCAAGACCACGGGGCAACAGAGGCCGTGGCCTCTGTGTAATTCCAGGCCTGTTTTTGCATTCAAAAGCATAGGACCTAAAAATAACATCAAAGTCAATCTGTGGGTTTCCTCCAATGAAGGCAACCCTATCCAATCTAAAAACTGACCTCATTCCTTTAGATGCCAAATTCAAGGCCATTCCCTCAACACCCCAGTCCTAATTGGGAGGTAATCAAGAGTTTAAATCCACTGACCTGCTTAGCGTGTTTCTTCTGCAGGGTACCACTCACAAACGAGTGCATTACGCCACAGTTTGGCTGGTAAACCTGTTTCTGCTAAGCACCGAACTATCAAGCTATGCAAATTCGTGTGCTTAGCAGAACTATAAAATTGCCACAGTCATCATACTAATATAAACTAATTAAGAGCAACACGACCGTGAGTGGCAACACAGCCACTCAAATTATTTCCCAATTATTATCAATCGCAACGAAAGCGAAAAAAAGTGTTGCGGCAAAGGGCAAATTAATGAAAATCGTTGAGATTTTCACTGTCAAAGTACCACCTTTCTTGCTTCTTTATCGCTCTACTGACCGGATATTCTGAATCGCAGATCAGGTTAGTTTCGGCAACTTGACAGAACCCAATATTATGGCCGTAGAAATCAATCTACAGGGGCTTAGAAATCTGACACTGACTGGAGCAGAGTGTGATATCTTCCGAGATTAACTGATTAACGGACAACAGATGGTTTTAATTGGCCGAGACAAGCCGGACAATGCCTCGTTACTCCAGATGTAATTAGCTAAAAACACTGCCTGTACAGAGAATCCACACCCTGTACTGTAGCCGCTGAACAGTGTGTGTGTGTAACAAAACGGTCGTTCTCAGAATTCGCCCAGTTGGTGTTTGTATGGATTAGGAGATCTTATCTTTTAAAAACAATGCCATCTGGATAGGTTTTAAATGATTAAATTCATCTGTACAGGGCTTGAGTTTTACACGAGGCCCCTTGGTTTTAATGTCAGGCCAGTAAACTCAAGACTGCGAAGACTCGACAAGCATGACAAGTCCAACTGTCTTGTATTTTTCAATTGACTTTAATAATAACACCACACTGTGTCATAAGAAAAACAAGTTATGTTCAAATGTTGTCTGATACATGTAAATACCGTTCAACTCTGTTGAGTATACATCTACGGAGGTGGTTTCTGAACAGTACAGGAAGATGGTGAGGATGAAGTATACAATGTAAAAGACAACTCACTGAGATCAATCTTCTCTTACATGTCTTCGTGATTGTTTCAAATCAAAACAGTAAAAAGTATGCTCAACTGTAATATCAGCAATTTTATTTTTTCCATTTTGAATCTGGTCTTGTAAGAACAACATTCTGGTCAAGTAAACTGTTTTGAGCTACCAAGCCAAGTGGCCTTGTTGAATTTCCCCCAAAAATGTGAGTCCTGCTGTATTGTAACTCAGCCTACTGGCTGCAAAAAACCCCCAGATTTTGGGATAAGCCAATAAAATACTAGTTTCACTTGACCCCGGTTCGAACCGCAAACCGGGATATTGGGAATTCAGCCCCTACCGAGGCCCAATTTCACGCCACGGCACGGCTCATAGAATCACATGCTTTACAGGGCACTGTAAGCGTATACATCCGCAGGAAGCTGCGCCATGAAATTGGACCCTGATTGTGAGGGTTAACCCTACGCAAGGTTTTCCTCCCACATCTAAACAACTGGCATTGCCTCTCTGATTTTTCTCCTCACATGCATCTTCCGGCCTGCCAGTCACACTGCTAGTCCCTTGTCAGGGTCCCTTGTTTCGTTATCAGAAAGATACAACAATAATACAAAAGTAAACAACGTCCTTTAAGATGCTCTTGATAATCTATTGTGCAATGGATTACGGGGTCTCAAGGCTTATAAACATTCAAGTATACATATTCAAGACTAAGTACAAGATTTGTAGTCTTCAAGGGGGGGGGGGGAAACAAATTATTTCAATCTTGAAAGCTCGCTGATTAAAACATTTATATCAATGCAATCCTCCGGAGTAAACTGTCCTTCAGTGACATCTAGCTTTACTGTCACTGGGGAGATATTAGCATTTGATGACCTTTCTTTAAAAATCGTGTTTGAGGGAGTCACGGTATTAACATTTAAAGTATTTATTTCATTGTCTTTCAAGGTTCTCTCCGTGCATCTACAAGGTAGAGTATCATGCTGATATGCGCCAATTACGGGCCAAACCGCACGATTTGCGGCCGATACGCAAAGTCGGGCCATTAACTGTTTTTCACCTTCATACCGCAGAGGTCCTTCTGGTTTGCAAGCAATTTGCAACAGCTTAACTCTATTTTCTCAAAATATTTGTTTCTTTTCTTTTGACTTCCGATTGAACTCACACAAATCATCAAGCTAAAAACCATTTAGAATGCTTCCGATTGCACAGTAGGGCTTTTGAAACAAGTAAACACCATGGTAAAAAACAAACATTTCAAGAACCCTTTCAATTCAGCGGGCTTATAGACCAAACTTCCAACATTTTTGGTCCGGAATGCCCCCGGTTTTGAAAAATTCCCGGGGGAGAACCCTAGTCTTGCTCCCCCATTTTAGGGGTTGTTCTTGACAATTATTTTGCAATTTGTTTGCTGCATCTGTATGATGTTTTGGTAGAGTGTTTGTATTTTTGCAAAAAAATAGTTAGTGGCCTGACGTTTCGACCCTAGCTGAGTCTTTCTCGAAGTCTAAATGACAAGACTACAAACATAAACACGTATACTGATGTCACAAAAGCAGCCAAGTGGAAATAAATGAGAGATGAAAGCCATAGAGAAAGCAGGAGGCTGAACAGAGAGGGGGTCAACGAAGGGGGGGGAAGCGGCTGTACATTTATCACAATTTATGAGGAAAAGTGAAACCTTTCTTAAATTATAAAACCCCTCACAAATACTCAATTGTTGACAGACTGGAATGCAACCTTAAACACGAGTCCACAGAGCATTCAACAAACCGCAACAAATTAACAGAAACCTGTGACAAAATGTCCAATTGAGAGCCATCGAACCTATCATAATATGGGGCGAGGAGAACATCACAGCCTCTCGTTAGTGACACAATTATTATTATAAAATATCTTTCAGGTAATGAAGAAAAGGTACCCTAAATGGTAACTAGCACTGTGACCCAATGGCCTGAAGACACCTGTCGGTATTATTACTTTCTGGTAATGAAACCAAGGATGCCTCATAAGTGAACTTAATCACTGCAGCTCGCAAGTCAGAGGAAACACTGCTACATGTTAAGTAAGTGAACCAAAAACACACAGGGGTTAACCCCTACTCTTCCACGATAAGTGTTCTGGGTTCTTTTATGTGCACAACTACCGATCCTAGTACAACTGCTCAATGTCCCATCCAAAGGACAAAAGCAATTCAAGGACACAATTAGTGCCACGACCGGGACTCGAACCAACACTCTGTTAACAAGAAACACCAGAGCTTGAGTCCGGTGTTCTTAACCACCCAGCCACGACGACGACACGCCACAAAGAGTGAGAGAAATGTGTAGAGAGCAATGATGAAATGTCAGAGCTCTGAAAACGATCAGAGCACACTGATCGAAACGTCGAGTTGTTACACACCACCAGTTCTGATCAGAACCACCACAACTCAAACAGAGGTTATCACATTGTGTTAACACAAACCTTACTACATGTAGAATAAATTCCCAGTTTTAGACAGTGAGAGAAAAACCCAAAATAGAGAAAAACCAGGACCCGATTTCATAAAGCCTGTAAGCACAAAAACGTGCTAAGCACAGAAAAATCTTGCTTAGCAGAAACAGGTTGCCAGCCAACATTCCATAAAGTTTACATTGTTGCCACTGGTACCCCGCTCATTTCTTGCTAAGTAAAGAAATTTGCCCAGCAGAATGTTCTGCTTAATAACAGCTTTACATGAAATTGGGCCCATGTCGGGACTGAAAACCCAATCTACATACAAGGCTTCAGTCCGGGATTCGAACCCGGGGTCCCCATAGTGAAAGTCCGAAGTGGAAGAAACCACTGAGCAACCTGAATGATCGGCGATAGCCCTATAGAACGACCTGAACTCACACTTTGAACAAAAAAACATATTTATTATAAATGGTAAGGTACATACCTCAGTTATTCTCTTACTCAGCTTCTGCTTGCTCGACAACAGCTCTTCATACGCTACGGCCAACTCCGACTGAAGTAAAAAGATACAAAACACATGGACAATGTACTTCTTTAATCCTCCGAAACTACCAATTGTACACTACATGTATTTGTTCTGGAGGATCTGCACTTTTCTTCAAACATTCCACGGTTTTAATTGAACTTTTTGTCTATATTCCTGATCATCAGCAGGGGTTTATATTTTCCTGTGACGATAGGGCAGGGACGATGAAGAGTTTGGATCTCTCTTGCTTGAATATCACAAGTACTCACTTTAATACTTCATCGTACATTTTGTACATGTCCAGGCCTCACCCTTAACACTAGCCCAGCGTACATTGTCTAGTAAAAGCTGCTATGGGCTAGTAAACAGCCACTTCTCAAATCGGCCTGTGGGCTACGAAAAACTGCAACCTACTTGTTTATAATGCTCATATTTCTTCCTTTTTTCAGATGTGGATAGTACACTTTAAAAATGTGTTAATTCATTTCTGAGTGTGTGAATGTAACTTCATTTAATAATAATAATAATAATGGACATTTGTAGTGCACCTTATCTGTCAGAAAGACACTCCTGGCGCATAGAAAAGAACTCTGCTAATGACGGTACTTAAAAAGCTAAGACTGAACAAATGGGCTTTCATTTGACCATTAAACTGGTTGCGCTTGCTAACTGTGTATCATAGATACATGGGTACATCAGAGAGATTAATTTACAACAATGTTTAAAATCGGGGCCTACTAAAACTACCTAGGGGCAAGCGAAACGCCAAGTTTACAAGAACAGTGGGCTAACGAAAAAGCTGAAGCGCAAGGCTTGAAGTTGTAACAACTGCACATGGCTTTATATTTGCGTAGGGACAATAAGGCAATCTTTCAATGGAAAGAGAACCGCTTCATTAGCACACTTAATACAAAGGACAAGGCCATCACAAGGACCAATTATCATGGTTTTTGTGATGGAGAATTCTGCACCAACATGTAAGTTCCACCATTCTCTGCTTTCTGGGCAGCACAAAATTTCCGGGCTGGTTGTATATATTCATACAAAGTCTTGTTGGAAATTTAAAATGTAGTTTTGCCTAAAATGCTATAGTTTTAGAGAAATGAGTAAAATAACTAGTTTTGTTCTCGCAAATCAAAATCCAATATTTGGAATTAGTGAAAACAGCAATGGAGTTTTTCGCCATTTTCTCAAACTCCAACAACTGATTGAGTTTAAATGTTCACAAAGGCCTAAGTTACAAAGTTCCTGTAATTACATTGCGTATAACCTACATTTTTGGGTTAAATAGAGTGCAGATACCATGGGTACTGGTCTTTGACAAGTGCCAATGTTGGCCACATAACTATAGAACGCTCAGTAAAAAGAAGTATTCGCTACAAATGAAAACGCTTCTCGCTGACCTATAAAAATGCACTTAACACGCTTAATTTACATGCACACTAAGCGCAAGGATTTTTCTGCTACCATACACGCCATAACCAGAACAATAAAACAAGGAGCAATGAAACAGGAGGGCAAAAATGCCTCCGACGTCCGTATGAAAATTCAGACCCAGATAATAGCTATTTGATATTTAATTTAAAAATCACCCTATTTTAAATCTGTACCGCTCCTGCAAGCCCACATAAGTACACCAAGTGTACGTCATGCACGCACTATGTATGAGTAGAGCTCTCTGCTAATGTATTTTTCATCTTATATTTTTACAGATTTAATGCATGATTTCCCACCGGATTTTCCAAACAGGCATTAAGGACGGAACTGACTCTGTGTTATTGTACATATTATATATATATAAACTTACAAATTTGCTAAAGGTTTTTTTGTTTTTCTAATTTTCAAATATCATAACTTCAGTGCTTCCAGTCTGTTTTTTTCTTTTCTTTTTCTTTTTGGTAGCTCATGCTAGGTGTAGCTTGACAGCAGACGTCAATTCACTTCATATAAAACCACCGTACGTAAGATCAACGCTGTCAGAAATTTCATTTCAGCACAAAGATGGCTCCACCAAACGTCGCCCATAGCAGACAAGTGACAATCATATCTGTCACTACTTAATCCGCTCAGACGAGACATCAAATCTAAAATCCTCTGCAAGTCCACGCTTTCTTAACGAGGATCTCTGTCATCGAAGGGCACTTAGTGGATTTACGTTTACGTACTCGGGTGATTTAGGAGGGGTTTTCTATAAAAAAAAATTATCTGAGATTACGTTCCTGTCAGTGAATCTAAAAATACAATCGTTCCAGGCTCCTGGAGACAGAAAGTTACACGGAGACTTTTTGACTGGAGAAAGATAGTGACAGTGTTTGGTCAATCTTCTATTATGGTAAGAATGATCGTTTACAAAAGACAAAAAATATTTACATTATAAATGAAAATCCTACAAAATAACAGGGAGGATGCCACATGTGTAGACAGGGTATGTGTACATTTATTACACAGATAAATCATTGAAAGAGTTAGAGGCTGTGGCTTGATGTTGACAATAGGGGGGGGGGGGGGAGGCGGGTAATTTTACAAATTCAGCAACAATGCATTGCGTAGTAGGGGGATGAGGGGGTGGAGGTACATGTAGGAGGGATACATGTAGGAGGGCCTGGGGACAGGGGGACAGGAATAATTTCCTGACAGGTTTTGTTCAAATTTCTTAAGTTCCTTTCCTTCCCAATTTTCATTTCATTAAAACCCTTATAGACTTATGACATTTTCGCCAGCATGTGGGTTCAATCTTCCCATGTCCTCATCTCCTATCACTTCAATTCAATTTAATTCAATTATATTATTACTATATTATATTTTTACATTAATCACAGTTTGCAAATAAAAAGTGAAATTCATTTCTCAACCATGACCGCACACCAAATTCTTTGGCCTTAGATACTTAAGACTGGAACCCAGTGATAATCACTTGTTATTAGGACAAACTGGCCCCAATCCTTCTGAATCCTTCACTTTGACAATTGGAAGAAAAAGATAAGAAAAATTTGAAGAAAAAAAGATCAAGGAATAATGAGGAGATCCTCACATGATATTAGGCTACACTTTACATTCTAGGTGAACAGAAAAAAAAATGGAATGTGCAGTACATCCCCTCAGCGTGCCTGGAATTACACGGAGGCCATGGCTTCTGTTGCCCCAGTCTAGGCCTTGATGCCCCTTCAAAAGAGTTTCCCACAGACTAGCAGGCCTTGAACTTCGCTCTTGAAGGGGCACGGCAATTTTCCTCTGGTAAGGGGCACTCTATGAGGACAATGTAAAGTTGTATTGGAACTTTGCAAACGGCACCACAGCAAAAGCACAGGGCACCACGGCAATTGCTGCTGGGTGCCGTGGGTTATTTCGAGGCCTGGACTAAAATTTCCACTAGCAGTGCCCTTAGAAAACGTATGTGCCCCTGCCCTCTCTAAAGGTGAAATACCAAGTCTGCCCGAGTAGGAAGCACAAATGAACTACAGGCACTTTCTTCTTGATTTAACTCCACACAGTTTCTCCAGTATAAACATTTGAAATTTTCCAAAAGGACCGGTTTCTTTCTCTAAACCATTGCAGGGCTCGAGTTTGACACTGGACCACAGGCCCGAGGCCAGTGATTTTAGCCCCCAGGCCAGTAAACTCATGACCCGACAAGTCCAGCAGTCTTGTGGTTTTCAATTGAATAATAACACCTCACTGTGAAATATCTTTCACAGAATGAACCGATGTTCAAATGTTGACTTTGAGTGCTCCAGGGTACAATGTAAATACAATTCCTTTTGAGTATCAATGTAATTCTGCCAACCCATGAGACAAATAAGATAAATCTTCTCTGAGTGCTTGTGCAAGTAAAAAGAATACACTGTGAAACTGTGTAGAAAGCTCTTCCTCATTATAAAGATTCTGGTCTTGTGAAATCAATTCTGGTCCAGTAAATATTTTGAGCAACAAGTCCTGCAGTCTTGTGGAATTTTACCACAAATTCAAGCCCTGCATTGAATATGGTTTAATTGTTTTTACAAAGCACGATTATGTCGCAGAATAATGTTAATTTCATGAGAATCAATTTAAATTTTGTACTTCGGACAAGAAGTATTCTTGGTGTTTTTCCTGATTCAGCAAGAAACCAATATTGTTCTTAATTTCTTCTGAACATCTTAGTGTCCAGTATACGTACACAATGTTTACGTTCGTAAGTTGTATCCATACAAATCTTTCTGTATAGAGCTATAAATGTTGAACAATGACTCGATTCTTTAAAAGTTTTAAATTCGTACCTTAGCATTAGTTGCAGCCTCCAGAGCAGAGCTGAGTCTCCGTGCCTCATCTTCAACTTCATTCCGAACCTCGAGAGCGTCCTTCCATTCCTTTCGTGTCCTCGCCAGCTCCTTATTAAACCTCCTGAGCTCATCTTCATGCGCCTCTCTCAGCTCGGCTAACCTCTCGTCACCATCTCGAGTCACCAGGCGTTCTCGCACTGACAGATCTCTCTCAGCCTGCAGAGCGCACAGATTCAGTTTCAAAGTCTGGATCTGGCTCTCGGTGCGACACAGCCTCGCGACGAGGGCCTCGTAGTGCTTTCGCAGAACATCGACTTCAGCTGTCGCTGGGAGGAATGGCACGACCGGCTGCACCGGGTCGTTCTCGGGAGAACTGTCGGAGGTAGGGAAACCGAGGTCGGCTAACTGACGGACGAGACTTCTAGTTTCAGTCTCTGCCGTGTTGAGCTTCTTCTGCAAGAGGTTGAACGCCTGCGTCGTTGGTGATTTATCGACGGAGGCTTGGAGTCTCGAGGGTGGAATTACTTTGTGCGACATGACAGTTTACAAATGTTTTACCCCCTAAAATAGATCTCTGGAGCTGGCATGATGAATTGATTCCTTCAATTTTAGAGACTGTAATGAAACATCCATTCAGAGTAGGTTTCAATTAAATACGACCGGATCCAAGTCAGGCATCATGAGATTTACCTGCAAATCAAATCAATCAAATATAGCATGGATTATTCCAATTAAAGAAATGTTAACAAAGACAAAAACCAACAATCAAATGATATATTGCTTTTGGTAATAATGAGTGAAACAGTGGTGGCTGGAAATGCAAATTCTTTACAAATAACCCTAAGTTTAGGGGCAGGGGTACACACAAAATGTAGCACACTGACGTCCTACCACCAGGGCTAGGGGCAGGGGGTAGGCTTTTCACATGGAATACCCTTCACATGATGTCACTCTCAGATAATAAATGTTGCGATAGTTGTTTTTCTGTACTGTACTGCAGTCACTAGTCACCTTCCTATCTAATCTATCATCTATAATTTATAATTTAAGCTCTTTTATTTTGAATATAAAAATTACCATTAACTTATATTAATTTTATATTAAAAGAGCTATATTATTATTATAAAACTTTAAAAGGGCAGTGTATATGTACATGTGTATACTAAAACAACAAGTGCTGCTATCCACAAGCACAACGCGTGACCGCAAGTCCACAGTCTGTTGAGTTTAATTTCTACACAACTCTTTTGCTCGTCGCTGTAGTATGACCATGGAGGAAGGATGGTATGACGAGCATGATGGATGGAGTAAAAAAAACCACATGATTCATAAACTACACTCTCTAACTAAGTCTAAAATAGAGTTCATGAACAGGTAATATTACCTCTCTGACTCTAGTAGTCAAACTCAAAGCTAACGTACTACAGAACTAGGAAGTGTAAACATCGATGTTCACATAAACGTACTCAGTCAGAGAGAAAGAGAGACGTGTAATTAACGACGTTCAGACGTTAGGACAGTTATGCGATGTTTACAAAATACAAACATCATTACTTACTAAAATTAAAAACATGCTAAACCAAATGTTGTATTTGTAACACTTATGATCGTTTGAGGGCCTACAGGTAAAATATATGGTTACTCAAAGATACTTTCACTTGTTAAGCACTCAATTCAAACAATAAAGTAACATATCAGCTTACCAAATCACGAATTTTAGTTACAAACTAGTTCGCTGTACAAACGTCGGTACTCACCTTCTGACACTGACAGTCGCCATTTTGGTTTCGAATTATCCGCTTTGCGCATGCGTTCTTTCTGGGGCTGTAGATGGGTGCGTGGGTGTGGCGTTCACCCAGCAGGCCCAAAAAGACCCTTTTTACTTTTCTTTTTAAAACTCAAACAGTAGTCATTGGTTTTCGTCTGTGGGTTAAACTCAGAGTATTTTTTCTTGAAAGCAGACAGAATATATAAATTCTTTCAAAAAACATGTGCTCTCACTGAAACTGGCCTCAACTTTAAAATGCTGCCCCAGTCTAAAAAGTAAATAGCAAATCAAAACGACTTGTGATAAAACAAAAACATTGGTTTGTAAATTAGAATCACTTTCAATATTTAGTGTTTTACTACTTCATTTTTGTTCTGTTTGTCGGGGATGGGTGACTTTTATTTTATTAAAACACAATTTTTGTGTGTATTTTCTTATTTTTTCTTTCTGTTTTTTTTCTTCTTTTCTTTTTTCATTTCAGCTCACCAATTATGTTTTATCAAATGGTGAGAATTTGAGGATTGATTTTTTTCTTTGACATTCAAAAATGAAAATGTCTCTCTACACTCCGAAGTGAAAACGAAACGCAAAAACAAGCTTTCGTAGAACGATGGACTGGTCACCTAACAATAACTATCAAAATCTTCACCCAACTCCCCCAATCATGTCTTTACAGAATCCCTAAGCCATTTCGTAGTTTTCGATCCATACTCTTTATTGATCGCTATCGTCTCCTCTTTGAACTTCAAGCCCTGATGGCCTACCGTCTCTTCGAAGCGATCCACGGCGGGGGAGCTCATGCCCTTCTGGCCCATAGGTTGTTATCTACTAGTAACATCACTCTCGATTGAAGTGTGTTATTACACGGGACGATCATATCACACTTGCCCCAAGGGGAATGAGAGCAGCGTCTTCTTTAAATAGCAACTCGAGAATAATCCCAAAGTGTATTTCTTTTTAAGTGAAAATTCTATAATCTTGTGAAATTATACGCAAAGATGACCGGTTCGTCCGAATTCACGGTGTTTTGGTCAAAAGTCACATCTTAACGAACAATCAATCGTCGGACTCGAGCCGTCGCCAAACCGACGAGCGGTTTACCGCGTTTTCAGATAACAGGCCCCAGTTTCATAAAGCTGTTTTTGCACAGACAAAACTGTGCTCAGCAGAAACAGGTTACCTGCCAAAATACATTTACTATGTGATGTATATTGTCTCTGCCTGGTTCCCTTCTAAATTTTGCTTAGCAGAAAAAAACTTGCTGAGCACAGTTTTCTGAAAAACGGCTTTATGAAATCTGGCCAAGAGCCCAGTTTCATACAGCCTGTAAGAGAAAAACGCACAAACGAATGGTTCGATACACTACAACAGCCTCCCCCAAAAAAAAATAAAATAAAAATAAAATAAACACAAAATAAGAATAATAATAATAACAATAAATAAATAAATAATTAAAGACACATATAAATAAACAAATAAATAAATAAATAAATAAATACATAAAAATGTATAAACACAAAAGATTACAAAATTAAAAAACGAACTAAATAAAAAAAATTAAAGATAAGTAAACAACTAAATAAATAAGAAAGAAAGAAAGAAAGAAAATAAATAAATATATAAATAAATAGATGAACAAATAAATAACATTATATCTTTGCCCTCACTTGCTCCCCACCCGAAACTGTTTACGCCACAGCCCCTATATAATTACACTGTGAACTCAGTCTTTAAATGTCATTTTCAGATAGTTCTAGGATGTGTACTTAATTTAAATCGGACGAGGATTTATACCTTTCCCCCATGTGAGATTACTCGTTTGATTTATATCATAGTTACAACGGTAGCGAATGGAAAAACATTTAATTGGAGTAAAGTACGAGACCCTTGCTTGTTTGCCTCGTTTTTTCCAGGGGGATCTTCTTATTCTTGTTCTTCTTCTTTTCCTCTCTGTCCTCCTCCTCCTCCAACATCCCCCATCCCCCTCAACCCCCTCTCTTTATCTCTTTCTCTCTCTCTCTCTCTCTCTCTCTCTCTCTTTAACTTGCTATTTTACCCAATTCATTTCTTTTATTTACTTTTTAAATATTTCTTAGCGGTGTTCGTTTTTATTTCGAATTCTCACTCTACATGTTAATCCCTCGAAAAGCAAAGTTCACTCTTTCAAAATGCTCGTCCAAGACTTTCTCAAAATCAACTTTCATCAGAGGAACAGCTTCTTGTTGGGGAAGATTTCGCGTATGGACTTAGAGGTGGAGCCCAGATGGCAACTAATCCTTGTCAATCAAGAGTTTGAAAAAGGGGGAAACATGGACCCTGCCCCCCCCCCCGGAAAGCACTAGCCCCCACCCTTCCTAGTTATTAAAAAAAAAAAAAAAACAGGGCCCCACCGCTTCTGTCTGTCATGTAATTGTGCAGTCATCAAGTTGAAAACCTCTATAAAAAACACTGAAAATCATCTACAGGAACTTCGTCTTGTCTTACTGAAGCTGAAACCAGCAGCACCCATACGGTTTTCTGTTTTCTTTGATCCATGTCCCATAACCCCAGAGCCTCAATTCGTGTACCGTCCCCACGGATGTGCCCCTAAGCCCATCGGCTACACTTCAGACCGCCTCGGCTCCCGACACCGTCTGCTGTTGATTTTCCCCCGGTATTTTACAAGCTCAAGTGCCATCAAAGAGAAGGAAAAAAATGCCGGTGCGTCCGAAAGCTTTTTTTTTCTTTCTTTTTCTTCTTCTTCTATTTTTATTTTGTACAAAATGGTGTTAAGTTTCACCCTCCGCATGCGATACCCTCGTAGATGAAAGTCATAATGGCTACCTATGTTTGTCTAAACAATGCAGTACACATGTCGGAATTAGTTATGCATAATACACTACTTTCGCAAGGTGTGCATTTTTGGGGGGTTGGCGGTTTGCAAAACGGAAGTGTCCCTCTCCACTAAGGATGCAAACTACAGGATTTTTTTTCCCCTTTCTTCCTGAAGTGGGTGGATTGATGAATTAAAGATTTATGCACATCAACAAGCGGGAAATAAGTCGACATGAATACGCAATAATCAGATCAACGATATGGACGCAACTGGGGAATTGGAGTCTCGTAAAAAGGCAGACCTGCTGGAATTACATTAGGCCCGTAAATTCTTAGAGAACTTTGATTTCATGGTGTTTTTTTAAAGACTGTGTCTTTCAAACAACGGTATTTTGTTTCTCTGGGGAATTGTTCAGCTTTGATTGAAGATGATTCAGAAGCTACCGCAACGTTGTTTTGACACTCAAAATGGTGCAGGGTTCGGGAACAAAATAACAAATAAATTCGAGAAATTCTCCGTAGGAAGTACTTTCAACTCGAGAGAAAGCTTTTGAAAACTTCATTAATAGATTCGGGTACGTTGCGTCCACATGACGGCTTGTGATGCCACATCAATGGTATTTTGAATGATGCGTATTTTGTTTGTTTATTTATTTGTTTCAATGGGTTGGTATTACAGCGCTTAAAAAAACCCTCGTCAGATTTGACCCACCGACTAAATAATATCGCTTGACGAAATGGATTTGGTGCAGTGAGAAATTAGTTCTCCCAGGTTTTGAAATTGTTTTGATGCAATTAAAATGTTAGATTTGTCCGCCTAAATTCGGCGTCTGTCTGCGGTGAAATGTAATTTTAATCTTTTCATTTCATTATTTCAACATTAACGTCTGGGTGGACAGAAATTGTTGTAGCGCGTGTGCTGTTTGCTGTTTGCACACACAGATATTGAAGGCAAAATTCAATATGTAGTTGGAAGTTATCAGTTTATGATATCAGTACCAATATTCCAATGAAATATTTCCCTCTGAAATAACGTCAAAGGCAAGAAAGTATCATTAATTAGAGACCACCCAAAAAATTTTTTAAATAAATAAATAAATAAATAAATAAAATAGAATTTAAAAAAATAATAATAATAATAATAAATAAATAAATAAATAAATAAATAATAAATAAATAAATAAATAAAATAGAATTTAAAAAAATAATAATAATAATAATAAATAAATAAATAAATAAATAAGTAAATAAATAAATAAATAAATAAATAATAAATAAATAAATAAATAAACAAAAAGAATAAAATAAAATAAAAATTAAAATTAATTAATAAACAAATAAATATATTGATTTATTATTAATAAGTAATTAAAATCAATAATAACAAATCACCGTTGCAAATTGCAGCAATCAAAACCATCCCATCATGAACGTGCAAAGAATTTCTGACACTACTTAATCTGTTTTCATTATTTTGACCTATGGTTGACCGCCTCGTGTGAGTGACATTTTCACGAGTATCCTGTATTATGTGCTCATTGCAAACCAGAAATGTATTTATTCTTCCCAGAAACAAAATAAGGCACACTCACTTTAAAAATCAAATCAAAAGTACGCGAGCTGCTTTCAGATGCAGCCCCCTGTCCTACGTCAGGGCAGCGCGTGTAGCAGATCATTCAATGCAATCAAACGCAGGTTTCACAAATTAAGGAAGGACTGTCATTTAGTGATGTAAGTCTATATGGGCTAATTGACTCTATACAATTTTATTAAAAGCAATCGATATACGAAGTCTATAGGAGTTGAATTCAATAGTCAGTCATCATATCGCCCAGTCATATTTAATTGGCCTCAGTCACTCCGCAGCCTTGTCGCTTTTTAATTCATGGTTAGCTATATGCGGTATATCTATTTTGTACATTCCCTGACTACATGAGCTTGCATACGAAGGAACATACACGCCAATCCACAATCCGTTATTCCTGATTCACAATCCTTACTACCGATTCACAATCTTTTATTACTGATTCACACTCGTGATTACTGATTCGCAGTCGTTTATTACTGATTCACAATCCGTATTACTGATTCACACTCCTTATTACTGATTCACAATCTTTTATTACTGATTCACAATCCTTATTACTGATTCACACTCCTTATTACTGATTCACAATCCTTATTACTGATTTACAATTTTTTTTTACTGATTCATAACCCGTTTTATTACTGATTCACAATCCGATTACGGATTCACAATCCATTTTTACGGATTCACAGAAGGTCAGACCCATTTCGAGAAACCTTGACCCGGTTTTTGTCTGGTCTGACCATGGAATCTATGGTATGGTAATCCTTTTAAAAAAAAACAGCAACAGGTCATGATCCGGCAATGAAGGGTCGGAGTCGATCCTCGGAACTGAGGGTCGAGTCAATTCAAAAATGATTACTTCTTCAGCAGCACCGCCTTCTCTTGCAACTACCAGCATTGCATTTTAAGGACATATTTATCTGGAATCAAAGTTTCAAAAAACACATTTTTATACCGCTTTCCGGGTGTATTTCACGTGCCTTCCGGGTCATGAAAACGGGTCATGCTGACCAGAAATTGGCCCCATGGAACCATGATGCGGGTCAGTTCAATAACACGAGAGTTTTAATTTACATTTACAAGACACCTATACTCACCCGGCACAAATCTATAGTTTCTGATCTGAAAAAGTGCTTTCTCACAATGTGTATTTTGCAAACTGAAACGTCGTATATAATATGGCGGTTTTTAATATTAAACATAGTTTGTATAGATGCCTTCAAGCAAACTCGCAAATGTATTTAATAGTTCCACTGTAAATGTTTGGTTTCAAAACAAGTGAAGATCTATACCTGGCCTGTTTACGGTAGTGGAAATTAATCATGTTCAAACGATATGCTGGCTCAAATCATCGATTGAATTCGCAAAGGTTGAGAGTGTTTGACTCCGGGCACTATAGACACCTCAGGAAAATAGTTGAATAAACATGCAGTGAATTTGTTGAAAGTTTGTACAAATGGCGAGGTTATCTGTTCTTCTTCACCGACGTAATACGACGCTGTAGGTGTCAAATTAAACATCTATATCAACCAATTCCAATATAGATTTTGCGTTAATACTTTCTCCCTATATATTGTTTTTGTGTGAGCACTTTAGCCACGCTTCGTGGCTTAGGCTTGCACAGAGCTTCAACAGAGCTTGGCCCAGTTTCTTGGTTCCGCTTTTACCGTAAGCGACAAATCTGCGCCTATACAAAACGTACAAATTGCTCCTTTAGCCTTTTTAGAGATATGGTGAACACTATAGGAGTACACTGTTTGGTTTGGGTGTGTAAAGACAAATTTACCCTAACCTAAGGCCGTGTCCGAAACGGCGACTTCGGCTACAGCTACGGCTAGATCGCGCGCGTCTGCCTATTCTTC
This sequence comes from Pisaster brevispinus, assembly GCA_023634235.1. Classification (NCBI taxonomy): domain Eukaryota; kingdom Metazoa; phylum Echinodermata; class Asteroidea; order Forcipulatida; family Asteriidae; genus Pisaster; species Pisaster brevispinus. The sequence goes on from JAMKCF010000002.1 coordinate 2,149,105, forward strand.
AACACTGGCAGACGCGCTGATCTAGCTGTAGCTGTATAGCCGAAGTCGCCGTTTCGGACACGGCCTAATAGTGCCGTATAGTATTGTGCCCATCACATCTCAAAAAGGCTGATTGTAATTTGGTTGATACTTCTTCGTCTGGTAGACTGAAACAAATGTATTTCGCTACATAAGCTTTTTTTCTAAAACTGTTCTACATAGGACCCTGGATGAATGGTGGGTTCTGTTATGTTGTGAAATCAACCTTTTAGTGCGCCCTGCAATGCCCTACTTCAACTCAAAACAATATCAAATAGGCCAAGAGTATAAAAGCTCTCTTGATGCAAAGGTAAATCAAGCACCTTTGAAAAAGTACTCTCATCGTTGCGAAACGTGCCCTAATTCCAGCCAAATAGAAACATAAAAATTCTGACATTTATAGGCAACATTTTTACAGCCTATATGCATTTAAACTTGCCATTAAACAAATCCTACCGGACCACTTTAAGCTAGCCATACATAAAACATTTCACAACCGTTGAATGTATCTGAGACACATATCACAGTTTCAACAACCAGTGAGTGGAGATATTCAGCAATTTCCGAAACCACTGAGAGCAATTCGCGTTTTTCAAAACTTTCTTAAAAGTTCTCAGCCTAGAATTCCCGCGTTAAGTGGAACACAGCGCGAGCCCCGCGTGTATAGAAGAACTCAATATCATTTTGCTAGGGCGGATGTTGTTCGGTCGGCAGCCGCTGTAATGTTTCCTACCGCACGCGTAACATGGCTAGAGTGAGTGAAGTTTCATGCGACGATCGAATGGTCGTTTATCCATACCACTTTGAGATGTTTGGATTGTGAGTCGAGTACTCCCGAGAAGATTTGATGGCTGGTTTAGGACGGACTGCGATCCATGTACATAAATTAAGGTTTGAACTAAACCAGGTCAGATACGTTGTACGTTAGATGGGTTTATTTCAGGGGGTGGTACATGAATGGTTTATAACATTGTTTAAAAAAATAATCAACTACTCGTTAGAAAGCTCAATCATAAAGTTTGCAAAAGTCTGGACGATTGTATGAGTCATGACATACCAGCTTAAGTCTGTACAACAGTGGTGCGTTTTCGAAGCTGTAACAACTAATTGTTTCAGGTATTTGTTACAGTGTTTTAACCAGTAACCACTTCAACCGGAACGGGTTTTTGGTTACGACCGCTAAAACGCACCACAGAGTGCAAGCGCCCGGACTTCCATAGAGTCATAAAACTTAGCTCAATTGAAGAAAACATAAAGACGTTCATCAAAAAGGCTGTGTACAATGTTTACACCTGGGGGGGGGGGGGTCCTCCTGCCCCATGCCACCTTTTGCTGGTTACACCTGCCCATAAAAACTACCGATGACCAACAAATCAAAACATTTCCTTAAATAACACAAAATTTAAAAGGAACCCATGGTAATCCGATCATTATGTATTAATTCAGACGGTATACTAACGACACTTGTTTATTTCAGACAATATTTGTATTTCTTTTAGTGAACAAAAAAATAAATTTAAAAAAACCTACGAGATTTGGTACCAGCAAGGAGCAACGCTCCATTGTATCAGTACTACGTTTTTAATAAGGGGGAGAAAGCAAATTTGTTTTCGTCCCCATCATTACGTATAAGGCCTACACCAATTCTATCACACGTCCATTGGCCGAAACGTAGGCCTAGGTGAGAACAGCAGCCTTTTACAAATTGCTTCGTAATACGTGCCTTATAGGTTTCTGATATGGGTGTTACACTGGATGTTCCTGAAGATTTACCCGTGAAATTGATTTCCTTCGGAAATTAGCTTCCCACGGAAAAGTTCAGATTGTTTCTTCGTTGGTTGGAGAGAGAGAATGGCGCAGCCTTCATTGTGCTTACGGGCGAAAAGGTTAAACCATTTCTGTTAAAGATGTCGTCTGTCTGGTGCCCCAGTGATGACACAATTGCGTCACAAATACGTCATTGAAACCAGTGAGATAAAAAAGACCCCGACGTCTCTATTTAGATTCTTTGCTGTGACGTTATTAACTCGCTTCAGGAAAGAACTTCATAATGGTCAGCCATCTTGTTTTGCTTCTGGCAATTCAATTGAATGTACAACCGAACCGAGGCTCAGAAAACAAATAGTCAGGTGCCCTCATATCAAAATGAGACTTGGAACTGTAATTGTCGTTAACTAAAGAAGGAATCAAACAAAAAACAGGTGGCTAAATCATGAGAGAGAAATATGTATAGAGTAACCCTTTCTGTCTATGATGGAAACCATGCGGGACTTTTATCAAATTGAAAGTGACACAAATGGAACAGGTCTCACTTTTAAATGGGTAGGCCAGGGGCGGCGGCAAGGTGGCCGAGGGGCGCCATAACCGATAAACGCAACGCTACTGCAGAATGTTCCTTTTTCTAAAACCCCAAAATGATTAAAATGGAACGCAAAGTGACGACGTTTGCCGCCGGCAGTTTTCCCGATCGCCCTGCACTTGCAAAAGCTGCTTTATAACTATAGCAGCATTATTACAACCTTGGGGAAAATAGGGCTGGATTCTGATGATAGGCAATGAATTTCGCTATTTATAGTGGTGCCTGAAACCAAGTTAGGTCTCTATACACATGGTAATTTGGTAGGATTGGCCGAGCACGGGGTATCGTTTAATATAATTTGGAGCGTTTTCTGATCACAACTGCGCTGTGGGGGACCTGCGATAAACACAGAGAAGGCAGTGGCGAGGAATGACATGTAAACCGTAATCACATGATTTTTTTTAGTGATTACCTGGAGTGCTCAATTAAAAGTCAATGATCAGGATGTAGAGGTAAAACCAAACATGAGAATGGAGAAAAAGCTGTTGCAAACTGGTTACCAACCAAAAGGACCTATAAGGTATGTTTACAAAATTCAATAATTACAAATAAAACAGCCAGTGGCCTGACGTTTCGACACGAGCAGTGTCTCACTCAAAAAGTAAAAGATAACACAAAATACACATACAATTGTCTTACGGTCACACCACTGGTGTAACTGCTTTACACCATTAAACTTGTGCTTATGTTGTGTTGTCATTTAGCTTTCAAGAAAGGCTCTGCTAGGGTCCAAATGCCAGGCCATTGTAAAACAAAAAAAACCGGTAACATTTACCGTACACGTTGACACGGAAACAGTTATACTGTATACAAACTTTAGTTAAACCTTTTAAAGACGAATTCATTTCTGCATAAACAAAAGACATGGTTTTGTTGTTGATTTTCCCCCCAGTTGACTTTTGTCAAGATGTTTCTATAAATCAGGTTGATTATACGCTACAAACAGAGGAACACAAAGAAACACACGGTTACCAGCAGTGGATACGTTTATTTGCTCTCTGATTATGTAGGCTCTCACTGCCCACTCTCTGACTTTCATACGGTATTTATTGTAAAACCCAAGCCTAGGCTACTTGTTACAGCAAGTGTGACCGTAAAGTGCATTGTTTTACACATCATTAAGACTACATTTGAATAATTAAAAATACATTGAATATGTTTGGATGGTTTTGAAAGAGGGTTGCGGTAAACAAATGAGTAGGAAGAAGCTGTCCTATATTTGGGCATGCTTGACCAGTGTCCGGTGCTCCCTGTCATAACAGTGGATAAGGTGTAAGAAATGGAATTAATAATAATAATAATAATAACTAGTTCTTATAAAGCGCATTTTACAATAACGCACTTTTCATTAATGTCCTGGATATTGGGCCAATATCATTCCTTTAATCTTTTTCAGCTCCCTGGGGAGTATGCAGCCCCGAGCTACCCGGTTGCGCTCCGAAGCCTTTTTCAAACACAATATCAACCTGTACCCTCGCAGGTACCCATTCATACCCCTGGGTGAGGAGAAGCAATTATAGTAGAGCATCTTGCTCAAGATGCACAAGTGTCATGACCGGGATTCGAACCCACACCCCGATGAAATAACCACCAGAACTTGAATCCGAGGCTCTAAACCGCTCGGCCATGACAACCTAGACTTGGAAATTATGAGTAAGAATAATGAGACTACTCATACTACTGAAAGCAGGGAGGTACAGAGAAATTGCTTCAATCTCAGATTTGGAATGAAAGCTTCCCGTTGGGAGATATTTCCATGTCTGTCATGTTCCCTGAATGCAGTATCAGTCATAAATGCTGATTTATCATTACACAATAATGGGTGCAGACTATTTTCCTATTCAACTTCCATCTGGATGCATTTAATTGAATGAGGGAAAACAAAGGTGTCTGCATGAGCCGCGTGGCTGCGTTGATTTTAGTCGCTTAAGAAAATCTGCTCTTGAGCACGTTTCGCTGTCCATGTTCACAAAAACAGAGAAAGTGTTATTGAGAGCGAAAGCCCTCTGATAGATCGGTGAAATGTCCGCTGACGCCACGCACGTTCCCTAATCTCTCACTAACTATGACACCATCTAAAAGATGTGTTTAGCGCAACAAAGCTGTCGTCTGAATGACATCTTCTGCAGCATCTCTCTTCTTCAAGACAAGGCAGAAAAGTCAAGAATTCTCTCAGAGTACTGCCACGTCTGTTTTAGCGACCCTTGCCGTGCCTATACCCAAAACCCGACGACGCCGGGTGTATGTGCTTAAGCCAGTCTTTGGTTACGTAGCAATACGTCAGGAAAGCTTTCCATTATAGTTTGCTGGGCTCGGTAGTAAACTCGGAGGTAAGTGCAACGACACCATCTAATTACAACATACAAATAGAAAATTCCAGCGCACTGGAACCTAATATTGTATTTCTACATTTTGGACATATATGCTATACGTGTTTAAGTCCGGGTTCGTGCAGCTCGTCTGAGTTGGATGGACGATCAAAAATGTGGCATTTATGTATTTTCTGGGGGCGATTCATTTGTCATACTTTACCCACCCGTAATTTGAGGGTAAAAAAAACACTTCAAAAATCCGTTTCATTTACTTATGAAATGTTTTCTTTGCGGTTCATATAACATGACCATTAACGTAAATTACGGGACAAAACCTTCACAGCGTAAACGTAAATTACGGAAAGAAACCTGTCAACAAGCTTCATGGTATAGACAATGATCGATACCCATTTTTGTGTCATACTGATACCTCAACAATAGGCCTAACAAACAATCTGGGCGCTTATACAAAAAACGGTCTAAGTCAATGTTATCAAAACGATTTTTTTTAAATTATTTTTAAATATGCCTAAAGGAGGAAAAAATGACGTCAACTTTAGCGCCTTTCCAGCGTTAAGAGGCACATAGGCGTAATTTACTGTCACTGCCGGAGATATTGGGGCAAGCCCCTTCTCCTTCATGATAAAAGTTCTTGGTTCGTATGCATCACACACTAAACGGGACAAACCGCATAATGTCTCATCCAAAGGATACGCTATCATTACCTTAATCCTGAATCCATTTATGGAATTTAAATCTACAATATTTTAACTCGTAAATCCTTAACATCACAAGACTTGAAATAACAGTACACCTCTAAACACGTCACCGAATTTCTCTTGAAGTTCTACCCCTTCGGGGCAGGCTTGAGCCCGAAGCCTAACCCCCCAAAAAGTTATGCATCTATAGATTTCGATTAATTACAGTAGGTTTTTTCTCATCTAAGCATATTAACTATGAACACTATCGATGTACCCACAATTCCAGCAACTAGCAAAACATGTCCAACAACAGAAGATAACAACACGCGTCTTTAATACCCTTCTTCTTTTTGAGTCCGTATTTTGGTAAACAAGTTTTCTTCCCAGAAGAAATGCTTTCCCAACCACTTGTGGGATACGACAAAAAAAGAAGAGCTATGGAGAAAAAAAACTATTGACACGACTGTACTTCTCGCCATTATGGCCAGAAGCCGTCTTCGGAGACCGTGGGAATACGTCTTTAGAAGGGTCGATCGTTAATTACTAAATGCATGTTTCTTCCTTAAAGATATGGTCGTAGATTGCTGTTTGTCAACGTGGAAGGCTGATTTGTAGGCAGAATTATTAAGACAGACACAACTAAAGTCACATGTGAAAGTTTTCAAGTGAATACACTTGCTGAGAAAACAAAGAACAACAACAACAACCATCATGTTATCTTCACAAAAGTGTCGAACCCATCCACGTTTAGCGAGGTGAGACAGCGGGTACCAACCGCATCTGTGACCACAGCATTCGCGAACGGACACCAACCCTCAGAAAAATCAGAGAAACGATTCATGCACGAAGCTCTCCGATTCAAAATGTTTTGGGTGAAAAACCGTTTTTACTTGGAAGGGAATAATTTCGCAGATTAGTTTGTCAACAGCTGCAGTGCTTTTTCACCAAGTAAGATTTTATGGTCGCTAAGGTTTGGAGAATTTACCAAGCTATGACTCTACCTTTAAGTGAGGGCTTACAAATACATATTCGCGATAGATTTGAAGATGGACTTCTTACCTCATCTCCGAGGGAAGCATTTAAGTGAAACAGCAAACGGGGATATAACCAGTTTTGACTATTCCTATTTTAGGAGCACCTGTATAAGGCCGTGCCTGTGAACGCATCTTTCCTATTACCTCGACTTCCGGCAGTCTATTTTCATCAGAAAGCATTTGGATTATTTCAGGTGCACTAAATGTTTTGCCACTCTTGTATAAAGATAGTTGTTCTGGGAGATGGTTGGCTATCTCTCGCGCTTTATAAAGGGCTATCCGTATTTGGAACACTCAGGCTGGTTGAAACAACACGCCTGTAACATCCGTTTATATTGATGGGGACAGATTGGACAATTTGGGCTACCACGTGAATGTGTGCAGTAAATCCCAGTCCGAAGATGACGTGTCACTCTTCATTTCCCGATTGATAAGGCTAGCTCCTTATTTTTGTTCCACCCAAATAATTACTTTCTAGTTCTTGGTTCCTAGTTCACCTTTTGCATTTGAAGCGCAAAAGGAAGCAGTCCTGAGTTCATTGCAGCTGCAATGCTACATTATCATTTGACAGATTAACCAGGCCCCTTGTTTTCATTGTTAAGTCAAAAGTGCAAGGGCTTTGTTAACAAAAAACGCCAGGTGTCTCCAGTGGGATTCGAACCAACGGCATTTTACTCTTTGCAGCACTTGTATTTACATCTACACCTTAAGGTCTTCGATTGCTGTGCCTTTGCGTGTGAATAAGAAAAAAGCTCGTTGACGCAAAGGTTCGGGATTCTGTATACAATTAAGTACCGAATAATTACTTTCTAGTTCTTAGTTCCTGGTTCAACTTTTGCATTAAGCTTGAATGCAAGCAGTGTCGAGTTCACTGCATTGCTATGTTATTATTTGACAAGTTAACAAATTCATGGTTTTAACCATTTACACGAAAGAGCAAGGAATTTCCGAGTCTCATGGGGTTGAAAAATAACGACAGGTCTCTCCTGTGGGATTCGAACCAACGACTTTTCACACGGCAGCAGATGTATTTACAGCTACATCAGTTAATTACCTTGCTATACCTTTGCGTGTGAATAAGGAAAAAGCTCGTTGACCCATAGGTACTTCATTCTGTGTGGGTACATTCACCCGCGAATCCTGGGTCCTCTACTCATGGCACACGACACAAAACCCACGTCCTCGTGATGAATGCCCAATATAACACTTATGTCGATTCTCTGTTACTTACACGATCCAATTACACATTGTTCTTCCACACGACATAGCTGGATAAATAATTGATATTTTAAAGGAATCGTCGACGGATAATTTGGTTTTTATCAAACAACTTTTCAAGATAATCGCTTCATTATCTCTTTACCATTAAACATACATCAAGTATTCTAACACGGGTCTCTACAGCATGAAATCGATTGACAAAAATTGTCGCAATCAAAATTGTTAGGTGATTTATACATCTTTTTTTTCAAAGCAGGTAATAAATACTTAGCAAAACTCTTCCAAAAATCAAAAATGGAATAGTGCATTGGGGCCCCCTCTGTATGAAGCCATGTGACACGCCCCCTTTTGATATCCACAATTTCGAAACGCCACCATCTGCCGTGTGTGTTTTACACACAAAATGGACACCGTATAAGAATCACACCACTGGGGTACATACACTATTTCTCAAAACGCATTTACACAATCTGCCTGGTCTGTGATTGATAAAATGATTTGATTTGGTGGAAGGAGACAATAAAAACTAATCAACTTATGATTTCAAAATGCATTTTATCCAGCAGTGCTTAATTCACTTTCACATTGTCAATGGCGTGAAGGGTTTTCTTGTGTAAGTGCTGTATTAAAGATAAATTCATGATGTCGTTGTTGGGGGTCCTTTTGTGCTATCGGAATCAGTCGAAATCTGAAATGTGTGAACACAAATGAAGGTTTCCTCTGCAAGGGTTTATTTTAGTTTTAATGTGAGTTGTTCGTATCAGTTTCAATTTGAATCCCCACGGATGACAACATTCGTTCAACTCCTACAGACAATTAGTAAACTTTAACCTTGAATATCCCACAAACCACTCTTAGTTTGCCGCCATCAAAATATGCCCGATATGAACGTGAGCAAAGTCCCCCAACAAGACATTCACCCTTCACGAAACCACTTTATTCGACTTAGGCTACGGCTTCGATTTAGACTCCGGCTTAGGCTCGGTTTAGGAACCTTCTTAGGCTTGACTAGCGCTCTGGCTTAGGCTGCGATCGGCTTGCGCTCATTCAGTTATTTTGAAAACGTGCGCTTTTTTGTAGGGGCTTCAAACACAGGCGGACGGAGCCTAAACTTGGGACGGAGCGTGGGTCGTACTTTCGAAAAGACCATAAACCGTTTTTGTTTTTTTGTTTTCGTTGATGTCACTCAAACTTGACCACTTAGTTTAGTGAGATTTATCACAGGTTGATTAAAAAGAGTTTTTATTGAAAACTAGAGGACAGGAATAAATGTGTCTTGAAAAATAATGAAGTACTTCCTCTGTATTTGCAATCGGTCGTCTAGAAAAAAAGAAAGAAGAAAAAAGATAGTGATGTTCTATGACATTCTGATTGTCGCGTTCCCTGTGTATAGAATGCCGTTTCTTCTTTATGTTTTCCAAAAGCATCAGACTACTTTTCCCTCGCAGCCTCGGTCTGGTTGCACTGACGTAAATGGAGGAACAACCGACTAACATGCTGTTAAAGGTCAAGTGTGATTGACAGTGCTCTCTGTGTTTGATGGAACACAGTAATTGCTGCTGAAATACAGAGAGTAAATCATATTTGACTCTCGGTGATTGTGGCAAAATCGTGCAGACTCAACATGGATGGAAATATTTGTATATGAAACAGGGAGGTGTTTTGCTCCACCCCGCGTTGACTAAACCAAACAATCAAAATCATTGCAACATTTTAAAAAGCAGGAAACTTTTTAGTAGACGGGTACCCCCCAAAAAAAACTCCCCAAAACAAACCATTAGCGGGTAAATAACAATCCGCTTCGGGGACGCGACTCGAATAATAGTATGAACTGTCCCGATAAAACAGAAAAAGATTTCACGGTGTTTTGTTTTGCCGGACATTAGTATCTGTCCCTGTAGGCCATTCTGGAAATTCAACTGTTCTGGTCTTGTCCCCTAAAGGTTTTTACGGTTTCCTGAGCGCGAGCGGAATGCAGAGACATCGAAAGCCTCCTCTATTACTGTCAAGCCATGGAGCGCGGTGCAAATGGGAACGGCCAATTATACACCTTCAGCGATTCATAAAAAAACCTATTACGGAACTGGTTATGCGATGTGTGTTTGTAGCCTTCGAGGGGAGACAACACAGGAACAAAATGTGTGAGTATGACGGAAACGAAATGGTTATGAAGTTAACATATGAATTGGTTGAGTCATACGGGTGTATAACGTTTGGTGAAATGAAGCGGGTGGGAATGTTTTGGAATGACGGGGGATGTAGTCAAATTGTGCCCCTGGTAAAAGTGCATTTATGTCCCATAAGTTATGACTTAAGAGCAGGAACATAGGAAAGAACAAAGATGTTTCAACGGGGATGTCTAGTGTTAAAGTTAATTATTGTCCAACTTTGCCTATTCTTTGCAGGCATTAACTACAGCGTTGAATCCATTAATTTGGAATACAGCAATAATACAGGGCAATTGTAGACTAATAAGCGGGCTATATATTACCAAGTGTGTTTGCCCAGTTCTTATACATGTATTGTTTTATAGAGATTTGATGGACGGGGCAAACGATTGTTGTATACTTTGTTATAAAGCTTTACACACTCGCCCAAACCAACTACACTGGTATATTGGAAATTACCTAAAGAAATATTTGTATGCCAATCGTTATTTTTTAAAAACCTGGTTATTTAATGAAAGACAGTTACAACTTGACAAGTCTTCCGTCGCTCCAGGAAACATGAAACGTCAACAAGCGTTTGCTGTACGGCGAGTCAATGCGTAAACACAACAAACCACTCTTCTCTTTACAGAACAGTCGGAACCGTTAATACTGTCTCAATGTGGCCCTTTTCCGAATCACTGTTTTTTGCTTGGCTTCCAGCTTGGGCCCCGTTCGCCTGTTTTAAGACCCCGTAGTGAAAGCGCAGCCACGTTTGTGGATTTTTTTTAAACCACAGGTGGCGTGTCGTCGTGGCCGAGCAGATAAGAGCACCGGACTCAAGCTCTGGTGTTTCCGACTCAGCAGAGTGTGGGTTCGAGTCCCGGTCGTGACACTTGTGTCCTTAAGCAAGACACTTAACCATTATTGCTTCGTCCTTCGGATGGGACGTAAAGCCGTTGTGTAATGCACGTAAAAGAACCCAGTGCACTTATCGAAAAGAGAAGGGGTTCGCCCCGGTGTTCCTGTTTTGATTGGCTGCATATTGGGCCACAGCACCTTGTAAACTGTTACATGGTGCTATGTAAAAGAAAAAAAGTCTCGTAATCTATAATTGTCTTTCATCATTGTTATCGATCATTAATGTAAACATGGGTTGAAGAAATAACGATTAAAGGAAAATACTTGTTTCTTTTTTTTCTTCTTTTTTTCTTTTTTAAGCAAACGGTTTCAACACTAGGGTTAAGGAGGTTTTGATTGGTTTGCGTATACTTTTCCATAACTGTCCCTTCTGATCAACATGTTCCCTTCTTTGATTGTCATTCGTGGGTTGATACGTCCCCTAATGCAATAGGCTACGTGAACATTTATATGTATTTAGAAACATGGTTTCCGATGGCTAACTATTCTTTTACTAATAGGTTGTTGCAAAGTGACATCTATTCCTGGGCATTGCGACTTCAGGAAATAGACAAAATACCCAGGGGAATATGGGGGATTTTTCATTCTGTGTGGCTAGCTGAATATGGGATGTAATTTGAATTACTGCTCGATTGAAGATGTTTTGTTTCGTTTTGCGACCATTTGGGAATGCGTTTTATCTTGATTTTTTCTAAAAATACGGTTTGCGCCTTACCTTTGAGATGGTCTCCACAGCAAATGTCTTATTTACAGCAAGCTAATTCGTGAGATTGGTTTCAGGACAAGAGCCAAGTCGTACACAGGTGTTCCTACAGAATCCCCACATGGATTGTGACTTGGTATAAATTTAATATTTTTACGAATCTTAGCGCTAATTTAAAGCGAACCGAACAGGGTCTGAACAGCGTGCATTCTGGGCTGGTGCGCTGGGGGACAGCGAGTCGAAGACAGCGGCCGAAGCGGTTCTTTGACTCCCGCTGTCCCTCGACACTTTCGCAGGAATCTCGTTGAATATCTAACGGTCACTCCCCCCTAAGTCCCCAATCTGCCTTGGTCAAAAGAGCGACATGCATAAAGCAACTGACAACAGGCTCCGCTTGTAAGGTAGTTGAAACAGATTCATCCAACATGCGGTCTCTTTGCTTTCCAAGAAATCTTTAAGGTAAACAGACTGATTGAATTCAAGGATTAGCCTTCCAAAGAGTGTTCAACCTAAAATGATATACATTATTCATAAAAGGGGACGATACATATTGATTTCCTGTTTAGGTTTTTGCAAAAACATCTTCACAACCAACTTGTAGTAAGCCCTACGCATTTGGATCAAATTCGGTAGCTGTATACGTCTCTGGTAAAAACACTGAGCAACGGTTTTTGTGGTATTCGTTTACGCTTCTAAATGTTTATACGATTTCGGTAAACGGAACAGGATCGTTCCAGAATCCGTATATTCAAACATTCGGGTACATCATGGTTAAAGATTTTGTTTCCTATTACGTCAAAGGAATGTACATGAAAGTTTCCCAAAATTTTTCAACATTGTCAGAGGTAGGCACGGTTTATTAGAACTGGGGTTTGGTGCTTTTTGAAAACTTCCGGGTTAGAATTGACCGAGATCCCAGTTACCAGGAGCCTCAACTAATTTAGGTCAGGATGCCCGGTAAAATGGTTTTGAAAACTTTTAACTCGGCTTTTGTGTCAGTTTGAACCATTTCGGGGTCATTTTGAGACAGATTCCGGGTCAAACTGACCCAAAATGGGTCACGGCCCCTACCGACCAGGAATTAATATCAGACCGGGAGTTTTTAGTACATGTACTCTACATATAGTTTCAAATATATATGCAAAGAACGTTTAAATAGATCTGTTTTTGTTAATGAATAGTTATAAATATATTACCTTTACATAAGTTCACTTATGCAGACCCAACCACAACAGAGTTTTACCAATTAAGAAAATGCTCAGCGAACAATAATGTAATTTGGATTACATTCAGATATAAAGCTTTAAATTCTCTTTCTCAAAAAAAATCAGCTTACGCAATCATTTATGAAAGTTTCATGATTTAAGTCAATTATTCTTTTACTACAACGCTGGGGTTACGGGGTTTATACGGGCATAATGTATGAGGTTATCTAACGATTGCCTACAAAAATATAACCCACTACATACGTATTGCATTATGTACTTTCATGAAATATCAAGCTTTTGAAAGCTTGAGCTCATTTGAGTCATGAGAAGGTATTGAAGAAAAAAACAGACATGTTTTCTTTGTTTTCAAACCTTGTGTTTTGGACTTGCGATATCAAAATTAGTCTTCAACTCATTTCTCAAAAACTAGGCCTATTATAATTTCAGACATCAATGAAGGTTTTCTACAATGACCATCTTTACACCACGATGTCTGAACATCTATGGAGATTTATATTTTCAATCTTACCACAGTTGTACACAGCTTAGAAGACTAGTAGAAACTCTAATAGACACCAACATTTCATCTTTACGGTTCGGTCCCTTCTCATTTCAGAGGCTTTGAACACAAGATTTTAAAAAACAGGCTGGGAAATATACGCCTACTACATTTTTTCACAATTTCTTTATTTTATTTACAGACGAAGTACGGGTTTGAATTCATTGATGAAGTCAACCGCTACGCCAGTCTAAGTGAAAACCATTGAAGAATGAGTATATCACAAAAACTGAATTTAACCTTGGAGCCTTTCTTGAAAGGCGTGTCTTTGCGTTTTTGTAGCTTTTGCGAGGCGAACTCCAAACGCCCAGAACTGATTGGCAATCAGTTCTAGTTCTCGCATTGAGTGAGATAACAAATAATACTATGCAAATGCTGCAGGTTGCGGTTTGGGAACTATTTGACTATTTATACTTCTATGAAAGTTTCACGATGATTCCTGGGTTCAGGAGGGACAAACTAGTTTTTCCCCATTCCATTCCCAGCATAGTTGATAAGAATAATACTATACAGTTATAGGCCTATTAAGGAAACACGGAGCCCAACGGAAAGGCTTATGGATTACACGTTTTTCTTTGACCATTTAAATGCCACGGTCTTTATATATTTTAGGCGCGTCGTGGCCAAACGGTAAAGACTCAAGATCACACACATTCTCAAAAATGCATCCTTGTGGAGCATTCTTTTGTTCTTTCCGTTGTCCCAGCACTTAACAATTTCCCATAGACTTTGTACACAAATTTCCTTGTGGAGCACCCCGGTCTTTAGAATTTCCTTGTGGAGTCCTTTTGTTTCCTTTTTTTGTTTTGTCCTTGGTCTCCATAAGGTACCGACAGTGAGAGCAAGCTCTTGTGTTTCTGATCAGCGGAGTATGTTTGAGTCATGGTCTTGAGCAAGATGCTTTTACCACAATTGCGTTGTCCTTCGGATGGGACATTAAACCGTTTGTCCCGTGTAGTAGAATTGGTAGTAATCGTAAAGAGCCCATAAGGGCCGATTTTGCAAAGAGTTGAAGATTGATATTACCTGTGTATCAATCTTAATTGCTAAGCAAAGTGTGATATCACAATACAAATCACTCTGGTAATACTGGCAACTCATCTTAAGATGAATCTTAGTGCTTTGTCAAATTGAGCCCTGACCACTAAGTTGATATCGTGGTTGATACCCCGGTGTTTCTGGTTCACATAGCAAGCACCCTTTACAGGTTTCCTCAGGTTTGCGAGCTACAGTGATTAAGTTCACTTATGAGGCATCCTTGTTTTCATTACCAGAAATATGCATAATAATAATTTACTTGAATATAAATTTGCTGCAAAATCACCACCAACTCATTAATCTTGCCACGGGTTTCAAATCACTCAACCGCGGGTATCAGTGAGTCCTCGATGACTGCAGTAGGCCTAAGAACACACGCGTGTAAAAGAGAAAAAACTTCCGCAACTTGATGTAAAAAATACTGGCAAAAAACATGAGATTCTTACCCCGAAACCTTACATAGAATGGCTGTGGGCTTATCACATTCTACAAAAAACACCACAAGGGATGACAATTAAATACCTGGTGATATTTTCCTTGTCTCATCGAGTTGTTTAACCAATCCTCCAAAGGGCCTTATTATTCCGATCTTCCACACAACATATTTTGTTCCGGAATTACGTCATAACTGTAGTACCGGAGCTTTTCGTTCCTGCATTTGATATGCTGGTAAAGTTGTAATGCATCCGGCGAAACGGAAGCCCCGCCCCATATTAAAAAAACAAGCCCCCCTGTGTGAGATGGGTTGAATGCCCTGTACAAATTGTAATCTGTCTAGATTGTTGGTGGTCTTCTGCACAGTGAAAAAAGGTTGAACAAAAGGTCAAAGTGTTGCATTGGATAGCCCAAATTATGGGCAAGAAATTGAGCGATCTTTAAACGCCATAGGCTTTCTAAGTACTATTTGAAAGTAACTGTTTTTTACACACAAATATTGGGTAGTAAATACTTTTTACTCTGTTCTATCAAAACGGTTCATTGTGGCTAATTCACATGATATAACAGTGATGAATGATATTTACTATCATAATGTCATAGCATAGTGACCCATAATGTATTCTCGATCACTCAACATGTAATACAAAAGTGACATGTCTTTTAACGGAGATCATAATATAATTACACAGTGACAATTGGTATCGTGGATTGTAAAGCCATTTTGAAGTGGTCCATAATGTAGGCTGGGTGTTAATGCTTTGCCATATTGATCCACTCTCATTACTGAGTATGACCAAATTGGCCAATAACGTAACCTGGGATAAATCAAAAATGTGGTATCAAAATGGTTCTATACCAACATGGTTCTAAATGTATCCATGGTAGCTTCGTATGCCAAGTAGGCTAAAGTAACATTTGGATCATGATGTAATACTGCAAGGGACCCTACTGTAAGCCTTAGCACTGCTTTATAAAAGGTTCCAAATCTAACCTTGGTTACTCCGTATGCCGAAGTAGCCATCAATGTAACAAAATGTGGTGCCAAAATGGTTCTACCAATATGGTTCTAAATGTAAGGCCATGGTAGCTCCGTATGTCAAAGTAGGCTAAAATAACATGTGGATCATGTAATACCGCAGGGGACCCTACTGTAAACCTCGGCACTGCAGCTTACAAAAGAATTCTGCACCCTTGTAGACGCCATGTAAAGAGCGGTTTTTTATTCTCTTGGGCGAAGCAGGACGCAGAATTCCACGTTGAGCAGTGCCATGAAATTTAGCCCTGGTCAAACCACAACACCGAAGTGGAACAATGTATCTTGGCTCCTAATGTTTTACAATATCAATGGCTCTATTTTCGCAAAGTGCCACACAAATAAGACGAGACTCGTGCAGATGGCAATATTACATCATTATTGTTAAAGGAAAGTAATTGTCCGAAGGAAAAGTTATACATACAAGACAGCCCCTCACAAATGATTCAACTATTTCACGTCTATACTAGAGTTCCATTTTATACAACTGGTGGGTTCTGGTGCTCTTAATGGGGGAGTTGTAACTAGTAAGGCGTACTAGACAGTGACGCAGCTGAAATAACCACACGTACCCCAAAGGTGTCGATGTGTCATCCGGTCTTGTCTCCACTATGGTTACAAATAATCAACTTTGTATTGCTAAAAGTTGAGGGTGTCATCCATACTGCCTTCATTGGGGTATATCGTACACTAACCAGTGTGCATAAGACAGGATTTTAATGGTCCCCCATCCCGTGAGAAAACCTTTCTCTGCGCTAGTATAACTCACAATGGGATAAACTCAGTCACTCTAACTATCCTCATCGGGGTAGTCTACACTCATTTCCCGTAAACCTCGTGTTTCAGGCAAGACGGATCAGTGATACACCGATCAGTGACTACATTCAATCCGTGAGCCATTATGGCTCACAGACGAGGAACACTCATGCAAACTACCCTCAATGGGGTATACTTTTGACACGGACCAGAACCCCTCCTCGGCTGATGGGGGTATCAATGTCTCAATCGGGATTCCTTTCAATGAAAGCGACACCTCCTGTCGGTGCATTAGGTATCTCGTATGGGAGCACCATGTTGGCGTGTGACACAATCAGAGATGCCTGATTTAGTTTGTTTGGAGCCTGTCTGTGTGTGTGCATGTGTTTTACTGTTGAAATCTGCAATTACGAAGTGGGCGTGGATTTGATTCCCGTCTGCAGACTGTGAATCACAGAAGCCCAACTCCTTCGGATGTATACTCTTTAAACAAAAAGACTCTTGGCCCTAGGGGAGGAACCCCTTTCCACGTCACTTACAGAACTGGCACTAGCCCGGAAACACGTCACTGACGTGTCTCTCATACGTCGACTAAACAGTTTTATGGTTTTAATTACCGTGCATTTTATAGCCCAAAGGACGGTGGACACAACCTTTATACCCCACCCTCTGATGTAAACCGCTGTGTGGAGTTTCTTATCTGGTCGCTGCTGTTACCTAGATTTCAGAGGACATCTTAACGGGGTGTGACCACAAGGGCGTGTATATAAACCCGCCAGGGGTATAACATTAAAGGTGCGCATCTTTTATTGGGTGTAACATTAATTTGGGATGTGACCTTAAACTGGTGACCCTAAAGGTGTATACCAAATAGTGTTACACTACACGGGTAATAAACCTTAAAGGGAAAGGTATACGTTTGGTTATCACTCTTAAATTTAATTGCAATTAAAAAACTAATTGGTTAGAAGTACAGCAGCTTCGATAAAATAAAGCATTTTTTTAGAAACATTTTACTTCGAAGTAATGTGGTTTTGTAACAAGAAGTCTGTTTTTATGCCCCAAAAATTTGAATCTGAGAAGCGTAACTGTCAGATACGTTTCTCAGATTGTGTATTCCTATTAGGGTCTATTCTTCATGCGTGGACATATTCGCTCCGGATTTTCGGCGATATCTCAAAAAACGCTACACCTTTTGAAATGAATTGTTCACAGGTTAGTATTATAATTAAATTTATCTATATTTATGTAGGATTAAAACAATCGATTGGTTCCAAAAACCAAAGATACACATTGCCTTCAAAGTGGTTTTACGTTAAAGGGGCTGTTTATGAAAGGGGTGTCACTTTCACTTAAATGGAGTGTAAAATTAGAGGGGTGTGAAGTGAACTTAAACGGGTGTGTAAACCTTGCAGTGGCTCAATGAGACGAAGCAATTCTCTCCAAACGTTTATATCAGACATCACATGTGTGAAAAACAAAATTACTTGAGGGCCGTCCTTTTTGAGGAGCCCCTTTATGTAAAAAAAACAAAAAAATTTTTACGGTATTAATCTGTCTAGAGGTGGTGCACCAGCGGTGAGATAAGTCTCGACGTTTCGACCATTGCACTCTCTTCTTCTTCAGGGGACATTGTATGAGCGGTTTCAGGCACGCTTTACTTCTTTATTATGCCATGTGCTTAGTGAAAGGATTTATGTTTATTCAAATAAGACTGGTACGGGCCTTATTTTGTTAACCAAACATTACAAATAAAGTATTGGCACTTTTTGAGGTAAAAAAACTCTTAAACGTACGGCCTGTCTTTAATGGAACCGTACAGATCAAACACCTATAATAGCAGCTTGATCAGTTCATATCGAGCTTTACCTTTAGGTGTTGCGTCGAACAAGTCATTAAAACGCAACCGCGGGGCGCGGGGTTGAAAAATAATTATGGGTCGCCACTTTTCTTGCTTGTTTTGTCACACCCGATATGCAGAAAATGTATGGAATTTAATGTGACATTAATGTGAAAGACCAGGCTGTTTGGAAATCAATTTGACAATCTTCCGAAATTAATTAAAAAATCTTCGGCAATTTCCGGCCTGGGGCCTGAGCCTGATGTTTGGGGCTAGTTCTCTATAGGAAAGGCAAGATGACACCGTATTTTGATGAATGTGTAGAAAATGGTCAATGGACATTGATGAAATGGTCAAAAGAGCACTGGTAAAGGGCAATTTATTTTAACAGTAAAACGTAGGAACAAAAACCTCACTTAGGTACAAAAACGCCGCTTCAATGAGTGACAAAGGTGTTTTTAACTGATGAAATTTAATTCAATAGTCAAGGAAGGAGTGGATTCAATATGATTTCCATTTTGCCCCAAGCCAATACTATTATTAGCACTTTACAAATGCTGCACTGATGTGATATTTTTGTTCCTGCCTGGTGTGCCTTTTACATTTTATTAAGTCATAAAAACATTGCATTGGGACGTGCTCTGCGAAATCCTGCGCCTCTGGTGGGACTCGAACCCATGGTCCCTGCATTCTGTAACAGATACCTTAACCTCTAGATTGATACCAAGCTCGCCAGGTGACGCCAGGGTACCCCGCTTAAATTTCAACCAGCATCTGGTATCGAAGTAAATGGGTACAATGAAACAATACCCAGTATGGTAACGGTCTAGGTGTGACGCCAGTGTTTAAAGACTTTCGAAACAGTCTATATCAAAAGCATATTTGGTACTAAGTACTAAGCACACAAACCCTGCTTAATAGCTGAAACAGTTTAACAGCCACAATGCCTTACCATTTACATTTTTTCCACTGGTACCCCGCTATTATTTTACTAACTTCATTTTCTCAGCAGTAACTTCTGATTCCTAGCTTTCCGAACTCAGGGCGTAAGTAATTTAGCCTTTTTGACCCCGCACCGTTTGCTGGGTCAAAAACAAAACCAACTTTCTCTTTTCGTTGAAAATATTGCGTCTAACATCTGGGGATACCAAACGCTTTTTCTGTATATTTTCTCGGCAAGTGGTTTCCTAACTAATTATATCCATATCACATGCCTCCTACAGCTGACGGAAAATCGTTACACACCTGCATACAGCTTGGGGAAAAGGAACATCTGTTCAGGGGTTCGAAGGCGCGCTGCTATATACGTTGAAACTTAAAGTTACTTAGTTTGAATGAAACACCGGCAAACTTTGTGGTATCTCCGGTTATACGCTTTTACGCTCGGCCCCCAACGGTCTCGTCCAAGACCAGTGGGATTGGCTGATGAGCTCAAAGCCACATATTATGAGAGTTGCGACAACATGCGATTAGGAGCTATTTTGCGTCTCCGCCCCCCCCCCCCTAAAAGAAGAAAGAAAAAGGCATGTGCGAATACAGGGTGCCAGACTAGTCTGCCCATTGGGTTGTGCTGCTTTTGGACCGAAAAAGGCGTCCATCAGCAACTACGTGACCGAAGAAAACTGACCCATTATGTCGCAACTCTCTAAAATATTTAGCTCTGGATGAGCTTGTATAAATTCTTGTTCAGGATGAAGTGACGCAATGATGGGAACGATTGTACTGCTGATATGCTGAGCGGTCATTCACTTGTACGTGTATTATGATTGTGCATGAAGATTCCATGTAATGTAAGCGATTCTTTTTATACCAAAATTGCAAGAAGAATGTTGCGATCGAGCCCTCTTTTTGGTTCAAAGGCGAGTATTGACCCAAGAAGAATGTTGCGATCAAGCCCTCTTTTTGGTTTAAAGGCGAATTATTGACACTATTTATTTGCAATGAAGCTACACAACAGAGCTACATTATTAATGATATTACAACCTTTCGTGAACAGGAAGAGGTGACCGGTGGTTGTTTGGTCGGGGATGGTGCAATGCGCATGTGCATACGTCAGCCCATACCAGGGTCTCTGGACGAGGCGCTGGGACCTATCGCGAATTATGCTCTATGGCGTTGTCCTCCGTTTCGCGGACTGTTTACGCAGAAATACGTACGGAAACTGACCATTGATTCATCTTCAGTGTATAACCCCCGCAGTACTTAGTCTCTGACGAAAAGTCCAATTACTAAATTGGTGATACTTCTCATTTAATTACACTTTGTAATCAATTCTTCCGCATTGAGGACAGAGTGTGACACATTGACCGCCAAGTAGTGGGGCCCCCCACACCCCCTTTTGCCGACACCCCAGCAGCCGCACATGCCGTCACACGCACCCGGTTGAATGGGAAACCTTAAACCTTGCAGGCACCAGGAGCAATGTAGTCTGCCTCTAGTTAATGTATTTGCTCTGAGAAATCAATTCAAGGGACTTCTTAGACCTGTAGCCTGCACTTGTAATGACGTCGCGCTAATTTTTGGTGGGGGGGAAAAACCTGTATTTTTCTCCTTTGGGAAATAATTGGTGGAGCAGATCAGATGGTAAGAGAGGGGATTAACGCTAGCGTGCATCCATTTGTAACAAGATCCTGGGTGCAAAACATAGAAACTCTGAGGAAAAATCTGAAATAATTGGCGCCTTGCAGATATGAACCTCCTGTTTGTGTGTACTTTGTTTCATATAGTCAAAGCATGGAACACGTACGGACGGGTAAATACTTTGATGAAGCTGCTGCAAACCAATATACGGTTCCCTCTATAAGATCCTAGCGCTGGTATTATCAATACATTCAAGACACACCAGACTATTTTGGTCGCCAACCTCGATCTCATTACGTGATTTTTGTGCGGGAGGAAAAAGGTACTTTAAAAAAATTACACTGGCCTCTTCCAGATGACATCTACGAGTATCAAATTTGCTTAACACGCAAAAGAGGGTTAATATTGAACTTTTTTCTTCTTCCGGGAATTGCAATTAATATTCAGCATTAAAACTTTGTTAGCACAAAACGTTTTTTCCAGCCCCAAATATGGCTCGCGGCAAAGTGTGACGGCGGTTAAACACGTAAAGGAAAAAAAGCCCCCCAGCTATTTCATGTCCCGGCGTGTCAGCGTTTTTTCTTTGCCGCCTCAATTGCCAGCCCGCACTCTCTCTCTCTCTCTCTCTCTATTTCTCTCTTCTACTTTCCACTCATGTAGTATTTGCTAAAAACCACGCTGGATGGATTTCAACTAGAAGTGTCTGGTGCAATCGAGTATCACCTACAGATGAGCGCGTTGAGCGGCGTTGGAGAGGGTATGACACCCGGGCGCTGGGCAACTTTTCCCCGTCAATCGATAAGTCAGTGATCTGCATAGTACGTGAGGAGAAATGATATATTACCTTATGTTCATCAACGTACAATGAAGTGGCTACTTCAGCTCTGATGTCGCTCAAGTTACATTAATTTAGTAGTTTATAATAACCAAAAGGGAATGTTTGCTTTGCTTGTCTTCGATGAAACAATGTTTTTTTAAAGGCAAAGTATACCTTTGATTTATAGGAACCATTCGATTGTTTTAATCCCATGTAAATGTATACGTATACAATAAAACTAACCCGTGAACATTTCATTTCAAAAAGTGGTCTCGTTTTGGAGATATCACCGAAAATCCAGAGCGAAAACGTCTACGCAGGAAGAATAATCCGCAATAGGAATACACAATCTGAGAAACGCTTCTGACAGTAACGTTTCTCAGATTCAAATTTGGGGGAATAAAACTTATATCTTTTTTACATAAACACATTACTTCGAAGTGAAATGTTTCTCAAGATGCTTTGTTTTGACGAAGCTGCTGTACTTCTAACCAATAAGTTTATGAGCGCACTGTTTGGGTGTGTACTAAATGCCATACTATCTAAACGCTATACTATACTTGCTATTATTGAGAGTAAAATCATACATGCTTCAATAAACAAACAATTAAACATCAGTGATGACCACAAACAAGCTTTTCATTAAAAACAAATACCGCGTCAGTTTTGGTCAATTTTTTTGGAACGTGTCATGACAACTTTATGCAACCAATGTCGAAGCGCAATATTCTGCACAGTCGTGAATGTTATACATAAACCACAGGAGCAAATGGTGCAGTGAGAACACGAAGCCTCTAATAACCAAATTATTCACACGTTTTTAATGAAGACATTGTATTGATCGATTAGGCCTACGCCTTCCGTTTTCGTATGATATACTATAATGTGAGGCTCGTCACTGTTTATATTCGTTGAGTATAGGTCTACCTGATGGGATCATTAGGGTAACCCAAAACGGGTTATGCTGACGTTGGAACTGAGCCTGGTACCTTGGAGCCTGGATCAGGGTGGTATTCCAGCGTACAGTATACCCAGCGCACTTTCAAAAGGAAAAGGACGCACGATTCGGGGTAATGTTGGTTTACAGAACGATTACTTTTTACAAGACGTAGTGTTGGAGGTGCAAAGGAACGAAGGTTGCAGTTTGTCTTCTACCACCCGATACCCGGGCAATTACTGGATGGGTTAAACTCAATGGTTGTACGTAATCAAATCTGGCGGTTTGTCCTCTTTTGACAGGGTATGTCTGGCATCACGTCCTACGCGATTTCTGCCTAGTAAGAACCCGGGTTTCGTTACAAACGCGCCTGGGCTGCGGGGGTAAGTCAACATGGCGGTCTCCCGGCGACAAATCGATCACTGTCAACTAAAGACAAAGCAGCAGGTGGCGTAGTGCAACGTAGGGGTTAATCTGACAGGAGTTTCAGCAGTATGTGGGGGAGGGGGATATGGTTAAGAGCGCTAACCATTATGCATCCTTTGCATCCTGGGCAGCGGAGCCCGGGGCCTCGTAACGTTTAACCCTTACAGGAAGAGAGAGAGAGAAAGAGAGAGAGAGGTGGGGGGTAGCGTCTGGTACTAGCCCTCAGTGTTTTACGCCATGCTTGAGGAGTAATGATGGAAAAGTATTGTACTTGGAGCGTGTTTCCACTCCCCGGAGATCCGGAGCTCATCATCCCTGAATCCCGGAACGGAACTCAGAAAGATGCATTCAAGAGAAGGAGAGAAAAAATCACGCCGAACAAGTAAACACCACGCAAATAAGAACACATATAATGAATTTAGATTAATTCAGCAATTTAGAGGTCACCAAAAAAATCACCATCAATAAAACAGTGTATGGACTCTCCCATGCGCATGAATACTATTAACGATTGCAATAGCGATGACCTTAGGGCCTATACACAGAGGTCTCTCTCTCTCTCTCTCGCGAGTATTCGAACGTTGAAAAACGATAGCTTACGAGAATGTACGTGAATGTACGTCGTGTAAACCCAAGGCCCCCATAGAGAAATGATTGAATAATTGCAAGTTGCTGGACGGTTTATTAGGCTCAAACTAAATTAATAATTGTAGGAGTTTTCCACCAGCTAAAGTGTTGGGGGCCGCAAAATATATATTTCTCCATAAACTGAAATTAACACTAATATCGTCCACAGAACTATGCCAGTCTGATTTGTTTAATACGTAATAAGTCAATAATTTTGAATAATATACTACATTTAGGCTTCAAAATAGTTCGTTTTTACGGACCATTTTTGCGGGTGCAAATTACAACCACCCCCCCCCTCAATGGAACCATCTAAAGAGTTGGCTCAAAAACGGTTGCCTATCTCGACAGAAAACGGAAAGCTAGATTGAATTTCGATCAAACCTGGTATAGAGAACACATGTTCCGGTGTTAGGAACACACGTCTATTTGTCACAGCTGCAATATTAAGTAGGCACCATAAAGTGTCCACATAATTTCAGTTCCTTCTTTTATGGGATCACCTTTGGCAAGGAGCTTCCCCGCCCTCCATAACACCTTCACGTGCTTAGTCATAGATCATTACTTTCTGTTTGACGACATAAAGAATCGTTTGATTCTCCAAATTATTTCGTCACCTTCTCCTCTTTTCGTTATGTTGGTCGTACGTTACGGGTCGTTGAGAAGAGGCTCCACTGGCGCGCACGGTCCGCGCAACGATGACTTTTAGTGGCTGTGACGTCATCACTTTTAGCGCTTTTTTTTTACGTTAAACACACTCGGTCGAAGTAAACAGTTTTTAAGACACGAAGAACAGCAGCACTACATGTAAGTAAACGAAGAGTAGTAAACAGTCATGAACTACCTCAAAATTTCGAGAGGAAAAGCACAAATAACCAACAGACGTGGTCTAGCTTTTCATTTAAGATTGGATTTATTCGGTGTTGTTTAAGTTTTGGTAGTCTATTTTAACTTCGAATGAGAAATTGATTTGTGTAACAATTGGAAAGTTGAAGACTGCGAACTATACCTTATGTTCATCGTAACCAGGGGCCAGCAACGAAACCTCTACGTAACCCGTCTGAACGGTGAAGCAGTTTGCCAGCTATCGGAAAGCTCACTTTAAAAAAACCTGGCGAAACAAATATATTCGGCGTGGGCCAATCTTACTACGACAACCGATGTGGGCCACTATATATGCCCAACCTGATATGGCTTTTTTTTTTAAATCATAATATTCCGACACATTGCGTCCGACAAATCATTACGTATGACCCATTGCGTCCGACAAACCATTACGTTCGACCCATTGAGTTGGGCAAACCATTACGTCCGACCCATTGCGTCCGACCCATTGCGTCCGACAAACCATTACGTCCGACCCATTGCGTCCGACAAACCATTACGTCCGACCATTGAGTCGGGCAAACCATTATGTTCGACTTGCTGTGCTCGACAAACCATTACGTCCGACCCATTGCGTCCGACAAAGCATTACGTCCGACCCATTGAGTCGGGCAAACCATTATGTTCGACTTGCTGTGCTCGACAAACCATTATGTCCGACTTACTGTGCTCGACAAACCTTGACGAGGTCACAGCAAATCTCTTTTTGGGGAATCAGTACAAAGCGAAATCGACACCTGGACAAACAAACACAAAATCGTTTGTATTAAAAATACAAACGATTTTGTGTTTGTTAAATACTTACAAGTTCAATAAAGATGTGCTATTCACTGACTGAAGTGCCCAATTTCTCATTATGTGAGATGTATTTCACCCGCCTAAATCAAACAGCATGCGGTAACCTCACACCCAAAACCTTCGGGTCCTGTGTAGAGCTGGATTGGTTTGCCATGGCCCCTAGGCATGAGGAAGTGACACCTAGGTTACATCGAATTAAGCAAGGATTTGGGAAACTTAATGGAAGGTAAAAAAACGTATGTCAGTGTAACCTCTGTTATAGAAGTATCGGTGATTGTCAAACTGTGGGGTGGATGCTCTGGTTAGCAAATAAACAACATTGTTTCATTTTTTCAAAAGAGCAGTTAAATTCAAGTTAAAAGGCGAAACCTTAATTTTTAATCTCGCCACAGGCTTTTACAGAAACATTGTCATACCAGACAGGCTGATTAATAGCGATTCGTGGTATTCTTCATCATTACCAGAAAGCCATTATTACACTTCGCATCTCAGGTTACAACGGCTTGATGAGTTAATTGTCAGCATCACTTGCACGAAT
This sequence comes from Pisaster brevispinus, assembly GCA_023634235.1. Classification (NCBI taxonomy): domain Eukaryota; kingdom Metazoa; phylum Echinodermata; class Asteroidea; order Forcipulatida; family Asteriidae; genus Pisaster; species Pisaster brevispinus. Next base: position 2,175,001 of record JAMKCF010000002.1, read on the forward strand.
AACCATGAGATATTAAAAAAAACAAAATGACTGTCGTTGACGATGATATTGCAATCAAACAGAATGACAGTTTCAACCCAGCTGCGGGGATCTTTGAATAGGGCTGTGAAGGCTGGGGAAAAAAACGTTTGCAGTTCGAATCAGATTACATCGAGGTGCCATTTCTGACATGAGAGAATTGTGTGTGTACACTTGGTGTTTTTTTTTTCAATCATGAATTGATAATGAAAATAGTGGATATAGCGTTGTATACGCAGGCAAGCTTTCTGAGTGGGAGACGATGATATCCCCCTTTTGGGTGAAAGTGTGTTTCAATCAGTGTACACAATTGTCTCCCCAATTGAGACAATGTGGTTTTTATCACCAGATCGGGCACTGTGATGTCTTGATAAGGAGAAGAGTGTTCTGGTCTTAGTAAAGTATACCTTAATCGAGTGATACGGTTGCAGTTGTCATAAAAATGTGTCTCTATACCCAAGACCGTTGATTTTTTCATCAGGAAGTGAGTGATCAAATCGGGGTATAGGCTTATCCAAATTTGAATTATTATCACAACGGTTTACAGAAGAGAACACTGATACTATGATTAGGGAAAAAAATCAATCGGGGTACATGTTGTTCCCACTTGGGATAATGTATCTGTTATTAATAAGAGTTGCCCGATCGGGAACCACTTGTATTCTTATTGGGAGAAGAGCGCATCAGTCAGTGTGAAGGCATCTCCCAATTGGAGTAGAATCACCTGTCCGATTAGGGCAGTTTGGGTGAGGGAGAGCCTGCTAGACTCATTTGGCGTAGGTGACACTTTGTAGGTCACGCGTCCCGTGAATGCAAGCTTACAACGAATGCGTCAATCTATGATTGGTTTCATCACCAATGTGATACGTCTTCATTACGGCGCAGCCATTTTGTTTTTGGTGCGAAAGGCAAGACACATTGCACAAGATATTCCCCTTGGCTACAAATAACGTGACACAGCTCCCCCCAAAAAGGGCTTACCATCTATAATTCTGCAGCGTTGCGATTGCTCAGCAAAAACCCATTTGGACGAGTATAGAACAGTCCAACCCGCAGTGTTTTGGAAGCGGGATTCTGCCAATATCCCCACGGAGTTGCTTGGAATTAACGGAGACATCTGTTTGTTTTCATGTAGACATTGGTTCGTGGTGGCAGAAATACAAGATGAAAAGGGCCGCCTTTTAGAGCAATTTCGAACCCAAACAAGAAACGAAAAAAGGGCAGCTATGTCCCAGTGTGTAAGACACCCGTAGTTTGTGCCGTTATACGTATGTTCATTCGTTGCACGAAGGCCTGCAGATGTAATAGCTTAAAGATAGTAGGCCTTCAAAATCCCATGAACTTTTTAAAAGTTGTCTTTTTCAACATTTGGTGTTTGATATGTGGCATGGCGTACCCCCTCCTTGTGTCATCATTTTGTTCTGGGAAACTTAGGAATTCTTTAGAAAATTTAAGGACTGAGTACTTCTGTACAAGAGGAAAAGATTGTTTTAAAGTATGGGAACGTTCGGGGGCCACCTCTGCCATATATCAGGCATAGTATATGTTATAAAGCTCATGAGTATATATAAAATATCTACATATAACTAGTAGGGGAGATGGTCTCAGTTTCGATCCAAACCGGACCCTCGTCAAAGGCATAAACAAGCACAACAAACGTATCCCTTTATATATACACAAAAAAGAGCAAAGAATTGGGGGAAGGTTTTAAGAAAAAAGCGGGGGAATTATAGCCAATCAAAGGTATTAATTTACAAACAATGGGGGTGGCTACGAAGTACGAACCAATCAGAGTAAATTGTAGTGGGAACAAAAGGATGGTCAATGCGAGAAAATAAAAGGGTGTATAATACACATATTTATAGAAACATACATATATTTATGGATATATATATATAGACAGTGATAGCAAAGAAGACCTAATTTTAGAACAACAGTAGGGAAAGTGCTCCTAATCGTCAAATTCTATGGGGAAAGAAATTTGGGACAAACGATTTTGCGGGGATATACCGTGTAAAGCTCGGAGCGGCTTTTGATGGTAACTTAAGATAGGTCTACAGTGTTGATATTACAAACCACACTGGGAAAAGTGTTCCATCGGTTAAAAAACAGAGAGCCCACTAGCAGTCGTTCGTTCCTTAAAAAACAAAGACGACAAAATTGTGAGAGGCGTTCAGTTGTTGCCCTCGATTGTTGCACTCCGCCCTGAAGAGACCGTCAACAAAACCTACGAAAATGGAACACGGCCGTAAACGTCTTCCTTGTCCCACCGCGAAGCAGCGTGGTGCTTTCTTTGCTTTAGGTTCTACCCCCATATACCTTAATGTTGTTTTTTGAGAAGTCTCAAGTGTATCAGGTTACGAGAATCTGGCTTTACAGCAACACCGGTGTCCGGTCTCGCGCGAGCGTGCCACGGCTAAAACGGCTGTTGCTGACGGTGTGTGTACAGAGCTCTGGTTTTACGTCTCTTGGTTTATTTTTCTTTTGACACCGTTCTGATTTTTTTTCCCCCGGGTAATTATTGAGGCAAGGAACTGTCTCTCAAAGGGGTACCATTTTTCAAGTATAGGTTTTCCCAGTCATTTTCAGCAAACAAAATAGTTCAGTTGCATTAACGCATTTTCAAATTTCACGCATTTATCCTAATACATTCAAACTTGGGCTTCTTTTTTAGATATTGCATCCAGTTAGGTTTTTGTACACAGTCACATTAATTTATTATTCTCATCCAAGTTTGTTTCAACCATTTTATTTTATTTATAGACATTTTAGACTACATTTTCACACTTTTTCATTTGAATTCCTACTACTTATTTAAAAAAAGTTAACTTGAATGGTTGACCAGTCTCTTTCAGTTTGCTTTTGCGAAACTGAATAGTCTTTGTGACCTAATTAATTTGAATGAACTTGTTTGACTATTGAATTCTAATATGTCAAAATTGAATAACTCTATTTGACTGTTGAATGCCAAAGCAAAAAAAAAAACAACGCATTTATTTTCAAATGAAATTTAATGAGCCGGTTTTAAATTGAGTGAAGTGTTGTTGAAATTGGCCGGGTAAAACTAACTTTTTTAGTAATCGCGTTTTTTGTGTGTGGCGCTTTTGTACTCATTATAAATACTGTTGTTTATGTCTTTGTCATTTCATTTCATCTACATTTGATCTTTAATAAAAATGTATAAATGTGCTTTGGTTTGTTAGTTCTCCGTTTTGTAATATCCATTGTTATTCATTCATTCTACGGATACACACTTATTTGTTACTCACTCACACTGCTTGTTTCAACTAAGCAACCTCTAAAAACGTCCGGGTTAGAATTGGCCCGGATCCGGGTTCCGTTGGGGATTTTACCCGTTCCTGGGTCAATACGACCCGGAACCTGTGTCAAAATGACCCGGAACTTGGTTAAACTGATGCGGGATCCGAATCAAAATCGCATTTTAGAAAAATATTTTCCGGGTCAGCCTGAACTTGAAATGGGTCAGACACTCTTCAACCCAGAATCCGGGTCAATCCCGACCCGGGAATTTAGAAGAGTGTACTCATCTGTAGACCATGTGACCTATGACATCACATTTTTACAAAAGAGCCACAGAGCATGGACTTCCTGCAGGCACATTTGTACACAGCTCAATGGAAGAATACAACAAATCTTATGTTTTTATTGAGATCGCACCGTCTGATTTTTCTAAACTTTTGATATGAAGAAAGGGGGGGACATCTCAAAAGCTGTACAGCTGTTACTTTTGTAAATTTTGAATTTATGTGAAAATTCTGACACAAAATGTAAATTTTCCCATGTAGCCTGTGTAGTATTTTGCCCGTCAGGAAATGCATTATACTGACCAAGGTCACCACCCTGTAAACAAATGTAACATGGTCTATACTACACGTGTTACAAGAATCATTTTTGAGATACGTTCATTCGACGTGTCATGGCTGTATCAATGTGGTTTTGGCAAACGGCTTTTATTCTCTTGCTCAGTTCCACTCTGGGGCAATCGCACTTAATAACCGATGCCCTCCAAAAAGCAAAGAGCATGTTGTTGACTAGACGACCCCAGCCACAACCCTTGCAAGGTACAGGTAATTAATTATCTCAATTCGGCTATACTTATGCCTCATTCACTTCATTGCCGAACGTGACCAGAAAATCGTATGACAACTTGTGTTTATTTCGAATGCAGATCAACCTCCGGGGTATTAATTATTGAAAACAATTCCCCTGCACTTCCCTCGTAATCGTCCATTTTTCAAAAACTGTACATCTCCTGCCGGGTAATCCGGCTTAATAACCAGCATTATGCGGGGATTATCGTTACATTATGTGATTATGCTATTTTCTTATATTTACTAGCACATAGTCTTCTCCTTGTGGGAGAGCATAGAACTTTTTAACCAAATCCCAAAATCCCTTCTCCAAAGTTCCTGCCAAATCGCGCGAGACACGATATTCCGGTACACTATTTTTGTTGTATAATTGCTGTTTTTGCTCATGAGCGCTGGGTGAATGTTTACATAATGCATACGAGCTTAACGTGCACCATTTGGAAGCATCGACATTATGGCTGAAACCACCACACGCGGGCAATGTTCCATAAATCCGCAAACAGTATTTGGTAACAGTCAGGGATGTAACGCATGTCAACTTAGATCAGCCTTTACGGATCCTCCAATCAAAACACCCCAAAAGGTACCTCATGAATAAATCATGATGACGTGGGAAAAGTAGAAAATGCACCACGAACGTATCTTTATTTGCATTGTTTGTCAATCGCTGGATAAGTTGTCATTTTTTATATAACCGTTGCCCCAAATCCAAGTTCTAACACTTCCACACGCAAGCATTAGCATTGTATAGTATCCCGATTCTAAAGTACTTAGCGGATGTACAGCTAAATAGCAGGCGAGAAAAAAAAAACCAATCTACAATTACAAAAACCAATCACATGGTGTTACCGTAAACCAAGAAATATATATACTGATTCTACTCTTCTATAATTACCTCCCTTTTCACAGAGTGATCTTGTTGCGTACTACACTCCTTTCACTAGTTATTTTTATCCTGCCCCTATTGTTTGTTGCATTATCCCTGATGCGGGTTGCGCTCTAATCATCTCCTTTCATGCTTCCCGCAGGGTGCAGTTCCCGCCTTTATCGTCCAGTAATCCACCCTTTTAATTTCTCGCAATGGCCATCCTTTTGTCCTCCCTACTTTACTCTGATTGGTTCGTAGCCGCCAAATAATTGTCTGTAAGTTACTAACTTTGATTGGCTATAATTTTCCCGCTTTTTTTCTGAATGCCTTCCCATAAATCTTTGCTCCTCGTTTTGCTATAAATGGATACGTTTTATGTTTGTGCTTGTTTATGCCTCTGACGCAGGTCCGGTTTGAATCGAAAGCTAAGGCCATCCCCCTACTAGTTTTATATATACAAATATATAATGTATAAATTGTGTGTGTGTATATATACATATATATATGCGCGATTTGAGGTAACACCTCCGTAATACGTCACTAACCAATTTAAACTGTTGTCATTACAAAGCTCTTTCCCTGATGTGCAGTGTTGCAAATCCGAAATCACAAGCATTACGTAATACCATACGGACGGACATCACGTGGCCTCGGCGCTCACTATAACAACCGTGGATGACCATACATTGATTCTCAGAAATAGACACCCGCGCACATCGTTTTTAATTGCGCACATTTATTTGCTTGTGTTCCTAGCATTCGTGGTTGAAGTAGAATGGTGCCTCATTGTTTACTTTAGGAATAATAGTCGGGCATTTAGGATTAGTGTTTACCCGAAAAGTTGCACTTACCGTTACCTCAAAAAAGTCACGCGCCACAATGACATGTTCACTCGTCAAAGGAGAATTTCCGCGAACGTCCTGTTTGTAGACCGTGACTTGACGTTGGCTTCTTTGTCAAGTTCCTGTTGGCAATAAAAGTACATGAAAACAGAATGTTGATGGCCTTGTGCTGTTAGCTTACATGCAGATGCATAACAGTTTTGTTTATGTACCATGGACTATTTTCCATAATTGGTTATCTCCGCACAGGAGTAGAAATACTACGAACGAGACAATCAAAACCCCCAAAATGGATCAGAGTATGTTGCACCTTGACGACGACAAATTTCAAGTTTGCCAAATGGTTCTAAACACACGCTTTGCTGGTTTTTTTTATGAACCTCCACTCCTGTGTGGAGAGAATCAATCATGGAAAATTAATCATGGCACTTGTTTAACATATCTTGCGCATTTCTTCATTTTTTTGCTTAAGGCCGCGTTTAAATGCTCTGCATTCTGATGGGTACTTATTTCTTGCACTTTTGTAACATTTTGATTATATGCTACGTTGATTGGACTTGGTTGACCCTTGAACCTTGATCTTTGAACCTTGATTAGCTGCTGACGATGCAGTGTCAGCCTGACTCGACTTTGAACCAACCTTTTGAATGGCGTGCTTATAAAATACGTGCTTCAATTCAGCAATCTAGGGATTCGCGATTGGGATCTCTGCTATTCCCACAGACCAATTAGTTCTAATAACGGTATCCATATTCCCATTTGGGCACCACTGATATCCTCAGCAGGAGAAAATGGTTCCAATCTAAAGGAATACCCCCAACAGAACATAGGTCGTGTGGAGCGACTGCTACGAACTTAACACGGATCCCAGAAGAGCAAGACGACGTACCATAATGCCCACCGGCCCTGTTAATGTAACCGAACTATTTCAATCATTGGGCGAGTTGACGGTGTGTTTTACGTGTGCCTGCCTGCATTCTCTGAAAGCGAAATTTGTTGGCCAATGTGCTGAGTGGAGACAAGGGATAGGTATAATAGACACGTTGTTAGGAATCTGGGAATGATTGCATTTAATAATACTATTGCCCGCTCGCAATGTTTTGCACCGAGATCCTTCGAAGCTGTTAAAGGGAGCGTATACCTTTGGTAATTACTCCTAAAATTAATGGCTATAAAAACGTACTTCGTAAAACGCACTGCAGCTGTTGATAATGTATAGCATCTTTAGACTCAATTTCCTTCAAAAGGAATGTGGTTTAAGAGAAATGGATTCCAAAAATTGTCAATCTGAGAAACGGTCATGCATGAAACGTTTCTCAGAGTGTGTATTCCAATTACGGATTATTCTTCCGGCGTGGACATAACCGCTCCGGATTTTTGGCGATATCTTAAAAACGCTACCACCTTTTGAAACGCAATTTTCACAGGTTAGTTTTGTTGTATATCTCTACATTTATACAGGATGAAAACCATCGAACGTCTCCAGAATGTACACTTTAGCTTTAGTGCTGTCAGTGCCCCCATCTGAAGATTCAATGTGACGTGTACTTTCTTTCTTTTTTATCTTCTCTATCTTTAGTAGATAATCGTTTCTTTGTTTTCATTTTCACGCCGGACTGATAAAATAATTCACACACAGGAAGTACTTCAACGCATATCCAAAACTGTGACGTCATTAACACCAGAAGTGCATGGAATTTCCTCTACTGCATGCTCTGCTCCGGAAGTACGCCGCGACGAGGCTACCGAACTGACCCCGTCATCAGCGGATGCAGGCCGTCGTTGTTGCAACAAACGCACTCCGACTCAACACCGCAAGATTAAATTAAAGACAGCGAACTGTACCCTATCTCATAGAGCTGCTTAAGCATAAAATGATGCTATGCACAACCAAAATGTTGCTCACCAGAATAAGGTTACCAGCTAAAATACCATTTTACAATGTACAAAATGTAACTGATATCCTGCGTAGTTTTGCTGGGCAGAACATTTTTAAACGAGTCAAATCAAGGTAGACCTGACAACATAGTCCCTGCACCTACAGCCTGCTTAGGATTGGTAACACTACAAAACATCATTGTTTAACTCTAGTCTGAAAGCTAACTGATTATTAATTTTGTACTAGAGTCTCTCTTTTTTTCTGTGAAATATTTCCCGCTGAAATCAAAGTCACATTCATCAAGAAAACTGTATTTATGAGAACCTAAAAACAAAAATACCCGCAACAGCTGATTTCAGTTGTTACAATATTACGGAAAATGTATTTACATGCTGACAATTGTGCATGATTTTTTCACTAATTTTTCCTGACTCACTCAAGAGATTCAGCCCAAGTCTTCACAGGTTTATTATTGCGTGTATATGGTTGATCACACAAATCATTAACAGTATCTGGGACTCTTTTTTCAGCTCCACCAATTCTGTATAAAAACCTTTAATATGACTTCTAAAATGAACTCACTGACCCATGCACGTATAGCCAGAGCAAAGTAATATGTGGGCAGACTAATGGATTTAGTTTTGCAAAGTAAATTAGGGAAACTGCCTCAAGAAAAACGATCGCGGCCACAAGAAGAGATGTCGAGGTCAAATTTCAAGACAACAAAATGAGAAATGATAGATGCACGTCAAATTACGACGAATGATATTAGGAAAAGCTTTCGGAGGAAAACAAAATAACTATCTCACGTAAGCGTGCATACAAATATCACATTACAAAACAGGTCTTCGGAAACATTATACTGCATTACGAAAATGTCATGTGAAGCGACATTATAGCGAATGCCCCAAGAAATGGAAATCGTGCTGCATCGAAGTCTTTTACGGAGCTCCGGAAGTGCCATCCGACATGTTGAGATCCTGGAATTAGTTTACAGTGCCGTATGATGACATCATAAACGAAAGATGGCGACATCCTGAGATGCTTTATCTCGGGAGGACGACATCATGAAGTAAAGATGTCGTCTTCATTGTATACTTTATCTAAGGATGTCGACATCGTGAGAGTAAGTTGTCGACATTCCGAGATAAACTACCTCGGGTGTGTCGACATCCTGGAAGTAGAATGTTGACTTTCCGAGATAACTCATCTTGAGATAAAAAAATATCCTGAAAATGTCGAGGACCCCAGATATTATCTTGGGAACACAACATCCTACTTTCAGGATGTCGTCATCCCAAGATAAAATATATCTGGAAGACGACATTCTACCTTCGAGAAGTCGTCATCCCGAGATAAATCAATTCAGGATGTCGTCATCTTACCTTTATGGTGTCATCATCCTGCAGTAAGTTATCTCAGAATCTCAATAACTTGGATGGTACTTCCAGAGCTCCGTAGCAGAAGTCTTTTATTGGAAACTGAAACTGTTGGCAATACATTAGAAATCTAAGATAAAGACAAGCACCTTGCGGATTAGTAACCAAATAACCCACAAGGAGTTGGCCTACATTAAAAACTCAATCAAATCAAGGAGCAATGACAGAAGATGATTGAAAAAGCTATAACAAATTACTCTGAACACCACAATCACCTCCCACTCAAAGGGTTTGCACAACAATGGTCAAATTCGAAAATACAAATGTTCACAGATTTTAAAACAACAAACGTTTATGGATAGAAGAGAACATCCCTTGAAACATTTTGCTTGAAATGGTCACAGTTTTTATTTTTAATTTTTTTGTTTAGAAATGGGTAAAACAACTTCTTTTGATATCGCGGTTCTACAATCCAATGTTTAAAAACAGTGAAAACAAGGGTTTTTTTTCTTTATTTTTTGTCTGGTGACTACGGTGACCGATAAGCTTGCACTTTCACAGGTATGTTATTTCATGTATGTTGGGTCACACAGGGTGCGAATATTGTTGGTGGGCATTGATAGTGTCAATGTGTTCCACGTGCTTTAAAGGTAAATTACACAATTGTTTCTGAAAAAAAATATATAAATTTACACATTGATCCAGCCTTCAGTTTGAAATAAACACATCATGCAAGTAACCTTTGAAAAGGTCAAGTTATGTTACCGTGAACACAAAACCTTCTTCTTTTGCCATGGAATAAAAAATGTGTGCCATTTCATGATGTGCCCATTTAAGATTGGAGCTCGAAATAGGAAGTGAAAGTTGCAACACAATTCTCTCGTTAATGACAATTTTTCAACTGACAGTTAGCACTCAGATTTAACATTGTTTATTTTGTTATTTTGTGTTTTTTGGTGGTATAGCGTTAATGGTGTTATACAAGATTGGTAACGCTGACAAAAGAGTCGCAGACAGTGTTCATGTTTTATGTGATCAACCATGAACATGAAGAATCAAACATGAAAATTTTTGGGCTTTATCAGTTGTGTAAGTCCGGTGAAAAACCATGCAAAGTTTCAGCATGTAAACACATTTTCTTTAATTTTGGTAGTAACAACCGAAATTAGCTGTTAATTTTTGTAAAGGTTTTCATAGACAGTTTTCTCGAAAACAACTTCATTACAGAGAGAAATATATCACAGAGAAAACGATTCTAAGTGTATGAACTTAATCATCAGTCACCTTTCAGGCTAAAATTAAACAATGGTGCTTTTTATTCTACCCAATCCTGAATATAATCTTATCAAGTGACCGGGAAATAGCCCTTGCAAAGATCAATACAAAGAGAGGGGTTATGTACACCAACTGGCTGATGAAGCATCACACCCAGTTACACGGGATCTCGAGTGCGGTGGATCTTCATTACAGGCGCCTTACGCCTTGATGACACAAACCGTGTTTGTAGAGAGAGCATCTTGGGGAAGTCTCGAAACTGAATCTCGCTGTCTCTCTGAATCACGCTTGAGGGAACAATCTGTACTGGGTCGCACTTTGAAAACGAGAACACGTAGACAGAAAGTTTAAATATACCCCCAGCTGACCTTTGAGGTTCCTTTTTTTCTCTCTCGAATCTGGTGCAATGACAATAGCGGGCACTTCCATCCACACTATGGTGTTGTACATTACACGCGTCGGTTCTTGTTGCCAGTAGGACGTTGTGTGTTCCTCTTTATTCACTAGGTACATGTTTTGTCGTGATCTACTCGAGCAGCCTGTGTGTGACATGGAAACATTATTTATTAGCGAGACCTTGTGAGCATGTTTCTTTCCCAGTACTGGAGATCTACTCGCGGTTTTAATCTGCATGTAAGAATACAATGACAATGTAGGCTTGTTACTTTTTGACAGGCCTACCAGGTACGGTACATTCCGGTCATTTTCGGTAAGACTACCGAATGTTATCTGCGCACCTGCTATCGCTGTACCCAACCCATTCCTCTTTTTAATCCAGGCCTAAAATTCAGTCTAAATCAGCTCACAACAATACCCCCAAACAATGGACATACTCAAACAATGGTTTGCTTTACTTGCAATGCTCGTCAATACTGACCATACGTGCTCAATAAGTGGCATGGTGTCATGGTAGCATGTTGTGCCACCCTTCTTATTGTGTCTTCATTGTCCCTGAGAATCTCGAGAATTCTTTAGAGGATTTTAGTGGGGTACTTCTGTACAAGAGGAAAAGAGTGTGTTAACGTACGGGAACACTCGGGGGCCACTGCTAAATATCGGGCAAGGTATAAAACTGACTTGTGTGTGTATGCACATGTAATTTCAAACCCCCGCCTACAATGGGCTATATAGCCTCCTAGACAGACTATCTTGGCGGTTCTTCCACCCCCACCATCCCTCAACCCCCCCCCCCCCCACCGCAACTAACCAACGTACGCACAGACACACAGTTACGATTGTCAACCAGGTAGATCGAAGAGTTATTTTTGTTCTGCCATTGTATAGACTTTAAAAAATCAGAGACGTCCTAACAAGCCTTATTGAGATATGGCTGTACACCGACAAATAGTATTGTGTCATGGTGATGTGTCCACCATACCTCAAAATAGCTTGTGTTTTTGTACACAAAAGCGAACCGAGGGCGTCCTCGGCTATCTCATCACCCATATCCCTATTGTTTAAGCCCTTGGCGTCAACGGGTAGACATGCTCAGATTGACACGCACAGTTCTGTTTTTCGTACACTCTGTGGACATTGCTTTGTTCTGTACACTTAAGGAAAATGTTATTCTTCATTAATAACAAAAACACTGTGTGGACGTGTGTAGGGCCATATAGTGTATTAAATCCCTACATTATGTGGACCTCTTTTGTTCTCAGGTCCACACTTCCTATATAGCGTTACAACAACTCTGTGTTGCATAAACTCTATGGATATTCTTTTGTTCTGGGCTTATAAGAAGAAAACATATTCTTCAACACTGTAAAAAAAACTGTGTGGACGTGTATAAGCCCACATAGTGTTTCAAGTCCCCACATTATGTTGACCTCATTTGTTTTACAGGTCCACACTTCGTATGTAACGCTAAAACGCGATGACTTGTTCTCCAATAAATATTGTTGTTGTTTTGTTTGTAGCAACGTTTTTATTAGGTTTGTAAAGAGTATAAAACCGAGGACGTACTCAATCCATCCTGACTTCTCTCCGCGGGTAGACATGCACACCTGTTCCATCCAAAAGAAAAATTCACATCTGACCCATTCGAATGTTGCAGAACCCGTGGGTGGCCCGAGCTATAACCACAAATGGGGGACCTGTAATGATATCCCCGGCCAAATTACGCAGACGAATGTATGAGAGTCTGCCGAACGACACTGCCGTCAGTATATGTCGGACATCAGACAATCTGATTTGCCGCATTGATTAGATTTACAGTGTTTCATAATTTACGTCGGGGAACATTACCTAACTATTTATAAGTGTCACTTCTTATTGCGGTACATATGAGACCGGACTAAATACAGAAGCAGGCCGACCTCTCTTTCTGTTTTGCTTTCGATCGCCACGATGTGATGTATGTGGGGTAGTAGCTTCACCTGGGACCGGTTTCAAGGAATCAGTGCAGGGTATAATCATCATTGTAATTCAGATTTATTCTGCTTACACAACCCCCATCTGGTCCATTAACAAATAATGCGGCCGGGGTACAGTTTTTTAGTTAAATAAAGTGTGCGAGTCCTAAGTGTACATTCAGTCATATCATGAAGTTTACATGTAAAAGTATCGTTCAAATCAAACTGTCAAAAGGTTAATTCGAAAAAGGTGACGACGTGTTTGGGAACACAATGCAAGACGGTTAGATAATGTATCAAAATTAAACAGGTTGCCTTGCCACGGTGGCCTTGCGGTCATCTGGTCAAATCGGCACAGTCGCCATGTCCACGAAATCAAATCTCTTCCCGACAGTTTCTAGTCACACGATTAAAGTAAGGCCGTGGTTATACTTCCTATCACGTCCGTACTGTGACGTAATGTTTATTCACAAAGCTAATTATTCGCAGATTCACAGTTCGTCAAGGATAATGATAAAAGTTGTTGTGTTGCGGACGTGATAGTACCGAGGAGTACCAGCATGAAGCCAAGGTGTTTGTTATTATTGCGAACTCTTGTCCGATAGACAGGATTTGAATCTTAACCTGAATTATGCAGTCGGCAAAGCATCCTCATGGAAACATCACACCAACTTTTTAAGTGAAGGGATTTTAGTTTTAGACGTGGGAGGGAAAAACCCAAAGAGGGGGAACCCACGAAGTCAGGTGGGGACTGAAAACCCAATCCACTTGGAAGGCTCCGGTCTGGGAATCAAACCAGGGTCCACAGAGGTGCAAGGCAGGGACAGAAACCACTGAGCCAACCCGACTGCCGATAGTCTTTATTAAAATGTACTTAATGCTGTAAGGACTCTGTAAACAATGATTGGCCTAATTTTACGGCATTAATTACAGACTCGGACGGAGTAAGTATCGAGGTTTGGTTCTGTCAAGACAGAAACAGGGCGTGGGTGAACAAGTAGATCCGAGTACATTTGGTTAATTTCATAAAGTTGCTTAAGCTGAAAATATTGCTCAGCAACAATGAGCAGAATACCAGTCACATGTGACATGGTGTTTTGGCTGGTAACCGTCTTCTGTTACGCATACTTTTTGTTGTGGTTAGCTACATTTTGTGCCTAAGCAGCACAATAAAACTGGGCCCCTGGGGACAATTTCACAGAGCTGCCTAAGCAGCAAGTAGTGCCTAACAAAATGTCTGCCAAGCAAACAAAAACAGCAGGAAACCAGTCACAATGGTGTGTCAAATGGCATTTCGGTTGGTAACTTGATGCTGGAATGGCTTCGTGCTTAGATACTCCGTGTGCTTAAAGCAGCTCTATGAAATTTGGCCCCGGTCAGCAACAGAAGCAACACCGGGTATTGTTTCCGTCGTGTACGGACAACGAAGTGGCCTCCAGTGGACTCGTAAGTACCTTTTGATATTACAACACTTTAAGCGTCGGCGACGGTTTCCTCTTCAACGAATCAATACCATTGATCGTTAGTCAATTAGATTAAGCTTGTGATTTTAACCTATCCAATGGTTAACTCGTAATAGATATGCCAATCTGTATGGAGCAATCATAACAGTTTACCGCCAGTTGATGAACGGTTAATGAAGTGCAATGTGATAAATCGTTATGTCAGGAGACGGGTGTCTTTGCACGGCCGGCCTTTGCTGGTTGATTAATCCAGTATATAAAAGCCCATAGCGGCGTGTGTCTCAACTCATGTGTCATTTTCAACAGATTTTTTTGTTGTTAAAGGTATTGGTAAGGATCAGAAACATCATTGTTTCTTTTTAGTCTGAAAAATTACTGATTATGAAGTTTATACTAGAACAAATTTTTTTTCCTGAGAAATATTTCCCTCTGAAATGAAGTCACAGTCGAGAAGACTGTATCTGAAAACCTTACCCCCAAAAAATAAACAAACTTGATTTCGGTTGACGTAATAATGGAAAACAATATGGACTCTGTTGATATCATAATGGAGGACAATATGTACTCGGTTGATATCAGAATGGAGAAGAATATGTACTCAGTTGATAACATAATGGAGGACAATATGTACTCAGTTGATAACATAATGGAGGACAATATGAATAATATCACAATGGAGGACAATATGTACTCGGTTGATATCATAATGGAGAACAACATACCCGGTTGATATCACAATGGAGAAGAGTATGTACTCAGTTGATAACATAATCGAGGACAATATGAACAATATTACAATGGAGGACAATATGTACTCGGTTGATATCATAATGGAGAACAATATACCCGGTTGATATCACAATGGATAACAATATGTACTCGGTTGATATCGCAATGGAACAATATATACTCGGTTGATATCACAATGGAGGACAATATGTGATCAGTTGTCGTAACAAGCCCGAAAGGTACGAGCACAACATCCCTGACGAACATCATGCCACTTTCCCCCCCTAAAATCGTGACCAAACCGTGGTGAGATTTAAACAGGTTAGGCTATTTGTGTGGAGTGAAGACTTCAAAAACACTCCTCCTCTTAAAACAGTGTTGTACTTTCCTTTGACGATCACCTTTGAAAGACAAAGATTGTACTTCTATAAATTCTTTTCTCGGGAACTTACTCTTCTTAAATGTCGAACAAATGCCATATCGTTGCTAACACACAATTTAAAAAAAACAGAAGATTTTCCAAAATACCACTGTCCTGATAATGTGTCTAGAGAAAACATTTTTCTATGAGGGAATAACTTTGGCGTTTTGCTTAGGTGGAAATTTGTATTTTTGTTCCGAGAGGCGGGATCTGTCTGTGGCTGTACAGCCGGAAGCCTGTCCTACGCAATCTGAAGATAAATCGTCTAGCGGGACTCGTGGCTTGCTCGTTCCCATTCAAAAATGTGCAATGTGTTCGTACGGCACGCGGTTAAAAACACCAACGGTCTTCAGAAATCTATGATTGAGTTTTCCCTCGCTCAACTGTAATGAATGAAAGAGCATAACATTCCTTTGAAACGCGATCTGTTGCTTTTTAATCACAGCTATCGCTGCACGGGAGCCATCGAACTAATGGTTGTTTATGGTGGGTGTAGACATTGTACTACATATAACACGCGCACAAAATTAATAACTGAACGGGCCCATTATGAATCGAATACCGTTGACAATCGATGACCTCAATGGTAATACACACCTTAAGCTGTTACATTTTTCTTCCTCTGGGTTTTGACAAAACAGTAAATATTTCTTTGAAATCTAAAACGAACTATCATCCTGAAGTTTATTTCCGAACCGATTCAAAGTAAGTTGAGACGACTGATTTTCAATTAGAGAGCCCACGTCAGTAAAACTGCCACCACCAAAAAAGTGTAATAATAGATAATTAAGTAACAATAATCAATACTAATTATTAGAACTTATTTCAATAAAGAATACAAACAATACCCAATCCTTTTTACGGTCTGCTAAAACTCAATCTGAAGGGAATCTTAAAGGGAATGCATACCTTTGGTTTTTGGAACCGTTCGGTTGTCTTAATCCTATATAAGTGTAGATATAATTATACAATAACACTATAACCTGTGGAAATTTCATTTCAAAAGGTGTGGCGTTTTTTTTTAGATATCTACGAAAATCCGGAGCGGTTATGTCCATGCAGGAAGCATAATCCGTAATTGGAAAACACAATCTGGGAAAGACTACTGACAGTAACGTTTCTCAGATTCAAACTTTGGGGGGGGGGTAAAAAGTGATATCTTTTTCCATAACCACATTACTCTGAAGTGAAATGACTCTCAAAATGCTTTAAAATATGGAAAGCTGCTGTACTTCTAACCAAGTAAGTTTTTATTGCAATTAGTTTTAAGTGTGTTTACCAAACGTATACCCTCCATTTAAATTGAATAGGGAAAAAATAACGCAACTCCATGACGCTAATATTTCTTAGGATTGTTTTTATATTAGTACCAGTTTTATGATTAAGATTTTAAACTTTTTATTTGTCCCATTACATGGTTGCGTATCGCAAAGAACACTTTAACTAAATCACATTTCGACCGGATGGTATCAGCATTATCCGCTGTCTGCGTTACGGTCAGTTAACGATAATGTCAAAACACCCGGAACAATTCTGAAGGAATGTTTGTTTTGTTGAAAGTGTCGTGTGAACAGGGTGTTGTGCCGCGTGCTCTTGGATTTAAGACAGGCCATTCTGTTCACCATCATACTTTTGTTTGCTACTCATTATATAGGAAGGTCCCTATTCACAGCAGAACGGGCATACTGGTGGCCATCGGGATCCCGGCATCATGTCGCCACAGCGCAACAGTCACAGAGCGGTGTTTGCATCTGACTGGAACACACGGGCTCTCTAACACAACGGGGCTACGTGCCTTTTTGAGATCATTCAGTTATCAACAGTCGACACCAGACATGAAATTATCTCCTTTAAACCGTTAATGAAGACAATTACACAACGCCGGTGACTCCGCTCGGCGTTCAGAATAAATTACGCAAAGAAGAACTCCTCGGTCCAACCACAACGCGACCACGTGGTGGCGTCTTACTCTACTGTAGATGATTCCAGTCAGCGTAGCCTTCCTACACATATCGCTTGAATACATTTACTCCAAGCCTGTATACAGTGCGTGTTTAGTGGCCGGGTGGGTGTTGCGAGTGGGTTTTTTTTTTACGTTATTGCTCGCATAAGATCGACTGGGCCTTCCCTCTTATAATCGTTGGCGCGGATAACTACCAGACATCATCTACAACGGGTTTCATAAAAGGAAGAGCGCAGTGCAGAGTGCTTGGCATTCTTCTACCGACAGTCAAGTTACACGGACGGACACGTACTTACTCTTTCCATAGCCTTTTTTCGACTGGTAGAGAACTTGGTGCAACGTCTTTGCTCGATAAGGGATAACAGTTAATTCGCCAGCGGGACATCGAGAGTGAGGTTTTTTTTTCCCGTTTTGATAGGGGAAGGATTGCGATTGGAATGATGGTTGTACGTGGAGGGAAAACTCCATGGGCTCTGCGCACGTGGCGTCTGGTGGGCTTCTTCTGCCTGGCACTCTCGTTCGTCTGCCAAGCGGAGATTGAGTCCAACGATGTGGTAAGTTTCCAACACCCTCAACCTCAAACAATTGTATGATCAAGTTGTGGTGTGGATTTGATGATTTTTACGGGGGGATAAATAGTGTGAACCAAATTGCATCTTAACACTTTCTTGATTGATTCTTGCATAAAATTATCGCTCTCGCCCTTAGCATTTTCGTCATAAACGCTCTCATCTAAACGATTGGACGTGAAATAGTTTCACAAACAAAAACCTTGGTAGTGATAAGGAACTGCACAACACTAAACACTGGTGCGATGTCACAGATACATCATCCACGACTGTTTGATGTCTGGTTTTCTTTTCGAGAATGAATGCGCTCATTGAAATTTAAGTGGCACAATTGTACAAAACACAGCGATATAAAAGATATTGTAAACATTTAAGCGGTAGAGACCCGCGGAACCAGTTGCAATGTAATCAGATGCTGAGATGTTACGTCTATTCCACGTCTAACTTCACGAATACAAAAATAACAGACACTAAATAAACTTAAGGAGTGGATTAGCAGAGGCGTTGAGGTTGCTACAAAGTTATGATTCATGTTTTTTATGTACTTCTGGAAAGGCAGCTTTATGCTACTTGTCATGCACAATCGAATCTGTTCAAATTTAAATGAGATAGGCGCTATAAGCGTTTGTTGGGGTCGACTGCTCGTTACAAATACATCGTTTGCTGCGGTTTCACTTTATAGTTGGTGTTCTTAGCTTAGTAAGACCAATCAGAATGGAAGTAAGCACAAGTTTTCCAAAAGGGTCTTTCCTGACAATCAGCTCGACAACTAGCGCCTTCCAGAATTTTGGGGGTTTTTTTTTACCTCGAGAGCCTTCAGCGGTTAACATAAATGTTGTTGTACGCCTTTCCTACCTGATTGAACTGTGCTGCTTAGTAGCGTATTAGAGTGGCAGGTTCGACTCCATGTTAGGTAATTTTATAAAGTCGTTCACCATTGTTCTTAGCTAGTGAAACACTATGACTGTGAAGACATCACCCTTGTCATAAAAAAGTGACGTTAAGACTGAAGCAAAATTGGCTACAAGCCATGAAAAATGCGTTTCTTTACAAAAATCGATAGTACCATACGGTCAAAAAAAGTGTCCTTCATGACAACAAGTCGAGTTGGTTGCTAGACCGGCCTTTGTAACGCTCGACTTGGCATCGGTTTGGAGTGTAATGAGAAATTGTGCACGGAACTTGGTGGTTATCTTAATTGCGTGGGTTCATTGTGTTGTGTCCAGCTCGTCATTTACGCCAGTGAAAGAGACTGGTGGGGCTGAAAGCCGATAACGATTTCGTGTAGGAAGATGTAACAATGGATATTAGAACTACAGCGATTCGTGTTCTTTGATGGCGTTAATAAAACACCAAATAATCTGAAAAACGCTGATGGGTGACCCACGTAGCAACGTACGTTGTTGTGAACGTGTTATTTTATGATCGTTTGGGAAATAAAACTTTACAACCCTATCATGATGCGGTGATCGTCTTTAAAATGTTTCGTATTCGTCTCCAGGTACAAAACACGTTCAAACCAGTGGTAAACGTGCCTTTGAGTAGTTAATCAAAATAAATAAACTAACCAAGTTTTTAATCTAACATGTTTACTCAATACCTGCGCAATCCTCCAGATAAAATCTCCTCCATAAAAACTGTTTTATATGAAGTCATAAATATAATCGTAATGTCCATGTTTTGATGCTTATTTATATTTCTGTACATCCCCCAAAACAAGTACTGCAATTGTATAAAAACATAACACCATTCATGTAGTGTTTTGGGAATCAATGATTTTCGCAAGCACTTTGTAATCCAGTAGAGTTTGCGGGAACACCGTAAGCGTGAAAAGTACCTCAAATGGGGTATATAGTCGGTTCTGGAAAGAACCGGTGGTGGAACAACTCGACGTTTCGATCACTGTGCTCTGATAGTCTTCATGCAGGGGCAGGCTGCTTTTTCATAAGAGACATTTCGTGGACGTGGTAATCCCGACAAAAAAATGTCAAGATTGTATCTCTACCGTACGCACAGTTTAAAATCCTATACTGGTAAACATGGTGCAACCGCAAACTTTACCTAGATTGTATCTCCACCATGCAAAGTTACAAATCCTACTCACGTACATTGTGTTACCGCAAACCTCACTAGACTTTATCTCCACCATGCGAAGGTTCAAGTCCTACTCACGTACATTGTGTTACCGCAAACCTCACTAGACTTTATCTCCACCATGCGAAGGTTCAAATCCTACTCACGTACATTGTGTTACCGCAAACCTCACTAGACTTTATCTCCACCATGCGAAGGTTCAAATCCTACTCACGTACATTGTGTTACTGCAAACCTCACTAGATTGTATCTCCACCATGCGAAGGTTCAAATCCTACTGAACATGATTGTGATGGTTTGAAGTCATGCACTCCCCCCACAAAAAAAACTAAATCCATATGTTGTTGTTATATAAAATACAAATTAAAAGTGAAAGATAAAACTATTTCTTTTAAACTCAACTAGCAAACTTACAACTGTCCATTGTTTAACTCCCTTAACTGAAAGAAATAACTCAAAGAGCATTTCTACCTACCTATTGCCGCTTTTTTGCTCCCGGGCTCATCTCTCCTCTCACGGGTTAATTTTCCACCTGGCAGACTGCGTTAGTGTCCTCCAGGTGTCCCTTCGTGCTTACTGTCACATAACCAACCTTGATACAAGATGAGATGACAAAATAAGGGTGTAGAAAGAGAAGAAACCGTTCTTACACTATTAGATTAAGGATGTAAAAGTATCAGCATATTCACTCACTAATATAAGAAGTGTATAAAGTATAGCCAACGTTAACAACAACATGAGAATTATATATTGGAACGTTTTATGCTTTTCCTGTAAACACATCTGTTAATCTGATTGTACGTTTTCCCAGGTGCTTTGGCGTGATAATTGAAAGCTTTTTTGATTTGTAAAGTTTTCGTCTCCATTCTGGCTGTGAAGCCAAGGACTCTCAGAAAAGTGAACTTAATCTCTATACTAGCCAAGAACCCCATGGAGAGAAGACAGGGAAGGAAGTTTCAGTTTTAGATGTGGGAGGGGGGAAATAAGAGAATTATTCCAGGGGAAAACCCACGCAATCACGTAGGGACTGAAAACCCAATCCACATAGTGCCCCTGGTGGGATTCGAACCGAGAGGAAAAATACCACTACGCACATCCGACAATGCGGTAAACATGTATTGTTTCAGTCATTATTGTTCACAAAAATGGACCAACCCTCACACGAGGTATCCATAATTGTTCATTGATTAATGGAGTCTTCAACCACAAACAATGACCGTAATCGTTGTCCAAAATGCAACATAAAAATGTTTGTGCGACTTGGACGTCCATGCAAAAACAAAAAACAAAATCCAAACCACAACATCAACAACAAAAGGAGTGTCATTCAAAGTGACATCACTATTACAGTCATATGGCGATCACTTCGCTGGCGTCCGCGCTCGCGAAACAGTATCGGTTCAAAATAAGGAGGCTGGACAATCAATGTTGCTTTTCCGGGGACGGGAAAATCGATTGAAGTACCGTGCGATCTTTCTTTGCTATGGCAAAACTGAAAGACGGTTTCTTTAGAGAAGTATCTCTTCGGAATACAGGAGCATTCCTTTTTGTGACCGTTCTATTTAAAATGATGCACCGTTGCACCGGAGGAACCCGAGACATAAAAGTCTATAAAAAAAATCTAAGAAAAACTGAAATTGACTCTTTTGTTCAATTCACCAATGATTTATATGGAGAGATCTCATTTTCAGTTAATTTCGCCGGCCCGTTTGCGCACAAGTGCGCACATGAATGTGGACTTACGGCAAAGCGTCCAGGCTTTGCTTTGTTAGGACACGTACTTAATTTTACATCATTTTGTCGTGGAGGGATTACCTCTAATTGAATACAACGTGTGGGCACGTAGAGACGTGACCAGCAATAATGGCGAGAGAAAATCCAGACGGGGGGGGGGGGGGGGTAGAGAGTTCCAGGTACAAATCAAACTTTGTATTTGATAATTAAACATGTCCTTGAGTGTAAACCCATTCCTCCTGATACACTTTTCTCCCCGTCCCCACTGATGAAATGAACAGTTGTCAAAATGTGTTGTGAAGTGGCTGCAATTTTGGTTTCCCAGTGACATCAGTGTTTCATATCTCGACATGAATTGTCTTTCCCCCACGGGGCTTGCACGTTGGAGTCACCAAGTCCAACAGATGGTTTCTTGAGACAACGATTTTCTTTGAAATTGAAAAAAAAAAAATGGCGAGACGTGTTTCTTGTTTTTTTATATCAGAGAAATAAAAACTCGTCAATCTGAGAGGACGACGTCTGATTTACGGTACACTGCGTCTCCAAAATGTGGCTTTAGACACGCGTCAATCGGTGGGTACGTCAAGCCCAGTTTCGTTTTTTCGAACGCGTGCGTGTTAACGTACTTGGGTGTGTGTTTTCTTGTTCAAACACAATATGTTTGTTAAAGACTGTAATGTTCTTAATTGACTACAAATTGGTCCATGATTGCATTAAGAACAAAACACCAAATGTCAGAGTTAGGATGAATTATACACAAGCTTCTCGATCTCTGAAAATATTTTCAAACCAATGGGTGACCGTTGTCATGAAGGTTCGTTTTAAAGCTTGATCGGCCATTTGTTTCATGCTCTGGCCGTAAGGTGAAAGGTTATAAGGGCCATTACTAACTGCTTTACAACATTACGTCGGTTGTTGATTAACTTTGAACAATTTTGAACAATTGGAGTATCTAGAGGTATGCTGTTTTTCTTGCAAAACAAAGTCAAACCATTACAACCAAGAGAGCGTATCCCCCACAGGAATGTGAAACGTGTTATACAGCTAAGCAATTACAAATTAGCTGGAAAAGTGCGCCCACTAATCCAACAACAAGCCCTACCTTTTAAGGACAATTGACTGGGATTGAACCCGGCTACACTTGTAATTGGGTTACTTTATTTAGCAATGCGCTCCGATCTAGAACTGCAATAACACTGTGTTGTTGTTTTTTTACGCACCAATGGTTAAGTGGGTTGCATTTAGAGGCGGCTCTAATCGGGACGCTGGTGTGTCTCGACCCCACGTATCTGTCAAATCATGGAGGAAAACTATGTTTCCTCCATGGTCAAATACAATGCGGTTAGTGGTTGAACCCAAGTCGGGATCTAAAACCATTTCAATCTCTTCCCACTCATTCATAGTGGGTGAATTAGCTCAAATAATGTGACTGTGGGGGGGGGAGCTAGGTGCATTCATACTGCAATGCACGTGTTAACATATATGGATGTTTTCATGTTCAAACAAAGCGTTGCTTTAAAACACTGTAATGTATTTTAGTGACTTATAACCGGCCGGTCCGTGTTTCGTTTTGTGTGAGCATTCAATTCAATTCAATTCAATTCAACTCAATTTTTATTGTCCATAGAATGTAAATTTGCTTTGTGGAGCATGCTCATAACCGTAATCATGTATTTTTTTAAATTACAGGTTTGTGCACTTTTTTCCGTAGAATGTTATCAATACCAAACCTGGTTGTTCTGTGCGGTGCTTAAAAAGAGTACAACTTGCCGTGCCGTAAGGGGGGTACTTCCTCGTTTGTTTGAACGAGGTATACATGCATGCAATGCTAAAGTTCCAACGACGCATACTCCGGACCTTGCGTTTCTTTCCCAAAGGAGTGGGGCCACTTTCCCACAGAGAGAAGAGCACTGTTAATTAACACTTGAGAATGGCTGGGGTGCCGCGCTCTCTGTCATCGGGGAGTGTACCGACGAGATGACAGGGGCAATGGCCGCGGTGGCCGGGGTCTGTGTCGAGAGCTTCACTTGTACTGGGTTACGCACTGGAGATCGGGAGGGAACGTTGACGGTCGGGAGCGCCGGTGTTTTCTGTTCGGAGAACGAATGTTGTCAGTCTCTATCGTCATGGTGACCGTACTTGATACAATATCCAGCCTTTTATTTGTCACAGATAGAAGAAAAAACGAGCATTCCATTCACAATTATTGGTGGCGGCAGTTGGTAGCCTTGGAGATTTTCAGATTTTTTTTATAAGGTTTAACCGTCACCTTAGAAACCGACTATCTTTGTAGACCAATGTGTTTGCCAATCAAAACGTGAGGTGCTTATGAGCGCGAGCCAGTTTTGTTTTGTACTAAAATAAATTCAGCGCACTTGAGAGGGATGGTGGTACATTTTTTTAGTATTCATAAATAGCGACGCAAGTCGTGTTTCCGAAAACACGACTTGCGTACAGAAACATTCCGTGTATGCATGTTTTGTAAACTGTATTTTTCTTTGATCTAAAATTTCCACGAATGAACAAGCCGTTCAAAAACGGCCTTCTCTTAAAAGAATACTATAATTATGGAAGGGAGAAACTAATTACCATGACTTATACTGATTACGAATACTGGGCTATATCTAACAAAAGTTCCATTATCGGCTTTTTGCCAATTAAACAAAAAGGGGGGGCGGGGAGACAAAAGTACGAGCACACTTTACATGTACACTGAAGCTCTATTGTGACCTTGCCCCCATGTTAAGTCGCATCACGGCGCCGATTATCTCAATGCGAGACAACAATACCCACCAGGTCAAATCATTTATTTTAAACCAACCTCTTCATTAAGAACCCAAGGTTCCCCACTGGGAACCAGTGCCCCGGAGTTAATTACTTTAATGTACTTCAATGAATAATTTGGCGCACAATTTAAGGTTTTTTTTCTTTCTCAACATGATGTGGGCTTAGCGGGAGAGATATTTAGCGTATATACGATAAGGTACGATAATGCGTCAACGCATGTACAGTACCGCACTGAATTCAAAATGATTGAAAATCCTATTTTCAAGCCCTGGAACGGATTACGAGAAATCCAGCATTATGAGATCGGCAGAATGAATCGAGTTAGCATGGTGAGCATTTAAAAATATGCAAATTCCTGCTGGGCCGGAGTTCATGGTGCTTCACACCGTGGGTGAGGCGGCATCATCAGCGCGCGGTCGCGGAAATATAATGTTACAAAACCACGCATGCAGTTGTACAAGGAGATTTGGCGGGCGTGCATCGCGTGGATGATTCTCAACATATCTTGATTCAAAGAGATTAAGCACACCGGAAGTAGTAATGTAGTAAACAATTAAATGCCGTGTTTCCCATTTCTAAGTCAGGATTATAGTTTGCGTAGCCAAACTCGGTAATTAACTACTTCCAATGTATACATGTAGAAGAGGCTCCGTCTACTTCTACGATATGAATCATCACGTTTATAACCTAGAAAACGAGGTCTAATTAAATTAACTCCTGTAAAGCTCAGACATTGTTTAAAACTGGACAATCCAAATCCAAAAAACTATCCCATCCAAGTACTAATAACGTAGGGTTCCAGTCATATTACCAATTCTGGTGGGAGTAAAAGTGTTTTTTTTTACTCAAAGGTGTTCCCGTGTTTTCAACAAAAGGCTTCGACAGTACGTTATTAAGTTTCAGACGTGTTTTTACACCGATGTGAATCAGTCTCGAGCAGGTGTTGTCAGAATACACTCTATACAGAAATGACTTTGTCGATGTGGCTACATTTGTACATGTAGATATTGGATTCTTTTTGCGGTTTATACCTTGCAAAACAAATCTAGGATTGATTTGAAGCTTTACATGGTGTGGAAAAATATTACAAGCGTTTATTTGGGAGCAACGATGAATGAAAGAAGCGATAGGTGTGAGAAAAACCGGGGTTTGGATCCGATATCGAGATTTCGAACATGGTGTTTGGTTCTCGGGACACAATTTTGTAGTAGGTGGTGAGCAGATCGCGCCCCTCCCCTCCTCCTGCTCACTCCGTCCACCTCCTCCTCTTCCTCCTCCTCACTTCAAAGTTGTGTGTACTAATGGGAGGTTTTTGTTATTAGTTTTGCAAAGACACAGTACACGTCTATCTTACGATCTGAGCGACCATTTCTTACAACGTAGATCAGTGGCTACACGCGCAATAAAAACTGATTTTACAAGATATTTCATGTTTGTCTTCGCTCGAAGTTACAGCAAAACTTTTTAAGACCTATTTTGCTTTCTAAATCTAAAATCTAATCGCGAACTTGTAGTGGTAAAACTTCGCTCCATCAATGCATCCATAAATAGACGTCCAATGGGAGGGGACGTGGGAAATGGACATTTGATCAATACATTGAATAAGGAGAAACCACCTTTATTTTGCCTTAACCTTTTTTCCCCCTCACCTTTCCTTTCCTGGAGTAGTATTGTTAAGGGATGCAATAATATTGAAATTACAACTGAGGACCCTTTCGAGCAGGTGGGTTTATGTTATGAATGTCACTGCCTCCTTGAATGTACTTTGGAGATATTCGTGTCTCAAATCAACTGGGGGGGGCAGGCCCAACCTAAAATAACACCATGTCAACTTAATTCAATGAACTCCACATATCCGTTGTGAGTGAAAAGATAACCTCACTGTTTGTGCAATTTGGCCAGATTAAAACACTGAAAACAAGCTAACTCCATTACAATCTTATGAAGCATCACTCAGTCTAGATTAAATGAAGATACTTCAATCACAGTGGCTCCGGAAGCAGAGGAGTGAGGTTTAAGGGCGGTGCTGGCGAACAATCCCCCAAAAAACGTACAAGCGATTTCCAATCCAAAAACTTACTTAATAATAAACTTGAGACAGAATCAGTGGGTGACTTTGAAACGCTAGCCTGCAGCATACACACTAAGAGAATCTCAAAGTGCCCGAGTGGTCCGGGCATGCGCACATATCCGAGAACAATTGATTTGCCTGGTTAGAGTCTGCTGCCACCTAGCGTCCCCGAAAGACTTTCCTTGAGACAAACTACGATTTGCATTAACATTGTCCTTGGTAACCAGTTTCATTGAACGACGTGCGACGAGTACTGTTATACATTTTTTTAAACTTGACCTCAGAATTGGATGAAATATTCACAGGTTTGTTGTATGATGTGTTTGTTTAGAAACATGATAGAAATGAATTCTACGGAGCTCTAAAGGAGCCATCTGATTTGTTGAGGTCCTAAAAATTCGAAGTCACTTCCACAGCTCCGTAGAATTCACTCAAGTAAACAAATTATTTATTATCCACGAAAAGCCACAGTGCATAGTTTCAGTGGTTATAGTAATAAAAAGGTAAATCAGTTTATGATTTTAATCTGTTTGATTCATAATTTCTGCCTAAACTGATGTCTATCCGAGCTGCATGAAATTACATGCAGTGGTTGAAATGGAATAAAAATTTTAATTTATTTAAAACGACATGCCGTTTATAAATTTAAAAATACAGAAGTAAATAAAAAGTCAAAATAATTAAACAAACCTGTAAAAAGACTGATAAAACTATAAACTAATTATAATAAAAAAACAATAACAGTATAATATATTTTAAATTGGTTGTTTCCTGATAATGAACGGTCCATGTATTACACATACAGTTTTTACTGCGCGTTAGAGGCGCAATAACACTAGTTTAATTAAAACGGGTCTATATTAATTGGGACACACAAAGGGTTTTTTTAAAGGGTGAGGTAATAATAGTTGTTGTAAACGCGGCTGTGTGCTCGACTGTCTTTCAGCAGTCACCGCTTCTCATTCGGCTCTCCGTGTTTAATGTGAGGCCACTGCCTTTGTCACGACACCTTTGGTAATATCTTTGTAATTTCCTGTATTTTCAGCGAGGGGGTCCCCAAAGAAAACGCTACTTCCCCGAAATAATATCTGACAGCAACAGAGTATTAGAGAGGGAATATCATATCGAAGTGCGTTGCTTTCTACGGGGCTGATAACATTAACAGCAAAGTGAGAGTAGTTGTTAATATTTGGAAAAAGGTAGACGGTTTGGGTTTCACTTTTTTTTGTACAGAAGTTGTAAGTTATACTTTTCATTTCGAAAGTCTACTGAGGTTTACGGAGATACCTTGAACATAAACTATCGTTATGAGTTGTGTATCTAGAAAGAAACAGCGGTTTGACAGATCGACGTTTTCGATCAGTGTGCTCTGATCGTCTCCAGGAGATTAGAGACGATCAGATCTGCTGAAGACGGTCAGAGCATACTGATCGAAACGTCGGCTTGTTACACCTCCGTTTCTGTGTAGAACCACAACTCATAAATGTCTCAAAAAACCTCAGTATGATTGTAATCCCAACATGCAAAGTTTCAAGTCCCACATATTTTGAATCCTTGTTATTAATTTTAACCTTTCTTGCTAACACATTGTGGGTTTACCCCACACACACACACACAAAACAACAACAACACTTAGTACAGTTCCTACCTAAAGATCAACCCACAGTGACTATCTTGTACGGGGCGGTAGAACTATATTGTGCATACCTTTTTTTTTAATAAGAACTGTGTGGAAACGACTCCGTTTACAACCTCGTAGCCTACACCGAGTTGCCGCACGATCAAATAAAAAAACTTCAAACTATGACTCTCTTCGGTAATTTTAAAATTACATTTATTGACGAACCAAGTAATAGACACAGAAAAACAACGATATTAACTTCTCGAACCAAAACTAATCGCAATCGTAAGCCCTGGGTTAGCCATTCGTTCAGGGATAAGCCTTACTTACTTTATTTTTTTTTTTTTTTTTTTTTTTTTTTTAAACTCCTGAAACTGGATTGCCTCGTGTTTAAACAGCACCAAAGAGGTTTTTTAATTTGCGGTGATGTTTGATTCAATTTGTAGGCCTACAGATAGGAGAGTTCAAGGTGAGTGGCATGGTCCGTAATTAAAGACATCAGTTTACGAACGAAATACAAATAGACAAGCCCGAGTTGGTGACCAAACCCCACACAGATACAACCTCGGCACAATCACTGGTTGGTGTATCGCATTGGTAGGCGGGTATGACGACACTGCGCCGGTGCTGATTAAGTATTAATTGATTGCACGAGAACCCTTGTATAAACTGATGCAACATAACACCCAATATATGAGATCACAGTGTGCAAGCAAATGGGCTGTCAGTGTGGAACCAATCTGCGTGTTAATAATTATAGTGAACGTGTGCGTGTACATCCAAACCGCGCGGTTTTGACTTAGGAGTACGTGCATCGTTATAGATCCATAATTAAGATTACAAAAAAAAAACCAGCAGTTTGCAAGTCACGACTTAGCAAGAAGGTTACACTTCGATAACTTCATTGACTTTGATAACTTTATCATTTTCAGTCCAATGGTTTTGGTTGTTTTACTTCTGGGTGTCACGATGTCATCTGAACATTGACTATTGCAGGGCACAATGTCATGCGGGAACTGTTTGGAATGTGTAACAAACGACAGAAATTACGCTTGGTTACGGCCTAAGAGCAGCTAAAAGTCTCCTGACGATGACTAGAGCAGGCTAGTCGAAACGTCGAGACCAAATACACTCACTCCGCCGCGGCAGTGAAGTTAATAACGAGAAGTCCCCTCGATCCACTAAGCAAAAGTAGAATTCCCTACCATCTGCGCAGAAGCAGGCCAGTTCTTTTCAGAACTAAAGTAGTCTCCCGAATTCCAAAAGCTACACCGCGGCAGTAGAATAAATAGTACATCAAGCTCTCCAAAGAATAAAATCTACACAGCAATGTACATACACACTTGCTGTAACCGCAAACCAAACATTCATTGATACCTCACCATGCATGCCTCAAATCACGCAGCTAAAAGACTTTCACTTCACAAAGGTTTGTAGCCTATTTGGTTTCCCATTTCCCTCAGAATGATCGGTCTGTGCAAAATAAAAAGCAATGTGATAATTTTAACTAAGTCTATTCGGAAAGATCTGCAAGCCAATCTAGCGGAAGGTGTTCTTCCCGAGTCGATTTGCATTCGCGTGAAGTACCGGTATATGTAATCCAGAATTCTGAGACTTTATTTAAACGGACAGGTGTCCAGCTTGGCAAGCAGGTGAAAATTCAAGTTTTGGTTGCTCCGGAACTTGTCTTTTTTTATTAGCTTTAAATTACTGTGTTGCTTCTTTGACGTTACATTGGAACTCTGGTGAATAAATAAACAGGCTTTATACCGTGTCACGACAAAAAGTGCGTCTGAACAAGAATCAATGGGTTACATTATATCGTTCACTGATGCACGAACGAACCGGGCCAAACGGCAATGTTCTAAAAACGCTTTGGTGAGCAATGCCGTTTTAATTGGACTAAGTTTGCGCGGTGCTTTATTCGCTTCCACGATTCTATAAGGACGTTAATTTTGTGATAACATTTTCGCATGGCGGTTGTGTTTGCCCAAGTTGTAATTATCACGACCTTACGTGTGTTACATAAATAATATTCAAAATGGCATTCCCTCTGTGTTAAAGGTGCCGACTGGGACGCCTGCGCAAAATCTAAATAACAAAACACACTCTAAGTGTGACAAAAGTTCACTTGAACGTTCGAGGAAAGGTACTGTGTTAGTTTGAGAAGCTCTTATGTTTTTACAGCAGCAGTAACTTTTCGCCAAACAAAAGTTGCCAATGAAAACATCTCTCATAAGTGGTTAACTGCCGAAAGCTTTGCTTTTCCGACACACTCGGTTTGAATTAATTCTGTTTAACTTGTATTTCCACTTGATCAAGTTATACAATGTTTATTTACATTCTCAGGAAAAAGGTAAATGCAGTATTAAAAAAACAAATACAGTAGGACAATGTTAGGCCTAAATCAATACTCAATTACAAAGTAATGTTTGCTTTTTTTCGGCTGTCTTCACTAAAAATTACAATTCGGGGATCGAGTCGCACTGGATTATAAACCTAACCAGCCGTGAGGAGCAGGGGAAGGGGCCGGAACCCACCCCCCCCCCCACCTCCCCACGGCCCATCACAATTGAGATTGGGGAAAAGTGCATAAATAAAACGGTTCGCTACATCATAAGCCCCCTCAAAAATGGGTTCTTGCCCTGCTTGTCCTCCTACACCAGCAGAAATATGAAAACGTCTATTTTTTGTAATTGCGGCTGCTAATACTGGCCTGTCATGAATCACATGCCGTTGTTTTTGTTGATTCCCTGAAGCTACGCAACGATATTCAGTCCCGTGAACCAATTTCACGCGTTAAGGTCAAAGTTACTTCTCGCGTGATAGTCAGCGAGATTGGATAACTTTACTCTGGGCTGTAGTGTACGCAAGCTTCGGGTGCATTTTTATTTGACAGTGTGTTCCCACTTTATTCAAATTCCTTGTTTATTACTAATTCCTCCGTGGGGTTCACTTGAACACGTCGATTTAAAGGGCCGCTCTGGTCAGTTTGTTTGAAGTTCTCTCGTTGGCAGTCAGCAGTGTATTTATCCCTATAGCCTTATTTCTTATTTACGATGCGGTGACAGTAACTGTCATGGAATCCCTTCGTAACTTCGAACTTTTCCGACCCTTTGATTCCTCGCAAAATAACCCGGTGGGGGTTTAGGGTATATTGGGACAAATGGCGACAACTTGCAATTAGAAGTCATTTTGTGTCCCCCCCAAAAAAAAAAAAAAAAACATGTGCGAATACAGGGTGCCAGACTAGTCTGCCCATTGGGTTGTGCTGCATTTGGACCACAAATTATGGCGTCCAGCCACGTGACCGAAGACAACTGGTCACTCTTATGTCACAACGCTCCTACTACATGTATACGGCTCTGGGCCGGGTGTTCCCCAACCTCGTCCCCATGGTTTACTTTATTTCCAACCATGTTTGTAAATAGTCTTGAGAGACCACAATTTGGACCACAAATCATGGCGTCCAGCCACGTGACCGAAGACAACTGGTCACTCTTATGTCACAACGCTCCTACTACATGTATACGGCTCTGGGCCGGGTGTTCCCCAACCTCGTCCCCATGGTTTACTTTATTTCCAACCATGTTTGTAAATAGTAAATGAGAGAGCAGTCAACCTCGTACTCAACCTTGTACTGCTCGACACACCCTGGGGAAGAGGTTGGGTGTTCCCTGGATTTAACATTTTTGGGTCGAGAACCTCAGTTGCTCGCAGATTCAATGGAACATTGCAAGAAGCTCTTTTAGAATAGCACTGTAATATACTCGCTGTGACAAACTGCAGTCTGGCTTAAGAGCAAAGAGGCCTGAATAATTACCTCAGATTATTGGAACTTAAATCTTTATCCAGATCGATCAAATCCGATTAGAGCATTGCTGTGCGATTAAAGAAATGGTTGACATACATCTATCCTGTGTAATGGATTACCCCCCTGGGGCGCAGGAATCCGATTTTGACTAGAGGTGATCCGGATCAAGGCAGATTATCCGTTAATCGGTCGAAACATGAAGCGAAATCTCCAGACAAATGTTGGCAACAATTATTTAGGCAATT
This sequence comes from Pisaster brevispinus, assembly GCA_023634235.1. Lineage (NCBI taxonomy): Eukaryota > Metazoa > Echinodermata > Asteroidea > Forcipulatida > Asteriidae > Pisaster > Pisaster brevispinus. The sequence goes on from JAMKCF010000002.1 coordinate 2,207,236, forward strand.
GAGACTGAGTTTCTTTTGCTTGACTACTCCTCGTTGATTTATTAACAGTCAATGTGAACTTTCGATTCTGCAATCAAGACTTGAGTTTCTGTTTGCGTTTGTTGCTTTGACTATATTCCTCCGCTGATTTATTTCCAGTCAACGTGAACTTCAAAGTTAACCTATTATACCACCTTGCTGATGTCATTGTTTGTTGGAGTGTTTTTGGGTTGACTTTTTGGGGGTTGACTTTTTTTTTTATTTTTTACTTTTTTTTTGAGTTGGTCAGGTAGTAACTAGTTGTGAGTTGCTTTGGGGAGTGCGTAAAGAGCGTAAAGCTCTCACCCACCGTGGCACTGGTTCGATTCCCGGCTAGGCTCGTATGTGAGTAGAGTTGTGCGTTGGTTCTCTCCTATACCAAGAGGAATTTCTCTCAGGCCCCACCGGTTCCCCCCCCCCCGGAAAAACCAAATCACTTTCGATTTATGGCTGTGCTCCGTGGTCATGGGTGTCTGGCTGCCAAATGAGCCCTTGCATGCCCCCACGGTCTTGACCACGGGTGTAGCCACGTTCCCTCGCAATTCAGCTGATTAACCTCTCAAACTCTCCTTACTGTAATATTATTATTATTATTATTAATTTATTAATATTTTCGAGATCAAGACCGTCATATAACAATCGTTGGTATTGAAAAGACTCCCCTCAAAATGTTCAATCAACTAATCACAGTGTTTACACCATCGACCGATAGATTGCATCTCATCTCTCGCAATCAGATCAGTGCGTGGACGGACTCGGACTAAGCGCCGGAAATTTTGTTTTTCTGTGTGGGCATCGTACAACGCTCATCATAATCACACACAAATACTTCCGCGTATCTGTGGCCAGTGATTATTGTGGTTAACTGTTTGTGAGATAGATTTATATATACAACCCCGCAGAAGTAGAAATGCTACAAATCAATCCAGCACCCTGTCGTTGGGCACTGGTATCGTAACACCAAGCCCTGATTTCGACTGTTGTTGGCCGGGCAAGACAGTATTACAGGCTTATTTCCCAAGAGCTGCCACTCTACACCCAATAATTGTGACACCGTTTTCGTCCGGAGAGACACACTTGTCATAATCTTTGTTCCTTTTTTTTCCCCCTGTGATCGTTGGCCAGTATTTCTTTTCCTTTATTTCTTTCCCTGGCTAGGGGACATTGGCTGTGAACTACAATAATACCGTGTTGATTGCGATTTCGTACCTGAGCCAAAAAAAATTCTCATTATTAGGGAGTTGGGAAATTTGGCTCTCTATTTTTTAATTCTTTAGCGAGGGGTGTGAAAAGGAAGACTCTAGACTTCCTCGAGGCCCATGTGGGTTAGATGAAAGAGGGGATGTTGACAAATTCCCAGGTGGCAAGGCGAACATTTGTGAGAACTCTCACATTGACACGATGCTAAAGGGTAATTTCACCAGTGAAGTGTGCACGACACCAGGTGTTCCGGGTAGAAACATTCTTAAAGGTGTACTATCTTTAAAAGCGTCTTACACCCCCCCCCCCCCAAGAAACATGTTTTTAATCTGTTTTCCGGGAATCTGTTTGAAAACGGAAGTAGCGGTCAACAGATCAGGGGCGGACAGCCATCTTTTTCATGTGCTGTTTACCTCGTGTGGCGATGCAGCCATCTTGATTTTCTCCCATTTCAAATCAATGTAACCAAACCGAGGCTGGAAGGAGAAATAGATCCTTGTTGTTTTTTTGTACAACGCATATTAGCATTCATTACTGTTATTGGATACAGGGAACAGGACCAAGATGGTGGCAGCATGATAGGGGTGTACTATATTACTACATATAGGACTATACGTGTCCCTTCACATGCCAATCCGTGAACATATAATTTGAGACAATACAAACTCGTGTGACTGTACACGGCTGCTCTCTGATCGGCGCATGAAAAATAGATTACATTGTAATTAAGAAAATTAGCGTGTTGCGCTAGCAGTCAAAAAGGCTGGGACTTTAAGCATGACGGCTACAACATCTGCAGCAATTATTAATTCATTCAAAAACTGATTTTATTGCAAAATTTAGGAAACCGCTGAGGACATCGTGAACTAGTTTCACTTCACAGCCATCACTTAAGGAAGGTTTGTAGAGCAAAACATCGTATGGAGCCCCGTCTTCACTGAAAGAAAAAAAAACCTGAATAGGGGAACTTGACTGCAATAATTATGATCCAAGTCTTTACGAACGCCTGAGTGAGGTTGATGAACTATACACACACAGACCATAGAGCAAGAAGCATAGACCTAGTTGTGCCGATTTCAATAGTGTCCACAAAATGGATCGTGCGGCATAGAAATGCGCGCACTTCTGCCGTACGAAACAAGCCCTGATTCCTCGCACGAAATCCAATCACGTTCTTTTCCTCTGCTCGAGATCTCTCGGCGAAAAAGGGGATTTTATTGAACTACCTACCTCTCTATGGTAAAAACCACTACAGCGTTACCTGTGAGTGGCAAGAACTGAAGAGGCTGACTTAAACGTCTTGGCTCATTGAAACAGCGGTGAGTGGGCAAGAGAGCCGTGGAACAAAATAAACTCCGGGGTCAACGCACGGTGACTAAAGAGACTCTGGAGTCCCCAGACAAACTTACACAAGCGGGTACCATGGGGACTAGGTCATCATAAAGCAGATATCCAGACCGGAGGCAGGGAAAAAGCAAAAAATGCGGGTGCTTGAAAAAACCCTCCTTCCGGTCATTACAGTTTTTCAATCGTATAGTACAGTCGATTTTCGGAAGGGTATCTTATTATACAAAATAAGTTGATGAGAAAAACATTCTTTGATCCGAAGTTCTGAATAGTTGCGTGTGTTCTCTCGATGAAAAGGGCCCACGGTGTCATTAGTTGTGTATAACTGACCGTTGTTGTTGTTTGGAAATAGATGTTGTTTCGTGGTTATTTCAAATCATTTAGGGTAATGGCAAATAGACTATTTGTCACCTTTGGATACAACAAGAGTAACCGTGTACACTCCAGGGCCATTCATTGGTATAGGCAAGATACTGCATTTGTACCTTTGTACTATGATAAATTTTACATTTTCGTATCACAATCAAACAGCTGACCAATTTTAAAGATGTACCCCATTTCTTCATATCAAAAGTTGATACAAAAAAATTGCAAGGTGCAATTACAATAAAATGACAAGACAAGCTATGTCTCCCTCCATTGACCTGCAGAGCGTGAGGTCAATGTTCTGTGGCTATTTTGTAAACCCGTGGCGTGTCACAGGGTAAACATGAATGAGATAAACAAGAAAATGGCAGCATTTGACAAAAAGTCTTAGTTATTGTACAGGATGATCGTTGTTATGCACTCGATCCTGTCAAAGAAAATGAACAAAACTAACTAATGTTTAAACTTAGCCATTCGAGCGTATTTCAAAATGGGCACGCGCAGTTTGCTATTTTTAATTGCAGTAAACGCCTGAAGAAGACAGTGCCTAAACTTAACGAAAACTTTCTGATTGAATTTAAATATGGTCATAAAGATGTATGGGTCATTCCTTACGTCGGGTACCGCAACCGACAATAACTTACACCACTTAAACATCGCATGGAGACTTCAGGGAACCTTTTGTGAACCTTGCGACAGCAGTTTCCGTGTGAATAAAACAAAATCGCGCACTTCACCGTGTCCAAATGTAGGCATCCTCGCGAGAACTTGCTCAGTCTATCTGCTTCCGTTGCTCATTATCCACGCGCCAGTCTCACCTTCTGACGCCACGATTTGGCACACTCGCGTGAAGGAGGCCGCGAGATCCTTGCACGGGTAATCAAAACAGTGTTTTTGTTGGATTGGATCACCTCAATAAACTTTACCTCGCTCTCTTGTGTCGGTCTCGGTCAAG